>CM061065.1:88326197-89526197 GCA_030762895.1 Sophora flavescens | reverse complement strand
CTTGGAATCTTGTTAAACCATCTAAATACCCCCCCCCCCCCAAGCACATGCAATTGCAGTGTCCCCTCTAACATATATGTACCTAAATAGTGAAACAAGTGGCCTACTACTGCTAGTTATATGTTATGTAAGGTTTGGTAATTTCTTCTAATTGAAAGTGTGCCTAATAAAACAAACAAAGTGAAAGATGAAAGCACTAAACAGACAAGTAAGGAGAAGGGGTGTACCCTGATGGTGGCGGCGGCGGTTCGGTGGTGGAGCTGTAACCAAACAACCCTGGAATGTGGAATGAAGAAAAAAATATAAGTGAAAGAGGGAGACAGAGACGAATCGAGAGAGAGGGATGGAAGCATACCTTGGTCTTAAAGTGGCGGCGGCGAAGCCGCGAACGGTGGCCGTAAAAGGGTGGTTGTGGTGAGGGAGGGACAATAGAGAGAGGGAGAGAAGGAGGGAGGGAAGGAAGGGGCCGTAAAAGGGACGGCAAAAGGAGGGGCTTGTAGTGGTGGTGGTGGCGGTGTGAATGGTGGCCGTAGAAGGGAGGAAATGGTGGTTTTAGGGAGTGAGAGGAAGAAAAACGCGTATGTGAGGAAGAAAGAGGGGAAAGTTAGCTTATTTAGGGATTTTACTATTTACGATCGAATTATTCGGTCGCTACATTGGTCGCTAAATGAGTTAATTTGAAATTTGAATTCATAAGTTTAGCGACCGATTTAAAATTTGGTCGCTAACACGCTCTATTTTAATTTTTCGTTTAGCGACCGATTTAATATCGGTCGCAAAGATACATAAAATTTAACCATTGCATTTAACTCGGTCTCCATTTCGATCGCTAAAAGGTCATAAATTTTTGACTTTTACTTTCCTTTATTTTGTGACCAAAATAGAGACCGATAACTCTGCTACGCTCTATTTCGGTCGCTATTTCGGTCGCAATATCAACTCTAATCAGTGTTTGATTTAGATCCTACAATCGGTCGCCATTTCAGTCACAAACAGCAACCAACAAATTCGATCACTATTTTCGGTCGCTAAATAACCTTTTTTGTAGTGGAATGTACGTGGTAATCGATTGCTACCAAAAGTAATCGATTACTTTACTGGGAAAAAAGCATGTTTTTAGTTCCAAAGTCTTTGCAAAAAATATTCCATTTAATTTTAAACATTCTATATATTTTTCAAATCATTTTGACATTTTATAACCTTTTAAAAAAATTATTTTCCTTGAGCCAACTACTAAAACATCTAATTTTAGATCATGCATCAAAATCCTAAAATTATCACAAGTCTTCAAAATATGGAAATGGAACTTTGGTGCTCATCATCAAAACTCCATGTTGAGTAGATTTAGAAGCACGTTTGGTAGATCAACATCTACAGCCCGACGCAAAAGGGTTCGCCTAGCACAACAGAGCAGAAAGTTCGCGTTTTGAATTTCTGCAGAATCCGCCCAGCCTAAAGTTTATGTGCACGACCTAACAAGTCTGAGCCTGGCCTAACGTTCCTGTGCCCGACCTAAAGAAGCTGACATCATTGCATTTTGGGGCTTTTGTTTTAGCCCAGTTGCACCCTAATTCATTTTAAACCTCAGTGTATTGAAGAATCAAAGTTATATACTCGTAGTACTTGTCGCCCTGATCACGGTGATATAGTCAAAATTACGATCGGGCAGACGGGACTCTCTCAACCACAATTTTCTCTCTCCAAGGTGTTTCAAACCTTCTCTCTATACATGAAGGACTTGGGATGAAAATGAAAGAAATATCAAGAGAAAGAAAGGAGTAAAGAACATGGAACTCCCCTCAGCACTAAGAATGCTTGAGCCTGCTAGTGCCCCATGCTAGAGTGTGCCCACTGTAACAGCCGTAAGTTTATGTTTTGTTTACGTATGAGTATCAGGTTTAAGACTCAGATTACATAGTTAAGAGGTTGTTTAAGGTTTAGTGACCTTTTTATGGAAAGTACGCAACCATCTAGAGTGAGTTTGAATGTACACAAATCTTAGGGTTTCCCCATTTATCTTTTTAAGGCTTAAGGGTGTGAAACAAGAATGCAACAAAATGACTTATGGTCAATGGTCAACGCTCAAACGTTGAAAACACAATGCTCAAGCATCCACATAACGCTCAAGTGTGGGTTTGTCAACACTCAAGCGTTCTGGTCAATCAGACAAGGGATGACGTTGACTTCCACATGTCAAAAGGGGATTACGTGGCACCTCAGAAGTGGTTGCATGGCCTGGTGGCTACCTACCTCCAACGCTCGAGCGTGGAGAAGCCAACGCTGAAGCGTTGGAGCGCTCAAGCGCTAGGGTTCCAATGCTCGAGCGTTGGTGCGTTGTTGGATAAAATAAAAAGGCTTAAGTGACATAAGTCACTTAAGCCATAAGTGATATGAAACGAAGGCAGAGAGTATACAGAACAAAAAAGATAGAATTTAGAGAGAGGAAGAGAGAAACTTAGAGAGAGAAAAGGTCTCGGCTCCATTATCGACTCGATCGATGATCCCATCACATTTTCGAGTACGTGGTTGCGATCGTGGCGATGACGCCTTCAGTTCCCTATCCTTCTTTTCTTCTATAGTGAAGGTAATTCTTATCATTTTTATGTCGAAATGCCATCCGTGACGGTACTCGACTTATCTTTCATTTCGGTTATCGGATTTTAATTCCAACTTCGTATTATGAGGCTCAGGAACCCTTGGTCTGCACAGGGAAGAATTGAGAGGAGTTGAGGAGCAGTGGTTTTGTGACGTTCAAGTTGCCGTATGACTTTCCTGGTGGGGGAAAGAAGCCATCTAATGTCAAAAACGGCGAAGTGGCATTTATTTTGATAATGGCGTAGGGCGGCCTAAACCCTACTAGAGAGCGAGTAACGGACAATGTCAATAACACATTGGGGACTACTTAGTGGTACCAATGATGATATTAGAATTGTATGTTTATCGCCGTTATGTATAAATATATATATTTTTATTAGTGAGATTGACTGTTTTGCCTGTTTGACTGTCATTGGTATGTTGTTGATATATGATGAGTTGACTGGAAATATTATGATTATTGGACTCTTTAGATAAATTTTATTTTATTATTTTATTTTGATATATGGAGATGATTGGAATGATGACATATGGGTATGATTGTAATTATTGTGCTTAGTGATTTTTTCTCGGTGATGAGACATGATGAGTTATGGTGATGTGTGTGGGGGTTCATAATACACGTGTTCAGTAGTGCCGAACTGAGATGATTATTGTGATATGGAGATGATATTGATGAGATATGACTATTGTTGAGGTTGCTCATGAGATAGGGATGAGAGGTTCAGGCACTAGGAGATGACCCGAGAAATGGTCTGTGATATATTGCATATGCACTAGGGGTTTTATTCCTCGGGGGATGTATTCCCGTGGTTTCAGAGGTTTTACAGGACCGTCCCAGACATTATTATTATTATTGTTGCATCTATAGTTCATGCATTGCATGAGCACCCTGCACCGTGGAACCAGGGTGTGCACCAATGTGTATTGTGCAACTAAAGTGTCATTGCTTTGCATGGGCATTCTCCATCCGCGGAACGAGAAGGTGCACCGGGGACTCTGGAGACGTGTCATTGATTGAGATGGATATCCGGATATGTGGCCGTACATGATCATACACATTGCATCGCATTGCATAATGATCATACATGATCATACACATAGCATTGCATTGCATCATGACCCCACCTTTGATGTTAAATAGTTTCTTATCCCCTTTATGTTTTCTTTGTATGTTGTTTTCTTTACTATTTCACCTTAGACCCGGATCACACAGATGGCGCACTGGGATCTTCCATGGATGATGTAGCCGACGAGATTCCCCCTCACGGGGACTTTTGAATTTGAGTTTGTGGATCCCAACGAGTGCCTTGTGGAACCAGTCACTCGGTTTGCGGTATATACAGGTCCCATCTCGGTGACTACTGGATTAGGTCAGGGAGCTCCGCTTGGTTTGATCGGTACTTTCCGAACCAGCCAGATGTTTCCCTTTCCTATCGAATTTCCAAATGCACCATTGCCACCGATGCTGCCGATGTAGGAGATGGTACCAGTTCCCTTCTTAGTACCCTTTGAGGTACCTGCACAAGAGCCTGCACCAGCGCCAGAGCCCGCACCAGAGCCCGTCATGGCACCAGTTCTTGAGGAGGACCCGGTGGTACCAGTCATTGATTCGATGCTTGTCCCGGAGGTACCCGTGCTTCCTAAGGTTAGAGCGACAGGATTGGAGTCCTCTAGAGTGTCATCCAGGTTCTCATCTAGGGACAGCAGAGCTTACCGACCGTTGTTCCAGAGGTCTTCTGATAGGAGCTCTTCTAGCGAGAGCAGAGGAGTAGTGGGACCATCGAGACTCAGGGGTGACGTCGAGGGTAGTAGTCAGTGATGGTATAGGTCAGTGCTATCTACCTAGGTATGTGGGTATGTGTGAGGTTTTGATGTACTTTCATGAGGGGATAGGGATCTTGAGAGCCGGTGAGGCATCTTTCTTTTAGACTTTTGATGTATTTTGTTTCAATCCTCAGTATGTATATATCTTTGGGATCCTACTGATGGGATTACCTGACAGTACTTATGATGTACAGTTTTATGCATGTATATATGTGGTTGATGGTTGTCTTAATTAAGTTTTAATTTTCCGCTCTTTTCAATATAACTGCTTAATGCTAATTCTACGATAAGGTTTTAATTAACTCGGGTTTTTCTTTAATGGGACGTCAGGGCGTCTCATTTGCTGGTACCAGAAGAGTTTGTTTCTGTTCAGACTGTAAGGTTAGGGTGTACTGGCCATTTAGTTGAATCCACATCGGATGTCAACTATGCTTAGAAGTTGGGTAGTGAGTCCGGAAGCGACATTTGTATGACATATAGTATTTATATTCCGGTTTTATATAGTATTATATGTCATACTGATGTGAGTTAATGATTTTTTTTGACAGGATCATGACTCGAGGCAGAGGTAGAGGACGTGGTAGACGTGGTGGTAGTAGAGCTACAGAGGGGGACCCTAAAGGGGGTAATGAGGATGATTATCAGCCTGAGGTAGGTGCTAGAGGTGGAGGGGAGTCATTTGAGACTCTCCAGACCATCCGTGAGTTAGCATCCGTTCTATTGCAGCAGGCACAACATAATGCTCAGAGGATGCAGAGAGATGCAGAGTTACAAGAGCAGCAGGACATGAGGAGAGCTGTTGAGGCCAATGATGCAGGGTTGGTGATAGAGGCCAAGGGGAGGCAAGTCAACTTTTCAACAAGAATGATATGAGACCAATGAAGACCATGGATCAAGAAGAAATTTAGGGACTTTGATGAAAAACTTATTTTCATTAGTGGTGAACCAACTGACTTGTTTTGGCTGTATCTTGAGCTGCGTGTCTCCGATTGATACATTCTTTGGTACGTTGGAAAGCTAAGGAAATTTCCTACATAACGTATTTCATGACTCTTGACCAGATTCAGCTTCTATCATGGTTAAAATAATGGTGGAAGTTATGAACAAATTTTACACGAGTTTATTAGTCTTTTATGTATTTTGTTAATTATGTGGGAGTTACACTTTTTAATATGAGAAGTAAAGTGTGGCAGCCACATAATGGTGGAAAGAGAATAATAAACTCACCATTAGTGTCTGAGTTAAGGAGGGTTTAGTGAGTCATTTAGTGACATGATTAGGCTAGTTATGTGGGAGGTTATGGTATCTTGGGAAGACAAAGTGTAAGCCAAAAGTTGGCAGCCACCATTCCTATATGTACCATGCCAATATCATGAATAAGATAACTTTGATGTTATTTTGGATTGAAATCCATTTGTGAGACTTTGTTCTCTTTGGTTCTTGGTTGAACCAACCTTAGTTCTTATCAAGAATCCAATATTCTTGTGTCGAACATCATAGGCTTATCAAACTCTCTAGTTTGTGGCGCCATCATCGTCTCTTTCTCATCCATTTTGTTTCTTTCTTCACTTTAATTTTGGTTACTAAGTGTTACACGAATTTCTTCTTAAAAATTCAACCAAAAAGATCTTTTCAAAGGCACCTATCCATTTGGTTGTCATCAAGTGGTATCAAAGCTTAGGCTTTGGTTGAATTTTGAGTTTTTGTTCTTCATCTTCTTCTTCTCTTTCTTTTCTACCAAAACCCAAAATCAAGAAAAAAAAATGTATTACTTTGAAGGGAATTTTTGTGGTATTTGTTATTGCTCTAAAACAAGATTACAAGTGTGATTCTCTTCTTCAAAGTTTGAAAAAAAAAATATTTTGAAAGAAATCTTGAAAAAAAATGAGAATAGAAAAGTCTATTTAATCAATTTGTGTTCTTGAAAAAAATATTTCCCTTCTTCCTTTGTTCTTATTTCCAAAGCTTTGCTTTTCTAGCCTTTCTTTTTGTTTCCTTGTTTTTTTTTATAAGTTTTGTGATTTTTGTTACTTGATTTTTTGGATTTTTTGTGTGGATTGTGTTTGACTCCTCTAAGGCCTAAAAGAGAACAATTGAGTGGAAAAAGTCAAGAGTGAAAATTACATCTTGTGTGGAAAAAGCCAATTGAGTGAAATACATTTGTGTGCAGTGTGGGAGTGTAGTGAGGAATTTTATAATTTCTTGTTATCTTTTGATATTGTGTGTTCAAGTGATGGCAGCCCATAAAGATAATCCATTATTTTCTCCAAGGTCTTCAACTATTCATGCTAGAATGGCTACTCAAATACAAAACCTTCAAAGGAAAATGGAGCAAATGAATGCAAATTATGATAGACAACTTGCCATCCTTCAAAATCGAGAAGGTAGCATTGAAGGGGTCAAGATCAAAGTTCCTATCTTTCATGGGAAGAATGATCCGGATGGGAGATGAAGATAGAGCAAGTGTTCAATTGCAATAATTACAATGAGAAAAAGAAAGTGAAGGTAGCATCTCTTCAATTTAAGGACTATGCACTTGTTTGGTGGAATCAATTACAAAAGGAGAGAAGAAGATATGAGGAGGAGCCTATATATATATATATATATATATATATATATATATATGTATATGTATATGTATGTATGTATATATATATATATATGCATACATACTAAAATTAAAAATTCTAATAAGAATATATACTAAAAATACATTCTGATTAATCATCTTTTCTTAACTGGTGCTAGCTTAATAGTTTATGTATCAATTAAAGGTCAATTTTATACTTTATTAGCCTTAATATATAGATTATACAACCTTAAATGTTGACTCATGGCCTAATATACAACCACATTTTAAGTTAACTTGATTAATTAAATTGTTGCTTTGGTATATATTCTAATTAAAATTTCAATTTTAATAAAATTACTTACACATATATAAATGGATCTTATTATTTAACATATAAATATTGACAATTTTGATATTTTTTATAGTTTTAATATTTTTAGCACATATTTATTTATATGCATACTCTTGTAACTTTTAAAAACAAATAATTTACACTAGTGCAAAATATACTTTTAACATTGGGGTTTTAACATCGGTTTTCAGAAAACCGATGTGAAAAAGGAGGCGATGGCATTCTTGAAATTAAATTGAAAATTTTTAACATCAGTTTTCTATTAAACCGATGTTATAAAGGTTTTAACATCGGTTTTTAAAAACCCGATGTTGAAAATTAAACGAAAAATAAAAAAAAAATTAAAAATCCATAATTTAACACATCGGTTTTGTCATAATCGATGTGGAAATGTTTATGTTTTAACATCATTTTTTTAAAAAACCGATGTGGAAAAACGAATTAAAAAATTAAGGAAATGAATAATATAACTTGTAACATCGGTTTTATTAATAACCGATGTGGAAAACATTATAACATCGGTTTTTGTTTTACCCGATGTGTATTGTTCATCTGTCATTTTTAATTCCCTCATCCTCCTTTTCATTTTCGTGCTGCTGAGAGACCTTTGACCCAAAAAACCCCTCTTGCATTTTTAGTTTCCTCTCCCTCCTTTTCGTTTTGATTTCTTTGATTTGCGCCAGTTGCTATGAAGCCTTTGATTTCTATTTCTATTTCTATTTTTATTTGATTTCTTTGACACCTTGGTTTATCATCATTTCACTCATCGCTGCCACCATTCACTCAATGGGCGGAGGAGCAGGAAGAGCGTCGTCCGGTTCTTCAACCCTTACACCAACAGCGGTGTCAGAGCAATCAAAGTGGAAAGTCCTAACCTCGAGCCATTGATCGCTTCAGGGTCATCCTCCTCTCTCCTCCAAAGATAAACCCTTTTCTTCAATTTTTTTATAGATTTTTGGGGTGGATTTGAAGCGAGAGTCCTGCTGTGTATCCTAGCAGTTGAACCAGAAACAAAGGAAGATTGGTAGCATTACTTGCATCATCTTCATATTATACTGCAGAAATAAATTACAGACGTGTAAATGTATGATAGATGATTTATGAAGCTCTCTTTTTCATTCCTTTCTGAAATCGATAAGTTTTGGTAAATGATATCAGATTAATTATCTTTATTTGATTCTGTGAGTTGGGTTGATTAATCCCTGTGAAGGAGAAAAGCCTTATGGGTTTCTAAGCTTAAATAGAGTCATGAGCCTTGTCAGGTCTTGTTCTACTATATACTAAATTCAAGTCTTTAAATGTGGTTGCTTTGTTCTCTTGTATATTGTTCTTTCTTTTTCTAAAGCTATTTTGATTATGAACTTAGTTTGGAAGTTGATTTGAGCAAAGAACTCTTAGCTCCTGTAAACCATATTCCACAACAACAATTTGAGACAACCACTGATGTAAGAGTTCTGTCTCTTGATTTTCCCCTAATTATTTTATCTCATGGAATGAATGTTATGATATATCTTAGTATTTGGTGGGAGCTAATGGAATGGATCTTACATGCTAATAGGATTCCATTTCCCCCCTATCAAATCTAAATTAGTGCTGAAAACGTTAATTGTGTTTATTATTGCTAAATAGCCAGCTGTATTTTCTGTTTTAGAACAACAGCACATACCAAGATTGAGATTTCTTTTCCTAAGTCCTATGATACTGATGTTTATATACACCTTTGACCTATGTATCCAAACAATAGGATTAAACCTTATTCTTATTAGTAGATGCCCAATTAGGTTACTGTTATTCTCAGTGAATCTGAATTAATTTGCTTTGGCTTTGCCAAATTTACTTAAATATATCATATTTGCAAGTATTGGAATATTGAGACAATTTACTTAAACTATCCATTTCTTTTCTTTTCTTTTTTCTTTATTTATTTTGCTGCTTTATTGAATATTGGTTTGGATTTTCTACTGTAAGCTTAGCTATTTCTTATATTTATGTGTGTGATTTATCTCTGTCAAAGTTCTTCTGTATTTGTGCTCCTATACTGATCAAGCTACATAATTGTTGTTGTGAACTTGTTATTCTGGTCTTGTTATGAAAATATTCACAAAGTGCTTCTCTTTTTGTATAGGTACACTTGCTGTTATTGAAACTATTACGGTACAAGTTCCGAGCAGAATATTAAGCAGAATATTCATTATTCATTACGGTTTCCGGCTGAGTGTTCTTCCCACACCCGGTAAGCTTTCTTCTCTCCATTTTTCTCGTTTGGTTTTTGTTTGCATTGTACTTGGGGATTGGAGTGTTTTATTATTTTTCTTAATGTTAATTAATTAGTAAAGCTTGGTTGTTGTTGTTGTTGTTGTTGTTAATTAATTAGTAAAGCCTTAGTTTCCCGTTTGAGATGCAATACTAATGAGCACACGTGTACGTGCTTAATGTACCGCTCATTGTATTGGATCTTGAATTGTCCAAAGTTGGACAGTTTGGGAAAAAAAATTTTCTTCATTCAGTTAAAATAGTTATTCATTGATTCTAATGTTATATACTTGATGAAAGTTCAGATTGATACATTTCTTTTCGTTCTCTGGGTGCATACTTTATCGTGGTGGATGTCATCGCGTTCAAGTCGTGTACGTCGAAGACCGAAGGGTAATGCTGCCGAAATTTCGTCAAGTATGAGCATGGGAGTTAAGGACTAACTGTTAACCAAATGTTGAAAAATTTTCTTCTCGAATGGGATAGGGCCATACCCTGTCATAAGAAGTAATTGATGAATATGTTGGACTAAGTAAGAAGTTATTGGTTTAGTTATGGATCGCGGTTGGATGAATGCTAGATGGACAAGTGATGAGTATGAGAATAAAGTGGAAGATTTTCTATAGTTTGCAAAAACAAATGCTCCTGATAGTGGTAACGGAAGGTTTTATTGTCCTTTTGTTAACTGTTTGAATGAGAGACGAATAGAAGCTGAGGAGATACATGATCATCTTATTTGTGAAGGGATTTGTAAGAGTTATACAACATGGATATGTCATGGTAAATCGTTAGACAGGCCGAGGGTGTCGGATGGAGAGGAAGTTGATGATGTGGAAGTGGACGATTGACTAGAGGACATGATCCGTGATGTTGGGCAAGAGTCTTTTCGCCGCGCACATGTGTATGATACTTTGTGCAGTGATGCGGAAGTGGCTTTGTATCCGGGGTGCACTAATTTCACACGGTTGTCAGCGGTGTTAATATTGTTCAATGTGAAGGCGAGAAATGGGTGGAGCGATAAAAGCTTTACCGAATTGCTTAAGTTGTTGAAAGACATGCTTCCAGAAGGCAACACATTGCCATCTCAAAATTTGAGGGGAAGAAGATATTGTGTCCGATGGGTATGGAGTATAAGAAAATACACGCTTGCCCCAATGATTGCATATTGTACAGGAAAGAGTTTGAAGAGATGCACAAGTGCCCCAGGTGTGGGGTATCACGCTACAAAGTGAAGGATGGTGATTCTAGTTGTGATGTGGTCATCAAAGGTCCTCCTTCAAAGGTGTTATGGTATCTTCTGGTGATTCCGTGGTTCAAGCGATTGTTTGCTAATGTAAATGACGCAAAGAACATTAGATGGCATGCAGATGAGAGGAAGTGTGATGGACAGCTTCGCCATCCGGCCGATTCTTTGCAATGGAAGAGAATTGATAGTTTGTTTCCGGATTTCGGCAATAAGCCCAGAAACCTCAGGGTGATGTTCTACTAGGATCAGAAGACCCGGTCACCACCATACGTGATATACTTGCCCGAGACGATCATCAATTCTACCTTGCGCCTTATCTCAATAAGTAAGTACCGGTTATTTAATTATAACTATATATGACTTAGTCACTAATTGTTCTGCAAATACAGCAAGCATTGGCAACTGTTGATCTTGTACCCTAGGATGAACGTCGTGGTCTTCTTCTGCTCAATTGGAAATAAGCCGACGAATGAACTGAAGACGATCATCGAAACGTAAGCATTAAAATACTTTATAATCGGTAACGCGGTTGTTTTAATTATCTGAAATCTATTAGATATACTTTAATTAATGTTTATTTTGTCATGATAGTTCTATTAATGCAAACCACATGTTGCGTGGTGAAAGACGTCGGGCTATCAGATGGATTATTCCTAACATAAGATATTTATTAGTTCAAACGCTTCAAATTCAGTGGGTATAATTATTGATTTCTATTTAATTCCTCATATTCTAATTGGGTTTCATTTGTACGTAGTCACGTATACAATGTGGATCATAGGAATGTGGATACTATGTGATGAAGTTGATGTTCGAAATTATCTCCTCCAGGATCACTGAAAGATGGCACGAGGTAAATGTTAATTGGTAACAATTAGAAGTAACAGTTATAGATTAGTTATATGTTTTATGTTAGTTTATTACTTAAAAGATATAATCTTTTGTCCAATTAAACTTGCAGATATTCAACAATCCAACTCCATTATCTGATTCCGACATCAACAACATAAGGAGGCGTTGGGCAACTTTCTTTCTTGAAGTGTACCAACCATAGTTTGTATATATGTGGTTAGTTTAAAAACTTATCATGTACTAGCTATAGTGTACTTTTGACTGATCATATGTATTCTGATATGAAGTCTAAAATATATCATGTAGCTTTTTGGTTTCTAATTATCTTTTGTTGTCTGAATGTAATTGAACGTACATATGTATTGTTCGTAATAAATTCAATATATATTAATTTAGTGTGTTTTTGTTGTACAAAAGTGATTGTGTTGAGAATATTTATAATATGTTATACTGGTATTGATCTGCATTACTGAAACAGGGGAAATGAATGATAGAAATGTAAAAAGAGTTTTGAAAAAAAAATGAGACTTTACACATCGGTTACTCAAAAACCGATGTGGAAAGTTCACTTTACACATGGGTTAATAAAAAACCGATGTGGAAGGTGAAATTTCTACATCGGTTTTGGTTAAAACTGATGTGGAAAGTGAAATTTCCACATCGGGTTTGGTTAAAACCGATGTGGAAAGTTCACTATTCACATCGGTTACATTTAAAACCGATGTGGAAAGTGATATTTCCAAATAGGTTATGGGATAACCCATATGAGAAATGAACTTTCCACATCGGTTATATAAAAACCGCTGTTAAAAATGTACTTTAAACATCGGTTTTAAAACCGATGTGAAAAGAAACAACAAACAACATCGGTCTTTTCAACATTAGTTTGAAAATCGATGTGAAAAGCCAAAAATAACTGATGTGGAATCCCTTTTCTGCACCAGTGTTAAATTTTATAAAATAAAAATTATGCAAAGTTGTCTGGTATCAAATTCTCAATCAATGGAAATCGTGACAAATTTATTAATATCTTTTATACTTATTTTTTTTATTGTTTATTATGTTAACAAACAATGAGAATTTGGGTTTGCAAATTGAAAATTTATTAATTTGAGAATCAGTAAAAATCATTATCCACACATAAACATACATGGTTCTTTTTATATTTTCATATGTAGATAATGATTTGTATGCATTTTCAAATTGTATTCGTTCAATTTCCAACCCTAATTTCATAGTTTGTCATATTAAAAATTAGAGAGAAAAAACAAAAAAAAAACTATTAGCCATGCATTTTCATAATCAACGTGTGTTGAGTATTTGATAGCAAAAAACTATCCATCCTTTTCGTTCTATAAAATTAAACTTTTGCTATTTGCTATAAACATATGCAATTATACAAATAAATAACAATTTACCAAAAACACATTCAAATATCTATAGCGGAGATTGATCAAATTTCTTAGCGTGTATACGTTTAAAAATTAGATTCACTTGATTAAGTTCAACTCAACTATGACAACATCATGCTATGTAAATAAGCGAGTAAACGTAAACTATGGTTAGTAACAGTAGAAGCGGGATGCAATTCTAGTCAAAATTTGCTTACAATGACAAAGGTCTAAACCTTGAAATCGCCACTTTCAATAGCTATACCAAACCACCAATCTTGATCTGACACTGCAGGATTAATTTGTTGCACCAAACAAAGAATCAACTAAAAAATATTATTCAAATAATCCTAATTCTTTATATGCAATTCTAATGAAGTTGTATTTTTCCATATTTGATAAGCAATGCTTTCCAAAAATAATAGGGTCATTTAGGCAGTATAAAAACCACTAACATGAATATATTCTAGACGTACCGCTATATCTTGTTCTCAAATTATTATTACAATTATTTTCTTGGCAATATTGAAAATGTAATATTTGACAAACATCGCATTCTAATAAAATCATGAATATAAGTAAGGTGTTTACTGAATAAATTAGATTACTTTTGATGGGAAGGCCATACGTACAATGTAATCCAAATGATTCCTATTTTTATCATCTGATTAGCATGTACAAAATGTAGAATTTATCTAATTTAGCAAAATCTATATCAATTTGAATTAAATTGAGTTTTTGATATTTTTTATTTCACTTGAAGTACATAACTTAATTTGAATTAATCCTAATACACAAACGAAATCCATCAAATTATAAAAAATAAGAAGGCCAAGGTAATTCAATAAAATGAAACATAAGTTTAGAATTTAAATACAAGTAGAAATGAATATTAGACATACCTCAAGCTTTTGATATTTTATTATTTCATTTGAAGTACACAACTTAATTTGAATTCATCCTGAACCACAAACTTAATCGATAAAAAATTATAACAAATAAGAAGGCTAAGCTAATTCAATAAAATAAAACACAAGTCTAGAATTTAAATACAAGTAGAACTGAATAGTCATACACCAATTTTAAAAGTAAAGAGGAACTTAAGTTTACCTTCATATAAAATAGTATACCTAAGTTATTAAAGGAGAATAGTAACTTTCAAGTAAAATATTTTTCTTGATAATAATATATTAAAATTCTCAATTCAATTTGGATTGGATTAATTAGTACTGACTGAAATTTATTCAAGAATTTAATTACAAGTTAGGTTTAGGGTTTCTTCGAATTGCGACCAATAGTAAATTCTTATACCTTGTCAAAAGTTATTGATAGGGCTGTTCAAAATCAAATCAATCAAATCAAAACTATAAAAGTTGATAAGTTGAAAAGTCAAGAATTGAATAAAGTGATAAATTGAATAAATTAACCTAAAGTCAAGAACTGAATAAAGTGATAAATTGAATAAATCCAACCCAATCCAACCACACATGGCTTAACCTAAAGTTGATTTACTTGGATTTGATATCTTTAAATATGCTAAATATGTATTTTTGGATTGGATTTTAGCCACACTTTTACTTGGCTAACAAACTGAGACACCTTGATGTCCCATTAAAGAAAAACCGTATTTTATTTAGAACCTAATCGTGATATTAGCGTATATCAACCATCAAGTATAAACATATATCACACGTATATCCATATGTATAGCATCATCTAAATATGGTCATAAAATAATGTAGAGAGAATCCCGTCAATAGGATCCCATATAAGTACAAACCAGGTAATATAAAAAAATACAGCAAAATCTTTAAACAAAATATGCCTCACCGTCTCTCTAACCCAGTCCCACTCAAAATACATTAAAAGTCCTCACCATACACCTATGTACACCTAACTGGATAACATTGGTCGGTACTATCACATACGACCACTACTACCCTCGCTATCACCTCTGGGTCTCGATGGTCCCACCACTCCTCTACTACTGCTAGAAGAGCTCCTACCAGAATGCCGCTGAAACAAGCGTCGGTATACAAAGCTGTGACGAAACGATAATCAGGAGGACTCAGACCCTGCTGCTCTCACATCGGGAACCTCCGGCACCTCTGGAGCAATCAAGTGATCTACATCAGGTACAATCTGGTCCTCATCATGTGTTGGTGCGAGGATAGGTGCTGGTGCTGGTGCAGGTGTAGGTGCAGGTACATCACCCGGTACAGGGATTGGAACTGGTACCATATCGGGCATCGGCGGAATCGATGCTGCTGGAAAACCAATAGGGAATGGGAAGGTCTGGCCCACTCTAAATTTCCCTACCATACCGAAGGGTGCTCCATTCCCTATACCCGTAGTCACCGATACAAGACCAGTATAAACCGCGAAGCGAGTGACTGGGTCCATAAGCCACCCGTCCTCATCAATAAACTCCAACTCAAAATTCCCCGTCAGGGGAACCCTGCCGGAGCCTCCATCCACGGATGCCCTCAGTGCGCCATCTGTACTATCTGGGTATGTAGGTTTGACAATAGGAAAGACAAATGCAAAAGAAAGGAAAAAGGGGTTAAGATCTAGCATCAAAACATGGAAAAGGTTTCGTAACATCACATCAATAAAATCATACAAACATACATAATAACATATATATGGAATCATCCTCGAAAACACATCATCTTCCTCTACCCGTTACCATTATGCAAATGATATGCTGACGTGGCTGCCACCAATCCGGATATATATATATATATATCCCTCGTCTGATCAGTCAACCATCCAAGCGACACATCCTCATTCGTGATGAGAATGCTCATGCAAAGCAATGACACTATAGCTACACATTTCGCTCCGGTGCACACCATGGTTCTCTCGCGAGGGTGCTCATGCATCGCAATGAAACTATAGCTGCACAACCACATAATAAATTGGGACGGTCCCGCGAGGACTCCGGACCTCGTGCGTTCCCAACACACGGATATAATCCACAACATGCATATGAATGAATATCATTGACATATATTCAGTCATACCCTAGTGCCTTAACCTCCCATCACTATCTCATAAGATAACCTCAACATGATTATATCCTCAATCTCATCATAATACAATATTAATTTCTTAGGTTAGGCAACTATAATACATATGTCATGTATCCCCTATACATCATCATAAAATCATCATGTATCATCACCTAGAAATCGCTTAGCATAATATCACAACCAATCATGTTATCATTTCAACCATCTTAAAATATTAAAATAATAATATAATTATATATAATATAAACATAATCACAATAAGAAAATAAACATATTAACCCAAACATATCATAATATTTCAAATAGCACACCATGAGCAATTTAACAAACAAAACCATGCAACCTCAAATATCGTATTTTTAACCTAACGACCATAAACCTACAATTTCTATATCATTAGTAGTACCACTAAGTAGTTACCAATGTGATATCGATATTGTTTGTTACTCCCTCACTAGTAGGGTTTAGGTCGCCTTACGCCATTATTGAAATAATTGTTACTTAGCCATTTCCGACGTTAGATGGCTTCTTTCCCCCACCTGACAAGTCGTAGGATAACTTAGATACAATGAATGAGTCCTCTCACCCCTCTCCTAGTTGTTGCCTTGCGCGGAATAAGAGTCCCTGGGCTTCCAAAAATTTACCTGAACACATCATTAGGAAGTGTACGTTATAGGTAACCCTAATCTGAAGTCGGAATTGAAAACCGATAGATGAATTGAAAGATAATCCTAATACAGTCATCGACAGCATTTCGGCATAAAAAGGGTATAAATTACCTTAGCTTATAGAAGAAAAGGAAGCTAGGGTTTAGTGGATGTCATTGCCACGATCACAATAACGTACTCGAAATCGCGTCGAGATGATCGATTGAGTTGGAAACTGAGCCGAGACTTTCTCTCTCTCACTAACTCTCTCCCTCTATCTCTCTCTAACTCTCTTTACTATCTCTGTTGTATTTTACATAAGGGTGAAACTTTTCACCCTTAGCCTCTTTTTTATTTTTGCCAACCTGCCACGCCACGCTTGAGCGTGGGATGGTTCGCGCTTGAGCGTAGGATCCTCCACGCTTGTGCGTGGGTAGGTAACTGCACCGTGCATGCAACCAGTCAGCTTGTGCCACATGGAGTCAATGCCAGATCATGTCTATTGACCTCCACACTCGCTTGAGCGTGGAGTAGGTCACGTTTGAGTGTTGACCAGGAAACCTACTTCCTTATTTTGTCGCATTGAGTCCATTCGACATCCTATTGATCTCAAATTTGAGATATAGACTCTTCTATACCTAAAGAACAATCTCAAGCACTCAATAATGCATAATCTATTTCTTAAGTATAATTTGCTTTTCATAAACTTTGGAGCGTTATTAAGCGATACTAGAAAACCCTAGGTTACGTTTACGTGCTTTCCAATGCCAAATGATTGCGTACTTCCCATGCAAAGGTTCCTAGACCTTAATCAACATATTAATAATCTAATCCAAGTCTTAAACCTACTACTCATACGTATAACCAAATCATAAAAGCACGGTTGTTACATTTCTACCTCCTTAAAAGAAATTTCGTCCTCGGAATTTACATACCTGAAAACAAGTGTGGATACTGCTGCTGCATGTTTGCCTCACGCTACCAAGTAGCATCTCTGGTAATCTCATCCCATATGACCTTAACCAAAGGAATTTGTTTATCACGGAGTTATTTAATCCTTCTATCTACAATCTTAACCAGTAAAGCCCCATATTCTAGATTCTCTCAAAGTTGTATCGACTCAGGCTTAAGTACATGAGAAGGATCATGATAATATTTTCTCAACTGTGAGACATGAAAGACGTCATGAAGATTATAAAGGTTAGGTGGTAAGGCTATATGGTAAGCTACCGGACCAATCCGTCGAAAAATCTGAAAAGGTCCAATGAATCAAGGAGTAAGCTTTCTAGACTTGATAGCTCTGCCAATTCCAGTCTTCGAATTGACTCTCAAAAACACGTGATCACCTTCCTGAAATTCTAAGGGTCTCCTCCTCTTATCACTGTACGTAGCTCCTCTGCCTATCATGTTCTTCCTTCATTTTCTCCCTTATCATCCTGACTAGTTCCATTGTTTGTTGTACCACCTCAAGACCCAACACTATCCTCTCACCGGTCTCATACCAACATAATGGAGTTCTACACTTTCTTCCATACAAAGCCTCATACTGCACCATTCCGATACTACTGTGGAAACTGTTGTTATAGGTGAACTCAATCAAAGGTAGGAACTCATCCCAACTGCCAGTATGTTCCAACACACCGACTCTCAAGAAATCCTCCGGTGACTGAATCGTTCTCTCTAACTGTCCATCCGTTTGAGGATGATAAGCAGAACTTATCCTCAACTTCGTGCCCAAAGCACTATGCAATTGTCTCCAAAATATAGATGTGAACCTAAGGTCTCGGTCTGAGACAATGCTTGATGGCACTCCATGCAACCTAACAACTTCCTCCATATAGATCTTGGTCAACCTTTCTAGGCTGTAACTCTCACCAATAGGTAAGAAGTGAGCACACTTCGTTAATCTATCAATGATAACCCAAATTGAATCATATCTCTTCGGAGTTCGTGGTAATGCAACCACAAAGTCCATATCTATACTATCCCACTTCCATTCTAGGATATCCAGGGATTGTAGCAATCCAACAGGTTTTTGATGTTCTATCTTAGCCTTCTGAGAAATCGGGCAAGATAAAACATATTCTGCTACTTCCTTCTTCATCTTAGGCCACCAAAACATCTTCTTTAAGTCTTGGTACATCTTCATGGCTCTGGGGTGAAAAATCAACTTACTCTTAGATATTGATCCTGAACCTGTTTATCCTTATGATCTCTCAAAAACTCACTGCCAATAGTGATCATACCTAAACATATTCTATCTTCAACCAACTTCATACCTAAATTCAAGTCTCTAAATTGTTCAACCAATTCCATCTCTTTTACCATCATTGCGGACACATGTAAGAGATTTCCGACCTATGGCATCCGCCACCACATTCGCCTTCCTAGGATGGTATTGTAGATCAAACTCATAATCCTTGATAAACTCCATCCATCTACGTTATCTCATATTCAGCTCATTCTGATCAAACAGATACTTCAAACTCTTATAATCACCGTACACATTAAACTTAGCCCCATAGAGATAGTGTCGCCATTTCTTTAATGCGAACATTATAGCTGCCAACTCCAGATCATGGGTCAGAAAATTCCTCTCATGAACTCTCAACTGTCTGAAAGCATGATGAGTGTGATCTCACCTCATATTTCATGTACATTTTTGCATGCATTTTCATATAGTTTAGGCAATTTTTATTTGATTTTTGTTAGTTTTTACCTTGGAACGGGTAAGGCGGCTTCGTGGTGTTGTTTTGCAGGAATTAAGGGTAAAATGCTCAAGATTGACCATGATGGAGCTTGGATGAAGATAGAGCTTGAAAAGTGAAGAAAATGTACCAAACAGAGCCCATCACGGCCCAGTCGTGATGACCATCACGACCATGATCAAGCAGAGCTGAAAAGAAAAGAAGGCAAAAGTCAGAACTGGTCACGGCTTAGCTGAACCAGAGAGAACTGATCACGGCCTAGCCATGATGAGTGTCACGGCCGTGACAGACCAAAAATTAAAGAAGCGCCCTTGGCAGAACTCGTCACGGCCTGGTCGTGATGGCCATCACGGCCGTGACGCGCACCTAATCTATAAATAGGCATCTGGGCAGAACAGAAAAATGACTTTTGGAACCCTAGGGCTGGGAACCCTAGACAGACCTTGGAACTCTAAAAGGAGTATTCTCTGAATCAAGGGGCGGCTGGACTGCTGTGGAAGCTACCATGGAGTTTTTCCTCTCCTTTGTTTCTATTTCTCTGGTTTTGGCTTTCTCTATTAGCATGAGTAGCTAAATCCCTTTTTGTTGGGATTAGATGTAACTAAACTGAACATCATGTATTTGCCTTGATTGATTAATCTGTGTTTATGCTTTCGTATTAGTGTTTGATTCCTATGCTTAATGCTTTTTGTGGTTTGATCACCAATGAAACGATTTTGAGATTTGATTTGCAATGGGGACGTTCTTATCAATTCTTGATCTGGAATTAATCACCTAGTAAACCTTGCATCTAGGAATGGATTTTGGTTTATTAGTAATCGTGTAATCCCTACTCTTAATGAAAATTCACTAATTAGGTCACCTAAGGAATTAGGGTTTAATTAGGGGATTTAGGCTCTTGTCATCTAAGGAATTAGGGCTTGAGTAATCTTGTGGGTTGATTTTAATATTTGAAGCATAAACTGGATTGGTGGTCTTGGTATTGTATGAGGCTAAGGTTTAGTGAAATTTAATCCCAACATCGTTCATATTTGAAGAATCTCTTTTTCTGCATTCCAAGTGTTCGCTGAAAATCCTAAAAGAACTTTTTCCTTTTATTTTGTTTATTTTAACTCTTGGGCTTGGTATTTAATATTGAGCTCCCTTCCATCCAAAGATCCGCTTAGATAGTAATTGATTTGGTACGTGCTAGTAATTGTCTCAGTCCTCGTGGGAACGATATCCCTCTTACCTCTTTATTACTTGCACAACTGGGTATACTTGCCTAGACCATTCGTCTCAACAAGTTTTTGGTGCCGTTGCCGGGGACTGAGTTTCAATATTAGCATACCCATTTAGACTACTAATTTAAGCACAATTTTGTTTTTTCTGTTTCATTAGCTGTTTCTCTTTATTTTTATTTTTTGTATATATTTGATCTTTTCTTTTGAGTTTTGGTTATGCAAGGTGGGTGCAATTCATGAACAACCATTATTATCCATCTGATGAGGAAGCTTCAAGTCATACTTTGGAGAACAACTTGTGTTGGGGAGACTACATAGATTTGGGAGATCAAGATATTCCAGCACAAGTTGATTGTATGACGGGCGAGCTTGTATATAGAGTCTCCAAGGAGGAATGGGAAACCTTTTGTTCGTATTTACCACCTCCACCACCATGTTTACATGTGATTCCCAAAGAGCCATGTGAAGCCAAATTTGTGCCAAATATGGTTGTGGGGATGGATCAAAATGAAGATGAAGTGGTGGTGGTAGACGAGTCACAAGAAGAGGAATTACCTTCCACAAATCCTTGGGAAAGAACAAGTGAGAAGGCAAGTCATTTGGAAAACATTCACTCCACCATGCTTGGTAAGAAACCTGAAATTGCTGCATTGGATACATATGTTGGCTTACATGCATGTGTGGACACTGCAAAGTTAGTCCCTTCCACTTGTCTGTCAAACTTCCTTGTGAAAATACCATTTGACCCGAGAGGAAGTGAGTTCATTATTGTAGTTAAACAGGTCAATGGAGTTTTCACACACTCGTTAGGAGGAATTAAGGGTAGAGTCATATTGCTTCTACAATCGCCACTTCACAAGCTATGGGATCCGGTAGGATACCTTTACATATTTAGCATCTCTTGGCCCCTATGCTACAAGCAATGGGATCCAGGTGGAAGCTTCTCGATGAGTTTTCTTAACCCTTCTCTTTAATTATTTTCATTTTATTATTAGTTTTCATTTGTTTTTGAATTTAACTCTTGAATAATTTGAGAAGATCAAGAGGAAAAAGATCATAAATTAATAGATTTGCCAAGTGTTTTCAGGTTAAGAATGAAGAAGAGCAAAAAGACCCGGGAAAAATCAAGCAGCAACCATCACGCCCAGGCCGTGATGAGCTGACCAGAGAAGTCAGAAAGGATCACGGCCCAGCCGTGATATCCATCACGGGCGTGATGAGAAGGACCCTGAAGATCAGAGAGCATCACGGCCTGCCCGTGATGGTGGTCACGGCCGTGACACATTTTCCAGCCTCTCTTTGACTAGCCATGTGAGCCAACACCCGCTACCACCTCGGTGAGTTGTTCCATTTTTCTCCTCTCTCCGACTTGATTATTTACATTGGGGACAATGTAAGTTTATAAGCTTGGGGTAGGGGTAATTTTTTTGCAAATTTTTGAATTTTTTGCATTTTTCATGTTGCATTCATATAGGCATAGCTTTGCATGATCACATGATTCGATTGCCCCTTGCTTATATTATGCATCCAATTATGAGAACTGAGTGCCGATTAACTTGAGAAAGTGAATTTTTGAACCCAATTTTTTTTATTCTTGTGATAAGGCTACAAATAAAAATGCTTACGATGATCTTTGATAGTTGATAATTAGCATATGGTTCCGTAGATTTGTGTTTCTCATTGATTTTTGAACTACTAAAATGTGAGATTTTTGAGCCAAAAAGGGGTACTCACTAAATCTACGCCATTCTTTGTGATAGAGTGTTTTAATTCCTCTTGGATTGTATTCTCTAGAACTTGACTTGAAACCGTTTTGAAGCTTAAAATTTTTTTAAAACATTTTTGAAAATGATTGAGGCACTAGGTATTTTTCCGACCTTCTGAGCTTTGATTGACTAAATGCTACCCCTTAGTTGCCCAATTTTGAGCCTGAAAGAATAAAATACTTTTCTTGGTACCTTGAATTACTTTGATGAATAATGCTTGGTATGGCACCTTTTAAAGTATTACAAAAAGGGTAAAAAGGTAGTTGAAAAAGTATGGGATGAGAAAGTTAGAAAAATATTTCTCTTGAATTGAAAATCTCCCCTTCGTAAAAAAAAACAAAGAAAGAAAGAAAGAAAGAAAATATATATAGCGAAGGGGATGACAAAAGGAAGTGAGAAATAAAATAAAAAGAAAGAAAGAAAGGTGGAAAGATGAATCAAAACCCAAAAAGGTATTTTAGAAGGTGTCATGCTTTGCAATGCTTGATATTTTGTTTAGCCTTCTTGAAATTTCCTTTTCTTGATTTCCCCACCTAACGATTAATCTCATGGCCCCGTTACAACCAAATTAAAAGACCTCTTGATTCTTATGTGTTTTCATGAATAAAGTAGAAATTTGGTTAATAGTCAAGCTTATGGTAGAATTCATTCCTTGAGGAAATTGAGCGAATTGTCATATATCCTTAAACACTTGAGTGAGGTGAGAAAGAGTACCCGAATCAGTGAGAATATGAGTCTAGGAAACCTAAGCTTCTAATTGGACTTGAAATTGATTGTCTCTTGGTGAATTATTTGAAAATGCCTATTACTTGGATTAGTTACTCGGGTTCTTGGTTCACTATCCATGCTCTGATTATTTATATCTTTTGGCCTTGGTGATTGCTTGAGGACAAGCAAAGTCTTAAGCTTGGGGTGATTTGATGAGTGTGATCTCACCTCATATTTCATGTACATTTTTGCATGCATTTTCATATAGTTTAGGCAATTTTTATTTGATTTTTGTTAGTTTTTACCTTGGAACGGGTAAGGCGGTTTCGTGGTGTTGTTTTGCAGGAATTAAGGGTAAAATGCTCAAGATTGACCATGATGGAGCTTGGATGAAGATAGAGCTTGAAAAGTGAAGAAAATGTACCAAACAAAGCCCATCACAAAGAAGCGCCCTTGGCAGAACTCGTCACGGCCTGGCCGTGATGGCCATCACGGTCGTGACGCGCGCCTAATCTATAAATAGGCATCTGGGCAGAACAGAAAAAGGACTTTTGGAACCCTAGGGATGGGAACCCTAGACAGACCTTGGAACCCTAAAAGGAGTATTCTCTGAATCAAGGGGCGGGTTGACTGCTGTGGAAGCTACCATGGAGTTTTTCCTCTCCTTTGTTTCTATTTCTCTGGTTTTGGCTTTTTCTATTAGCATGAGTAGCTAAATCCCTTTTTGTTGGGATTAGATGTAACTAAACTGAACCTCATGTATTTGCCTTGATTGATTAATCTGTGTTTATGCTTTCGTATTAGTGTTTGAATCCTATGCTTAATGCTTTTTGTGGTTTGATCACCCATGAAACGATTTTGAGATTTGGTTTGCAATGGGGACGTTCTTATCAATTCTTGATCTGGAATTAATCACCTAGTAAACCTTGCATCTAGGAATGGATTTTGGTTTATTAGTAATCGTGTAATCCCTACTCTTAATGCAAATTCACTAATTAGGCCACCTAAGGAATTAGGGTTTAATTAGGGGATTTAGGCTCTTGTCATCTAAGGAATTAGGGCTTGAGTAATCTTGTGAGTTGATTTTAATATTTGAAGCATAAACTGGATTGGTGGTCTTGGTATTGCATGAGGCTAAGGTTTGGTGAAATTTAATCCCAACATCATTCATATTTGAAGAATCTCTTTTTCTGCATTCCAAGTGTTCGCTGAAAATCCTAAAAGAACTTTTTCCTTTTATTTTGTTTATTTTAACTCTTGGGCTTGGTATTTAATATTGAGCTCCCTTCCATCCAAAGATCCGCTTAGATAGTAATTGATTTGGTACGTGCTAGTAATTGTCTCAGTCCTCGTGGGAACGATATCCCTCTTACCTCTTTATTACTTGCACAACTGGGTATACTTGCCTAGACCATTCGTCTCAACAAAGCATATGCCATAACTCTTCCCTCTTGCATTAATACACAACCCAATCCTTGGTATGACGCATCACAATACACGTTAAACTGTCCTAAAGGACCTGGTAGTGTAACCACTGGAGATGTAGTCAACTTTTGAAAACTTTCTTCACACTTGTCTGTCCAAACAAACGCGGTACCTTTCCTCATTAACTACGTCATAGGCAACGCAATCTTCAAGAAACCTTCTATAAACCTTCGATAATAACCAACTAAACCTAGAAAACTTCTCACTTCACTTACTGACTTCAGTCCCTCCCACTTAATCACAACCTCCATTTTAGCTGGATCAACTGCTATTCCTTCCTTATTGATTACATGACCTAAGAATTGAACTTCTCCTAACCAAAATTCACACTTAGAAAGCTTAACGTATAGCTGTTTATCTTTTAACACTTGCAATACTATTCTCAGATGTTCCTCATGCTCTTCCCGCGTACGAGAATAGATAAGGATATCATCAATGAATACAACTACAAACTTATTGAGGAACGGTCTAAAGATCATGTTCATATAATTCATGAACACTGCCGGAGCATTAGTCACACCAAAAGGCATAACTAAATACTCGTTCCATACCTCGTCCTGAAAGCGGGCTTGGGCATATCCTCCTCTTCATTCTAATTTGATGATACCCAGACCTCAGATCAATCTTAGAAAATATCGAAGCTCCCTTTAACTGATCCTTCAAATCATCTATCCAAGGCAACAGGTAGTTATTCTTGATTGTCACCTTATTCAATTGCTTGTAATCTGTACACAACCTATCACTTCCATCCTTCTTCTTCACAAACAACACCGGTGCTCGCCACGGCGAAACACTAGGTCTAATAAACTACTTTTTCTGTAAGACTCAATGAACAAGAGATTTTGATGTATAACAAACACATCATTTAATGTGTGTTCAAGTGTTTTTGGTATCCAATTACAAAGACAGTATCAAGCCAAGAATGTCAAGTTCAGTGAGCAATTCAAGAGGAATACCAAAGAAGAACTTGAAGTATTCAAAAGAGCAACTTGGAGAATTCAAAGAACAATAAGCAAGGACAAGGATCAAGGAATCATCAAGACAAAGCTCAAAGGAAGATTAGATTTATTATGTCTTAGTTGATTGTAAGAGAAAACCTCTCTTAATCACAAATAGCTCTTTGAAGATGCATGAAGAAAATCATTTTCATATAAAGCATTAAAAGGAATAAGTTTTAAAAAGAAGGAAATGGTTGTTGGAAATTAACAAAATTATTTGTCAGTACAGCCATGTATCTAATGGAACTGACATAAGATTAAATGAATTTTGATATTAAGTACATAGATGTACTACACCTCTGTATCATATAAAATCATATCAGTTATTAAAGGGTTAACTGAATACAGCCATGTACATAATCTATGTACGCATGTATTCAAGTTTCTGGAAAATCTGTTGTTCATTAATACATAGATGTACTGGTTGATTAACCAAGATCAGTTTCTTTTTTAAACACGTTGGTCGCGCTGTCGCACACGCGCCAAAAAGAACGAGCGGGTTTTAAAACTGTAGTTAGGGCGACAACTCGGATGTCGTCTCACAAGGACTCTTAAAGTGTTATTTTTCACAAAAATCAGTTTTGGGGGGGTTTTGTTTGGATGCAATCAAAGAAAATAAAACAATGAAAACAGAGCAATAAAACAAGGCAGTTCAAAGAGGTTATCAAATGGCCAAAAACGATTAATCTACTGTTCTTGATTTCACAACTATCATCGGTTCAGGTAATCCCAAGCCCTAAGCAGATTCTATTCCCCTTTCAGTTGTAGTAACAATTAACAAACGAAATCGCTACTACGGATATATGTTCCTATTCCCGAATTAAAAAAACGGGGTTAAGCCCTCATGAACTAAACGAACATGAATGAAAACACGGTAATTAAACAAACGCGATTAAGTATAGGAACATAACATCACTGAAATGAATCAACACAACACTATACACTCCTGAATTAAACAAACAGAAATGTATAATATGGCATTCAAAAGGGAAAACCATACAAAACAGAGATTACAGAACCTCAAGTACGGTAGAAATCAATTACAATAGATTAATCTATGAAATTTAGTTCTCCATGAAAACGAAATACACACAGAAAAATATGTAAACAGAACAATGGAAAAGCAAAAGTCCTTCCAAGCTGTTCAGAATGGCAATTTATACTATTCAGAAATTAAGTCCATTCGCGAGGCGAGCACACATTCGCGAGGCGAATATTGTGAAAAGTCAGCAACGTTTGGTCTTCTCGCGGGGCGAAGGACTACTCGCGAGGCGAGACTCTTCAAGTTCCAAACTGTCACAGCCGTGACCTTCAGCATGGTTAAACCGTGATAGCTTCTGGTCTTCCAGGGTTGGATTACTCGCGAGGCGAGTCAAGTGTTCGCGAGGCGACACAGAAACCTTGTATTTTCCTAGAACAGTCAGTCTTCGGGGTCGCGAGGCGAGAAGAGTAGTTGCGGGGCGAACCAGAGAGGATGACATTTTCACTGTTCTGCTGGCTTTTAGGTTCGCGAGGCGAAGAAACTATCGCGAGGCGAATCCCCTGTTTCCTTATTCTCTTGACTTCCAACTTAACCTGAAAACAAAGACACAGCTATAAGTGTATTATTTGACTCAAAACTGGCTAAATTAACCTAAAACTACACTAGAGACTCAAAACCTTGCTTGAGGACAATCTAATCTAATTTGGGTGAAAATAGGATATAATTTGCACAAAACCCTGGTCATACTAGCCATAAAACTAGATGAGCTAGAGGCTTATCAAAATATCCCAAACTTAAACTTTGCTTGTCCCCAAGCAAACTACAACTCAAAAAATCAAAAAGACTTGGCAAGCTTAAAAGATTCAATCAACCTTGCACAAATTCAAGCAATACAGCAAAAAAGTTTACTTCAATGTTCCCCCCTTTCAAGCAAAGTAATCCCCACAATCATTCATTCTAAACAATTGAGAATTTCATCATTCAAACAATCATCAATCTAAGCAGGGGATCCAAGTTACACACAAGAGGGAGATCACCAAATTCAAACAACTGCCTTCCTGACAAGGGCATTTAGTGTTCACTCAATCGCTCAGTTTGTGTCTAGGCTTTCACTCAATTTCACTTTTAAGAGCACTTCCCATAAATTTGATTTTCATCTCCAAATGATTCCCACAGAAAACATGCAAGCAACATCAAAAGGTCTTTTATGGGTTGTAATGGGGCCTGGCTAAGGGTAGGATATACAAAGGTACTAGGCTGAAGACCCTAGGAACTAAGAGAGCATGAAACACTTCAAAGCATTGAAATTCCACGCAAGTTCCTTTTCTCATTTTTCTTTATGCCTTGGGTGACTATAGCCTCTCTTTTTTTTCTAATACTTTTATTATTTTGACATTTTTACACTTTTCTTTTTTTTTTTCTTCTTTTTTTTTTTTTACAATCTCAAACAACATATTACACCTTGCAGCCACCCCAAACTTAGTTTCTTGCACCATTTTCTTTCTAAGATTCCATGCTCTCCTAATCCTAAGATCGGGTTAACATGGTTTTCCAGATTTTGAGCTCATAACTTTAGGTTATCAAGAATTAACAGGCTAATCAGGCTCAATGGGGCTAACTAGGGAACATGCATTAGGAATTGGTTATTTTTAGGCTAAGTAGTTATTTACAAAGAAAACGCCTAAATCATCTGAAACAAACACATAAACATGCAAACCATAAAGAGATTCGAGCAAATTCAGGAAAGTGCAACTTAAAAAGTGATTTTCACACAGTCAAAAACATGTTGGAGGCTCAAAACCTCACCTGGACATTCATGCAAATTGTTTGACAGAGATTCTATCCCTAGTGTGTGCTCCCTATCACCCCAAACTTATCATAAATCATGCCACCATAACAAAATCTCAAAGTTCAGTTTTCAATCACATGGGGATCACTTTTCAAAAACAAAAATTTTTCAGCCTAGGGGGAATCATCACATCAATCATGCAATTAATATGTGCAAAATCAATCAAAATCCAGTAACTTGCCAACAAAAGACTCAACACAACTCCTGAGCTTCTCAAATTATTCAGGAGCTTTATTAAAAGAAAAGGAAAAAAAACAATTCAAAACAAAAACTACAACTAGTTCCTTCCCCCACACTTAAAACATGCATTGTCCCCAATGAAACAACATAACAATAAAATCAGAGTGAGGGAAAGGAAAGGGAACTCCCTGATCAAGTGTCAGTGTAGGTGGGAGCTTCCAAGGAGAGCTCCTCAACATTAGCATCCACAGGAACACCAGCATCCACACCATAGAATGGCTTCAGCCTCTGCCCGTTAACCTTGAAGGTTTTGTTGGTATCTGCATCTTTGATCTCTACTGCACCATAAGGAAACACATTAGTAACAACAAATGGTCCAATCCACCTGGACCTAAGTTTCCCAGCCATCAATTTCAGGCAGGAATTAAACAGTAAGACTTTCTGACCCACAAAAAATTCTTTCCTAGCAATCATCCTATCATGAAAAAGTTTTGTTTTCTCTTTATAAATCCTGGAGCTTTCATAGGATTCTAGCCTAAGCTCTTCAAGTTGCTGCAACTGCAGTTTTCTTTCAACACCAGCTTCCTTCATGTCCATGTTACAGTACTTGACTGCCCAATATGCACGGTGCTCAACTTCCACCGGGAGGTGACATGCCTTACCAAATACAAGCCTGAAGGGGGACATTCCTATTGGTGTCTTGAAAGCAGACCTCTGAGCCCACAGTGCGTCTTCCAGACGGCGGCTCCATTCCTTTCTATTCGACTGCACCATTTTCTCTAGAATCTGCTTGATCTCCCTGTTTGATAACTCAGTCTGGCCATTGGTCTGGGGATGATAAGCAGTGGAAACTCTATGCACAACCCCATATTTTCTGAGTAAGGTTACCATGGTTCTGTTGCAGAAGTGAGTGCGCTGGTCACTGATGATGGCCTTAGGTATGCCAAACCTGCAAAAAATGTTGGACCTAACAAATTTGGAAACAACTTTAGCATCGTTAGTCCTAGTGGGGATTGCTTCCACACACTTTGAAACATAGTCTACAGCCAAAAGAATATATACAAAACCAAAAGAAGGAGGGAAAGGACCCATGAAATCAATCCCCCACACATCAAAAACCTCACAAAAAAGCATGGGCTGCTGAGGCATCTCACTCCTACGAGTGATGGCAGGGCCTGTTGTTTGACATTCTTTGCAATTCCTGTATACCTCATAGGAATCTCTAAAAATTGTGGGCCAGTAGAACCCAGAATCCAGGACTTTTCTTGCTGTCCTCTGAGGTCCAAAGTGTCCTCCAACTTGAGAGGCATGTGAAAAATGCAAGATGGACTCTGTCTCATGATCGGGGACACACCTCCGATTAACCTGATCACTGCAAAACTTCCACAGGTAGGGATCATCCCACACATAGTACTTTGCTTCGCTCTTGAGCTTGTGGAACTTGGATCTGCTTGTACCTGCAGGAACAATACCAGCAACAAGAAAGTTAACTATATCAGCAAACCAGGGGGTTACCCCATACAGATGTAGAAGTCTCTCATCAGGGAAATCATCTTGGATGGGAGAAGGTTCCTCATCCCTTGCTATCCGGCTCAAGTGATCGGCTACCAAATTTTCAGCTCCACTCTTGTCTTTTATCTCCACATTGAATTCTTGGAGCAAAAGCATCCACCGGATCAGTCTTGGCTTAGCTTCTGGTTTCTTTAACAGGTACTTCAGAGCTGCATGGTCAGTGAAAACAATAACCCTAGAACCTAGCAAATATGACCTAAACTTATCAAGTGCAAATACAACAGCTAGCAGTTCTTTCTCAGTGGTGGTGTAATTTGATTGTGCAGCATCTAATGTCCTAGAAGCATAATCAATTACATGGGCAGCCTTGCCCACCCTTTGTGCCAGAACCGCTCCCACAGCAAAATTGGAAGCATCACACATTAGCTCAAAAGGGAGTGTCCAGTCTGGGGGCTGGATGATGGGGGTAGAGGTCAATGCTCTTTTCAGGTAGTCAAATGCCTTCTTGCAATTTTCATCAAAATGGAACATGGCATCATTCTACAGTAGGTTTGACAATGGCAGAGCTATCTTGCTGAAGTCCTTTATAAAGCGCTTGTAGAAACCTGCATGTCCAAGAAAAGAACGGATCTCGCGTACGCAAGATGGGTAAGGCAATGAAGAAATCACATCAATTTTTGCAGGATCCACTGAAATACCCTCTTTAGAAAACCATACAAAACAGAGATTACAGAACCTCAAGTACGGTAGAAATCAATTACAATAGATTAATCTATGAAATTTAGTTCTCCATGAAAACGAAATACACACAGAAAAATATGTAAACAGAACAATGGAGAAGCAAAAGTCCTTCCAAGCTGTTCAGAATGGCAATTTATACTATTCAGAAATTAAGTCCACTCGCGAGGCGAGCACACATTCGCGAGGCGAATATTGTGAAAAGTCAGCAACGTTTGGTCTTCTCGCGGGGCGAAGGACTACTCGCGAGGCGAGACTCTTCAAGTTCCAAACTGTCACAGTCGTGACCTTCAGCATGGTTAAACCGTGATAGCTTCTGGTCTTCCAGGGTTGGATTACTCGCGAGGCGACACGGAAACCGTGTATTTTCCTAGAATAGTCAGTCTTCGGGGTCACGAGGCGAGAAGAGTAGTCGCGGGGCGAACTAGAGAGGATGACATTTTCACTGTTCTGCTGGCTTTCAGGTTCGCGAGGCGAATCCCCTGTTTCCTTATTCTCTTGACTTCCAACTTAACCTGAAAACAAAGACACAGCTATAAGTGTATTATTTGACTCAAAACTGGCTAAATTAACCTAAAACTACTCTAGAGACTCAAAACCTTGCTTGAGGACAATCTAATCTAATTTGGGTGAAAATAGGATATAATTTGCACAAAACCCTGGTCATACTAGCCATAAAACTAGATGAGCCAGAGGCTTATCACACGTACAGCCATGTACTACGCAGGTGAACAATAACTATCAGTATGAATCATGGCTAATACATCCCTGTACTCAACCCATGTACAAGAAACCTGAAACTGATTAACAGAATCAATTATCAGTCCAAATCTATTTCTAACTAATCCCAATTGTTATAATTTGTTTTCTATATAAACTGGGATTGAAAGAACACTCTACGTGAAATCAATCACATCAATTACAATCTGAGATATCAATTCTTGAAATCATTCATCATCTTTCATTGAGCTATATTGTGAAATAGAAAGTGTTTTCTCATAGGTGCTTCAATTTGTGTATCTGACTTTTTTTAGAGTTGTAGATCAAACCTTTTCTTTCAATTTGATTGTAAGAGAGTGGGGAATCTCTCTGTGTGATTAGGGTTAGGCATCCCTAAGGTTAGAAAGAACAATTGTTGAGGTTTTTCACAAGGGTGTGGTATCCCAAGGTGGAAATGTGCTCTGTGGTGTTAAAGGTTTTTCAAGCACCTAGGTAAATCTTGCTGTGTTAGGGTGCGAAAACCCGCATATGGAGTGGGGACTGGATGTAAGTCACAGTGGTGGTGACTGAACCAGGATAAATCTAGTTGTGTGGTGATCTCTAAACTCAAACTCTTTAATTTTTGTTCATGCACCTATATATTTGTTCTTGATATTCAAAGTTCAATTTTACTTTATGTTGTTGATAGTTAAAATTAGAACTGAACCTTGTGCAATTTGTGATCCAATCTTAATTGTGATAAATATGTACCTAAGACTTAATAACTAAACTTACATGACTTGTTCTTGATTGTTTATGCCTAAAATCTGAATTGTCACCCCCCCGCGAGTATTTGAAGCCAAACCAACAATTGGCATCAGAGCTAAACTCTTGAGTTTGGCTTAACAACTACAAGAGAATGGCTTCAAATGATTGTTTGAATGAAGGGGCTTCCCTTGCACACCCTCCTGCCTTCAGTGGATCAGAATATATCTACTGGAAAGAAAGGATGATTATCTTTCTTGTGGCAGCAGGTATTGACATATGGGATGCAGTAGAAAATGGACCTTTTGTCCCCTCTACTGTAGATACTAATGGTCTTTCAAGAGATAAGCCTAAAACTGAATAGAATGAGGAAGATAAGAAGAAAGTTCAATTTAATGCACGTGCTAAGAATATAATAACTTCTGCTTTGAGCCGTGATGAGTTTTTCAGGGTTTCTAATTGCAAGACAGTAAAAGAGATGTGGGATACCCTACAAGTGACTCATGAAGGAACCACTGATGTCAAAAGAGCAAGAATAAACACCCTCACACATGAGTATGAGTTATTTCGCATGAAGCAAGGAGAACCAATGAATGAAATGCAAAAGAGGTTCACACATATTATAAACCAGCTGGCTGGACTTGGAAAATTATATCAAATGAAGATCAAATCAACAAAGTGATGAGATGCTTGAGTAAAGAGTGGCAGCCTAAAGTCACTTCAATTTCAGAATCCAAGGATCTTTCTTCCAAGACCATTGCAACATTGTTTGGAAAATTACAAGATCATGAACTAGAGTTGAGCAGATTGAATGAAAGTGAAGAAACAGACAAGAAGAAGAAAGGATTGGTCCTCAAGTCACAAGCAAAACAATTAAAGGATAGTGATGATGAAGAAACAGAAAATGATGGAGATTCTGAGGAAGAAATGGAGCTGCTAGTTAGAAGGTTCAAAAAGTTTCTAAAGTAGAAAGGCGACTTCAAAAGAAAGCCTCCTACCTTTCCTAAAAGAAATTTTAGTAAAGGTGAAAATTCTTCCAACAACATTACATGCTATGAATGTGGAAAAATTGGCCACATTAAGCTTGACTGTCCAAAGCTACAAAAGAAGGACAAATCTGAAAAGTTTGATTCAAAGGACAAGAAATGGAAAAAGCCAAGGAAAGCATACATTGCTTGGGATGATAATGACTTGGAATCTTCTGAAGAATATGAATCTGAGGAGGAAAACATGTGCTTAATGGCAAACAACCATAGTGACTCAGAGAGAGGTAAATTCTTATTCTCAACCTTCTTTTGATGAATTACAAGATGCATTTGATGAGTTATATGCTGAATATCTTAAAATTTCAAAACAACTTGTCACATCCAGAAAATTAATTGCTAAACAATGTGATGTAAGCATGCCTGAAAATAAAAGAAAGTGAACTAGAAGCTAGGAATAAGATCTTGATTGCATCTAGCTCAAACTGCCCTAAGTGTTGTACATTGACTAAAGAGGTTGAAAGACTTAAAAGTGACTTAGCCAAGTTCACAAACGGAAAAGATAACTTGAATGATTTGTTAGGACAGCAAAAGTGTGTTTATGATAAGGCTGGAATAGGCTATGAACCTAAGATACATGAGAGATCTTTCAAGAAATTTTTTGCTGCACCTAAGCCATCAAATACTCCATTTGTTAGATGCTATTTTTGTGCTAGAAAAGGTCACACAGCTTCCACATGCTTTTACAGAAATGTTGCATACAATAAGTCTAAATATGAATGGGTTCCCAAAGGAACTTTTGATGGAACTAACTCAAAAGGACCCAAACAGTTTTGGGTACCTAAAGCACAAACATAAACTCTATTTTACAGGTGTGTTGGAAGGCCAAGAATTTTAAATGGTACCTTGTTAGCGGCTGTTCTAAGCACATGACAGGAGACAAAACCAAGTTCATTACCTTTACTCCAAAATCAAGTGGAAATGTTACATATAGAGACAATAACAAAGGGAGAATACTTGGCATTGGCAACATAGGAAGTGACTCAACAACAATCATTGAATATGTACTATATGTTGAGGGATTAAAGCATAATCTATTGAGTATAAGTCAGCTATGTGACAAGGGTTATAAGGTAAAGTTCAATTCCAATAGCTGCATGTTAGAAAATCAGCATGATGAAAATCTGAAATTGATTGGTCATAGGATAGATAACATCTATATGCTTGATTTAGATAATATCTCTTCAAGTAATGCATGTTGCCTAATTTCTAAAGAAGATGAAAATTGGCTTTGGCATAGAAGGATTGCACATATCCACAATAACAACTTAAACAAACTGATTTCTAAAGATCTTTTGGTTGGATTGGCTAAACTGAAATTTGTAAAAGATGGTCTATGTGATGCATGTCAAAAGGGAAAGCAAGTAAATGTTTGTTTTAAACCAAAGAACATTGTTTCAACAACTAGACCCTTGCAACTTTTGCACATGGATTTATTTGGTCCATCTAGAACTAAAAGCTTTGGTGGAAACTTGTATGCATTAGTGATAGTGGATGATTACTCTAGATATACTTGGACATATTTTCTATCTCATAAGAGTGATGCATTTGCTATATTTAAGAAAATGGCTAAAGTTGTGCAAAATGAAAAGGCCATGAAATTTGTTTCTATAAGAAGTGATCATGGGGAGAATTTCAAAATTAAGTATTTGAAAACTTTTGTGATGAATATGGCATTCAACATAATTTTTCTGCTCCTAGAACTCCACAACAAAATGGAGTAGTGGAAAGAAAGAATATATCATTGGAGGAGATTGCTAGAACTATGTTGAATGACTCTAGCTTACCATAACATTTTTGGACAGATGCTGTAAATACAGCCTGCTATGTGTTACATAGAGTTTTGATAAGGCCTATTTTAAAGAAAACCCATTATGAACTTTATAGAGGAAGAAAACCAAACATTTCACACTTTCATGTCTTTGGTTGTAAGTGCTTTGTATTTAACAATGGAAAGGATAATCTTGGAAAATTTGATGCAAAGGCAGATGAAGGAATTTTCTTAGGTTATTCTCTAACTAGTAAAGAATTTAGAATCTATAATAAGAGAACACAAGCTATTGAGGAATCTGTACATGTTACATTTGATGAATCTAACCCCAAAAGGTTGGGAAAGGATGTTGTTATTGATGATCTTGCAGATTCAATTGAGAAGAATCTCTAAGAAGAGCAACAAGAGAATGAAGGAGATGAAAGCACAAACGAAAATTTGTTGCAGCCAGAACAAACAGAACAACATGACTTACCAAAGGAATGGAGAAATGCTAGAAATCATCCTCTAGACAACATCATTGGTGAAATATCGAATGGGGTAACTACTAGACAATCTCTTAGAAATGCATGTAATCATATGGCATTTGTGTCACAAGTAGAACCCAAAAATATAGATGATGCTATAATAGATTAATATTGGATGGTGGCTATGCAATAAGAGTTAAACCAGTTTGAGAGAAATCAAGTATGGAAACTAGCTAGTGCCTAAACCCAAGAATAGTCAAGTAATAGGTACAAAATGGGTTTTTAGGAATAAAAAGGATGAAAATGGCATTATTGTGAGAAACAAGGCTAGATTAGTAGCTAAAGGGTTTAATCAGGAATAAGGCATAGATTATGATGAAACATATGCACCGGTAGCAAGATTAGAATCTATATGAATGTTACTTGCATATGCTTGCATAATGGGATTTAAGTTATATCAAATAGATGTTAAGAGTGCTTTCTTGAATGGATTTATACAAGAAGAGGTATATGTTGATCAACCACCTGGTTTTGAGGATAATGAATTGTCTAACCATGTTTATAAACTGTCTAAATAATTATATGGCTTAAAGCAAGCTCCTAGAGCTTGGTATGAAAGGTTAAGTAATTTTCTCATAGAAAAAGGCTTTAAAAGAGGTAAAGTTGACACAATCTTGTTCACTAAGAAAAAGGCACACAACATATTACTTGTACAAATATATGTAGATGACATCATATTTGGTGCTACTAACGAGCATTTGTGCAATGAGTTTGTAAGTCTTATGTAGAGTGAGTTTGAAATGTCCATAATGGGTGAGCTGAACTTTTTCCTTGGACTTCAAATAAAGTAAATTGAAAATGGAATCTTTATTAGCCAAACAAAGTACTGCAATGAGTTGATCAAAAAGTTTGGCATGGAAAATGTTAAGGAAATGGTACTCCTATGAGTACTTCCTTCTATTTGGAAAAGGATGAGCAAGGTAAACCTGTTGATGTTTCAAAATTCAGAGGTACGATAGGCTCATTACTTTATCTTACAGCAAGTAGGCCAGATATCATGTTTAGTGTGTGTATGTGTGCTAGGTATCAAGTAAATCCTAAAGAATCACACTTAACAGCTGTAAAAAGGATAATTAAATATATGTTAGGAACAAAAGACATGGGACTATGGTATCCTAGGGGATCTACATGTACTTTAATTGGTTACTCAGACTCTGACTCTGCTGGTTGTAAACTAGATAGGAAGAGTACAAGTGGAACCTGCCATTTACTAGGTAATTCATTAGTATCATGGTTTAGGAAAAAGCAATCTAGTGTGGCTATATCCACTGCTAAGGATGAATATGTGGCAGCAGGTAGCTGTTGTGCACAAGTTTTATGGATGAAACAACAATTAATTGATTTTGGTGTGCAACTAGACCAAGTTCCCATTAGATGTGATAATACAAGTGCAATTAACCTAACAAAGAATCTCATAATTCACTCTAGAACCAAACACATTGAAATCAGACATCACTTTATTAGAGATCATGTTCAAAGTGGGGAAATTGTGATTGAATATGTTGACACTACTAAGAAACTTGCTGATATTTTCACTAAACCCTTGAACAAGGAAAGCTTCTTTTTCATTAGAAGAGAATTGGGAATAATTGTTCGATCTTATATCTGATCTTTGTTGAAGTGTTTGTGTGTTTGTATCTCTGTATGATTATGGCTTATTATTGTATAATTTGTATTGAGATGCTTTATCTTTGTATGATATTTAGTGAGTTTCAGTTTAAAACAAAATTGATCAGGTACACCCATGTACTAAACCCATGTACGCGTATGAAATTCTGAAATTTGTTTCATACATGGGTGTGATCAATAGTTGTACAGAGGATCAGGAATGAAATCCCCTATGTTTTAGTTTATACATCCCTATTATACATAGATGTATTCAAAATCTGAAACAAATTCCTGAATGTCATAAGTATACACGGGTGTACTACAGGCATGTACAAAAATCTGAGAAACTTCATAGAAAGCTCAGAATGAACATTCATTAATACACGGGTGTATCACACCCCTGTACACGAAAGCTACAAACAGCCCTGTGTAAGTGCCCTGTTTCAAATTTAAACCTCCTAAATCTCTCATTACATCACCTTCTTAGGAACCCTAGCAGAGCTAATCTCAGCCATTTCACTACCCAAACTGAACCCTAACATGGCAAGAACCAAGAATATTGGACCTTCACCCTCAAAAAGTGCTGAAAAGAAGAGGAAGCAAGTGGAAACTCCCAAGCAAAAAGAAAAGAAACAAAAGACCACTTCTACCTCATATATGGATGAAGATGCTTTTCTGCAAAGGTATTTCCTCGATACTGATCAAAAGGAGTTCTTTAAGAAAAATTTCAGGGATAGAGAAATTCTTCAACCTGGGATAATGGACTTTAAGTATTTTGAGGACAATGATTTTAAGTTTACAGAAACTCTAATCAAATAGAGGGTTAAGGATTTTATGGAAATCAAGTTTGATTATTACCCATTTCTGATTAAGGTCTTTTACTCTAATTTTGAGATGAATGCTAATGGAATCAGTTCTGAAGTGAAAGGTGTTAAAATTAGGATGACCCTAGAGGAATTTGGTAATCTTGCTAGTTTACCCTTTTCTGGACCAAGCATTGCTGGAACTGGTCCTAATGTTGAGTGGTACAATGAGTATAACAGAACAACGGCAAGAAAGAGCCTAGTAACAACTGATGAACCTGAAGGTAGAATCACCTATACAAGCATGATAAGTGTTGAGAATAGGCTCTTGCACTATGCTTTGTGTAGGATCTTGATTCCAAGAAGTGGAAATCACTCAGTATTGCAAAACAGTGGTATAATGCTGATGTGGGCAATGCTTAATGAAAAGTAAATTAGTTGGGCATTTTGTATTGCTACACACATGCTGGAATGCAAGAAGAGCAAGATGACTCTTGTGTATCCTGGACCGGTATGCAAGATTCTGGCTCATTTTAATGTGCCTCTTGAAGGATAAGAGAAAAAGCTTGGTAGAATAGTGACTCATAAATTTGATGAAAAGATTGTGAGCAAAATGAAACTGAAGAAAATTGATGGAGTATGCGTTAGAAAAGCTGGACATGAAGTACACAATGCATCTAAATCTTCTGGTGCACAAGGAAATGTTACTCCTAAGTATTTTCAACAAATGCTTAATATGCTAAGAAATATGGATGGAAGACAAACTAAGAGACATCTTATGCAAATGAATGCAATAACTAATATGAATTTAAGAATGCTCAATCTGGAGAAGAAATTTACTTCAATCCAAGATGTGCTAGGAGTTGAATATCAAAATCCTGCACCTTCTGCTACTGATCCAGAAAATGTGAATGTTGCAAACATTGCTAGAGCTGTTGTGGAGGAAGCTGAGTAACATGGAGACACCCCTGCTGAACCATCAACCCGGAACCAAGGAACCATCTAGTTTTAGGACTTTTTAGGTCTTATAACTTTGTTTGTTTTGAATTTGTTTGAAAGGCTAAATGCCTTGGTCTGTAACTGTTTGATGGATTCTGTTTTTATTTTCTACTCCTTATCCCTCTGGATTTTTTTTGCACTCCTTAATATGCTATGCTTGAATTGTTATCTTCTCTGCTATTTTGAATTGCTATATTCCTTACCTTTTTTATGATGCCAAAAGGGGGAGGAAAATGTATGATATGTTGAGAAGGATGATAACAAGTTAAAATAAACCTGAAATGCATATATTAAGGGGGAGATCATATTGAGGGGGAGTCATATGAAATTGTTTTTTTTAAAACAAAAGGCTCTGATACCATGAATCAATTTTTGATAAAAACACTTAGCTTCAGCTACATTATACTCTGATCTAATAATTTGTTAAAAAGGTTTGTCATAATCAAAAAGGGGCAGTTTGTAAGACTCAATGAACAAGAGATTTTGATGTATGACAAACATATCATTTAAGGTGCGTGCAAGTGTCTTTGGTATCCAATTACAAAGACATGTATCAAGCTAAGAATGTCAAGTTCAGTGAGAAATTCAAGAGGAATATCCAAATAAGAACTTGAAGTATTCAAAAGGGAAACTTGGAGAATTCAAAGAACAATAAGCAAAGACGATTATCAAGGATCAAGGAATCATCAACACAAATCTCAAAGGAAGATTAGATTTAATAAGTCTTAGATGATTGTAAGAGAAAACCTCTCTTAATCACAAATAGCTCTTTGAAGATGCACGAAGAAAATCATTTTCATATAAAGCATTAAAAGGAAAAGTTTTAAAAAGAAGAAAATGATTTTTGGAAATTAACAAAATTCTTTGTCAGTACAGCTATATATCTAATGGGTGTATATCTTTTCTGGAACTAACAAAAGAACAAATGAATTTTAATATTAAGTACACGGATGTACTACACCTTTGTATCATATGAAATCATATCAGTTATTAAAAGGTTAACTGAATACAGCCATGTACATAATCTATGTGCATATGTATTCAAGTTTCTGGAAAATCTGATGTTCATTAATACATAGATGTACTGAATGGGTGTACTGGTTCATTAACCAAGATCAGTTTTTTTGAAAACACGTACAGCCATGTACTACACAGGTGTACAGTAACTATCAGTATGAATCTTGGCTAATACATCCCTGTACTCAACCCATGTACAAGAAACCTGAAAGTGATTAACATAAACAGTTATCAGTCCAAATCTATTTCTAACTAATCCCAATGGTTATAATTTATTTTCTATATAAACTGGGATTGAAAGAACACTCTATACGAAATCAATCATATCAATTACAATCTGAGAGATCAATTCTTGAAATCATTCATCTTCTTTCATTGAGCTATATTGGGAAATAGATAGTGTTCTTCTCATAGGTGCTTCAATTTGTGTATCTGACTTTTTTGAGAGTTATAGATTAAACCTTTTCTTTCTATTTGATTGTAAGAGAGCGGGGAATCTCTCTGTGTGATTAGGGTGAGGCATCCCTAAGGTTAGAAAGAATAATTGTTGAGGCTTTTCACAAGGGTGTGGTATCCCAAGGTGGAAAAGTGTTATGTGGTGTTAAAGGTTTTTCAAGCACCTGGGTAAAGCTTGTTGTGTTAGTATGTGAAAATCCACATGTGGAGTGGGGACTGGATGTAAGTCACAGTGGTGGTGACTGAACCAGGATAAATCTAGTTGTGTAGTGATCTCTAAACTCAAACTCTTTAATTTTTGTTCATGCGCCTATATATATGTTCTTGATATTCAAAGTTCAATTTTACCTTCTGTTCTTGATAGTTAAAATCAGAACTGAATCTTGTGCAATTTGTGATCCAATCTGAATTGTGATAAATCTGTACCTAAGACTTAATAACTGAACTAAACTTACATGACTTGTTCTTGATTGTTTATGCCTAAAATCTGAATGTGCATAACCTGTTCTTAAATTCTAAAGGTTGAACTGAATACTGCATAATATGTTTTTATTAAGTTTAGACCTTATTCTGAATTGTATCTAAATTGATCTTGATTCATCTTATCCTCATCTTCAATTCAAAATTTATGAAAACCCCTTTTCTGTATTAACAAAGATCCTGAGGTAAAAGTTTTGGAAAGTTTGTGAAAAGTTTGTAAGTGGGAAAAAGAGTAGGAAAACTCAATTTACCCCCCTATTGATATAGGTCATGTCCCTGGTATGAGATCTATCGTGAATTCAACATCCCTTTCTGGTGGTGTGACACCCTCTACCCCGCATGCATTCTAAAGCTATAACACATATATAAAAGAGAGAGAACACATGCAAATATATATAATTATCAAAATCGGGCAGAGACTGCCACATTGTAACATAACATGGAAATAACCAAAACATGTTTATAAATAAAACATAACATAAAACAAAATCATAAACGAACCCAACCTCGATGTCACACTACAAAGCTGGTATAACCAATATGATAAAACAACTCGGATACAACTAGAAACAACTAAACAACTACTAAAAACGTGAAATCCTATCTACGAGTCGCGACTCCTCAGAGTCACTCCTCAACTGGTTGCACATCAACCTCTGCATAAACGATACATGCCATAAACAAGAAACATAGAGATGGAGAGTAAGAAACAAATATATGAATATAACGGGAAGGAAGCAGTTAGCAAGACAAGCATACATCAAACAAGCATGTTATATCGAACAACAATATCATAACAATCATCATCATATAACGTGTATGCTATGCAATGCAATTCTGCTCCACTCCTCTACTATGCACTTGGATCCAAACTAACTCAGGATGCCAACTTTGGGGTTACATTTCCGCATTGGCAAATAAGCACCAACGCCGGGGCAATTCACCAAACCATGGGTGGACCCCTAGGACAGCCAACACATCTTATTCTCGGATGCGCCACCACGGTGTATACTTGACTCCCTTTCGGACGAATCCCGCGGAGGGCCATATTGTCTTACTCTCGGACAACCTCCCCTACGTTGCACAACCTCCAATCAACATCTCTGATGCGTGAATGTATGGAAAACAACACACAACCACAACCACCACCTCCGCTTGGGCCCATAGGCTACCCAAGTTTTATCACCATCAACACCTCGACCATTAGGCTATCGAGGATTATCGTTTAACGTTTCATCGTTAAGTCTTTTAAGCATATACAACACTCTGTCCATTAAGCACCAGATCTCAACACCTTGACCATCAAGCATCAAGGACCCCTTGGAGCGGACACTGGACTACCAAGGTAAAACATCTTAACACTTGGAGCGGACACTAGGCTACCAAGGTACAACATCTTATCACTTGTCTTTTGCTCTTCGTGTTTCGTTGGTATCTTATTAAGTCTTTTAAGCGATTGGGGTGAAAACCCCTATTTCATGCATTCTGGTTCTGTTCTGGTCAGGTGAGCACAGGTGTGTTGGACCTACAAGCAAGCACGGTCGTGCTGCCTGCTGAGCACGGGCGTGCATAAATGCGCTCCCTGCTCTTGGTTTCAAACTGGAGCATGGGCGTGCTTCTTATCAAGCACGATCGTGCTCAATGGAGCGTGGCCGTACTCATCTGGCCAGAAAAGGTCGGGAACTCTTTCTCAAATCCTTGGGACAGTTCACAGATTCAACCTATTGGCTCTTACTACTCCATTGATCATAGCTTCATTAATCTTAACTCCTCTTCATTAATATTCATGTCTTATCATCATTGGGAATTAATCCTTTAATCAAAGCTTCGTTATTATTGTTCCTAGAACACTCACTAATCGATCCTAGGGTCTTTAACTAATCCCTATGAACATAACCTTACCTCTCACACTATATTCATGTATTATGAACAACGGGGGAAACATCCCTTCATTATCATTATCATCATTAGCGTATTTTAACTTCTTAACATCATTGTTGGCATTAGCATCCTCAACAATCAACACTTATAAATAGCACAACACAACAACAACCAATAACATCATACTCATCAAAATCATGGCATCACAACATCAACATATTTATAACAAACAACATCAATCAATAATAACAGTCATGCCAGTTATCAACATCATAACAGTTAAGCATCATATAACAAATAGGTATAAGGCATATATACATGTTATCAAAGGAAAGGGTCATGGGTAAACCTTCGTCTTACGCTACCCCCAAGCCTACATACTCATACTATTCCTTCTCCCCATACCTGGTATGAAGATTCCAAAACGATAACGTTGGCAAACTAGACACGTCCCCTCGAGCGGCTCGACGAGTTCCCCAAGCCTTGGCCAAACAAGAAGAAGACAACCAATTAGTCTCTAGATCTAATAATAGAAAAGAGACTAAGAGAGAGGGAACACAACGTTACCTCAAACTATACTGGCGTGCTACTCCTCTCCCAAAACTAGAGCAAGAACTTCAAGGGGTTCAAGGGAAGAAAAAGGGAAGCGGTTTCTGCCACACTAGGATTGCCCAATGTGCCAAAATAGGGTTTAACATGAAAACCCTCATGTCGATGCCTCCTATTTAAAGACCCAGACCTGAGCACGGGCGTGCTTACTTAGCGTCAGCGTGACGCGGTCCTGCGTTGAGAATGATCGTGCTCCCTAATGAGCACGGTCGTGCTTGTGACTCAGGCAGACACAAGACGCGCCTAACAAGCATGGGCGTGCTGGACATGAGCATGGTCGTGCTCATGTACCAGAAAGGAATTTTAAGCCTAGAAATCCTACTTAGTGTAACAGCTCGATTTTCGTATACGATGTATTAACGGTAAAGATATATTTATTTATATTTTTATCTACAATCTAGGAAATGATTTTGGAGAAAACAAAATCATATCTAGAACCTACTCAATGTTAGGAACCTCTGGTTAAAATTTGGGTTTAAAACTCAGACGGAAATCAGTCTGTGTTTTTACTGACAGTATAATTTTATATCGGCACAAAACCCTAATTTGACCCGAAACTGAAAAATTGTACATTTTTATATTATGTCCGTGAGGAATTCTACTTCTCAAATTTCTGATAAAAAATAAAATATTAGGTTCATTCGGACGGATTTTGGTGAAAGTTCGGACGGAAAATGGTATGCGTTTTCACTGACAGTAAGATTTTACTGATCAGAAAACCTAATTTTGACTCATGAACGAAATGGTTTATGTTTAAATCATATCTCCAACGAGTTTTGTTATTTTGAAAAGTTTAGATCGAAAACAAAAGATTTTGATTTTATTCAGGCGTAAAACCCTAATCAGGAAACCGACGAAGTCTAAAACAGAACTGCAGAGACGGAACCGGGCACTGGAGGGGATGAGTCATGGGGTGAGTCACCACCATGACTAACCAAGCATTTATGAGCATTGAATGTTAGTAATCATGCTTTTTAGGGTGAAAAGACCAAAATACCCCCAAGCTTTCATGGTTAGAAACAAGCCAGATCTCCTCACTTCTAACCACTCATTTTACATGGTTGTAACCCTCCCACATCTCTCCAAATTCGTGCAGCCACATCCCATAAACCATACCTATTTCATTTTGCTTTCGTTTCATCATTTTCCTCTCAAAAACCGAAATTGGGTAAATGACGGAGCTGAATACGGGATTTCTGGGAACCGCTAAGGGATTGGATCGATGAGTCATGGATGACTCATAAGATGTGGTCCAAAATCAGTCACACCTCCTTTCATTCTCCACCACATATTCTAACCTAACCATGATTACTATTAACTATAGTTAGGTTATTATAACCATAGTTAAGTTATTATATTATTTTCTAACTTAACCTAAGTCAATTAACTTAACCTTGATTCATTCTAATCAATTAAACAAATAATTTTCACTCCCTCAATCACTCAATTTCGTGGCTTCCTTCTCCTCCTTCATCACACACTTAGCGAAATTTTCATTTCACTTGTTCAAGTTCATTTCTTCACAAAACACAAAGAACACCATTTTTGCTCTTGATAAGTTCTTCAAACTTCTTCAAGTTATTCATCTAATCTCTTCATTCCAAGGTGAGGAACCTATTCCTGGTCATCTTAGCTTCATTTATTATGCATCAAACTTCATTTTCATCAACTATTTCACAAATTGCCATTTCTAGATCTAGAACTTCAAATAATTCTAGAAAATTGTAGAAAAATAATTTTAATGTGAAACCAATTTCTATGATCCTTATATGACTTATACTTTTATCATCTAAGAGTATGTGACCGCGCTGTCGCCACGCGCCAAAAAGAATGAGCGATTATTAAAATAATGTAGTATAGAGCGACAACTCGGATGTCGTCTCTCAAGGACTCTTTAGTTGTTGTTGTTATTAACAGAAAATTAGTCAAAGTTAGAAATGGGGGGGTTTGGATTGAGTACAATTAAAATAAAGAAAACAAAGCAATAAAAAACAAAGCAGTTAAAAGATTAACAAATAAGCTAAAGAACGATTAACCTACTGTTCTTGGTTTCCCACTATCATTGGTTCAAATAAATCCAAGCCCTAAGCGGATTCTAATCCCCTCCCGGTTGTAGCAACAATTAACAAACGAAACCGCTACTACGGATATATGTTCCTATTCCCGAATTAAACAAACGGGGTTAAGCTCTCATGAACTAAACGAACATGAATGAACACACGCGAATTAAACAAACGCGATTAAGTATAGGAACATAACATCACCGGAATGAATCAATACAATACTATACATTCCTGAATTAAACAAACAGAAATGCATAACATAGTATTGAAAAGAGAAAAGGAAATGAAAACAGGAAATACAAGAACCTCAAGTGTAATTAAAACCAATCACAGTAGATTAATCTAGGAGACTAGTTCTCCATAACAAACATAAGCAGAAAAGGAAACAAAACAACTACAACTACTGACTAGCTAAGACTAGTCAAAACTGACTAGCCCCCCTCTCTCACTACTACTCTGACTCCTATTTATACAAATTCTCTCAAGACCCCCTCTCAATATCTGAATACTCCTTTAATTCACTTCAACCTCTGCCTCTTAGCTTTCCAAATCCACTTAATTTGCTTAATTATGAATTAAGATGAGAGAGTTATGTCCACATTCAATTCATAGGGCAGCTGAAACGCCTCTGACTTCACATGGATTAAAACCCTTCAAAACGGCTCTGTTTGGAATAATGGTCTTCATGAGAGTTAAAGCTCTTTGTTTGATCTTTCATTCGCCACTAGTTTCAGTTCCAACCGACATCTACAGCCCAAGTTATGGCCCAATCTTCATGACCAGTTCAGGTTCCAGTGACAGCAATTATATTCTGACTTCCAGACTCGCGAGGCGAATGGATGCTCGCGAGGCGAACGCTTCAACTTCAAAACTGCCACAGCCGTGATCTTCAACACGGGCAAGCCGTGATCGTCTCTGACTTTTCAGAGTTGCAATACTCGCGGGGCGAGAGCTTCTTCGCGGGGCGAACCAGTTTTATTCATTTTTATTACCTGAAAATAAGAAATAACAGTAAGTATTTTATTTAACTTTAAATCAACTAAATTAACCTAAAAACACTTTACAGACTCAAAATCTTACTTAAGGACAATCAAGTCTAATTTGGGTGAAAATGATATAAAATAAGCACAAAGCCAAGGTCTTGACGAGTTATAAAACCAGTCAAACAGAGGCTCATCAAAATACCCCAAACTTAAACTTTGCTTGTCCCCAAGCAAACTAAAACTTAAAAACTTAAAAAGACTCAAGACCTGGCAAAACATGGCAAGCTTAAGGACTCGATTAACTTTCACACAAATTTCAAGCAATTTAACAAAACAATTTTTCTTCAATGTTCCCCCCTTTCAAGCAAAGTAATCCCCACATGCATTTATTCTAAACAATTGAGAAATTCATCATTCAAACAATCATCAATCTAAGCAGGGGATCTAAGTTACACACAAAAGGGAGATCACCAAATCCAAACAACTGCCTTCCTCACAAGGGAAATTTGTGTTCACTCAATCGCTCAGTTTTTGTCAGGTTATCAACAATTCACTCAATTTCACTTTTCAGAAGCACTTCCCATAAATTTGATTTTCATCTCCAAATGGTTCCCACAGAAAACATGCAAGCAACATCAAAAGGTCTTTTATGGGTTGTAATGGGGCCTGGCTAAGGGTAGGATATACAAAGGAACTAGGCTGAAGACCCTAGGAACTAAGAGAGCATGAAACATTTTTACACTTTGAATTTAACTCAAGTTCCTTTTTCGTTTTTCATTTTGCTTTGGGTGACTACAACCTTTTTATTTCTTTTTGGCATTTTTGCACTTTTAAATTTTTTTTCTCTTTTTTTTTTCTTTTTTTTTTCTATTTTTTTTTCACAAATTTTTTTTTTCTTTCTCAATCCCAAACAACACATTACACCTTGCAGCCACCCCAAACTTAGTTCTTGTACCCATTCTAAGATTCCATGCTCTCCTAATCCTAAGATCGAGTTAACATGGTTTTCCAGATTTTTGGACTTATAACATTAGGTTATCAAGAAGCAATAGGCTAATCAGGCTCAAAGGGGCTAACTAGGGAACATGCATTAGGAATTGGTTATTTTAGGCTAAGTAGCTATTTACAAAGAAAATGCCTAAATCATTTGAAGCAAACACATAATCATGCAAACCAAAAAGAGATTCAATCAAATTCAGGAAAGTGCAACTTAAAAGAGATTCTCACAGTCAAAAACATGTTGGAGGCTCAAAACCTCACCTGGACATTTATGCAAATTGTTTAACTGAGATTCTATCCCTAGTGTGTGCTTCCTATCACCCCAAACTTATCATAAATCATGCCATCATAACAAAATCCCAAAGTTCAGTTTTCAATCACATGGGGATCATATTTTCAAAAATTTCATATCCTAGGGGGAAAACAGTCAACACTATCATGCAATCAATCTATGCAAAATCAATAAAATCCATCAAACTTGCCCATACCAGACTTAACACAACTCCTGAGCTTCTCAAATTATTCAGGAGCTTTATTGGAAACAAAACAGAAATAAAGCAAAGAAAAAAAAAAATAAAAAAGAAAGAGCAAGGTAAAGAAAAACTCATTGAGGGGCGGTTCCACCGGATCCCATTGCTTGTAACATAAGTCCCACATGGTAGCCAAAGGGTGGTAGTTCATTCCATGCTTCCCTAACTTGCAGCCTTTATACGGAAGTGGGTGCTTGACAATCATAGTAACCTCGCCCGGTCGGCGGACTTTTCACTTCCTCTGCGGGGTCACAGATGACCTCTTTCTCAATAAAATCCTCCCAATAAAAGTGGGGCTCAACCTCTTGGACTGGCCATGGTGCAAATTCCAGAGGCTTGAACTCCATCACCGGTTGTTCCACAGTGGGGGGTAGCTGCTCAATGGATAGTGTATTTGGAACTTCGGCTGAACAATCGGTATCACTCTCCCTATCATCCTGCAAAATAGAGTCAAGAAACTGGCCACAAACAGCACACGGGTTAGTGTCAGTACAGTTAGTACATGTAGTAAAAGAAACTGAGTTAGTAAAGGTCTGATTGTCTGGACTTTCTGCACACGGTTCATCCACCCCATCATTCTCAACACATGCATTTGATTCCACAGGTTCTTCATTATCCTCAAGCTTTTTGCCTTGATTGTCAGGATGGAATGTATAAGCTCGAGGCCAATAAGTAGCATTTGTCAGAATGGGGCATGCCTCATACAGGTGCTCAGGAGAGCCGCACATGCCACAAAACTGTGTCTGCTGAAACAATTGCTTCAAATAAGTGAGCTTATCAGTAAGATCCATAACCAGACAAATTCAGCAAAAAAAAAAAAAATTTTTTTATATTTTCTGCTAATAACAACAAACCAGAGTCCCCGGCAACGGCGCCAATTTTTTACCGCGCTGTCGCCACGCGCCAAAAAGAATGAGCGATTATTAAAATAATGTAGTATAGAGCGACAACTCGGATGTCGTCTCTCAAGGACTCTTTAGTTGTTGTTGTTATTAACAGAAAATTAGTCAAAGTTAGAAATGGGGGGGTTTGGATTGAGTACAATTAAAATAAAGAAAACAAAGCAATAAAAAACAAAGCAGTTAAAAGATTAACAAATAAGCTAAAGAACGATTAACCTACTGTTCTTGGTTTCCCACTATCATTGGTTCAAATAAATCCAAGCCCTAAGCGGATTCTAATCCCCTCCCGGTTGTAGCAACAATTAACAAACGAAACCGCTACTACGGATATATGTTCCTATAACCGAATTAAACAAACGGGGTTAAGATCTAAAGAACTAAACGAAAATGAAAGAACAAACGAGAAGAAAACAAACGCGATTAAGTATAGGAACATAACATCACCGAACCGAATCAATACAATACTATACATTCCTGAATTAAACAAACGAAATGCATAACATAGTATTGAAAAGAGAAAAGGAAATGAAAACAGGAAATACAAGAACCTCAAGTGTAATTAAAACCAATCACAGTAGATTAATCTAGGAGACTAGTTCTCCATAACAAACATAAGCAGAAAAGGAAACAAAACAACTACAACTACTGACTAGCTAAGACTAGTCAAAACTGACTAGCCCCCCTCTCTCACTACTACTCTGACTCCTATTTATACAAATTCTCTCAAGACCCCCTCTCAATATCTGAATACTCCTTTAATTCACTTCAACCTCTGCCTCTTAGCTTTCCAAATCCACTTAATTTTCTTAATTATGAATTAAGATGAGAGAGTTATGTCCACATTCAATTCATAGGGCAGCTGAAACGCCTCTGACTTCACATGGATTAAAGCCCTTCAAAACGGCTCTGTTTGGAATAATGGTCTTCATGAGAGTTAAAGCTCTTTGTTTGATCTTTCATTCGCCACTGGTTTCAGTTCCAACCGACATCTACAGCCCAAGTTATGGCCCAATCTTCATGACCAGTTCAGGTTCCAGTGACAGCAATTATATTCTGACTTCCAGACTCGCGAGGCGAATGGATGCTCGCGAGGCGAACGCTTCAACTTCAAAACTGCCACAGCCGTGATCTTCAACACGGGCAAGCCGTGATCGTCTCTGACTTTTCAGAGTTGCAATACTCGCGGGGCAAACCAGTTTTATTCATTTTTATTACCTGAAAATAAGAAATAACAGTAAGTATTTTATTTAACTTTAAATCAACTAAATTAACCTAAAAACACTTTACAGACTCAAAATCTTACTTAAGGACAATCAAGTCTAATTTGGGTGAAAATGATATAAAATAAGCACAAAGCCAAGGTCTTGACGAGTTATAAAACCAGTCAAACAGAGGCTCATCAGTATGTAAGCAAAAGAATTTTCCTTCCTATTTTTCTATATATGGCCGAATCTATGTATTGGTGGGCAAATGAGATTTTGTTCAACTTTTAACTTAGATGAAGTTGTTTATAAGCTATCTAGGGTTTCTATGTTCTAAATCTAAGAGTTTAAAATCAAAAGAAATTCCTAACCCTATTTTCTAGTCTTGGCCGAAATTGGGTTGATATGAACAAAATAAGTTTTCTTCAATCTTTAACTAGATCATGATTTGTATCAACTATTTAAGGTGTGTAGGTTCTAGATCCAAGAGTTTGTGAGAAAAAGGAATTTCTAGACTATTTTACTCATTGAGGCCGAAACCCTAACCTAGTTGGTTAGAGGATTTTTTTCATGTTTTTAACTAGTAACACTTTATTTATGTTCTCTAGGAACTAGCATCTAAAAGATTGGATTGAGAAAATAACCCTAGCCTATTTTTAAAATCATGGCCAAAACTAGCATGAATTGGTCATAATGGGATTTTTTGATTTATTTGTGTTATTTTGTTTTGGTTGAAGGTTAACCATTAACCGTGGTATAGTAACGAGGATCGGAGAGTTCGGGACTTCGGTGATAAATTCAGGTGGGGGAAAGAACCATTCCATCTTCGGAATGGATAAGTAGTATATAATTTATAATAATGGTGTAGGGCGACCTAAACCCTACTAGTAGTTGAGTAATCGACAAGACCAAAATCACATTGGAAACCATTTCTATAAAACCAATGGTGATTCGGGGATTGTAGGTTTATCGACATTCGGTTGATTTTAAGTATTTGATGATGTTTGAGTTTATGTTGTTGAATTTACTGTGATATGCTGGTTAAGGTATTCCATTGTATGTGACGTATTATTTTTGGTGTTTGAATATTTCCTGATATTGTGTTATGCATGATCTGCCAGGTTTTAATATTGTGCTTAGTGGATTTTAGGCAAAGATATGTTGTTTGGGAGATAAATTTTTGGGGTGAGGACAAATGGTGACTTAGAGGTGCCTAGCCTAAACTAATTATTTCAAAAAGGAGTAGTGACATAGAACATGTGTTGAGGTTTTGATGGAAGGTTAAGGCACTAGGTTGTTATTAATGTGGGTCGGTGAGGTTCGTGTATTTGCATTGTTGTTCATGATCGTGTGTTGGGAACACGCAAGGTCAGGGTATCCAATCATGGATACAGGATGTCACGGGTCAGTTCTCTAACGGGAATGGGGAAAACTACCATGATACCCTTATAGTTCTGGGTGGGTCGTCCCGTATCCTAAAGGGAATGAGGGTGTGTGTCATTCACTGGATGAACACCCTAACGGGAATGAGGATGTGCACTAGGTGGAACACTCTAACAGGAATTGAGAGTGTGTACCGATGCAGATGAGGGATGGTGACAGGATCAGGTGGTGGTCATGTTAGCATAAAGGTGTAGTTGCATGAGAGTAAGGGTAGAGGAAGATATCGTAATTTGAGGATGATTGCTAGTTATGTGTCATGTTTTGTCTGTGAAATTTATTGTATTATATACTACGATTCCTTTCTACTTTTTGATGATAGAACTGTTTCTTATCCCCTATATGTTTGTCTACTGTATTTTGCTTTCTAATGTGATCGTTGGAAAAGACCCGGTGGAGGAGCTTGACGCTAAGGAGTTGGATGGAACTCCTTACGAACCAGAGGTGGGAGGTCGAGCTGTGGCCCATGGTGATCAGAGTATAGACAGTATGGCCAGTGTGTCTAAGAAGTATTTTTTATATTTTTCGCTAAGTATGACTTTTGTTAAGTTTATGCCTGTGAGGGATCCTACTGAGAGGATATCCTCAACAGTATTTTGTAATATGTTTATAAGACTTATGTGTGTATGTATAACCTAAATATGGTGTGTTATTTTTTATTAACTAAATTTGTATGTTAATTAACTTAAGTTTTTAATTTTTACGTATTTTCACGTTAAGCGCGCGATTAAGTAATTAAATAATGAGGTTTTAATCTAATAACACAACGGGGTGTCTTACTTAGCCCTCCAACAACAATACTAAGTTAAACCCTAAGGTTTAACCAAACAAATAAGTCACTCACAAAAGCACTTAACGAAAAAGGGGTGTTACAGGTGGCAGACCTGGAACATCAGGAGGGAAAACCTCGGGAAATTCTCTCACGATAGGCAGAGAATCTATACTTTGAGTCTCCTTAGCTTCCACTGAACAAAACATCACGTATAACCAAGAATCATCACTCTTCATAGGTACTCCTTCATTGGCAGATACTATGCTAGAAGGCTCAAGAAATGACAAAGTCTTGCTAGAACAATCTAACATTACATGATTGGCCGAAAGCCAATCCATGCCAAGGAAAACATCTATCTGCTGCGTAGGCAAGCAGACAAGATTCACAGGGAACGTCCTATTCTCAACAACTATAGGACACTATAAACAAACAGATATGGTAGTCAAGGAATCATTAGTCGGGGTAGATATTGTAAGCATATAAGGTAACTGAGAAACAGGTAACTGTAAATGATCCACACACTCATGTGAAATAAATGAATGTGTAGCACCTGACTTGAACAACACAGACGAGAGTCTACCAGATATCAAACACATACCCTAGTTAAGATCTGCAGATTGAGAGGATTCAGCTCCTCTCACAGTAAACACTCTCCCTGTGGCCTGAGGTCTAGTCATCCGCTGTCCTGCGGCGGAAACTCCTCTCCCAGCTCCACCTCTGTAAGCATTGGCTCATCTACCAACATCTGTTTGCTGCTGTACTTCTATCTGCCTGCACTCCCGAGCCATGCGACCTGGTTTACCACAGATGTAACACACAGGTATCTCCATACAATCTCTAACATAATGCGGACCTTCACATCTGAAACAGACTGGGTCTCTCTGCTATTGGCCCGCTCCATCAACAAGTGTTGAAGTATCTGGTAAGGATGTAGATATCTGAACACGCTGTACTGGTCTAGTAAAAGGTCCTCACCTCCCCTGAGAACCACTACCAACTCTGCTCTGAAAACCTGATCTCATAAGTCCAACACTCTACTACTATCTCTGCTCTGTCTCTCTCCGCTGATCAATACTCTCTATAGCACTACATATCTCCATTAACTCAGAAACTCTAAATGTCTAAGGGCACTATAGCCCTCCGCAGCTCATGTCGTAACACATCCTCAAATCTCCGGCACTGTCAATCCCCATCAGGGAACCTCTGATAGAACTCAAAACTGTAACAAGGCCTCGAATCTAGCTGCATAGTCACCAACAGACATGTTACCCTGTCGAAGACTCATGAACTCCCTCTCCTTCTTACGTCGAACCAACCATGAAAAGTACTTCTCGAAAAAACATTCTCTGAAGGTCTCCCAGCTAATCATTCGGACCTCGGCCTCCAGCAATATCCCCTTACCTCTCCACCATGTCTCTGCTCCTCCCGTCAACATGAAAGCAGCATAGGTCACCTTCCGGTCATCTCTGCATCTCATAGTATCAAAGATCTTCTCCAGCTCCTGGATCCACCACTCAGCCCTTTCTGGGTCATAGTCTCCTCTAAATTGGGGTGGATTCCCTTTCAGAAAGGTAGCCATTCCTGCATCCCCTGCCTCCGCATCTCTCCTCTGGTTCTCTCGTTCCTGCTGCTCTCTTTCTTGCTGCATCCTCTGAGTATTCTGCTGTATCTGGTGCAGCAGTGCGGTAGCCAAGTCACGAATGGTCTGAAGAGTCTCAGATGACTCTCCTCCACCTCCAGCTCCTCCTGAAGTATGAGAAGTCTCACCAGCGACTCTCTCTGGGGTCCTACCATCACCTCGTCCCCAACGTCCTTGACCTCTATCTCGAGCCATGATCCTGTCAAAGAAATTATTAGCTCACATTCATATGACATATAATATTACATAAAACTATATATAAATACTATATGCCATACAAATGTTAGCTATCGCGTCCGGACTCACTACCAAACTTCTAAATATGGATTCAACTAAAATGGCAAGTACACCATAACCTCACAGTCTGATCAGAATCAAGCTGCTCCGATACCACCAAATGAGACACCCTGATGTCCCAATAAAGAAAAATGGTATTTTTTTTTTAGAACCTAATCATGATATTAGCATTAAGCGGATATATAAACAACGGAGAAATAAAAATCTTAAGTAAAACAACCATCAATTATAAACATATATCACACGTATATACTTATGTATAGCATCATCTAAATATGGTCATAAAATACTGTAGAGGGAATCCAATCAGTAGGATCCCATATAAGTACAAACCAGGTAATATAAGAAAATACAGCAAAAGGTTTAAACAAAATATGCCTCACCGTCTCTCTAACCCAGTCCCACTCAAAATACATCAAAAGTCCTCACCACACACCTATATACACCTAATTGGATAGCATTGCCTGGTACTATCACATACGACCACTAATACCCTCGCTATCACCACTAGGTCTCGATGGTCCCACCACTCCTCTACTACTACTAGAAGATCTCCTACTAGAATGCCGCTGAAACAAGCGTCGGTATGCAAAGTTGTGACGAGACGACAATTAGGAGGACTCAGACCCTACTGCTCCCACATCGAGAACCTCCGACACCTCTGGAGAAATCAAGTGATCTACATTAGGTACAATCTGGTCATCATCATGTGTTAGTGCGAGGATAAGTGCTGGTGCATGTGCTGGTGCCGATACATCAACCGGTACAGGGATTGGAACTAGTACCATCTCGGGCATCGGTGGCATTGGAGGAATCGGCGTTGCTGGAAAACCAAAAGGGAATGGGAAGTTCTAGCCAACTCTAAATTTCCCGACCATACCGAAGGGTGCTCCATTCCCTATATCCGTAGTCACCAATACAGGAGTCGTATATACCGCGAAGCGAGTGACTGGGTCCATAAGGCACTCGTTTTCATCAATAAACTCCAACTCAAAAGTCCCCGTCAGGGGGAACCCTGCCGGAGCCTCCATCCACGGATGCCTGCAGTGCACCATCAGTACTAGCTGGGTCTGTAGGTTTAACAATAGAAAAGAAAAATGCAAAAGAAAGGAAAAAGGGGATAAGAAACTATCTAGCATCAAAACATAGAAAAGGTTTCGTAACATCACATCAATAAAAGCATACAAACATACATCATAACATATATACATATATATGCAACATCCTCGAAAACACATCATCTTCCTTACCCATTACCATTATGCAAATGATATGCTGACGGATGCCACCAATCTGGATATATATATATATATATATATATATATATATATATATATATATATATATATGATCAGTCAGTCATCAAAGCAACGCGTCCCCAAACCCTGGTGCACATCCTCATCCGCAGTGAGAATGCTCATGCAAAGCAATAACACTATAGCTGCACATTTCGCTTCGGTGCACACCCTGGTTCTCTCGCGAGGGTGCTCATGCATCGCAATGAAACTATAGCTGCACAACCACTTAACAAATTGGGACGGTCCCGCGAGGACTCTGGACCTCGTGCGTTCCCAACACCCAGATATAATCCACAACATGCATATGAATGAATATCATTGACATTTATTCAGTCATACCCTAGTGCCTTAACCTCTCATCACTATCTCATAAGATAACCTCAACATGATTATATCCCCAATCTCATCATAATACAATATTAATTTCTTAGGTTAGGCAACTATAATACATATGTCATGTATCCCCCATACATCATCATAAAATAATCATGTATCATCATCTAGAAATCCCTAAGCATAATATCACCACCAATCATGTTATCATTTCAAGCATCTTAAAATATTAAAATAATAATATAATTATTGATAATATAAACATAATCGCAATAATAAAATAATAAAATAAACATATTAACCCAAACATATCATAATATTTCAAACAGCACACCGTGAGCAATTTAATAGACAAAACCATGCAACCTCAAATATCATATTTTTAACCTAACGGAGATAAACCTACATTTCTATATCATTAGTAGTACCACTAAGTAGTTACCAATGTGATATAGATATTGTCTGTTACTCGCTCACTAGTAGGGTTTAGGTCGCCCTACACCATTATTGAAATAAATGTTACTTAGTCATTTCCGACGTTAGATGGCTTCTTTCCCCCACCTGACAAGTCGTGGGATAACTTAGATGCAACGAATGAGCCCTCTCACCCCTCTCCTAGCTGCTGCCTTTTGCATAACAAGAGTCCTTGGGCTTCCAAAAATTTACCTAAACGCATCATTACGAAGCGTGCGTTACGGGTAACCCTAATCTGAAGTCAGAATTGAAAACTGATAGACGAATTGAAAGATAAGCATAATACCGCCACCGACGACATTTTGGCATAAAAAGGGTATTGATTACCTTAGCTTAGATTAGAAAAGGAAGCTAGGGTTTAGAGGACATCGTTGCAACGATCACAATGACGTACTCGAAATCGCGTCGAGATTATCGATTCAGTCTGAAACTGAGCCGAGACTCTCTATCACTAACTCTCTCCCTCTATCTCTCTCTAACACTCTATACTATCTCTGTTGCATTTTACATAAGGGTGAAATGTTTCACCCTTAGCCTCTTTCTATTTTTGCCAACCTGCCACGCCACGCTTGAGTGTGGGATAGTTCACACTTGAGCGTGGGTAGGTAACCGCACCGCGCATGCAACTAGTCAGCTTGTGCCATGTGGAGTCAACTCTAGATCCTATCTGTTGACCACCACGCTTGAGCGTAGAGTAGGTCACGCTTGAGCGTGGACCGTTGATCAGGAAACCTACTTCCTCATTTTGTCGCGTTCTGAGTCCGTTCGACGTCCGATTAATCTCAAATTTGAGATATAGACTCTTCTATACCTCAAGAACAATATCAAGCCCTCAAGAATGCCTAATCTCTTTCTTAAGCATAAGTTGCTTATCATACACTTTCGAGCATATTAAGCGATACTTGAAAACCCTAGGTTACATTTACGTGCTTTCCGATGCCAAATGATTGCGTACTTCCCATGCAAAGGTTCCTAGACCTTAATCAACATATTAATCATATAATCCAAGTCTTAAACATAGTCCTCATACGTATAACCAAATCACAAAAGCACGATTGTTACACAAACCAGATAAAGCATATATCTTAAAAATCTATTTTTTAACGTCAATAATAAATATAAAGATTTTTTAAATAAATTATATTTTTTCCATGACATAATATTGTCTTTATATTTATATATTTTTTTTAAAAATGTACATTTCAAAAATTTCATAGTTTTTTTTGCCTAATTTTAAATTTTTATAATTTAGGCATAAGATCTCTCACTGGTATTAACAAGGCTTCACTTCTTAAACTCTGTAGGGAATTGATTGTCTCAAATAAGCAATAGGCCAAACTGCTAAGAGCAAGGGTATTTTCTAATAATAGCTTTATAATTTACCATATATCTTCCTCTATTTGGGCTAGTTTGGAGGAATACACTGATATAGCTCTCAAGAATTGTAAGTGGATCATTGGTGATGGTTGCACTACCAATTTTTAGATAGATAAGTGGCTATCAAAGCCTATTGTCGAATTTTTAATATCCCTCTTCATCTCCATCATTTGCTTTAATCTCGAGTAAGGGACTTGATTCATGATGGTAGCTTGGTCCTGCCTGATTCTGTTTTGCATAGGTCAGCTTCTCTGGCTGCTGAATTTAGATAGTATGCTCTTCCAATTGAGCCTTTTCCTGATGAACATGTATGGTGTCCTAATGACTCTGGTAAACTCACACTTAAAGGAGCTTATAACAAGATGAATAATGTTGGTCCTATAGTTCCTTGGGGCAAGGCAATCTGGTGCAATGATGTGCCTCCCTCGAGGTCTTTTCTGATATGGAAAATAATCCATAACAGACTTCCTACTGATGACACTCTCTGGAAAGAGGTTTTTACATGGTTTCAATATGTTGCCTTTGTGGTGCTTCAGCTGAGAATATGGAGCATTTGTTCTTTCAATGTAAATTTGCAGCTGAGTCCATGGAATTGGTTGGCTTCATGCTTAGAAATTCACATTAATCACAGCTCTATCCATTCTGTTTTGGAAATCTGTCAGCTACGCTGGAGTTCTCAAGTTAAAGATATTGTAATTTTTGGTGTTGCCGATATTCTATGGTTCATTTGGTTTAGCAGGAATCAATCTAGATTTGAATCCAAAGCAATCACTTCTCGAGCAGTTATTAACAGGATCATGGCCATCATTGCTTTGGCTGGAAATCTGTCAAAAGGTTACTCCTACTCCAATGCTGCAGAAAGTTCTATCCTGCAAAAGTTTTCTGTTGATTCTAAGCTAGTAAAGCCCCGGATATCATTGAGGTAATATGGAAGGCCCCTAGCTGCAACTGGCTGAAATGCAACATGGATGGCTCCTCAAAGGGTATTCCAGGAGCTGCTGGTGGTGGTGGGATCTTTCGAGATAAGAATGTTGTTGTTGTATGATGCTTTGTGTAACACCCCATTTTTCGTATAAAAGCCCTTAAGTATGTTTTTATGTGTTGTATGTATACTTTGTTTGCTTTAGGAATGTTTTTGGGGCTGAGTAGGATTTCTTAGGCTTAAAATCCCTTTATGGTGCATGAGAATGACCGTCCTCATGTACCAGCACACACGTGCTCATAAGCATGCTAAGTGGCTGAGTGAGCCACGAGCACAGCCGTGCTCAAGGGGGGACACGACCGTGTAAAAAATAAGTGTTCGTGACAATCTTTCTGTGAGCCTGTGCTGATTTAAGTACACATCGTGCTTAAGTTCATCACGACCGTGCTCAATAGGGAGCACGGTCGTGCTCGGGCCTGAGTCTATATAAGCAAGTCAGTGTGCGTGGGTTACGAGTGTAAACCCTATTTTGGCACTTTGGGAAATCCTAGTCTGACAGAAACCTCTTCCCTTTCCCTTCCTTTGAACCCAACCAAGTTCTTGGTGTTCTTGCTCTAGTTTAGGGAGAGAAGTCACGCGCTAGTCTCATCAAAAGGTAACGTAGTCTTCCCTCATTAATCTCCTTTTATCTTTAAGTTAACTAGAGATTAATTGGTTAATTGTTTGTATTTGGCCAAGGCTTGAAGAATTCATCTAGCCGCTCAAGGGAACGATATCAGTTTCGTTTACGCTTAGCTAAGGGGTGTTGATCTTCATACCAAGTATGGGGAGAAGGGATAGTATGAACATGTAGGCATTGGGGGTAGTATAAGATGAAGGGTTAACCCATGACCCTATTGTTTATTAATTGTAATCTTTCTATGTTTATATGTAATTGATTATTATTGACATGCTTATTATATCGTAACTATTAATAATGTTTTATGCCATGAATGATGTTTGATTGAATTATGCTATTTCCTATTTATAGATGAATGCTGATAATGTTGTTGTCATAAATATATGACTTGACTGTTTGGTTGATGTTGTGAAACGAACAATGAAAATGATAATAAGACTTTAAAACGTTAATGATGATTAAGGGATGTTTTCCCAATTGTTCATAAGACTCGAACCATAGTCAAGAGTGAGGTAAATACTCAAAGGCTTAGTTAATGACCCTAGGGTTGATTCTTGAGTGTTTTAGGGACTTTTTAACAAAGTTGTGATTAAAGGATTAATTCCCCAATAAGAGTAAGACATGGAATTGAATAAGAATAGTGAAACTAAAACTTAATGGTGTAGTTTGAGCCAATAGGTTTGATCTTTGGATGCCATAGGAAACATAGTAAAGGTTCCTAAACCCTTTCTGCCCAGAAGAGTACGGTCATGCTCTTACAAGCACGATCGTGCTCAATAGGCAGCACGCCCGTGCTCAACTTAAAGTTCAGCACGATCGTGCTGAGGGTGAGCACTTCCATGCTCACCTGTCCAGAACAAAAACGCAAAAACAAAACAGGGGTGTTTCATCCCAAATGTTCCAAGGATAATAATAAGACACCAAACACAATAATGACAAGTTAGAGAACTCAATGAAGACTTAATAAGTATAACTAAGTGGCCAAGGGGGCCTTGTGCTTACAGGTTAAGGTGTTGAGCTCTGGTGCTTATTGACCATTGTGTTAATTAAAAGATAACGTTGAACCTTGGTAGCCTAGTGGCCAAGGGAGCCTCGATAGCCAAGTGGTCGAGGTGTTGATGGTGATAAAACTTGGGTAGCCATGTGGCCTAAGCGGAGGAGGTGTTTGTTGTTTGTGTGTTGATGTTTCTCATGCATTCATGCATCGGAGTTGTTAGTGGGGGAGGTTCAACATAGGGGAGGTCGTCCTAGAGTATGGCAATCTGACCGTTCTTGGCGATTCAGATAAATCATGTACACTCGTGGTGGCACATCTTAGAGTACGGTGCGTCGGCTATCCAAGGGGTTCACCCATGGTTTGGTGAATTGCCGGCGTTGGTGCTTATTGGCCAATGTGGATATGTAACTCCGAAGTTGACTTCCTGAGGTAGATTGGATCCAAGTACATAACGGAGTAGTGGAGTCGTGTTGCATCGCATAGCATACATGTTTGACATAATGTGTGTGTGTGTCTATATATATATATATATATATATATATATATATATATATATATATATATATATATATATATATAATGTTGATATATTGAAATGTTGTGATGTTTGATATTCTATGTTTATATGATGCATATTCATCTTACTAACTACTTCCTTTGCTATTATTTTAATATAGACATTTATTTACAGACAATTAAGTTAAACAACAAATTCTCACCAAACATCAAACATCACAAATATAAACATACCCAAACAAATACTTTAAGCATGTAACTATCAAACTTATGAAGTAAGCTCCCCTTATCTATAGCAGGAAAACTAAAGACCCTTTCTTCCGAGTTCCACAGTTAACTCCCTGCTCAATGAAACTTCTCAAGATTGGACACCCACTAACAATCTGACTTGACGTTCTAGGTTCCTCAAACACCTTGCAAATACGCGCAAACAGTCCCCGTCAGCTCCATAAAATACAGATCATGTCCCTCCCAGCATGACAATCACAACCCACATAGATGAAAATTGTCCATCAACACAACCAAAAACAGCAAGACCAAAATTAGTACAACAAACATCGGATAATCAATTTGAACTACTAATTTTCGGATTTAGAAACAACAAAAAATTTAAAAAAGAATTTCAGAAACTTCGGGTTCAAGAAGATTGAAGGACATGTATAATGAAGGATGATGAATGGGTGGAATCAACTCACCACTGAAAGAGGACGAGAAATGTACGACGGCAGCACTTCGGCGAAGCTCCAGCGCGGCGGTGCGGTGGTCAAAAACCAACCTTCTCTGATCTCAAAATTTCTTGATGGGTTTTCTAGAGGAGGATGAGGGGAACAAAGTTATGGTGTTGATTTGTTGGAGGGTGTCCGGAAAACGCTCGAAAGGTGGCGGCTAGGGTTTTCCAAACACTTTCGTTTGTAGAAATTTCTATGGGGCTTTGATAAAGGAGAAAGAGAATATTCATTTGGTTAGTTTGTCTCGCCAGAACGAGGCTCGTGGCGGTCGGAATTGAGCCGAGAAGGGCGGAGACGGTGCTGCAGCAGTGTCCAAACAGGAAATGAAGGGGATGATGAGTGACTATGCGGGTCATCCTCTTCCTACCAGGCACGACAGAACGGTGACCGGACGACACTCCTTTGGTGGTGGCGTGCGACTGGTTTGTGGATAGAAGAAGGAGAAGTTTGGGACTTAAAGAGTGATAAGAGTTTGAACTTGTAGAAGAAGGGAGAAGAGAAAGAAAGAAAATGTTGGGGGAAGGGGGTATCGTGCGTGAGTGACCAGAGAGGAAGGGGAAAAAATCTTTTTCATTAATTTTTTTTTTTAATTAGTGATAGGTACAAAAATAAGTGGTTAAGATTGAGTCTAGAAAAAGTGATTTGTTTTTAACCTTAGGATCTAAAATTAATGATGAAAAAAATATAAAATTTCAAAATTTGAAATAGAGTAGAGATTAATGGTTAAATCGGTCAAACAAGGAAATCAATGATCCAAAATTAATCTCCAATTAATACTAAACTAATTTATTTTCAAATCTAAAATTAAATAGAGTAAAATCTGAAAATAAATTTCTTTAAATCATGTTAGCATAAATATTTTTCTAAACAAAGAATAATAGTGACAATAGCATAAAATTATTGCCATGCAGGTGTGTATACACTGTAGTAACGCAATGTTAACGCACCCAATAAAATAATTTAAATGAGAAAATAAAATTAGTCAAACTAAACCACATAAAATAAACATCTAGATAATTAATCACTGCAAATAAAATAATATAAACATATATATAAAAACTGGGATGTTACGATAACAGCTGGGTAGTCTACTAACAGATTTTCTAGCGTTTACGGTATTCTACTATTAGGTTGTTTAGTATTTACCAGGTAGTCTACTTAGCAGACCGTCTATCTTTTATTGAGTAGTCTACAAGTCTTTGGATTTGCTATTCTTAGACTAGTGAGTATCTTGTGGAATTGACCAACGGCTCGTCTAGTGAACTTAGTGTAGACTAGCGATAAGCTTTTGGGCTTATTTAAAGCTCTTCTAGACTTGTGCCATCGTCTAGATAGATAAATATAGTCATGCACACTTGAATAGACGAGTTAGTTACTAAACCTAACTTTGCCATACAAATTTAATGTTTTTGTTAACATCAAAACTTTCAGATATTATTAACCATAATCACTTTGGCTCCAACAAATATCACCTCCCTGGTAAACACTTGGAAATCACATCCAAGAAACACCACAAGAGATATCACCTCTTTTGCAAACTTGGTGTAGAAAAAAAGGGTTTGAGTCACACGACTCTTACCAACAATATGCACTCTTAATAGTCCTGATAAAACAAATTAAAGCCCAATACAATAACACCTATATGGTGTAAAGCTCTCTCAATATAATATGATTAGTGTAAAAGTGAGAATAGTAGGGAGAGATGTTTAACAGAGTTACAAAATGGGGAATTCGTGCTTTGAAATTAGCCTAAGATCCCTTTATATAGAAAAGGTGAATAGCCCAAGGAAATTAGGTCAAGTCCATTTTAAAACTCATTTTATTCGCATGATAATTGATTATTTTAAACATATAATCAATTATTTTAATTCATTGTAAAAGGCACTTTAAGGTAGTCGCTGCGTAATCAATTATACTAATCGATTATGAGTTCTCGGTTTAAAATCCCGCGAGCACTTAAAAAGCATAATAGATTGCATAATCGATTATTGTCTCCCTCTATTGAATTTCAAATATTCCAGTAGATACATAATCGATTTTTCACACTTAGTAATCGATTATATAAATTAAAATTTGAATACTTAACGGCTAGAGAAATAATTACTCATTAATACTCATTAAAGTCAATTAAGTTTATTTAAAAAAGTGTTCAACATAATATAATTTATTATGCAAATCGATTATTATCATTCAAAATAGCTAATTCAAAATCATAACGGCTCCAAAATTAATTACTCATTAAAGCATATTTAAAGTCAATTAAGCATATTCATAATCGATTATCATATCCATACAATCCATTATTTCTCGAGTTTAAATTTGAATTTAAAAACTTAATGGCTGAAATTAATAACTCATTTAAGTTCATTTGAAAGCTATATAAGTTTTATTTTGAAGGCTCATTTATGTGTGTGTGGCCAATTTTTATTATAAGAGCTTTACTTACCATTTAGACTGTGTTTGGGAAAGGTGGAAAAAAAATATTATGTTGATAATCTGTTTTTGTATAATCCATTATTCTGATAATTGATTATAATCATAATCTGTTTTTGTTTGGATATGTTTGCTGAAAAGCGATTTTAAGATAATTTATTTTGTTTTGGTGGTGCAAAAATAATCACTTTTATGTAGTAAATTACGAAAAAGGGTATGTAAATATTTATTTAGATTAAAAATATTTGATGTTCTTTTAACATTTTTTATATATAAATTTTTCATATTTATCATTAATTATTTTTATATTATAAAAAATTGAATAAATTTGCAATATTTTTTCCATATTTGTCAAAACATGTTAAATTAATCAATATATTATTATTATTATTATCATATCATTTCACATAATGTATTATAGCAAGTAGAAAATGTAACAGTGGAGAATGTAATAATATTATAAAACATAACTGTGGAGAATGAAACCAAAACAGAATGAAACGGAAGGGGCATTTATGGTAGTACCTATTTGAAGGTTAATAATCAGTAAAGTGAAATAATCATACAGTTGTTGAAAAGAGATGGACAAAACCAACTAAAAATAGTTTTTTTTTCAGAAAAAAAAAGCTTTTTCAAAATTTAAGCTAAATACCCAAACAAAATAATTTTAGATGAAATAGCTTTTTTCCGGTAAAAAACAGTTGAAATGAGAAAATCTATCATTCTCAAACAAGCTCTTACAAGGGAATCTAAAACAGGCAATACAGTTAATGAAATTCTCTAATCCCCATCTTGAAAGACTTGATCTTCTGGATACTATTTTCCGCTCTTTGCAATCTGCTCTTTAAGCTCATGACTTCATAGCTTTACTTATTCCAACATGAACTTTTCTAATGCATAATATTTGTCATAGATCTCATTAGTTCAAGTTCAAGGCATAGAAAGTAGCAATAATATTTCACATTTAATTTCATACACAAAGCCATGTATAATATTTCATAATACATATTTTAAGATAATATTATATTTAATATTCTTTATGTCTTTAGGCATATAATAATAATTTCAAGTATGATTTTATGCCAATTTATTATATTTGTCAATTACAAGCATATATCATATATAATCAAATATCACATGTGCATTCACTCAACATTATATTAAACATAGGCTAATGAACTTTTTCGTCCCTGAAAAATAGGTCACTTTTGGTTTCGTCCCTATCTTTTTTTTATTATTTGCATTGTGTACTTCTTGTTGGAAATATTTTCAAAATAATTTGTTTTTAAAAGGATTTTAATATCATTCATTACAATTTATTATAATTAATATTTATCCTTAATTTTATAAAATGACCGTTGTATTTAAGAGAATTTATTTATAGGTATGTGTATGTTACAACATTAAAGTTTCTTAATGTGCTTTTAAAATTATTAAATTATATATTCTTTTAATTGGTGAATGGTGTTGCATTCTGGCAAGATGCAAAACTCTTGAGGACTTTATATACACTGCAACGTTACTTTTCATGGAGAACAAATACACATCTATATATCACAAGTGCAGTGGAGACCAAGAACTAGCTTTTGGAGACATTTGTTTAGTTCATATTTTAAATAAATTCTCTTTTCCTTATTTTCTAAGTATATGAGAGTTGATGTAATTGTTGTTGTTCTGGCACCCAGAATAATATTGTTATTCTGGAAGAGTCTGTTAAATTCTGAGGGAGTTTTGCATTATTATTATTATTGTAGCGAAATAATCCTTAAGGACGGTGTGATTTCACACTTATGGCTGATTTTTTATCAATTTTCTTTATCAAGTTTGATTAGTGGTGGACACAAGTTGTCAACCTGGTGGAAGGAAGCCTAGAAAGTTTTTTTTTTTTTTTAATATGATATCTTGCATTTTTTTTATTTTAAGTTTTTTCTGGAAATTTTTCATCCACCAAAGACCTGGGGAGTAGAGAGATATGATTTAGTTAAGTTACTGCATTTGGGAGTTTCAAACATGGATAAACCATCTTTTGGAGACGAACATTACTTCTTTGTGAATGTCTCATTCTTCGGTGTGAATTGTAACACCCCCTTAGGCATTACTACGTAATACATGCGGAAGTAAATTAAAAATAAATTGTTGGTTGCTTTCGCAAAATTGTTTTCTTTTAAGTCAGAAAACTGGGGTATAAAATTTTTTCTTTAAGGATAATTATGAAATCCATCGTTCATACATTCAAAACGTAAAGTCACGTTCATAACAAAGTTTCCATGACATACAAAATTTCTCTAGGTTTCCACTTTCGAAAGAAAACATTCAAACTACAGATGGATGTAAATAACACTACATTTACTGACCTCTTTATATATACAACACCAACTCAAACTCCTAAGCTGATCATTCTATCAAATATTCATTGGAGAGGTCCCCCAATCAAAATACTTTCCCAACCTCTAACACTAGGTCTTCAAGTGACTTGGAAAGACTCCTCTGCAACATCGGTACTAGAGTACCAAGGTACTACAGCAAAACCCAAAGAGACCTGATATAACAGTAAGAGTGAGACACCGGCAAATGGATATATCATACAACAACCATACACATGATACATACAACACCTTGGCATATTAACCTTTTAAACATTACTCATAGGTAAACAACAAATATTATTTCAGTGGGTCTCATACCCGAATCAATCAATTTTATAAAGATAATGCATGACACTTATATTATCAGGCTCTAATCTTAATCTCATGAGATGCCAACACCGTTTTATCATTAAGAAAGAAAGAGTTGATCAGGCTCATATGCCACGTTTGGCAAGTTGTCTCCGTCACCTCATGTACCCAGATCAACACCATCACGAATCCCTTATAACGGTCATTTGGATGTATACATCATCAAATACCACATCTTAAGCGGATATTCGGTAACTCAAGCACGTCTGCCAAGGAGAAATGCATATGAATAAAAGACTTTTCATTATCGAGATTTTTCTTTGTGTTCACTCTCTTCCATTGTCGAAGCCCAAGGCTTACGACTATTCTCAATTTTCATCACTTGAAAATCAATAACACAGGGCGCGCAGTCCGAGTGCTCAATCACAACACCTTAGACCGATGCACCAGTCAAGACTTGTGGTCATAGAAAACAACATTCGCCTTTAATAACGTTTATCACAATATGATTAGGACACACAGTCCACAACAACGTGAATAGGACACATAGTCCACAACAACATAATTAGGACACACCGTCCACAGCAATGTGACACGGATCAAACATCTACGTGTAAATTACAGAACACTAGTATTCCGACGTCTCGTATACTAGATTCGATTTCACCTGTTCTTACTTTTCGTTCAGTGAAAATCAGAAACCAAAACAAAGCCTCGGTCACTAATCCAAGTAACCGGAACGTTTCTAAATCATTTAGGAGAAAATATTTTCCTTTACAAAGTCTTTTATAAAACATTTGGAAATTCGTTTGCTTTTGAAATCCTTAATGGAATAAGGTCAAATATTTTCAAAGGGGTTTTTCCTTCATGAAACACATAGTTCGAAAAATGTTTTCTCTCGTACAAACTTTGAATCATAAAAAGGTAGTTTATAATGACTTAAAAACACTTCAACATTCCTTTTCAAAACTAGAATCACATCCTCTTGAAGTAAGCGTTTTAAACAAGGAACTTTTATAAATGAAACCAATACTTTCAAAGTTCTATTCAAGGTTTATTAAGGCTTTTAATCCTTTATAATCATTGTGCGCAGACTCAAGTACGGCTTCTCAAACTTCAATCAACAGTAATATATTCTCAACAATAATATCACAGTTAACGACAGTTCATCACATATATATAATTCATAACACTTTAAAGCAAGTAACGTTCAACTTCAAGTAATAACCACAATAGTTCAAGTAAACAAGTTATTCAAGAATTGACTCAATATCACAATAATATTCAAATCACTCAAGTAAACACATACACACATGCATAGTCATTGAATATCCCTAGGCAATCCCCTCTTACCTTCCGTGAAGGTAAGGAGATTAGATGCTCAAAGAGGTATGTCACGAACGTCCTCGTTTCCTCCGCGATGGAAGTCTAAGGTTATGAACACAAAATCACAAGTTAAAATAAAACAAGAACACTAAACCACAAGGTATAGGTTCGGCCAAGACTAGTTCTCAGGGTTAGAGATTCCCGAAAATTATACAACTCATGGATTTATGATCCTTAAGTGTTAGGAGTTCATAAACAATGATCATTTAACAAAGTTGAATTCAAATTCCACTAAGTTAAAAACACAGGGCATTCGGCCAAGGCCAGTAAAATTGGCTAGCATTCACTAAACTTTCCAATCTCTTAGACTTAGCATCCAAATATCTTATGGAGCTCAAGTCCATGATCATCTTGGAAATATGAAAGTAACACATACTAGATTTAATAACATAAAATAAACAAGTTAAAAATCCTTAAACTTTCCAATCTCTTAGACTTGGCATCCAAATATCTTATGGAGCTCAAGTCCATGATCATCTTGGAAAAATGAAAATAACACATACTAGCTTTAATAACATAAAATAAACAAGTTATAAATCCTTAAACTTTCCAATCTCTTAGACTTAGCATCCAAATATCTTATGGAGCTCAAGTCCATGATCATCTTGGAAAAATGAAAGTAACACATACTAGCTTTAATAACATAAAATAAACAAGTAATTAAGAGTTCCAAATCCATGATCAATACTTGGAAAGTTGAAACATTGTATCCTAGGCCTATTCATATTTTTCCGCCATCATAGGAACAAGCTATCAAAACTTCCAAGATTTTTAGATTCAAGTTCAAGGGATAGTTAGAAACTCAAACACATGATTATATTCCAAAAGTTGAAACAAAAACTTCCTAGGTCACAAATGCAAGCATTCGACCTTCATTGGAAGAGATAGGTAGAGATTTTTGTTTTACACAACCTCTTAGTATGTGAAAATACAAGTTAATACAAGACTATAGAAAGTGGTTTCAACTCAAAAGGAGTTTTCTACCATTTTGGAGAGATTTTAGAAGTTTAAAGCATATAAAGAACACATACAGTAAACTAAGAAATAAAAGATGAAACTTGAAAAAATATTTATATGAGAGCATTACCCTTAGTATAAGGAAGAACTTTAATGAAGAACTTAAGTAGAAAAGATGAATAAAAACTAAAGCTTTAAGGTCTTGAACTTTTAGAAGAAAGAAGAAGATGAACTTTAATGGAGTTTGAAGGAGGAAGATGATGAAGTGAAAATGAAAGGGGTATATATAGAGAGGGGAGAGAGTGGCACGAAATTGAGGAGAGAGGAATGAGCTTGGAGAGCAAGTTTTGACCTTGTGCCTTGTTTGCTTTGAGAAGAGAGAGAAAATTGGGTTTTTAGAATATAATATGTTGTATTTCAAAAAGTGTCATCATGACCACTTTTTAGGAGGTAGCTTAGGCCATACCTCTAGTGAGTCACCTCACTCCCTCATCTCACCTCAAGCCTTTTATGTCTCCCATTATGCTCCATTTCGTACCCGGTTGCATTTCCGATCGTAATTCTTCCGACGTTTTCACCCGAATAAAATATTTTTTATTTTTTAATGAGAATTTTCAAAATAACCAAAGTGGAAGGAAACATAATAAAAACACTAACTATCTCGTTCACGAGTCAAAATTAGGTATTCTGCTCAGTAAACTTGTACCGACAGTGAAAACGCAAACCGGCTTCCGTCTGAATTTTCAATCGAAATTTTTACCGTAACTTCATATGATATAACAACACAAGAAAATGATTTTAGTTTAATTAAAATAATTCTCTGAATTTAATCTAAAATAAACAAATTTAAATATGTATTTACTGCTACAGAAAGCATAGGAAAAACAGGGTGTTACAATACTACCCCTCTAAAAAGAATTTCGTCTTCGAAATTACGTGACTCGAAACTAAACAGGATCTCTACATCCCAAAATCATACTCTCACAAGAGAGTATCTAAAAGAATTTTATCAATCCAAAAGAATACAAAAACATCCAGTGTATGAAGATCCTTTAGTAGGTTCAGGGAGGTAAAAATGTATGATCGGTACACGTTTACAATCATGAATCTAAAAAGTTTCTCCTTCCACTAGAATTTCCTGGTCAACAATTTAAAAGAGCAACAGTTTGATAGAATTCAAACTGAATCACTTTCACCAAAAGTAAAAGTGATTAGATTAAGTCTCATCAAGAAACTTCTTTTATAAACATACCCATCCCGTGCAACAACAAGGCAGTAGACAACTCTAGAAAAAGAAAGATTGGATCCAAAGTCTAAACTGACCACAACAATCAAAAAGAGAAGGGAACTGGAATAAATTTCTTAAAGAGACTTTTATTCCCAAAAGTCATAAAAAACATACATTCACTGAAAGACTAGTAACATAGGAGACCCTAGAGAGTCAAATACTTAAGGGCGTCAAAACACGATTATACTTAGAATCCTATTACAACTTAGAATTATAGACCACTGCCATAAGACCTTCAAATTGCACACTACTTCTATCTTAAAAGATCATCAGATTGTGAAGCTCCAGCGCCAGTCATGGTGTAAACTCTTCCCTTTGCTGTGGGTCTATCAGTCCCTAAGGTGTTGGCAGCCCTTTCAAACCTTGGTGCATTACAATCCCTTGAAAAGTGTCCTATTTGTCCACAGTTGTAACATTTTGTTCCCTTGCATGGACAAACATCAGCCATGTGATCTGGGTTTCCACACTTGTAACATCTTATAAATTAGCCTCGGTTTTGGTTTTGTTGGCTTCTACTTCCCGATTCAAAATTATCAGGACGATGTTGTTGTTGATTTTGGTCATTCCCTTGTGGCCGAAAATAAGGTTCCCTCCGATGTTGCTTCCCTTTCTGATTCTGATTTTGATATTGGTCTTTGGAATGAGTGGGTCCTCCAACAGTTTCTCTGTTGCCTCTTTCCTTCCTCATTAGTTCCATTTTTCTACACTTCTCTACTAAGGCTTGGAAATTCCGAATTTCTAATGGCATCACAGATTCCTTAATCTCGAAGCACAGACCGACTTCAAACTTTTCGCACTTCCACTCCTCATCGAGGTTGTTCTGGAAAAAGCGAAAATATTTGGCAAGGGACTCAAACCTTGCCGCATATTCCCCCACTGCCATGTCCCGCTGACTCAGCCTCAGGAATTCCTGCTCTTTCTCTGTCCGAGCACTCTGGGGAAAAAATTTGTCCAGAAATTTATTGCGAAATACTCCCCAGGTGATTGCCTGATGCTCAACTACCAACAGTTGTCTGGTGCCCTTCCACCAGTATTCAGCATCTCCAATCAGTTGGAATGTTGCATAAGACACCTTTGCTCCCTCTGGGGTGTGCACCAGCTCAAAGATCTTCTCCAGCTCTTAGATCCAATGATCGGCCTTAGTCGGGTCTACATCCCCGTCAAACTGTGACGGATTCTGGCGTCGGAAGGCATTCAGATTCTTCCCTTCTGTAGCCTGTTCAGCTCTTTGCTGCTCCTGCTGATTCTGGCCAACCGCGTTAGCAGTCTGGAGAGATATGGCAGCAGCAACGTCAGTCAAAGCTTGGGCAGCGAAGTCCATCCTGCCGTCATAATTTGCATTTGTAACACCCCGATTTTTCCGCTTTCTAAGATCGGTATAAATATAAATAAACGTTTATATTTTTATCTGAAACTTAGAAATTGATTTTAGGAAAACTAAAGTCATATTCATATCATACTTATTTTTATAAGTATATGGTGAAATTTTTGGTTGAAAATTCAGACGGAACCCGGTATGCGTTTTACTGGCAATAAGATTTTATTGATCAAAAAACCTAATTTTGACCCGAGAATGAAATGAATAGATTTTATATCTCATTTCCAACAATATAGGTTATTTTGAAAATTTTCAAAATAAATAAGTTATTATACTCGATTCGGGCGTAAAACCCTAAATCGTGTAATCGACGGAGTCGAGAACGGACGTGCAGAGACAAAACCCGACATTGGATGCTGAGACCTCTTGCCACCTAGGATGGTGAGTCACATGGATGAGTCACCCATGTCATGATTACTTTTTACAAAATATCTAGATATTTCTTTAAACTAGTGTAAAGACCGTTTTGCCCTTGGACGGTTTTACCCTTGAACTTTCATCGAAAAGACATGCAGTGGTACGACACACAAGTACTTACACCTGTACTTAACATTTATTAACATCTTCCAACCATTAACAGGCCTAAAACATATACATCCATAAAATGGGAAATAAGCAGTAAATAATCATACATTCCCCGTATATACATAATACTTTCATAAATTGTTTTCAAAGGGTAAAAGTCATGAAAAGATAAAAACAACAAAAGGAGGAAATAGCAACGCCATTAAAATAACATGGCCAAGAAAACATAATAGCCTTGGAGACGCAGCTCCATAAAACTATTCCTAAACACAAGGACTCATCATGCTGGCCAATACAAAATGACGATGGGGTGTCATCATTGTACAATGATAGTCACTTAGGACGATACATCGTCACAATGGGGTTGAGCTTTCACATCTCCCATATACTGATCCCTGAAGATACGTCCTCATGACAGGTCCGTCTCATATCCAAAGCTGATTATGATGGTGAAGCATTTCTACCGTCTTTATTGAAGAACATAAAATAAACCAGAAGACCTAAAAACACAAAATGAGGTGAGATCCCCATTCATCATACATATAAAGCAGACATGCAGTGGTATGACTCACATACAGATTACAGCACACATATCTCCATCATCATCCATTCTCAGTCCACAGATCAAAACTCCAAGGATATACAATACCAAAATAAATGGTAAGCTTATCAAAGCGTCAGACACGGTCTGTTCACCGAGGCACGAGAATAGAGAGAAAACTGACTGAAACTGCATAGTCCCATATCAACACAGCTTCAAAGAATATTTGCTCCTAACTACGGAGCTAATTGACATTTTGGAAAAAAATGGTTAGTATAGGTTTCACACCCGCCCACCTCAGGTACCATGTGTGGCTAGCATACTAGGCACACAAGAATTAAATCATAACGTACGTACAATCATAATCACAGGGATCTCAAACTCTCTGTGAAACATATGGCTCTTTATGAAACCTCTACAACCGGGAAGCTCGGCTTCCTAGGCACAACGGTCTCACAGAATATAGTATCAACTATGTGTTTGAGCAAAATTGCCGGAATACGTCCAATTTGTCTATCCACCGGATAAATCTCGTGATTCCACCGGAATCCATTTGATGTCAATTTCAGACGGATGATATCCTTGGCTCTGAATCACCGACCCTTCGTTGAACCACAGTTCTCAAGCAGACTTTCCATGTTTGTGCAAAGATATTTTAAGGCACTTGCTTACAAGTCCTAACACATTATGGAATCGGATCAACAATCCAAATATTTCTTTGCACCTTTTTAGTGGAGCCTTTTGCTTGGCTTCCAAGAAATCAAATTATTCTGAGTCCATTAAGAGTGTGTTTAGGAAAGTTGGAAAAAAAAAGATTATGCTGATAATCTGTTTTCAAATAATCAATTATTGTGATAATCGATTATAATCAGAATCTGTTTTTGTTTGGGTATGTTTGCTGAAAAGCGATTTTAATATAATCTATTTCGTTTGGGTTGTACATAAAAAATTATTTTTACATAGTAAATTACGAAAAAAAGTATAAAAGTATTGGAATAATATATATTTTTTGAATAATGTCCTTTTTTTAAAAAAAAAATATTATTTCCTGCTAATATATTTTTTACTCATTTTAATCACTTAACTTTTTATTATCAACCATAAACTTTCTAGCATACACTAGTGCAATAAGTGCTTTTTACGTCAGTTAAAATTGATTTTTTACGTCAGAATACTGACTGACGTAAATACAGCTGACGTTAATAGTTAATATTTTAACGTCAGTTGAGAACTGACGTTAAATATAAAACTATTAACGTCAGTTCTTTAACACAACTGACGTTAATTTTGTTAAAACTAACGTCAGTTGTTATAAAGAACTGACGTTAAAGGTCTTAATTTTAACGTCAGTTGTTTACTACAACTGACGTTAATAGTGTACTGTATATTTTATAAAATACTATTAACGTCAGTTGTTTGATACAACTGACGTTAATAGTATTTTTTTTTAAATTCAGTTTTAAAATATCACTCCCCTCAGCTATCCCTGCATTCAGTAAATATCCCAAGAATACGAATATCACACACATTACAGAATTGCAAAGGAAAAATGGAACAATGATCCATATGTATGCCTGTTCAGAAACAATATATATTTATTAACATAGGTTATAACTCAAAATAAATACAGAAATATAAATAAAAATAAATGTATACTAAGTTTAAACTACCTATATCAATATCCCTTCGTGATGATCATCACGAGTGGCATGTATATCGTCCACCTGTGTCTCCTCGATTATAGTAGGCATGTTTGTTGAAAAAGGAGTCTCAGGAATATCAAGATTTGAATCTTCATTTTCATCACTACCATTATACATGCTTTTTCCTTGGAGAACCACGGACAACCTTTTGGTAGAAGGATCAGTGATGTAGAACCCTTGTTTTGCTTGGGAAGCCATTATGAAAGGCTCATTTATATGACCTAACTTGTTGAGGTCTACCAATGTGAACCCCAATTCGTCAGTTTGTACACCACCGTTACCATCAACCCACTTACATTTAAATACCGGCACCGTAAGCATAGTGTAATCGAGCACCCAAATATCTTCAATATATCCAAAGTAAGGTGTCGGTGCTTTAACGGGTTTAGTGTCCTTTGCACTAGAGAAGTGCATTGCTTCGGCCACGATCATAACCCCACTATTTTGCATAGTACTCTTGTTATCTTGTTCCTTTGTATAAAAGGAAAAGTTATTTATGTTGTATCCGCTCCAACATATGACGTTGAAGCTAGGCCCATGTGCTAGCCATCTTACGTCATCAGAAGCAGTACTACAATCCTTAAGCATTTCTTCCTTGAACCATGGTAAGAAAGTCTTGTTATGCTTGTTCAACAACTACCTTTCGCTCATTCGAGGGTTTTCTTGATTGACTTTTCTTTTATGTTCAAATAAGAAAGGCTGAACACATTCGATGTTGTTCAATACATACAAATGTGCTTGAAGAACTTCCTCCCGATCCTTCCTATTAATTCTTAAGCCATGTGTACCCTTACCTTGACATCTGATCTCATCATGCCGAGGCTTAGGAACCCCTATAGGATCCGTGTTATGAAGGTAGTCCGAACAAAACTCAATAGCTTCTTCTGCAACATACCTTTGAACAATAGATGCTTCCGGACGATGAGCATTCTTCAAGTACCCTTTCAAGATCTTCATGTAGCGCTCAACTGGGTACATCCATCTCAGAAAAACCGGCCCACATAATCTAATCTCCCTCACCAAATGAACAATTAAGTGAACCATTATGTCGAAAAAGGAAGGAGGAAAATACATCTCCAATTGGCACAAGATTGTAGCAGCCTCAACTTCCAAGTCATCCAACATACGGGGGTCAACGACTTTGCTACATATAGAATTGAAGAATGAGCACAACCGAGTAATGGCATGTCTCACATTTTTTGGAGCAATACCACGAATAGCAACGAGCAGAAGTCGTTGCATCAAGATGTGACAATCATAAGACTTTAAGCCAACCAATTTAAGATCACTAGAGACAAGCCTCTTCATATTTGAAGAGTAACTATGTGGAACTTTGATGCCCTGAAGACACCCGCAGAAACTTTGTCTCTCTTTTTTTGACAAAGTATGACATGCTGGCGGCAAATAAGTCCGCTTACCATCCTCAACAACTGGAGCTAACTGCTCTCGTATACCCATAGCAACGAGGTCGAGACGAGCATTCACACCATCCTTTGTCTTGCCCTGAATGTTGAGAAGCGTCCCGATCACACTATCACACACATTTTTCTCCACATGCATCACATCAATGCAATTAATCGACATCAAGCTTGCGCCAGTATGGAAGATCAAAGAATATCAACCTCTTCTTCCATATGTTTTTCTCAGCAGCTTTACCTTTCTTTTTGGACTTGCCGAATATAACATCAATGCCCTTTACCCTCTGATAAACCTGCTCTCCAATTTAGGCCGCCGGTGCTTCTTCTGTCTCTTGGCATCCATTAAAAGCTTTTTTCATCTTACGATATGGGTGATCACGTCTAAGAAATCTCCGACGCCCAAGGTAAACCGTCTTCTTTCCATGATTCAACTGAGTGTAGCATGTGCCTTCTTCAAATATAGGGCATGCTTTATGCCCCTTGACACTGTACCCGGACAAGTTACCGTATGCTGGAAAGTCGTTGATGGTGCAAAATAATATGGCACGAAGCTTGAAAGTCTCATGAGAATACCCATAAACTACATCAACACCTTCCACCCACAGCGTTTTCAAGTCTTAAATCAAGGGACCTAGATAAACATCTAAGTCATTTCCCGGTTGCTTTGGGCCCGAAATCATCATAGACAACATCATGTATTTGCTCTTCATGCACAACCAAGGGGGCATCTTGTAAATTACCAACAGAACGGGCCATGAACTATGAATACTACTCATGTTACCATAAGGATTCATTCCATCCGTAGCAAGTCCAAGCCTTAGGTTTCTTGGCTCATCGGCGAAATCCGGAAACATAGTATCGATATTCTTCCATTGAATAGAATCAGCAGGATGACGAACCTTTCCATCACGTTTCCTCTCATCATTATGCCATCTAAGATTCTTCGCATATTTCGCATTGGCAAACAATCGCTTGAACCTTGGAATTATTCGAAGATACCACAACACCTTCGCAGGAGGACCCTTTTTTCTCACATCATCAAGATCATCATCATCATCACCACCCTTCACTTTGTATCGTGATAACCCACATTTGGGGCAATCGTGATTGTCTTCATGAACACCGGTGTACAATATGCAATCATTGGGGCATGCGTGTATCTTATTATACTCCATACCCATAGGACACAATACCTTCTTGGCCTCATAGTTACGGTCAGGCAATGTGTTGTCCTCTGGAAGCAAGTCTTTCAACACTTCAAGCAATTCCGTGAAGCTTTTATCGGTCCAACCATTTCTCGCCTTCACACAAACCAATTTTAGCACCGCCGACAACCGTGTATGAGGAGTACACCCTAGATATAAAGGCTTATCCGCATTACCGCATAACCTATCATACACATGAGCTCGATGAAAAGATTCTTGTCCAATATCACGGATCATGTCCTCTACTCGATCATCCTCCATATCTATGTCAACGTCGTCACTTTGGGAGACACTTGCCGTACTACTCAACAACACATCACCATGCCATATCCATCTTGTATAACTCAAGCAAATCCCTTCACAAATCAAATGAGTACATATATCCTTCACCGTACATTTCCTTGTATTCAAACACTTGACACAAGGACAACAGAACATTCCATTACTATTAGGAACATTCCTCTGAGCAAATTCTATAAATTCTCCCACCCCCTTCAAATACTCAGCACTAGTGCGCTTACAAACCATCCAACTACGATCCATAACTAGATAGGTCCTGTAGATATACAAAACATATATCCAATATAAGGACAATACGGGAGATTGAAAACTATAGTTTTTGAAGATTGCCAAGCACTGGTCACGGCCTGGCAGTGATGTCCATCACGGCCGTAACGTGCCAACTGAACCAGACCATCACAGGCGGGCGATCACGGCCTAGCCGTGATGAGTATCACGGCCGTGACAGATCAACCAGCAGAGCAACATGCACTAAAAACCAAAAATAGAGACATTCCAAACAACTCAAACTCACGGTTTCAAGTTTCAACTACTGAGACTACAGTTTCAACATACACTCAAAACCAAAAATAAAAAAATGTGCCCTAAAGACTCACCAGAAATAGGTGCTCGCGTGGTGGTGGGGAGGGGAGCTCAAGTGGTGGCCAACGTTCGATGTAGTTACTGAGAGCAGAGGGACAAGGAGAGTTAGTGCGCGGGAAGAGGAAAGAGAGATGTCAAGTTATTACAAAGAATGAATGGAAAGACAGAGTTAGGGTAAATAGTGTACCTCACGGTGGTGGCGAAGAAGCCCTCGCGGTGGTTGCGGTGGAGATGAGCTCGTGATTAGGGCAGAGTGAGAGTGAGAGTGAGAGTGAGAGTGAGAGTGAGAGTGAGAGTGAGAGTGAGAGTGAGGGTTGAGAGTGAGGGTTGAGCTTGATGAAAAGAGAAAAGAGACATACAGAGCGAAGTGCAGAAGGCGCGCGGGTGTAAACCAAAATAAAACAACATTTGACGTCAGTTGTTTGTAAAGACTGACGTTAAAGGTCATATATTTAACGTCAGTTGTCTTAAGAAACTGACGTTAAAAGTGTATACGTTTATCCAAAAACATTAATTCCTTTGACTATTTATTTAATTGAAGTAAAAATAAAACTTTTAACGTCAGTTGTATTAAACAACCGACGTTAAAAATAAATATTTTTTATTTTAAAAGCACTTTAACGTCAGTTGTTGAAGACAACTGACGTTAAAAGTGTATAAGTTTCTGCAAAAAAAAAATCATTCCTTTGACTACTGTGCTAACCCATGCACCTTGAAACTTAATCCTCTTAATGAGCATTAAGTTTATAGATAAGTTTTCAAGAAAATCAGAGCGACTCTATTCTCTATATAAAGTGTCATTCTTCTGTATCAGTCTGTAAATACACCCTCTTCTTTTCCTCTATATTTCGTGCGTTTTCTATTCCTTCACAATATGGTTCTGTCACATTTGAGACTTTTGTTATTTCTTCCTATACCTATACTTAAAGGTCTCTGTCTTAATGGTCAAAAAACTTATGAGGTTGAGTAAATCACATAATATGACTCCCTCACTTTATTCCATCTCCTCCCCAAGTGAATGTGGATAAAGCACAGATGGAGCATCAAGGACTTCAAATGAGCAGGGAGGGGATCGATGCATCCATTGGAGTTTCTGAGGACAGAACTGAGAAGAAATTGATGTTGAAGCAGAAACTTTTTAATATTTTAGTGCTATGTTGCAGAAATTTTTTATCTTTTAATCATGTAATTGTAACTTATGAATCGCTTCAGTGAGATACGATTTGATTATACATATAACACTTTTATGTTAAGTGTTTATTTATTTTAATTTTCACAAGAATATGTTTACTAATTCAAGCTAATTACTGAAGATTAAAAATAAACTTGTTTAATATTTACACAAGTTCTTTACACAACTGACGCAAATAGTGATTTAATATTTACACATTGCCACCACCTCATTTTTAACGTCAACTTAATTTATGACTGCCAAGTTCCCGTATATTACATTATTTCCAATATTCATTCTGCACGTTTATAATTTATAGGATTATTTACGTCAGTTATTTATTATACTGAAGTAAAAATCACACTTTTAACGTCAGTTGTAAAAAAACTGACGTTAAAAATAAATATTTTTTATTTTAAAAACACTTTTAACGTCAGTTGTATTAAACAACTGACGTTAAAGGTGTATAAGTTTCTGCAAGAACATTCATTCCTTTGACTACTATGTGCTACTTACCCATGCACCTTGTAACTTAATCCTCTTAATGAGCATTAAGTTTATAGATAAGTTTTCAAGAAAATCAGAATAGCTTAGTAACTTCATCCCCTGCTCCTATAAATAGCTTCCTTCCATCCTTTTAATTTTCTGCTTCACAATATGGCTCTGCCATGGAGATTAACTTCATCACTCTTTCTTCCTATTCCTAGACTCAAAGATCTTTGTCTTAATGGTCAAACAACTTCTGAGGTTGTGTAAATCACATAACATGGGTGATAAGGTTGTGTAAATCACATAATGTGAGTTGCTCACCTTATCATCTTTCCAGAGAATCGGCAGCTCTGACTCCGGGAACCTCAGCTTTGGAAGCAAATGATTGTTCCAAGACCATTGCTGAAACAGATCGGGTGCACCCTTGCTCAGCCGCTCTGGAAAACTCAGTCGCTCGACTCTCCTCTCTTGCTCACCCGTGAAGGGAACGAAAGCCTCAACAAATGTTTAGGATTTTAAACCCTTTCAATGTAACTTTTTATAGGATTTTAAACCCTTTCAATCTTCTGTATCAGTCTGTATTACACTTCATGAATGAGATCCGGTTTGGGTTATTGATTCAACTTATACTTCGCACATATATTTTAGTTTTCAAAACAGAAACACAAAACATCAAAGCAATTGTGAAACTGAAACTTTGAGGAAGGCAATGCGGAAGGGTACGTATACTAGATAAAAAAATTATTAAAATAACCTTTAACGTCTGTTGATGAAAGAACAGAAGTTAAAAGTGAAGTGACTCACTTTTAACGTCAGTTCAATGAAGAACTGACATTAAAAGGTTCACTTTTAACGTCAGTTGTTTATTGAACTGTCGTTAAAAGTGGGTCACTTCACGTTTAACGCTCGATCCTTACAACAACTGACGTTAAAATTGAATTAATGAAGTCTGATATTTACAAAACTGCCACCGCCCCCTTTTTAACGTCTAGCTTTTGGTTAACTGACGTAAACCTTTACCGTCTAATGTATATTTTCCACTAGTGATAATTTTATATTATTATTATTATTATAATAATAACAATTATTATTATTATTATTTTAATCATTAATTTTCTGGACAACTTTTTTTTATTCGAGTTGTAAATCTATCAAATTGGTCTGAATTTCTTTTAGGACATTTTAATCCTTGTTTGCCTTTTTTAAAGGAAAAAATTAGCAATCTTTGTACGGTGAAAAGTAGCAAGCACGTGATACGTGGTTGAAGCAGTAGGATGAACAGTAAACGGATTATAATCAGATGAAACAGTCCTTATCTCTTGATGTTTCTAAAACAATTTTTTTCAAGAAAAAAACTTTTTTATAAAATTAATCTACTTACCAAACATAATAGATTATTTATAAAACAGTTGAAATGACCAAAAAAATAGCTGAAACTCAAAAAAGAATATTTCCCAAACACTCTCTAAGCGTTACGGATGTATGCATATTGAATTATCCACACTTTATGACAAATGGTCTTGCTTCACCAAAAGTCATAAATCATTAAGTTCATATTTTCACTAATTCATCTATGACTTAGGTTTTGCATTTTACGATAAATATTAGTCTTTGAAGACTAAAATCCTTTTTGGCTTAAAACCAAAACCTTTAGCTAAAACCAAATCATTTTAAAGTAAGATTTGAACTTAGTCACCTTATTATCAAACTTCTTAAAATAGTTTCCCGAAAATACTTGAAATACTTAAAAGACGGTTTTGCCCATATTTACTGTATTTAGGGTCAAGACTCCGTATTTTCAAAATTTAATCCTTTTACTCGAATGTTTCAATTTCCCAAGTTACAATATCCATGTTAAGGTATTAAAATACTGATTTCAAACTTCATGCTACAGTTTGCTCAAAAACTCTAAAACTCGACCGAACGTCGCTAAGTTCGAAAATCGCGTAATTCCTTTTTCAACAATTTTTAACCCTAATGGTCCAAAACTCATTTTGGAGTCTTAGGACACTTAGTTAGGTCTTAAAATAGTCTCTAACTATCCAAAAACTGTCTTGACCGAAATTAATGCCTTAGCTCATTTTACATGTTCGGCTCTTTGAAAAATCCGTTTTTAAGTCGGCTAAAACTCGATTTTTGTTCTCTTATGACTTAACTCAAATCAAAACTATTTTTGGGGTCTTTAAACCATAAAGTTAGTTTCACAACCTTGAAAACAGTTTTGTAAACTTTCATTTTCCTCTTGGTTTTATTACTTTTTAAACCTTTTAGCAACCATAGAATTTGCATACTTTTAAGGTTTAAGATTGTCATGTCTTTTTCTTATACTTGGCCGAATTTAAACCTAACAAATGTGAAGACTTTCTCTTCACCAATCAACTCATAATTACAAGTACATACTCATGTATCAAAGCATTAAAACATGGCCTGAAACTTTAACATATTAAGCATGCTTTTTCAAGCTAACATACTTCAAATAATCACATGGCACATCAATCATGAACACACCACAACCACAACACAAATATTACACAAAGTCCTCTTAGAGGATCACATGAACATAAGCATATAACCCCACACTTAGGGTTTCAAGACAACACAAAAATACTTTAAACCACACACACACCCACAATAAGGTAGATGAAGATTATTCTCCCCCATACCTCTTGTAAATCACTTGAAAATAAGCTAGATGGATGCTAAACAAAATCAAGGGGCCTCACGGTTTTGTCCCTCAAAACCTAACAAAGAACAAAGCTTTGATCAAATAATGATGTACAAGAGTCTAGCTATTATGGTTGACCATGAAGATGACAAGAAATCCTTACTTCATGTGAGAAAATGGATGATCAAGTGGTTGAAGTTCTTAGGCAAGAAATACCCATTTTCAAGGAAGGCTCTAAAGGGACTTTTATGTAAGATAACTTAGGCTTAGAATGATGAGAGGATCAACGATCTACTCTTAGTTTTCTAAGCAAGCTCTTGGATCATGAAATATGATGATGGCCGAATTTCTCAAGAAAGAAAAGGATGGAGTTTTACTTCATGAACAAGTTGATAAGTTGGAAAATGATGTGGGATAACTAATGTTCAAATCACCTATAGGAGAAAGAATATGATATTGGTTTTTCAATAAAATGAATGGATGATTTTTGGTAAGTGAAGGCCGAATTTCACATGGAAGGAAGGAAATGATGTTTTGCTCTTGGAAATGTGTTAAGTTGAAATGAAATGAAAGTGAAGTGGGTATGAGAGGGGCTGGTCGAAATTCTCAAGGTAAAGGGGAAAATGGAAAATTAACACTTAAACTTAATGGGCAAGGAAGGATGATTCACCACTTTTGCATTTATGATTATGGTGATCCACCATTTTGCATTTATGACTATGGTGAGTAGTTAAAATGAAGTGAAGGTGAGTGGATGAGGGGAGGTGGCCGTGTACTCACTTGAGGGAAGAGATGTCAATTTGATATTGTCTTGGTTATTAACCATAGGTAGTCACCATGGTTTTTGGTTAGGTTAGAAAACAACTTAAAATGTTTAGGTTTCTTCATAACCATCATGATCATCTAGAATGAAGTGAAAGGATGGTCATCCAAGAGGGCTTAGCCGAAATTATACATGGTAGAAGGGTGGGCAAACTTGTATAAACATTTGTGGGACATGTATGGAGTTCAGAAAAGGTCCAAGGGTATTTTGGTCATTTCACATGAAAGATTAGATATTTTGTTAAGTGGTCATGATGACTAGGTGAGTCATTACCATGACTCCCCATTTGCATTAATGACTTGATGGTGATTCACCATTTGCATTAATGAAATTATGGTGATTCACCATTTGCCATAAGTGAACATTTATGACCAATGACTCACCATGGATGACTCTTGGTCCTTATTCCGCAGTATATCTCTATGGTTCTGTATCCGGCTCCGTCATTACCCGATTATGGTTTTCGATCGTTTTTGGTCAAGATTCGTCCAAATAAAATATAATATTTTATTTTTGTGCAAAAATTTTAGAAATAGACTTTATCAATGAAATTATGATAAAATCTAGAATGTTTTAGTTTCAGGTCAAATTAGGCTTTCTGCCGGTATAAAACTATACTATCAGTAAACACGCAGACCGGTTTCCGTCTGAATTTTAAAACCAAAAATTTCGCCATAACTCCCTTCGATATAGAAGGTCTCAAATATGATTTTGTTTTTCCTCAAAATCATTTTCTGGATTGTCGGTAAAAATATAGAATATAATTACCGGCTACGATGCGAGAAAACAAGGTGTTACAAATGTCATTCAAAAAGTGATATTCATTAAGTACATTATCATTCATTAAGAATCCAATATAGATCAAATAGTCACATGACATTTATCAACATAATATATATTAAGCTAATATTCTTTTTATTGAATTAATACCACAATATTCTATTTGTCAACATCAAGACCTATATCATATTGATTGACTCATGTTCTCCCCTTAATACTATATTTGTCATCATCAAAACCTAGATGGCATTATAGTTTGTAACACCCTTCTCGGGTGCTACATTGTCTGTGACATTTCTATTTTATAAGACCGAGTAAAGCGAAAATTAATTCTTTTACCAAAAATACGGGTTTACTTTTTGCTTTTCTCTTTTGCAAATGATATCATACATATTCTTTAACATACATCATTCACTCATATATATATATATATATATATATAAGTATTTTACAAACCAAGTTTCAAGTACCATCAGTCATACATATTCAGAAAGAAGGCGGAAATACCAACGCCTGTAAAACAACAACAACTTACTGGAAATATGTTTATAATAATAGTAATAACTTTAGAGACATAGCTACACAAATTATAACATAGACACGAAACTGGTCAAATACGAAAGAAATGACAAAATGTCCATTACACTAAAGCCCTCGAGGCTGTGTCCATGTTTCTAAGTACTCCAGCTGGATGTGATGGAGAAACAGTGTTGTCGTCATCTTTGCCAACGTAAAATAGAAAACATCAAACCAAAAAATACATAAATGAGGTGAGATTTCCGTTCATCTTACAGTTAACGCATACATGCAGTGGTACGACACACAGGTACTTACAATTATCAATAAACAGTTATATCATCCATCACAACAGAAATAATAATGTGTCACAACAACATAATCATGAGGCATCGTTTTTCCTAGATAGGAGACATCTAAGACTCGAGACATCTTTCCTTTCTTTATATCTGCTTGGACTGAGTAAGAGAATTCACGTCCAATCGAATAGATGAGCTGATCAAAAATGTTTGGTAAATTTACTTTGTTTATTTGAGTAGACAAGAGTTTAACTAGACGAGGCTTAAAATTTTCTGAGAAGACGTGCTCAGTTTGCCACGTCAGCAGGCGAAAGTTGTTAATAGAATAGAACAGACAGAAAAATAAATTAACAAGTAGACGAGCTCTAATTGCCACGTCACTAGACGGAAATCAAAATTACTCACTAAGATATAGCAAGTCCAAAGACTTGATAGACGAGAGGATATGCCACGTCAGTAGACGAGCGAAATAGAAGGAGTGAACAGACTTAGTCTCACAAATAACTGAGTAGACGGAGATTTTGAGTAGACGAGTTTCTATCTCCTATACGTTCTTCTAAAGTGAATAAATGCAATCCGGTTCTCTTGAATTTATTTCAAATGATTGATATTTATTCCAATAGAATATTTGTTCTTCCCATTTGTTTTATCCGGTTAATGCTTTGTTTCCTTTTAAGAAAATCATAGTACCATCGAGGAAATACAAAGAACAAATAGTACAATGAGGAAATGAAAAGTGACGTGTACGATGACAACTTTATGGCTGGAAAAAGTTGGATTGTACACAAAGGAGGAAAAACTTTTTCAAGCTACAATGCTCAGATCAGTGAGCCTCCATTTTGTACTACCCTGATAACCAAGAGTGCATTTCAGCATTGCTTCAATCAAGCCTTCAGTCACAACGGATATTATGCTATCTCTAAACGGGAAATTCAAAATGACCGTTGAAGCTTTTCAAGAGAAGGAGAAGGTCACTATAAGTAGAAAACCTCAGATACTAATGAACCACTTTTGCTAGCCAACAACTCCTGCCTATACAATATTTGTGAGAGCAGGCTCTTATTCATTCTTTCAAAAACCAAAAGTATGTAATCTCTTAGTTTGAATATTGTGAAAATATTCAACAGATCTCAAACTTTCATATCCTCACACATAGTGAGTTAAGAAGATCTAAGTTAAATCCCTTTGTTAGAATTAGAGCTTGGAGAGGCTTGGTAAGAAAGGAATACTTGTAAGCCTGGAGAGGTGTTGAATACTTGGTTGTAATCTTTTTTGAAGAAATAGTGGATTAATCCTTCAAGTCGAACGGACTGGACGTAGCTCTTGGTTGGAAGAGAGTGAACCAAGATAAAATCATTTTTGTGAATCTTCTATCTCTAAACTCTTACAGCTTTATTTGTTTATACTGACTGTGGGATTTTGATATTGCTTTTGTTAAGTTTCTAAAAGATCTATTTCTATGTGCTTGCTTCTGATTTAATCTTCTTGTGTGAGAAAACAGTTTTGAAAAGGTTGTTTTCTAAAATTATTAACAAACACAATTCAACCCCATTCTTGTGTTTACCTGTGTCAACTTCAGTTGGTATCAGAGCTCAGCCTCGAAAGGGTTAAGCATCTAACAAGTGCCGATGGAGTACGATCCAACAACCATGGATGCAGAAGGACAAGCTATCAACATACCTTCCTCTCTTTGATGGAACATATTATGACTACTGGAAGAAGAGGATGATGGCCTTTTTGGATGCACAGAATGTTGATATTTGGGAACTGATTGAAACTGGATACATAGAGCCAAGAGATGAAGCTGGAGCTACTGTTCCTAGATCCCAATGGACTCAAGAGCAGAAAAAACAACATTAGCTTAAACTAAAAGCTAAGCACTATATCATGTGTGCTATTACTAGATCTGAGCATGACAAAGTTCACAAATGCAATACTGCTAAAGAAATATGGGATACTCTTGCCCTAGCTCATGATGGTTCATTTTAAGTGAATGAATCAAAAATAAGCATGCTGGTTCACCAGTATGAACTATTTAAGATGGCTGATCATGAAACTATAGATCAGATGTTTGAAAGATTTCAGACTATCACCAACAGTCTCAGATCACTTGGAAAAACGTATGAAAATAGAGACCATGTAAGAAAGATTCTGAGAAGTCTCTCAAAGCAACGGAGACCCAAAGTGACTACTATTCAAGAAGCCAAAGATCTGAACACTCTTTCTCTAGAAGAGCTTCTATGATCACTCAAGGTTCATGAACTTGAACTAAATGAAGAAGAAAATTCCAGAAAAGGAAAATATATTGCCCTAAAGGCAAAGAAAGCAAGTTCATCAAAAGTCCTCAAAGCTGCTGAATCATCAGATGATACTGAACCTTCAGACAGTGATGAAGGGTCAGATGAGGATGAACTATCTTACATCTCCAGAAAGATTCAACATATGTGGTGAAAGAAAGGTGGTTTTAGAAGGAAGCGGTTTAACATAAAGTTTTCCGAGGAGAAGTCAGACTCCAAGGAAAAATGTCCACCCTTGTGCTTTGAATGTAAGAAACCTGGTCATTTCAAAGCTGACTTCCCTGAGCTAAAGGATAAAAAGAAATTCTTCAAAAAGAAGAAAGGTTTAATGGCTACATGGGGATGATCTTGATATATCTTCATCGGATGAAGAAGATAATGCTGAGGAAGAGACGAATATTTGTCTCATGGCTGACACATCATCAGAAAGTGAATACACTGATGCTGAGATTTGCTTAACAACAGGAAAGAAAAAACATCTTGGTACTTGGACACTGGGTGCTCACGACACATGACAGGAGAAAGGTGTATGTTCAAAGACCTTAGACACAAAGATGGTGGCTGGGTTACATTTGGAGGAAATTAGAAAGGAAAGATCATTGGTATAGGTAAAATTGGTAAACACTCATTTCCTTCCATTGATAATGTTCCATTGGTAAGTGGCTTAAAACATAATCTACCGAGCATAAGTTAATTATGTGACAGTAGATATGTTGTTTTTTTTTATAAGAACACGTGTATTGTTAAGAAAGATGATGGATTACTTTTATTCACTGCAAAGAGGCAAAACAATCTTTATAAGATTGACTTGGAGGACCTCTCAAATCAAAGTGTGATGGCCTCCTTGATGTAGAAATGGGCCATTTCTTGATTTTTCAGAATAGATCCTGGTTGTGACTTATGTTTTTGTGTGTGTGTGTGTGTATATATATATATATATATATATATATATATATATATATATATATATATATATATTGATATAAAATGAAAGAAGAATGGTTAAAGATTGAAATGAATTTCGTGGTTTTGGTGGTAGTGAATTAAGGTAGCAGATTGGGAAAACTCAAATGCTTGAAACCAACAGAAAAGGATTCAAGGAGCTGTTTAAGGAATAAATGAAGAAGATGGATGAATGGGAGGTAGGGGCGCCACCTTGGTCTAATCCAAGACAAGGATAAGCCTATGAGTGTGAGGATCACCACAAGAAGAGAATTTCTTGATAAGATCAATAAACTGGTCTAATCCAGAACCAAAGAGTATGAACTCAATATTTTACTGAAATCTTTGTTGAAAATCTATTGAAACTTGCGCCCCCTATATATAATGAGGGTGGTTCTTGCTGTTACAAAGAGACAAGGTCCTTCCTTTCTCGGGGTACAAAAAGAAACTAAAGGAAATTAAAAATAATTATTACTTTTTTGATTGCTCTTCATGACCAGGGGAAGGTTTCACAACCACTCATTAAATGCAATTAAGTGGATGGTTGCGCTTTTATTGTGCTGTTGGAGCATTCAACTCCTTGTCTTGTGTAACTCCTTTTTTTTGCCTTGATTGGAGCATTCATCACCTTGTCTTGTGTAACTCCTTTTTGCCTTGATTGCTTTGATTCTCTTTTGTCTTTCTTTGGAAGCAAGTTTATTGATTCATTCAAACTACACAAAGAGTTGTTGAGAGGTGTGGGACCCCTGCTCCATGCGCCACACAGCCACTTGAAGTGGATTAAACACACCAAAAGAAATAAAATAACTTAGTGCCTTGGTCCCAAATAAATCAATTGGTGACTTGCACTTTTATTCAATTAAAATAAAATAACTTGGCTGCCCCTTTTTTTTTTATGCAAGTTGCGCCTCCTCCATGGCTTGTATGACCAGCATGGTCTTTGGTGCAATCACATTTTTTCCTCTGTTTGCAATCGTCTTAGTCATGAATTGGACTAAGCTTTCTTGGACCCTCCTTGACATTGCCCTAGTCATTGGTCCTCCTAAGCTTTGAATGGCCTTTTGGTGCTCCATGTCCTCATCATTCCCTCCCTCTTGAGGAGAATTCGACCTCGAATTGAAGTCCTCATCACCTACATCAAAAGGAGACAAGTCAGTAACGTTTAAAGTGGCACTAACACCATACTCACCTGGAAGGTCAACTTTATAAGCATTATCATTGACTTTGGCAATCACTTGAAAAGGGCCATCGCCCCTAGGCATTAACTTAGATTTCCTTTGTGACGGAAACCTTTCTTTCCTTGTAACACCCGGGTGCCGACGAGGGCGGGGAGTGATCACCGGTGCAAGAAGGCACTGACAAGGAGCGACTCATGGCAGGCTTCTAGGCGGAGGGACACATGAATGAACCGATTACACACCCGAATGAGAGGGATCCTGAGACTGTGTAGGTATGGGACTATACAGTTGAGGATGGCTTATATGAATTGATTGGTACTACCTATACGAACAAGATGCATCTTCTTTTCGGGAGCCCATCACTTAAAAAGTCCACAGTTAAGCGTGCTTGACTTGGAGCAATTCTGGGATGGGTGACCTCCTGGGAAGTTTTCCCAGGAAGCGTGTGAGTGAGGACAAAGCACGCTGAAAAGACCCGTGTAGGTTTGTGGGGATAGTCGCCAATCCATGGAGCAGCCAGGGATGTTACAAATGGTATCAGAGCGGCACCTCTCCTAGTACGGTGTGGTTCGGGGACGAACCAAGCGGAAGCTGGTGGGCATGTAACACCCGGGTGCCGACGAGGGCGGGGAGTGATCACCGGTGCAAGAAGGCACGGACAAGGAGTGGCTCATGGCAGGCTTCTAGGCGGAGGGACACATGAATGAACCGATTACACACCCGAATGAGAGGGATCCTGAGACTGTGTAGGTACGGGACTATACAGTTGAGGATGGCTTATATGAATTGATTGGTACTACCTATACCAACAAGATGCATCTTCTTTTCGGGAGCCCATCACTTAAGAACTCCACAGTTAAGCGTGCTTGACTTGGAGCAATTCTGGGATGGGTGACCTCCTGGGAAGTTTTCCCAGGAAGCGTGTGAGTGAGGACAAAGCACGCTGAAAAGACCCGTGTTGGTTTGTGGGGATAGTCGTCAATCCATAGAGCAGCCAGGGATGTTACATTCCTCATATGGATCCAGACCTAATCTCCGGGTTCAAAAGTAACCCGCTTGCGCCCTTTATTGGCACTTTTGGCATAGCTTTCATTCTTCTTTTCAATTTGCAGTTTAATTTTCTCATGCAAATTTTTCACAAATTCAGCCTTCGCTTTGCCATCTTTATGCTTCAACAGAGATGTGTTAGGTAATGGTAATAGATCAAGAGGAGTTAAAGGATTATAACCATACACAATCTCAAATGGGGAATGATTTGTGGTACTATGGACAGCCCTATTATAAGCAAATTCAACATGTGGCAGCCATGTTTCCCACATTTTCAAATTCCTTGAAAGTACAGCCCCTAAAAGAGTAGAGAGGGTTCTGTTTACTACCTCAGTTTACCCATCAGTTTGGGGATGACAAGTTGTAGAGAATAGTATCTTAGTTCCCACCTTACCCCCACAAAGTTCTCCAGAAGTGGCTTAGAAATTTAGTGTCACGATCAGACACTATACTTTTTGGTAGACCATGTAGGCGCACCACTTCTTTGAAAAACAAATCAGCAATGTGGCAAGCATCATCCACCTTTTCGCATGGAATGAAATATGCCATCTTTGAGAACCTGTCCACAACAACAAAAATAGAATCTTTCCCATTCTTTGTTCTAGGTAACCCTAAGACAAACTCCATGGAAAGGTCAATCCAATGGTATTCAGGGACAGGCAATGGAGTGTATAAACCATGGGGCATAACTTTGGATTTGGCCTTTTTGCATACAATGCATCTTTCACAATATTTTTGCACATCAATTCTCATGTGGGGCCAATAGAAATGTTCTTGCAAAAATTCCAAAGTTTTTGGAACACCAAAATGTCCCATTAAGTCCCCCCTCATGCGCCTTTTTGCCTAAGAGTTCTCTAATGGATCCTTTTGGCACACACAACCTTTTTTCTTTAAACAAATAATCATTGTACCTAAAAAATCCATTATAGGCAGCATGCACACATTCAACATATTTATCAGAAAAATCAAGATCATGCTCATACATATCCTTAATGTGCTCAAGACCAAAAATTTTAGTTTCAAGGGTGGAGAGTAATGCGTACCTTCTCGATAATGCATCAGCCACAACATTGGCTTTACCCTTCTTATGCTTAACCACATAAGGAAATTGCTCCAGAAATTCAACCCATTTAGCGTGCCTCTTGTTTAGCTCACCTTGTCCTTTTAAATACTTCAAGGACTCATGATCACTGTGAATGACAAATTCCTTTGGCAGCAAGTAATGTTGCCACGTTTGCAATGCCCTTACCAAGGCATACAATTCCTTATCATAAGTTGAGTAATTTAAGGCAGCCCCCTTTAATTTCTCACTAAAATAAGCAATTGGATGACCTTCTTGCATCAAAACAACCCCAATTCCAACATTGGAAGCATCACACTCAATTTCAAAAGATTTTGAGAAATTTGGCAATGCTAGAATTGGTGCTTGGGTGTGCTTTTCTTTAAGAATAGAAAAAGCTTGTTCTTCTTTCTCACGTGTACTCCTTGAGAGCTTGTAACGCCCTTCGTTACATTAGTAACCCATAATAAAACATAATTAAAATATAGCCAAAATAAAAATTTTACAAAATAAAATAGTTTAAAATAAATACATCATAAATAATAAATAGAAATTCTATTAAATCCTTACAAAATAAATTCATTTGTCTCAAAACCGTGCGTCTATTAATAAACCCAACGATAAATAAATAAATATGTCTAGCCACAAACGGCTCTTATTCAAGAAAATACTAACCAAGCTAGAAAAATAACTAAGAAAGTTCACCAAGTCTCCAAGCCTCTTCGCTCAATGGTGCCGTCCTCGTGCTCTGAAAACAACACTTTTAATGAGACATAATCCCAGTGAATAAAAATAATCGTTTGATGAAAATGTTCGCAAATAGTGTTGTTTTTAGCCGGCACGGTAACCAGAAAAACATTCATGGTACCCGCTAATTTTTAAAATATTGAATATAATAAACCTCCAAAATAATGATATATATAAATAAAATTAATGTCAAGCATTTAAAGCACAAACTCATAAACTCAGCAACGGTCACATCTCATTGCATTTAATCACATTCACCATGCAAACTCTACACAATGCAACTCCACTAACATGAATCGGTGATTCCCAGAATCACTTAACTTGACTCTTTGGTTCCCAAAACCGGTGTGAATCCCAGTTCCACTAAGGTCTATGAGCTCATATCCATGCAATGGCGTCCCACTGCCTTCCCCATCCCAGATGGAGGTATCTAATATTCCATCCTAGATGTGAATATTTTAATAATTTGACATCCCATCCTAGATGGTGATATCTCTCATCCTATTCCCAGAATAGAATGTACACCGTCATCCCTTCCCGGAAGGTGATGACCAACTCATGCGCAATGCAATATGTCATCCCAGATGACTACCAATTAAATTCTCAAACGCCATACATCAATAACAATAGTTAATTGAACATACCAAGTCAATATGGTAGTACATACTCATACAAGCTTTCTTCTTAACAGTAATCATATGTTATATTTTTTTTCATATATATATATATAATTAAAAGCACCATATATCTATATAATTAAAAGCACCATATGTATATATATATAATTAAAAGCACCGTATATCTATATAATTAAAAGCACCATATGTATATATATATATATATATATATATATATATATATATATATATATATATATATATAATTAAAAGCACCCCTCACGTCACTATTGACGTTGGGGCTAATATGTTACTGTGCAGCATAGGCAATAAAGAGGGCATATGGCAATTGAGCATCAGGCAGCGTAAAAGAAATAGAAGAATTTATCATTGTGGCCGTTCAACAAATTAAAAATAACAAGATTATTTCTCTGAAGATTCAAGAAAACATTTTTACCAAATCAATTGGTTAACAAGATGAAACATTTTAAGAATTCAAGTGAACCCCAAAATATTTTAAAAATCTCAAATAAATTAAGGACCCGGATTATTTGTACCATGAAAGTGTGAGAAAAATTATTTTTACTCACCTCTCGAAGACCTCCTCCAATGTGCTCTAAAAATCACGTATGATAGGGATTTATGCTTCCTAAAAATTCCCCTCCCGTTTGATGGCGTTCTTAGATCTGTGTTGTTACGATTGTACTGCTAAGGAATGGAAATGCCTCTTTCTCGTCTCCTGCGCTGCGCGCTGCGCTCCAATCCATTGAACGGTACCGAATTCATATATATATATATATATAATGCACAAAACTAGCGCACAGTATCCTTAGGTTTTATGATTTCTCTTTCTTCTTTTTTTCAGGACTTGCCTTGGGCTTAACGCCCTGTTCTGTAATTCCCCCTTCTTCTTTATATATATATAAAATTTTGTATTCTTTATAATAGTTAATAAATTTCAATAAATCCTCATACTATCACTTCTTTACACTAAATCTCTTATTTATATTTTATTTGCACTATACTTTTTAATAACTTAATAGTACTATTATTATTTTATTTATTTTTTTCAAATTAATTATGTTAGAATTTTAGGATATTACAGAGCTTATGACAAAACCTAGAAAAATAACTTGATCCGTGCAAAACACACATTTTTCCAAGTTTTCATACAAGTTTTCTTTCCTCGGTACTTTTAAAACAGCCCTTAGATGAATGCAATGGTCCTCTAAATTTTTGCTATGTATCAAGATATCATCAAAATATACAACAACAAATTTACCCAAAAATTCCATCAAAACATGGTTCATTAATCTCATGAAAGTGCTAGGTGCATTAGTTAATCCAAAACGCATAACTAGCCACTCATATAAACCATATTTTGTTTTGAAAGCAGATTTCCATTCATCCCCTCCCCTTATCATAATTTGATGGTATCCACTTTTCAAATCAATTTTGGAAAACAAGCATGCACCAAACAGTTCATCAAGCAAGTCATCTAACCTAGGTATTGGATGCCTATACTTAACAGTGATATTATTAATAGCCCTACAATCAGTGCACATTCTCCAACTACCATCTTTCTTAGGGACTAAAATAACAGGGACAACACATGGACTTAAACTTTCTCTTACCCAACCTTTACTTACCAATTCAGCCACTTGTCTTTGTATCTCTTGCGTTTGTTGTGGGTTGCTCCGGTAGGTTGACCTATTAGGCAAAGTAGCGCCTGGGATGAGGTCAATGTGGTGTTCAATCCCTCTCAAGGGCGGCAGTCCACTTGGTACCTCCTTAGGGAACAAATCCTCAAATTCCTGCAAAATGAAATTTATGCAATTTGGCAATTCTTGAGTGTTAGGTAAATTTTCCAGCAAGGTCGCCTCTTTGCTAAAAAGCAAATATAGGGGCTGATTGGAGGAAATAGCCTTTTTAACCTCCCCTCTTGCCGCCATCAAATTTTCTTTCTTTTTTTCATCAATTTTTTTTGTCACTCTTTTTCCTGTCTTCTTCTTTGGCGATCTTTTCTTTTTCTTCTTTTTTCTTTTCTTTTTCTTTTTCACATTTTTCTCTCAATTTTTTTTGATCACCTCTCACCTCACTTGGGCTCAAAGGAGCCAATACAATTCGTTTTCCATGATGAACAAAAAAGTACTTGTTGGTATGCCCTTCATGGCTTACCTTTTTGTCAAATTGCCAAGGCCTTCCCAACAAGACATGGCTGGCCTCTGTAGGAACTACATCACAAACAGTCACATCTTCATATTTTCCAATTGAAAAATAGATTTCTACTTGTTCATCGACAACCATCTCAACATCATTAACAAGCCATTGAAGCTTATACAGCTTGGGATGTGGTTTAGTTTCTAGTTGGAGTTTGGAAACTAACCTTGTGCTAGCAACATTAGTGCAACTTCCACCATCAATAATCAGGGAACATACCTTGCCTTGTATGAGGCACCTTGAGTGAAATATGTTCTCCCTTTGAGTCGCATCTTCCTCCTTTACCACGACTTCCAACAACCTTTTTATCATAAGTAGCTCTCCACTAGGTATTTGGGCCTCCTCCTCAACACAATCCTCGTCACACTCTTCAGCCCCTTCATCTTCCTCCTCAACCTCCTCTACAGTCATAATTCTATTGGTAGGACATTGAGATGCAATGTGTCCTAAGCCTTGGCACTTGAAACACTTAACAGCCCGGTTAGTTGAAACAACTTGAGAAGGACTAGTTGTAGTGTTTTTACCTTTTGTGTCAGCCGCGTCTTCTTTGGATGAAGAAGTACCTTCGTTCTTAATATTGTTCTTCCAATTTTGAGGATTAGAAGTGAAAGTGCTTCTCCTTATTTGACCCTTCCTCTTGAGTTGTTGTTCTACCCTTGTGGCTTGATGTACCAAATCGTCTAATTGAACATAGTGTTGTAGTTCCACTATGTCATTTATATCACGATTTAGGCCATGCAAGAACCTGGCCATGGTTGCTTCATCATCTTCCTCCACATTTGCTCTAATCTTCGCCACCTCCATCTTCTTGTAGTACTCATCAACACTTTTGTTGTCTTGTGTGAGTCGCTGTAATTTGTTGTGCATATCTCTATTGTAGTAATATGGGATGAATCTCCTTCTCATGAGCCTCTTCATCTCCTCCCATGTGGCAATGGCTAGCTCATTGTGCTTTCTCCTATCCTTTGTCAATTGATCCCACCACACCAAGGCGTAATCTGTAAATTCAATAGAAGCAACATAAACCTTTTGAAGTTCAGTGTAATTGCAACAAGGAAGAAACACAACCAGAACTCAAGATATATATATGTATTTTGCGTTTTTTTTGTTAAGAATTCAGAACTCAAAGATAAGAATTGAGAAACCTGGGATTCTTTTGAACAAAGTCGAAACCTTGATCTGATACCAAATGATGGCCTCCTTGATGTAGAAATGGGTCATTTCTTGATTTTTCAGAATAGATCCTGGTTGTGACTTATGTTTTTGTATATATATATTTTTTTGATATAAAATGAAAGAAGAATGGTTAAAGATTGAAATGAATTTCGTGGTTTTGGTGGTAGTGAATTAAGGTAGTAGATTGGGAAAACTCAAATGCATGAAACCAACAGAAAAGGATTCAAGGAGCTATTTAAGGAATGAATGAAGAAGATGGATGAATGGGAGGTAGGGGCGCCACCTTGGTCTAATTCAAGACAAGGATAAGCCTATGAGTGTGAGGATCACCACAAGAAGAGAATTTCTTGATAAGATCAATAAACTGGTCCAATCCAGAACCAAAGAGTATGAACTCAATATTTTACTGAAATCTTTGTTGAAAATCTATTGAAACTTGCGCCCCCTATATATAATGAGGGAGGTTCTTTCTGTTACAGAGAGACAAAGTCCTTCCTTTCTAGGGGTACAAAAAGAAACTAAAGGAAATTAAAAATAATTATTACTGTTTTGATTGCTCTTCATGACCATGGGAAGGTTTCACAACCACTCATTAAATGCAATTAAGTGGATGGCTGCACTTTTATTGTGCTGTTGGAGCATTCATCTCCTTGTCTTGTGTAACTCCTTTTTTTTTTTGCCTTGATTGGAGCATTCATCACCTTGTCTTGTGTAGCTCCTTTTTTGCCTTGATTGGAGCATTCATCACCTTGTCTTGTGTAACTCCTTTTTGCCTTGATTGCTTTGATTCTCTTTGTCTTTCTTTGGAAGCAAGTTTACTGATTCATTCAAACTACACAAAGAGTTGTTGAGAGGTGTGGGACCCCCTGCTCCTTGCGCCACACAGCCACTTGAAGTGGATTAAACACACCAAAAGAAATAAAATAACTTAGTGCCTTGGTCCCAAATAAATCAATTGGTCACTTTCACTTTTATTCAATTAAAATAAAATAACTTGGCTGCCCCTTTTTTTATGCAAGGTGCGCCTCCACCATGGCTTGTATGACCAGCATGGTTTTTGGTGCAATCACATTTTTTCCTCTGTTTACAATCGTCTTAGTCATGAATTGGACTAAGCTTTCTTGGACCCTCCTTGACATTGCCCTAGTCATTGGTCCTCCTAAGCCTTGAATGGCCTCTTGGTGCTCCATGTCCTCATCAAAGTGTCTCGTGTCTAGTGTCCATTGAAGATGAGCGATGGATTTGGCACAAAAGGCTAGGGCATGGAAGCTTGAAGTTAATCTCAAAGTTAAGTAAGCATAACCTCGTGAGAGGATTAGCAAACCTTAAGTTCAAATCTGATGCTCTCTGTGATGCATGTCAAAAGGGAAAACAAGTCAAAGGTTCTTTTGAATCTAAAAATGTTGTTAGTACCAATAGACCACTAGAGTTGCTACACCTTGATCTTTTTGATCCAACAAGGACTGCTTCTGTTAGTGGTAAGAAATATGGTCTAGTCATTGTAGAGCACTACATTAGATGGACATGGGTTATGTTCCTAGCTCACAAGGATGAGTCTTTCAGGGTCTTTTCTATATTCTGCAAACGTGTACAGAATGAAAAAGGCACGTGTATCACTTCAATCAGAAGTGACCATGGGGGAGAGTTTGAAAATGAGCTATTTCATAAGTTCTGTGAAGAAAGTGGTATCCTTCACAACTTCTCAATACCTAGAACACCACAACAAAATGGTGTGGTAGAGAGAAAGATCATATCTCTTCAAGAGATGGCTATGACTATGCTCAATGACAACTCTATCCCTAGACACTTCTGGGCTGAAGCTGTTAATATTGCCTGCTACATTCAGAACATAATATACATTAGACCTATCTTGAACAAGACTCCTTATGAATTGTGGAAATGATGAAAACCCAACATATCTTACTTTCACCCTTTTGGTTGTAAATGCTATATACTAAACACTAAGGATCAACTTGGTAAGTTTGATGCTAAAGTAGATAATGGAATTCTGTTAGGATATTCTGAAACTTCAAAAGGCTTTAGAGTTTACATTTCTAGAACTTCAGTCGTAGAAGAATGTATTCATGTCAAGTTTGATGACAAGCAGCCTGATAAGAAATTATCAGAGCCAGATGAAGCTTTTGCAGATTTTGATCTAAACATCTTAGGAGATACGACAAAGGTAAAAACTGATGATCAAGTAGACGACCCCACTCAACAACCAGAAATCTCCACTTCTCAACATGATTCAGTTTAGAAATCTTGGTACTTCGGGAATTATCATCCACAAGATCAAATCATTGGAAACCCCAATGACAGGCTAAGAACTAGATCAACTTTCAGAGAGCAAGAAGATTCTGCACTAGTCTCCGAGTTGGAACCAAAGATAGTAGACGAGGCTCTTCTAGACGATGGTTGGATTCTAGCTATGCAAGAAGAACCGAATCAGTTTGAGAGAAGCAATGTTTGGACTCTGGTACCCTTGCCTAAAGATAAATCAGTTATTGGAACAAAGTGGGTTTACAGAAACAAACTTGATGAAAATGGTAAGGTGGTGAGAAACAAAGCAAGACTTGTTGCTCAAGGTTACTCTCGAGAAGAAGGTATTGACTATAACGAAACCTTTGCACCTGTTGCTAGGCTAGAAGCAATTAGAATTTTACTTTCATTTGCTGCACATCATAGTATTATGCTTTTTCAAATGGATGTTCAAAGTGCTTTTCTAAATGGTTTTATTAATGAAGAATTTTATGTTATGCAACCTCCGGGTTTTGAGAGTGAAACCCATCTTGAACATGTATATAAGCTTAAGAAAGCTTTATACAGTCTTAAACAAGCTCCTAGAGCTTGGTAGGATAGGCTGAGTTCTTTTCTTATGGAAAATGGATTTAATAGAGGAAAGGTTGACACAACCTTGTTCAGAAAGTACGTTAAGTCTAATTTCATAGTTGTGAAAATATATGTTGATGATATTATTTTTGGTGCCACTAATGAATCTCTGTGCAAGGAATTCTCTAAGTTAATGCAGAAAGAATTTGAAATTAGCATGATGGGAGAACTCAAATTCTTCCTTGGACTTCAAGTTAAGAAATTAGTGGATAAGGTGCTCATCCATCAAATCAAGTATACAAAGGAACTCCTGAAGAAGTTCAACATGGATGATTGCAAACCAATGAACACTCCTATGCACCCCACGTCCATATTGAACAAAGACGATAAAGAGAAAAAGGTAGACCAAAAGGTATATAGAGATATGATAGGATCTCTTCTATATCTTACCTTATCCAGACCTGATATTATGTTCAGTGTATGCTTATGTGCTCGATTTCAATCTGATCCTAGAGAATCTCACTTATCAGCAGTTAAAAGAATATTTAGATATTTGAAAGGTACTACTAATCTGGGTTTGTGTTTTAAGAAATGTAAAGATTACAGATTAGTTGGTTTCTGTGATGCTGACTATGCTGGAGATAGAATTGAAAGAAAAAGAACCAGTGGAGGATGTCACTTCATTGGAGCTAACCTTGTCTCATGGTCAAGCAAAAGACAAAGTACCATTGCCTTATCAACTGCTGAAGCTGAGTATATTTCAGTTGCTAGTTGCTGCTCACAACTTCTTTGGATCAAACATCAATTGGAGGACTACAATGTGTTTGTAAGTAGTATTCCACTTTTGTGTGATAATACTGCTGCAATAAATCTATCTAAGAATCCAATTTTGCATTCTAGAGCTAAGCACATAGAAATTAAACATCACTTCATTAGGGATTATGTGCAAAAAGGTGTTTTTGATATATAATTTGTGGATACTGACCATTAATGGGAAGATATCTTTACAAAACCTCTTGCTGAGGACAGATTTATTTTTATTAGGAAGCATCTGAATATGTTATGTGTAGATTGATATAAGCGTCCAGACCTGAGAATGTTGTTCTGATAAATATATGTCTATTGATTTTTTTTTTCTGTCCAATGCATGTTTAAAATTTCAAGTCCATTGCATGACTAAAATACGCATCCATTACATATCACGTCCATTGTATTTGTGTGCCGCGTCCATTGCATGTCGCGTTTATGCTTGATTGTAATTTGCATGGACCCATCCATACTTGCTTATGCTTGAACTCGTCTATGCATATATTTATTAATTGCATTTATTTTGTCTCAATGACAAATTTATCCTTTATTCTCTTTTCTGAGTCAGTACTTCCATCAATCCCATCAAAACCTTTTTATGGTTTCAAGATACCAACACCGTTTTATCCTTAATGACAAGTCTTATCAAATATTTTCTTTTTGATTTATTTATAAAAGAAAAACCTTTGAGATTCAAAACCTTTTTAAAAGTAATTTCTTCCCTCTGAGAAAACTTTACACTTCCTTGAACTCTCGAGCTCTCTATCTCTTTGCTTTCAAACCCTAGCTCTCAAATCACTAAAAATGGCTTCTTCTTCAACCTTCAGCGTGGACAAACTCAACATGGCTATTGAGCATCACTTCAACTTTGGAGTTTTGCAAGACTACAATTTGGATATTAGCAAGTACATTAACGCTGTTGGACGGGGAGGACTCTTCACCGAGAAAGTCTCTGGTTTTTCCAACTTAATAAGGGATTTCTGGAGGAGACTTCAAGTTACTGATACTAACTTATCCTCTACTGTGCTGGGAAAGAGGATTGTTGTCTCTGAGAAAACCATTGCCGATGCCATCTTCTGCGCTCAGGAAGGAGTGGTATTTACTGAGTCATGGGAGACTGAACTGGGAGGCACTGAGGTGATTGAAGTCTTCTCGATGAGAGAGTCACAGTTCGAAATCATTCTTGGAAAGCTGTTGAAATGAAGGACATCATTCGTATCCTTCATCAATTACTGAACAAGGTAGTTCTTCACAAGGTTGGGTCCAAGGACAACCTATCAGCCTTGCACAAATTCTGTCTTTGCCATCTTTTGAAGGAAATGAAGATAAATCTTCCCAGAATCTTGTATGGAAGATTCAGAGATGATGTGATCAACAAGAAGAAACTCTCAGCATTTCCCTATTGCCATCTTCTCTCCAAAATCTTCAAAGCTCAAGGAATCCATGAATTTATTGCTGCAAGGACTCTTGAAGAGCAAGCCAGGATCTTAATTGAAAAACCAATGTCTACTGCTGACTTTGGTAAAATGAACATTGCTAATATGAATCTTGGCACCTATATTGCTGCTGCTATATCTAAGACAGAGGAACTGATGGAGGTTAAGGAAGAAATGGTGAAACAGAACAATGTTGAGGTTTTGGGGCTGAAAAGGAATGTCAGGAAGAAAACTACAGCTGCAAGGAAGCCAATAATAAAGAGGCCTACTGGTGGAATTGTCATCAGAGAGCCCACAGTTGCTCCTCAACCTGCCCCCTCACAGAAAAGGACGAGAAATTTGATCTTGTCACATAATGAGGATGAAGATGATGAGGACAGGGTTCCCATCAGCTCAGTGTTGAAGAAACAGAGGATTGCTACCTCTGCAGATGCTGCTGCTACTTCTGCCATTCCAAATAGGAGAAGGCAACCACAAAGAAAAGCCAAATCTGTCATAGAAACTGAGGTAACCTTACCTGCTAATGATCCTGTCAAGTTAACGGTAGATGCCCTAGTTTCCAGCTTTGAGCATAGGGTAGAAAACTCTGGATCATCTGTAAATATTGATCAAAATATAGATGATGTGTACATTCCTACACCCCTCTCACCACAAACAAACTCACCAGACCAACCACAAATTGCCTTACCTCCTAGACCAACATTCCAACCCATTATCCCTGCTGATGAGCCCTGGTTCAACCAACCAGATGATGGTATCTGCCCTGGTGCCCCTTTTCCTAAAATCAGAAAAATCAGGTTTCCCTATATTGATCCATCAGTTTTATATGAGGGAAAAGCTGAAAATTGGGCTAAAGTTAAGAGAGATTGGAAAATCTTATTTCACACTCACCAAACTGAACCTGAACCTATTCTAACCAGATGGTATCCTCTACCAGAATATGAGTATGAACTTGAAAAATTTACCCATATTGGGTTAACCCTGAACCACATACACCTACTGGACCATTTCCATCTGAGTTATTCAATTACCTTGGACCTATTCTCACCCATCTACCACAGAAGAGATTCCCTCCTAAGAAGATCTACCCAAACCTCATCAAATCTCCACCCTTCAAGCCTTTCACTGATGGTGTTGAAAGACACGTCATCTCATTTTGGCATACAGACCCTGCAAAGAAAGACCTCACCAATGATACCTATAAGCGATCCAGATCCTACAGACATATCCCTTTCATCATGGACAGAAACACTGATTGGCAGACATTTAAGCTCCCCAGTGTGTATGGCAGAGCTGCAGACTTTGTTGATAAACTGATGTACCAAATGCTAAAATGGGAGTTTAAACATTTCAGAGTTGTGAGGGCTGCAAATTTTGTCCCTCCAACCTGGCTAAGGCATTCATTGGAGAAAACCAAGATAGGAATCAAGCTATATATGATTTGCCTAAGACGTCCAATGATTGACCACAACAAGGACAAAGACAAGAAAAGAAGAAGGTTTAAAGGCAAGAAGCCAGAAAATAAGCCAATCATGCTGGACCTCAATTCAGAACCATCTGACTACACTCTACTGGAGTTTTGGCAATCTCTCTCAATTGAGGAAGTCTATGAAAAGGAACCTGCAGTTAACTTCTGGAAATCTCATGTCATCCACTGCACAAGAGAAGCCTCCACTTCAGGACTGACTCAAGAAGAGAAGAAAGTCATTCAACCTGTCAGAGGAAAATGTGGCATTTCAAATTGCAGATTCATCATCATCAAGGATATCTTTGGCCTTCCTGTTACAAATCTACACATTGAGAATGAAGATGCAATTCAATGGGTTAAGGAATTACCTGAACTAGTGCTGCAGTATGCTATTTCACCTCCTCCATCACCTACATCAGAGCACACTGAAGAAGAAATCATTGTTGAAGATCCTGCTATAGAGCTTGAGTCTGTTAAAATAGTAATTGAGCATGAAGAAGTTGCTGAGTCTACTCCCAAACCAATCACTTCAGAGAAGCACTCATCTCAACCTTTAGCTCTCACAATTATTCACCCTCAGGATCAACCTCAATAGTCAAGAGCATTGGACACCATGCCAAGTCATGCACATGCTCAAGACAGTGCTGAAAGCTCCAAACCATCACTATATCTGCCACCAAACTTTGAAGAGATGATTGGCAAAATTATTGAAGAAAGAGTCAAAGCTGAAGTGAATGAGCAAGTAAGAGAACAGGTTGCAGAGGCTCTGGTCCCAACAAATATAATGATGAATCAGATGATGAGCATCATGCTCAACTTTCAGCAAAGCCAGAATCTACCAACACGGATCCCTGCTCCTACTCCAAATCCTGATCAGAATCTGAACCAAAACCCTCCTCCTTCACCTCCGCCTTCCTCTTAATTTATTTTTTTTTTCTCTTACTGACAATGATGGTCCACTCCTTTACCTTTTTGTCTGATGACAAAAAAGGGGGAGAAAGGAAAGAGAATTAAATTTAATAAGAAAAGTCAGTTTTTGAAAAGCATATATCTGTTTGCACATGCATGTCTCTGCTTATGCTTTAAATATTTTATATATCTGCTGTCTTGAATGCTCTGATACTGATTTGTTTATTGCTTTGATATATTCTAAGTCTACATACTCTACCTCTGTCAAATATAATATAAAAATAAAAAAATTTGCTTTGAACCTATCTATAAGTTTGGTTAAATCCATAATGCCTTGATAAGTAATTACTCCGATACAATCCTGATCTGATAAGTTATATACATATGTTGCTAGAAGTTTGAATGCTTTGTCTTAGGGGGAGCTTTGTAAGCTCTCTTGGATTTTTCTACTCAAATTTAATTAGTTTTTGTCATCATAAAAAATGGGGAGATTGTTGGAACCAAAGTGATTTGGATTTAATTAATTTGAGTTTTGATGTTAACAAAAGGATTAAATTTGCTTGACAAAGTGTCAGTTGAGATCTAACAAGGTTATTCAGTTTTTGCAAGATTACTTGAATCATATAAGTCATGACAAATCTTGTATAAAGTTCTTTATATCTGCTTGGACTGAGAAAGAGAATTCACCTCCAATCGAATAGACGAGCTGATAAAAAATGTTTGGTAAATTTACTTTTGGTTTATTTGAGTAGACAAGAGTTAAGTAGACGAGACTTAAAATTTTATGAGTAGACGTGCTCAGTTTGCCACATCAGCAGACGGAAGCTGTTAATAGAATAGAACATATGGAAAAATAAATTAACAAGCAAGCGAGCTCTAATTACCACGTCACTAGACGGAAATCAAAATTACTCACTGAGATATAGCAAGTCTAAAGACTTGATAGACGAGAGGATATGCCATGTCAGTAGACGAGTGAAATAAAAGGAGTGAACAGACTTAGCCTCACAAATAACTGTGTAGACGGAGATTTTGAGTAGACGGGCTTCTATCTCCTATACGTTCTTCTAAAGTGAATAAATACAATCCGGTTCTCTTGAATTTATTTCAAATGATTGATATTTATTCCAATAGAATATTTGTTCTTCCCATTTTTTTTATCCGGTTAATGCTTTGTTTCCTTCTAAGAAAATCCTAGTACTATCGAGGAAATACAAAAAGCAAATAGTACAATGAGGAAATGAAAAGTGACTGTACGATGACAACTTTATGGCTGGAAAAAGCTGGACTGTACAAAAAGGAGGAAAAACTTTTTCAAGCTGCAATGCTAAGAGCAGTGAGCCTCAATTTCGTACTACCCTGATAACCAAGAGTGCATTTCAGCATTGCTTCAATCAAGCCTTCAGTCCCAACGGATATTATGATATATCTAAACGGGAAATTCAAAATGACCGTTGAAGCTTTTTAAAAGAAGGAGAAGGCCACTATAAGTAGAAAACCTCAAATGCTGAAGAACCACTTTTGCTAGCCAACAAGTCCTGCCTATACAATATTTGCGAGAGCAAGCTCTTATTCATTCTTTCAAAAAGCAAAAGTCTTTAATCTCTTAGTTTGAATATTGTGAAAATATTCATCAGATCTCAAACTTTCATATCCTCACACATAGTGAGTTAAGAAGATCTAAGTTAAATCTCCTTGTTAGAATTGGAGCCTGGAGAGGCTTAGTAAGAAAGGAATACTTGTAAGCCTGGAGAGGTGTTGAATACTTGGTTGTAATCTATTTGAAGAAATAGTGGATAAATCCTTCAAGTCGAAGGGACTGAACGTAGCTCTTGGTTGGAAGAGAGTGAACCAGGATAAAATCATTTGTGCGAATCTTCTATCTTAAACTCTTACAGCTTTATTTGTTTATACTGACTGTGGGGTTTTGATATTGCTTTTGTTAAGTTTCTAAAAGATCTATTTCTGTGTGTTTGCTTCTGATTTAATTTTCTCGTGTGAGAAAACAGTTTTGAAAATGTTATTTTCGAAAATTATTAACCAACACAATTCAACCCCACTTCTTGTGTTTGTTTGTGTCAACTTCAAACCTTTCATCTTTGTGCAAAGTTTTCTTAAAGTACTTGATTAAAATCCTAGCACATTATGATATTGGAACACAAGTCCAATTTATTTATGTTTCTGTACTTTTCTAGTTGAGCCTTTTTCTTTTGCTTCCAATAAAACAAATCATTCCAAGTCCATTAAATTTTATGAAATATGGATAATGAATTATCCATACTTTATGACATAAGGTCGTGTTCCACCCCACGTCATAAATCATTATGTTTGTATTTTCACTAAGTCATTCTTGACTTAGGTTCTTACATTTTATAGTAAAATCTCGTCTTTGAAGATTAAAATCTTTTTGGCTTAAAACTAAAACCTTTAGATAAAATCAATATCCATTTTCAAGAGTAATTTCCCTCAAAGATACATAGATATCAATTTCTCCAAAACGTTTTCTCGAAAATCCTTAAAAACGTTTAACAACGGTTTCGTCGCTTTTTACTGAATTTAGGCCCAAAAGCCATATTTTTGAAAACATGGTTTTTCACCTCAAATGTATTACTCTCATAGGTTATATTACTCATATAAAAATGTTGAAACACTCATTTTCCATCAAAATCTCCATTTATACAAAATTTCTAAGAATTTGACTGAACGTCGTTAATTTTGTAAATCGCATAAATCCTTTTTCAACGATTTTACACTCTAATAGTCCAAAACTCATTTTGGAGTTTTAGAAAAGTTTGATAGGCAGGAAAAACAGTTTCTAACTGTCCAATTACATAATTTTTTGAAAATTGCAGTTTAGTCTTTAAACTTTCATTAATTACAAAAAGGTCCTTATTCCCTTAAAATCTTATAACTTTTTATTTATAACTTCAAATCACACCAAACCAACTTCTGTAGAAATATTTTTCAGTTGCCCTCAAATTTTCCAGAAATTACATTTCTACCCCAAATGTTTTACAACAATTACAAAAATTTCCTTTTTTACAAAAAACCTTATAACTTTTTATATATTAATCCAATTAACACCAAACCAATTTATATGGTTTTGTCTCATCAAGGACTACAATCTTAACACAAATAATATGAATTTTAGTGCAGCCACTGAAATTCTTATAAATTGCATTTTAGTCCCTAAGGACTCATAAAATCATATCTTTCAATATACACATCCAAATCATTCCAAACCAATTTCTATATTCTTATATATTCATTCAATCCTCATAAAATTTATTCAAACAATTTAAATCCATATGGAACCCATTTAATCAATCAAGACCGAATGACCTAAAACAAATGTTTTAGACAATTTTCTCAAATGGCCATACATCATATAATCATATTCAACATCAATAATAATCATACCACAAACACAAACATCAACCAATCCTTCCAAGAGGATCACACATATGTAAATCAATAAATTACTCAACTTAAATATTTATAATTTATAAGACCATATACACTAATATACCACCAACATATCTACCCTAAGGTAGGATGATGGCAGTCTCCTCCATACCTTTGTTGATCACTTGAAACTGAAGGTTTTGTACAACCAAAACCTAGCCATGAACAATCAACAAGAAAACAAGTTAAAATGAAAAAAAACCATCTAACCCATTTATGAGTTAGGTTTGGCCAAGCTTAAAAAAAAAAATAGCTAGGGATCTCTGAATTTTTCAAACTCTTGGATAATGAAAATAGAAGTCATATGAAGATCATAGAAATTGGAATCACATTAAAAGGATTTTTGAAGTTCTAGATCTAGAAATTTGATCTTGAACAAAACATGGATTTAAGAAGAAAAATTGTGACGAAAAGTGAAGGTATGATCATGGATCATAAGGCTATACCTTTGGAATTTGAAGAAATGATCAAAATCTACTACTTCCTTTGAAAATCAAGTGTAAAAACTTATAGTTTTTTTCAAGTTTTTGAAGAACAACATGAACAAAGGAAGGAAATGAATGACCAAGTATGTCTTATGATGTTGGGGCCGTGGGTGGCCGTGGGTTTCTTGGGAGAAAGGGATAAAATGTTGTCATGTCACACTTGAAATTACAATGAATGATTAATGGTATTTTGGACTTTTCACATATAACCATCATTACTTGCATTTAATGCAAGATGACCAACCCCTATGACTCACCCCCAATCATCATAAATGACTCATTGTCCTCGTCTGTACGGCGTCGGATTTTGTCTCTGTACTTCCGTTCTCGATTCCGTCGATCCCCGATCGTCGAGTGTTCACCCGAATAACGTATAATAACCTTTTTATTTTAAGAACTTTCAAAATAATCACTATGGTTGAAAATAAAATAAAAATCTATACGATTTCGTTCTCGGGTCAAAATTAAGTTTTCTGCTCAGTAAAATCTTACCATCAGTTAAAATGCAGATCGGATTTCGTCTGAATTTCAAACCTAAATTTTTACTGTAACCTTATACCATAAGATAGAGTATAATTATGATTTTGTTTTATCCAAAGTCATTTTTTAGGTCTCAAATAAAAATATAAAAAATTAAAATTTTATTGATACTGAGAAACAATACAAACGAGGTGTTACATAGTTCACACTATTGTGTCCTGTGTTTGAAAATTTAAGGGATTAAATGATTTTTTTTCAAAGACTAAAAATGATTGCTGAAATTTTTGAGGGATCAATTTCACCATCAGTCTAATAAAAATATAACAATTAAAATTTAAAAAGAAAAAAAGAAAAACACAATTCAAACAAGTATTGCTCGGTATTCGGTAGTGTTTTCAATTGTGAAGTGTTATGTGATGTGATGTGCCAATTGAGCCAGACGAAATGATAGAGGCGGTAAGATGTAAGATGTGACAACGCAGCCTTCACATATTTATAGATTTCATTTCATTTCATTCTCCTATATCATTTTTAACTTACTTTTTATATTTTATTATTTTATATTTTATTTTCAGCATTCGCAGTTCCCAGTTCCCACTCTGGAGATTGATTTGAACAGCCTTTGAACATAAGCATTCTCGTAAGTGAGAGACACGGATCGTGAAAGCGCTTCTTTAATCTCTGTCTCACTTTGCGCCTTTTCCTCTCAAACAAAGATCCTTAGCCGAATGCAATGCATTACGCTTCTCTTGGCACCTAAAAATCTTTCATGCTTATGCAACACTCTCTCTACGTATTCGTGTTTGAATGTGTGAAGTAACAACCAGAACAGGTTAAGCAAAAACGAACTACTCAGACTTTACTCACAAAACTAAATTTGAGACCAGGTTTGTATCTCTCTCTCTCTCTCTCTCTTCGTTCTTCGTTTTTGATCTGGGGTTTCGGTAGTTGAAAATTTTAAGTTTCTGTGTTTTTTGTTTTTTGTGAAGATCTGATATTCTTAAAGGACCAAAATAGATCTATTGAATGTCTCAAGTTCAGAGCTGCTGTTCGTGTCTCATTTGCAATTGTTAGGGTTTTCGGCTACTGTATTGTTGGAAAATGACTACCAAACGTGCCTACAAGCTACGTATCCTTCATAATTTTGGGTTACATTTGTTTGATCTACGAATGCGTTCTTAAATTTTGGGTCATTCAATTTCAGTTGGTTTCTTTCTGTACTGTAGATCTCTGTCCACTGCTTCATGATGTAGATTGGGCTACTTATTTAGTTTTTTTTTTACTTTCTTAGTTATTTTACAGTTTTAGGGTTTTTAATTTGGTTGGGTTTTATTCTATTTGGGATTATCTTGCTAGCTTATATTATAAAGTTGGTTAAAGTAATATTTTGGTCCCTATACATGACACAAATTCTCGATTTGGTCCCTATACATAAAAAATTATTAAAATGGTCCCTATACGTACAAAAAGTCTCCATTTGGTCCCGGCCGTACAAAATTTTAGGGACTGATTTGATAATTTTTTACTAGTGTAAGGACCAAACGGGTAACGTATAGGGACCAAATGGAGACTTTCTGCATGTATAGGGACCATTTTAATAATTTTTTATGTATAGGGACTAAAGCGAGAATTCGTGTCATGTATAGGGACCAAAATGTTACTTTAACCTATAAAGTTTGTCTTTATTGGGTCTTTACATAGGTCTTTAGCATAAACATTTAGACAGTTTTTGATGATTAATGCATATTGATTTCCCAATTGAGAGTACATGGAACTTCAGTGGGAGGAGCACTCCACCCTAGAGGAGTACTAAATGATTATTTAGGGGAGTACCCTACCAAGATGAGCACTCTTGGGTTATTACGTTTTACATCACTTAACTTTATTATGCTTTTTGTATTGTTATGTTATATTTGTAAATTGCTGGCAGTCTAGTGGTGGAACCAAAACAAATACAAGGGGGTGCAGATGGTTTAAATATTTAATATTATTATTGTTGAGATCCTACATGGACTAAAGACATGGCTAGAGTATTCTTTATAAGGCTAGGATAATTTTCACCTCTTGAGCTAGCTTTTGGGGTTGAATTAGGACTAAAACCCCTATTCTAATATGGTATCAAAGCCTATTCTAGCTCTGTTATTAGGCCAGTTAGTCCACTTGCATTTGTCCACGCTCTAGATTTCCAGTACTGGGGTGCATGTGGGGTGTGTTGAGATCCAGCATTGATTAGAAATATGGCCAAAGTATTTCTTATAAGGCTTGGCAATCCTTACCTCTTGATCTAGCTTTTGGGGTTAAGTTAGGCCTAAAGCCCATATTCTAAGAATTATAATAGATGCGCTGTAGATTTAAACAAAAGCATATCAAAATTTTCTATCAACGGGGTATAGTCACAGCCCCCAAGAGGATCAATTAGTTGGCCTTGACGAGTTATTTGCAGAGGAATTTGTAGCACATGCTTCCACTGTGAATTGCCTCAAAATTGGAAGGAAGTCATCCAGGGTTCTTGTCACTGGAGGTGAAGATCACAAGGTCAATCTTTGGGCTATCGGTAAACCAAATGCTATACTGGTTCGTCATTTTGATCCCTTTCTCGTTACATCTGAATTACTAGTATTAATTTTTTACTGATTTTTTTATTCCCTGGACAATAGGAAATAAGAATTTCATGCTATTTATGACATGCCTTGTTTTCATGACTTGGCCTTATGTGATGTTTGGGCTTTTGGTGGTATACATATGATGTGCTTTTTGCCTTCCCTTTCACATTTGTGCAGTAACTGGTGAATAAGAGAAAAATGGTGTTTCGGTGGTTTTGCATGAGACTTTAGTGGCTTGCCTGGGTAGCATGGGATTTGGTTCAGTGTCATCATCTTATCTTCATCATCATTGCTATTGCTGTTATTTAGGACTTTTCTACATAACAGTAATTTATGTTTTTCCTTATGTTTTTATATTCATATGAACAATATGTATCTGCCACCTGACATGCACGTCATCAGTGGATTATTTTCTTTTAAACCAATAATTACATTTTTTGATTCGTGTTTGTCCTGCAATCTTGAAGCAGCTCTTGATCATTCATTTAGAAATAGGGAAGACAAGGTCCTGTGTGTCCACATAAGCTATTACTGGGATTTAGTGTAATTGGTTGAAAGAAAAAGTCAGAATGGCAACAATTAATATTTAATATTAAATTTATGTCATTGCATCAAATATCAGGACGGTGTTGTCTTTTGACATCTTTGTGGTGTTTATTTCATGGAGCACAAAAGGGATATCCCTCACATATGTTCAAAGAGATTGTATACTTTTATTTTTTTTATTTTTCTTTTTCAGTTTATTGGAGGTTACACAACAAGCGTAGTCTGTACCCTTCCCATAAATCATACCTCATCCGGTCAATGGGATTGGAACCTTGGACCTCTAAGATGGAGTACCCAATGCCCAACCATTGGGGTCTCCATTTTGGACAAGTGATTGGAGTCTTGCCTTGGTGAATTTTGTTTTTATTTTTTGTGATATTATGGGGACATTAATCATATAATCTGCTCATTTACTTTTTTCTTTTTCCTTTATCCTTTAACAGAAATAGAAAGGAAAGTTTATTTATATATTTCTAGTAAGAGTTGTTTCTCCTTATGCAGAGTCTGTCAGGACATTCAAGTGGAATAGATTCTGTAAGCTTTGATTCCTGTGAAGTTTTGGTTGCTGCAGGAGCTGCTAGTGGTACAATCAAACTTTGGGACTTAGAAGAGGCAAAAAGTATGTTGTTGCTTGCCGTTTCCTTTAATGATCTTAAAATACTGACGAAAAGAGATGTGATTAGTCTCATAAAACATATCTGCATCTTCAATATTTAATTTTAACTCATACTGATAGTTGAACCTTTGGTTTGCAATATTTCCTTGGTAGTTGTTCGCACCCTTACTGGTCATAGGTCCAACTGTACATCAGTGGACTTCCATCCTTTTGGAGAGTTTTTTGCATCCGGCTCTCTTGATACTAATCTTAAAATATGGGACATCAGAAAGAAGGGTTGTATTCATACATACAAGGGCCACACTCGAGGAGTAAATGCCATTAGGTTTACTCCAGATGGACGCTGGGTTGTTTCAGGTGGAGAGGACAATACCGTGAAGGTCAGATAGCTTTCCTTTTCATGATATGATATTATCAAGTCAGACTCCATACCAAGGCCATTATGTTAGTGAACATAATTAAACTTCTCTATCATTTATGTTTCTTGAAGTTCACATGCTTAGAGTCTCACTTCAAAACTTAGGTAGCTTCAAACAGGCATACTGATATAGTTTTTTTTCATTGCTATATTAAATATAAAAGGATAAAGTGAGCAGTCATATTATTTAAATCATAAACAGTCACATCTCAAATAACAGTTGTTTGGAACCAAAGTTCAAGCATAGTCTTAGTTGGGGAGGATGTACCTCAAAGAATGAAGGGTGGCAAGTATAATGAAATCGACATCAAGATTTGTGTATGTATGTGATGAGGATTTACTTAAAGATAAAGAGCAATTATGTATGTCTACTATAACTAGCAAAAGAAAACAAATTGAAAATGTGAGCATCACAAACATGAGGATGTGAGGGTCTGAGTGGTAGTAGTAAACATCCTCATGTTTGTGATGCTCACATTTTCAACATTATATATTTTATTCCATGGTCATCCAATATGTTTCTCATTCATAGTAGCTCACATACTCCTTGAGCTATAGCTCAAAAATCAACCTCAGATTGTGCATCCACATTTTGTTTCTTGCTTCTATATTTACGAGATTACCTCCTAAAAACATTTAGTAAATAGAGGTTGATCTCCTATCAATGACTGATCTTGCATAATTTGCATCTGCATACACCTCCATGGATAATCTTCCTCCCTTCTAAATACTATTCCCCTTCCTGGTGTGGTCTTAAGATACAGTAGAATCTTGTCCACAACCTGTAGTATCTGACTCTTGGGTCATGCATGAACTGGCTAACACCACTAATAGCATAAGCTATATCTGGCCTTGTATGTGGCAAATAAATCAGTTTCCCAACTAACCTCTTTGATATTGGACTTTATCAATGGTGGGTCTTTCTTCATCATTTCCCATTCTATGATTTTGTTCAATGGGCACTCCAGTAGCCTTGCAACCAAGTTTCCCTGTCGCTCTAAGGTGATCAAGAACATATTTCCTCTATAAGATGAAGATACCTTGTCTGGATTAGGCAATTCAATTCAAGAAAGTACTTCAGCCTGCCAAGATCTTTCATTTCAAACCGAGCATCTAATTTCTTCATTAGAAGTTGTTTCTCAGCTTCATCATGACCTGATATGATCATGTCATCCACGTACGCGAGTAGGGTAGTGAGATTACCTTCTTGTGAGTGCTTAATGAAAAGAGTATGATCCCCCTGACTCTATTTGTCGCCTAGGGGCATCATTGTCTTTGTAAATCATCCAAAACCAAGCACGGGGAGACTGCTTCAACCTACATACCTTATTTCCTCCATTAGTAGAATCATATCTAGGTGGAATCTCCTTGTAAACCCCCTCTTCATGTAAAAAAGCATTTTTAACATCAAATTGATGTCATTCCCATCCATAGGGAGCTACCAGGGAAGGTAAGATCCTTACAATATTCATCTTTTCTACGGGAGCAAATGTCTCCTCGTATTCAATCTCATAGGTTTGGGTGTAGCCTCTAGCAACCAACCTTGCCTGATATCGTTCCAACGTGCCATCAGACTGATATTTTGCGATATATATCCACTTACATCCCATTAGTCGTTTATCCCATGTTCTATCAACAATCTCCCATGTTTAGTTCTTCTCCTACGCACCTATCTCTTCATTCAAGACTTGAACCTGATTCCTATCCTTCAATGCTTCCTACTTAATCTTGGAATTCTGATAGAATCAATGGTTGAAATGAAACTTTGGTGCTGCAAGGAAAAGTGTTTAGAAGAAACAAATTGAGAAATCAGGTGCTTGGAACAAGACCTTCTACCTTTCCTCAAGGCAATCGGTAAGTTATTTGGGTCAGGGTCACAATTATTTAAATAAATATCCAAAATATCAGAATCAAGGACATTTGGATTAGCATCTTCAATACTTTTTGTAGGATGATGACGTGCTTTATGAGAGGATGGTTGTGGATGTGAGGGTACAAGGTAGAGGAGGCGTCAACGAGGTAGGTGGAAGAAAGGTGGCCAAAAAATGGTGGCTACCGCATCAGTGGAAGGGTGGCTCGTGAGCTCAAGCACAGAAAAGAGAGGTGGTGCCTGCGAGCATGTGGCAGGATGGCTTGAGCTGGCCGGAGGCGAACGACGACGGAGATAGGGTGGAGGAGCTGGGCAGGGGACATGGTCTGTCAGGAGCTAGGGTGGATCTAATAATTGTTAATTTATGCGGTTTTGATTAGGAGTTTAGGGGTAGGAAGATGTGTTCAATACTGGGTAATGACCCTTCGTGGCCTTTCATTTAAATTTAGTTAAATAATCTTGACTGTAAAGTTCTTGGCTCACAAGTTATTGACTTGGTGCATAATTTGCAATATATATGCCTTCTTATTACTATTATAAATTATATTGAATATATATAGGCTTAGACTGCACATTACTGTCTAAATGATAATCTGTTGTTTTGCTTGACTTTAATGAAATTACCATTTTTGCTTTTGCAGCTGTGGGATCTGACTGCGGGAAAGCTCTTGCATGATTTTAAGTGTCATGAGGGTCAAATCCAGTGTATAGATTTTCATCCCCATGAGTTTCTGCTAGCAACAGGTTAGTCTTAGGTTTTCTTATGAAAATAACACCTTATCAAGTCCTTGATTCTCTTGCTCTCATGAAGTACTTCTGACATTATGTTTCTCAAGGTGTTGGTGGCAAATTATATGTTGTTCTATTCTTTTATAGCATATATTTGAAAGTATAGAATACATTGTTAAAATGCTATCAATGCATGTAAAGTGAAACATCTTGAAGATCGTACCCTGATCTTGGATGCAGTAACGATTAGATAAATGCTATTTGTACAATCATAATGTACAACTTTTGGGATAACTTTTTGTCAATGGTTAATGTAGTTCAAATTTGTGGTCAATGATGCGTTGAATTTGGTTAATTGATAAAATGTGGTGAATGGGTACCTCATTAACCATCAACTGAACTGCATTAACCATCTACTGATATACCCACTAATAGTTAATGCAGCTCAGTGGATGGTTAATAAATGACCTATTTACTACATGTGTACCCATTAACCAAGTTCAATACATCATTAACCACAATTTTGAACTGCATTAACCATTGATGAAAAGTTGTACCAAAAGTTGTCCTTTTTGGTTGTTCAAATAACACAACTGGAATGATTATGGTGTCTGGTTATTATTCATAGATATTGAAGTTTTTGTCATTATCGTTTCATTTATCTGGCATCAGAACCGCATTTGGAAGTTTCAAACAACAATATCTGAGACCCAAATTTATTTAAAATTGAAATTAAGGTCCTTCCGAGATGGAGACAAGGCTAGTGCATCTAGAAAAAATAGCCAAGGCCAGAGCATCTAGGACAAAGAGTTGGGTTAGTTTGAGTCATAAGTAACCAACATATATAAATCATCAATGGGAACAAAAGTCACTAATAATATGATTCATCAGTTTGAAAAGATTCACCACTGGAAGGATCGTCGGTGGGTGAGAAGCCACTTGTATGATCCATTAATGGGAAAAGAATTGCATGACAAACACCAGAGAAGAAATAGGCAATAGAACAAAGCCAAACAATAACAGATTTGAGCTTTGAAAAACGTGAAACATAACCGAAGAGAGCCAAACAGTCACATAGAGGTGGTGAGCGGAGGCGACAGAGGCTGATTTGACCATAAATTATAAACATAAGCAAACCATGTACAATGACCAGAAACAGAAACCCAATACCCTCAAAACCTTTGAGCAAAGAAACATAACATCCTTTGGCGCTGTTGGACAAGGAGAGGACAAATCTGAGTAGAGGGGAGGATAGCGAGTACTGTGCAGCAAACGGCCTCCAGAAAGGGGGCGAAGTGCACCTTCATATGTGGCTAGAAGAGTGCATGTGTATGGGATTGCAGTTCAAAGAGGTGGTGCTTGACACCATGTTGCTTGGAGGATGGTTGTGAAACTTCAGGGACCGACCATTCTTGGCAAGGTGATTCCGATGGTGTGGTTGCTGGTCGGAACGGTCACTGGAAAGTGGCGGCGAAGGAGGCCAAAAAGATGACATTGTAGATAGAGGTGACTAATTGGAGGTCTGAATTTGTTTTGGAACTCACAGCGGAATAGTGATGGGACAGTTTACGGAGGTTGGTATTGCATTGATACGATGTTGAATTGGAAGGTTTTATGTAGGGAAGGTGGAATAGAGATAAATAAACTAACAAACAATAAAAGTTATAAAACTGGTATTAATTTGATGTGGTGATGATCTGATTACAAAAGACAACCGTAATAGTCCTATTCAATTATTAATTATTTATACTAAATGTAGAGTCCTAGTCCTAGGCCTAGTCAAATAGGGAAACAAATCATAAAATACATATAAGAAATAAATTTTAAGAGATCATCTAGGATATTCTAAAATATTCTAAGTTATAAAAAAATATATTATTAGATATTTATCGGATTTTCTAACATTAGCCATTGTGCTCAGATCACATATGCTGTTTTGTATTTTGTTTGCATTTGAATAATTTTCTGGAATCATTGATTCTTTTGTTGTTTTCTTTTCAAGAGTTTTGTTATTTTAAGATGAATGATATTACCTGTAACATTTATCTTATTTGTTCATATCCCACGCCTAGGTTCTGCTGATAGGACAGTTAAATTTTGGGACCTTGAAACCTTTGAGCTCATTGGTTCAGCTGGTCCAGAGGTACTTTCTATTCAGACAATTTTACTCTTTTCTACTGGACGATGCAGTTTAAATCAACAATGGTCAAATTTTTTGTTGAAAATTTTCGTGTTCAATATTCTTTGCATTGTAGACAACTGGAGTGCGTTCTATTACTTTCAATCCTGATGGGAGAACCCTGCTTTGTGGTTTGCATGAGAGTTTGAAGGTAAGCTCCTTTACAAGTTGAATTGTTTGAGGCAATCATTATCAAGATAACAATGTTCTTGTTGGTTCATTTTAGGTTATCTCTTGGGAACCTATAAGATGCCATGATATGGTGGATGTGGGTTGGTCTAGGTTGTCAGATCTTAATGTTCATGAAGGAAAGCTTCTTGGCTGCTCATATAATCAGAGTTGTGTTGGAGTCTGGGTTGTAGACATCTCGGTATACACATTTATCTTCCAGAGAAATGTGCCTTGCTTCTAGTGATGGTTGTATTTGATATTTTTTAACCCTTCTGACCTTTTGTGCAGCGTATAGAACCATATGCCCTTAATAATGTGAACCAACTAAATGGCCTTTCAGAAAATAAATCTTCAAGTGGAAATATGTCTGTGTTGAATGAGAACACAGCTAAGCCCAGGCTATCTGCTTCACAAAATGTAGATCCATTACTCACGGAAACAAAATCTCTTGGAAGACTGTCACTTTCTCACGATTCAGAGTCCTTGAAGGAGGGAAAATATTTGGCATGTATGTATTCTTTCTCTTAATTTTTTTCTCCTGCATTGTTTTGATTGAACCGTCTCTGGTTTTGATGTTTCGGGGTCGTATTGTCCATTACTGTCATACTTTCTCATTACTTGATTTATGTATTGCTTGAAGCCATAGGAAGTACACCAAGCACTCCTCAAAGGATTAATTTGAACTCTGCTCCCAAAGCTGCATCTGGTGGTTCAATGGCAGGGCCTAATGCAACTTCTCAGAAGAGGGGTTCTTTGAAATCTCATACATCATCCAATGTACCAGTTATGAACAAATCAGATATTATACCTGTAATTGTCCCCAGAACTAGTATAAGGTCAGAGCCTGGAGTTGAGTCTAGAAAAGAAGTTGGTGTTGCTGGAAGATTGATGTCATTGTCCTTGCAGTCAAGGGCAGCAGATATGCATAAATTTCCAAACAGGGATGAAATGGATAAGCCGCCGATCTCTCCTTTATCTGAATCAGCTTCTTCTAAGGATGGTGAATTGGGTGCTTTTGCAGATAAAAATGATTGTCCTACTACTGTAGCCTCAATTCAAGGTATGCCCACTTTTGAGAAAAGCTTAAATTATACTAGGTGTCTTGGAATGGGAACATGGAATAATTGACAGAGCTCAATGCTGCTAGTACATGTTTTGGTTTGGATTAATTTTTATAAAAAAAATCACTTTTTTCGGTTTCTGAAGCTCTCTCAATAAGATCATTTTAAACATAAAATAAGCTAATCCAAATACAGACCAAGAAACAACTTGAAATTCTTTATAAATCCCAAAGTCCTCAACTATGATACTTATGCAATATGTTTAAAACCGTAATCTATTTAATTGTAAGTTGTACTGTTAGGGTCTTATAATTATTCAAGTCCTTACATAACAATAACAACTTTTAAGTCATTGGTTCTTTGACCTAATATTGGAACCTTTGACCTCCTGATATGATTCTGTTAGATACTTGAACATAGCATAACATAGGGATTAGGATCTATTCTTTAGTCATAACTGTTAATGTGTCATTAACAGAAATAACAGTGGTAACTGTTAGAGATTAAGGCTGGAGTTAGTTACTTGGCAGCTGAGGACAGTTAGAGGGAAGAGGTGAGGGCATTCCTTGATTGCAAGCTTTGGAGCAGGCATTTTGGGGCTGGAAGAGAGTAATGGAGGCTGAAAGGGAGATTCAAGAATCTCACAGAAAACAAAGGATGAATAACTGGGGTTGCTGCTGGCGGAAGACCTAGTGTTAGGCCTTAGTATGGATAGGCCTTAGTAGAAGTTAGGAATAATTGATTTGCTGATAGGATTTGTTAGAGAAATCAGTTAGCTAATTGTTAGGGGTTTGTTAGGGGTTTGCCTATAAATAAGGTTACTAATAGGGTAGGAAATCAGTCTTTGTAATCATTGATTTGTGACTGGGTTAATCCTAGTGTGAAAAGAGAGTGCTCCTTTGGGGGTATACTTGTATACCTTGTTCTTGGTGTTGTTTTCATTTTTACTGTCAATAAAGAAGTGTTTTAGCCTTTCTTTTTGCTACTGTGAGTTTCTTTCTTGAGAGTTAGGCTCTGTTCTTCATATCAGGAAGAGAGGTTCCTAACACCTAGTGTTCCCAACAAAGATCGGTTGGAGTTTCCTCTGTTTTCAGGAGGAAATAGTGAGGATCGGTGGAAGAAGTTAGAGATTCCTCTGTTTTTAAGTTGAAACAGTGAGGCAAATCAGGGTTGCAAAAACCACACTTTAGGTGACGAAGAGGAAGATAAAATGGCGACTCCTCACGACTGGGAGCACAGCGCTGGAGCAGAGGCAGGAGTGTGCGGCAGCCAATGACATCTGGGTTAACACCGAATCTGACTGTGTCCTCACCACTACTGGGGCCACTGGACTCCAGCCCACATGTTGCAGCCAATGGGACGTTCCCAGCTGAGCCGTCATGGTTACACATTGGAGAGGTACACCATTTTCGAGAAGCCAAATTGTTTCCAAGGGTCACTATCATGAAAGAGGAGAGAGAAAGAAAGGCAGAATTGGAATTCAGTACAGTGGCTTCAATTTCTTACCTAATGGGCCAAGCCCATCTCTTTGAAAAGGGGAAGTGGACTGTTAGACAAGCAAACTTAGGAGTGTCCAAATCAGTGTGCATTTATATGTACTTCACACACAATGATATTATCGGACCGAATACTTGAACAGCCCATGTAACCCAAAGCCCCACAAGACATTAAGGGCCACTACTTTAAACACCATTATCTAGTTATAGTGATAGATGAGCAATTATTAGCAAAAATCTGGACGTTAAGTTCTCTTTGATGGTCCACTACTAATGTTTGTGCTCTTTCTTGTACCAGATGAAACTCAAGGGCAGAAAGTGAACAGGGATTTATGCTCTGGTGTAGTACAAAAAGGAGGTATCTTTGCTCTTATAAAATGTTGATAACTTTATATTTATATAAATGGTTTCTTAACTTTTTCACTCTTAAAACATAGGGAGATTGCGATCACATGCCAATTTGGAAAAGCGAGAACGGTCTGTTAATTTTGTGGAACCTACCTCTAGAATTTCACATGGAAAGATGTCATCGGTTTATGTGCTCCCTCTCAATGGGGTATGATCCTCTTTCTTCTTGTTTCTTGTGATCTGTTTTTTTGGTTGTGCTTTTACCTTCTGTTAGATATCATGATCAATGCAAAGATGTCCAACACTAGCACCAGAGGTGTTATGATTCTTCACTTCAATTTTTTAACTTTGCATACAAATACATAAAAAAATGGCACAATGGAAAATAAAAATTACTGGTATAATTAAACTACTTTAGTTTTCTGACTTTTAATGTCTGACATAAAGAGAGCCCTTATATAGTGCTGCTTCTTTATTATATATTTCCTGTCTAATATAGAGGTAACCTAGAACAGTAAACATTTTTAAAATGTTTCATATTCCTTTTTTCCTGGCCTTCGTATATGGCTGTTGTACCCATATCAGGTTTAGGAATTAAAAGGTAGTAACAATATGATATGGGATTGATATTAGATGTGGTCGCGGGGTTTGAATCTCGTCTGTTGTTGTCCCCTGCACTTGTTGAGTCTACGGAATACCCTGACCCTAGGATGGGGCAGCCATCCTTGACAGTAGAACAGTAAACACTATTCACGAAATAAAACAGACACACTAAGTTACCCCAAAGTCTCAAACAGCATCTGAGTCCTATGCTAAACAGGCCTTGCAAAGGTGGAAGAGACATCCAACAGTCTAAACAAAGGCAGTACCGCAACCAAACAAGCTAAACAGAGGTGGAACAGCAAGTCAGAGAGAGACTGAGAAGGGAACCCCAACAGGAATAACCTAGCCAAACAGGTCCATTGGGTGTTGGAATTTAGGCAAAAGGCAGCATGCATGGCCAACAACTGAACAGTGACAAAATATGTGGTGGTCAACTGCAAAGCTGTAAGAGACATGCTGTCATGTTGCCAGGATCTGGCAAGAAAGGTAAGTGAAGGCAAAACAAGTGGAAATTATGGCTGAGAAGTGGATGAAATGGGAAGAAAAGAATCACCATATAAGAGGAATTCAGAATTTTGGGGAGCTCAGCAAAAAAATAATGATTGGTCTAGGTCACGGAGGATGACACTGTTTTGGTACCATGTTGGAATTATTGGGCTTAGGTAGAAATGAAGAAAAAGAGAGGCAGCTACCATAATGATATAAGATTCATATTAGATATTATACAATACGTCAATACTCTAATTTAATATTCCAGTGCTAATAATTAGGTCAAGTACTAGTACTGCTAGTACAAGCCCTAACTCAGTTACAATAAGACTAAAAACCCCAATATTCTACCACCGGGTATCTTTTTCGAGAGTGTTATAAAGGTTGGTACAAGTAAAAAAAAAATTTGAGAATTGAGAAAAATATAAGGTTGCCAAGAAAGAGACTAAGAAGGCAGTGAGTGAGGGAAAGCTAAGGCATTTCATGGGCTATACCAATCTCTAGGAACCAAAAAAGATTGGGGAAGTTATATATGTACACACACACACCAAAATCTGACCTTTTACAGTAGAGTTCGAGACTTTGAAGTGAAAGAAAGACTAAATAGAATGGACAATAGAAAAGAGGTTGGACCAAATAACATACCTGTTGAAGTATGGAAGTGTCTAGGGGAGATAAGATGATTCACAAAGTTGTTAACATAATATTGAGGTCCAATAAAATGCCATAAGAGTGGAGGACAAGCACTTTGATCCCTATTTATAAGAACAAGGGAGATAGAACTGTGCAATCTACAGAGGGATTAAGTTCATGAGCCATACTATGAAACTACGGGAGAGTAATTGAAATTGAATAGAGATTATGACAAGAGACCCACAATTAAGTGAATCATTTTGGTTTTATGTCTGGGGGGGGTCCATCATGGAAGCAATATACTTGGGGCGAATTTTGATGGGGAGGTATAGGATGAAACGAAGAGATCTACACCTTTTTATTGAAAGGCTTATGTTAGGGTGCCAAGAGGGAGTCTTGTGGAAAGCATTGGAGAAGAAGTTGCTTATATTCGAGACATCAAGGATATGTATAAGGGTGCTAAAACCACTGTGCAAACACATGGTGGCCGGTGGGGCCATAGAGGGTTTCCCTATAACCATAGGTTTACACCAAGGGTCGACCTTGAGCCCTTATATTTTTACCTTGGTCTTGGGCGTTCTTACTCAATAAGTGACACCATCATCTTATCGCATAAATAGGTCTCAACATATTGCAATGGGTGTCTCTGTTGCCAACAGGCCACACCCTTGGCAGAAAATTGGAAGTTTTTACACCGGATCTCTTCTTAAGCAAATTTCACTCTGCATCTGACGGTTATTGTTTAATCTGCCAATGCACCAAGGCTTCATGCCTCCCAACATGGATAGTTCGTTGCTTCATTAACAACTAGTGCTTCTCTTTCTGGCTGAACGGTCCATCTCCTTTCATTAAAGGAATCGCACTGCCTCTGCAGATCTTTGATGCTTGATTTCCTTCTGGAACACATGCACAAAAACTTGGTCTTCTCAGCTATTTCATTGAGTGTGAGTAGATGGGTCGTTATTCATCCCTCCACTCTTTACTCTTGTAAGTTTCTTGGTGCAATGAGACAATCTGCTATTACATTACCTAGCACCCAGCTTTCCTACTTCAGTCCATGAGTAGACGGTCTGTTGTCAGTTCCCGCATTTTTGGCTTCACCACAACTCATTTGACCTGGGTCTTAATTCCTTGGTTGTGAAATTCAGTTGCCAGAGGATTAGTGAGTATGTATCTTACCTTGACTATATATTTACACATTTCCATTGCACCAAATGCATGCATTTTATTCTTGACAGAGATAGCTGGATTAATGTTTCTATTATTTTACTGTCTATGTTTTATTCTTTTGTCTTTTTGTTGATCTTGGAGGATATAGTCTCGCTGTTTGTACTTCTCGTTTCTCTTGGTGAATTTTTTGTAAAAAAAATAAATAAATTGTCTGAAAAGAAGTTTAATTATATATATGCACATTTATGTTTGCAAATTTGTAATATCTTGATGAGTGAAGGCAGCCATGTTGAAGTTGGATATTTCACGGGTATAGATAGAATGTATATTAGAAAGGATCTTTTGATATTTCATTTCTTTAGTCGATGTTGTCCAATGTTTGATGTAGTTATATACTTATATTGAAGACAGAGTTGCTTGCTTCTGTCTCTTCTTGCACTTTTATTCATGTTTTCTTTTCCTTTGAGAATAGAATTTTCTTATTTTTCTAAGTTAAACAGAGAGGACATGCCATGTCTACCGAGAAGGCAACAGTATCTGCAAGTGATGAAGATTCTATTGCTGATCTGATGGAACAACATGATCAATTTCTCAGTTCAACGCAAGCTCGTTTAGCCAAGTTACAGGTATTGATAATTGAAATTGTAGTTATGAAGATTGAGTCCTTCACATATTATTTGACTTGTATATGGCTCTGTGTTAGTAAGAGTTTTTTATATGTAATGTCAATGGATCAAAGATGTGGAGAGGTAACTGAATGGAGCATGAATGCTATTGTTGGAAACCTGTATTATCGATGTACTACATTGTAACTTAGTGTCCTAATTTATTGGATATGCTCATATATTTAGGATTCTTGTATTTATTACTATATATTACTATATATATATATATATATTCAAAGATCCGTGGTGTAGTGAAGCACACAGTTCATACAATCATGTCTTTCTTTTTTCTCTATTGCAACTTGATGTCTAGAGCTTGAAGAGACAACCGTAGAATAGTGCGTACTCGATGCGTCCATTGTCCTCTGGACACCAGCTAGCAGATGCCTTTGTTAGAGTGTATAAAGCAGGTGTGTTAGAGTGTTCTGTTTCAAAACCCATCCTCAGTTTGTAAGGGGATGTGTTAAGAGTGTATAATAGGATTGCATGTAGCTGATCAGATCTCTTGCTGAGTCAGCAGAAGCCAGATAGTTAGTTATCAGTATCTTAGGTAGTCGGCTTCTAGTATACTCTAGACTGCTACTATATATAGCTTGAATGCATCTAAACCTAGTCACTTTTATCAATTACGGTTCAGATTCAGTTCATTACTTGCTGTCTCTTTCTCTCTACTCTCTCTTCTCTCCGCCTCCTGCTTCAATCAGCCTTCACTATGGGGCTGCCCCAATTCGTTTCCAGGATCTTCATCTTATTAGCAATCTGGAATTATAGATATCCATTCACTAGCTTGAAGGGGAGTGTAGAAATAGTTCCACATTTTGTAGTTTTTTATATTGTCATATTGTAGAAAATAGTCCCACATTGTATAGGAAAATTAGTGTTAATGTTGTGGTACCTATATATTATATTCTCTTGTAATTTTTGGACTAAGAAACATTATTCAGATTATTCTATCTTTTCAAGTACCTACTTTTGGAGTAAGATGTTGTGGGAAAATTTCACAAGGGTGTTGTAGGGAGTTATTCTTTTGCATCGCCGAACATAAATTCTTTGGTGGTTTTTGTGTGTTTCAGTTGGGGGCAATAGATGTCATTTTGGGGGTCGCTTTGGTTGGAGACTCTAGGGGAGATAAAAAATTAATTGGAAGACTCTGACCATGTCTTTTCATCATAATAACACTGGTTATAGTTCATGGTGATCCTTGCTTAACTCAGTCCTTCAATTCTTCAAGAGCTTTGCTTACAATGGATAATGTGGATTCTACCTCATTGTTGTGGTGTATTTGTGAGGGTGACTTGAATCAGAGTAGTCAATAGCGTGCAGTAGCGGCGCTATAGCGGCAAGGCGGAGCAGAGCGGCCGGTGGCCGCTTCTCTGAAGGCGTGGCGGAGTGTTTTTCAGTAGCGGCTGCTTTCGTGGCGAAAATGATGCCGAAAAGCGGTGGAGCGGCCGCTCGTGTCATGGGTCGGAGTTCCATCAACAGAACCTTCCGGCAAGCCTATTCCGGCCACACCCAGCCGCTGTTCGACGGCTGCCTATTCCTCTCCCACGACTGGGTCTTCTCTCCTGCGGCTGCCACTCTGAGATCTACGGTTTTTTTAAGCTTTCTGTACAATTTTTCATGTTATCTCCATATTCTACCCTTTCGTTAGTTGTTGACTTCTCTATTTTACCCTCCATAACTCACCAATTATCTATTTCATCTTTTCTTTTATTGAAATGTCTTCTTTACCCTCACTTACCGAACTGAAATTTTCATTTCACCCTTAGTTTTTTACTGTCCATTCTTCTCCCTCATCTTATACGTTCTTTTATGTTCTGCTCTGCACTTTAGTGGCCTCACCCCCCCTCTTTTCTCCCTCTCTTCTCCCTCCCACTATCATTCCTCCTCCTCTCTGCCTAAAATAACGGCTGTCCGGCTATGCACTATCACGCTATAGGGTTTTCGGGGTCAGGCGCTCCGCTCCGCTATCCGGGATTAACTACTCTGACTTGAATGTGTTGGAAGAGAATCCAGAGGGTACTAAGGGGAGACCTAAGGAGTTGGAAGAAGAGCAACAGAAGCAGTTGAATGTGTTGTTGAATCAGTTTTCCGCGATTTTTGCTAATCATGAAGGACTTGCTAATGCCTCTGCTACGTTTCAATGTGTAACTGTTATCCCCACATTTAAATTGATTTGGCCAAGTGACCGAGCCAACGGCTAATTAGGAAATTGTTAGCCGAAGATGGAAGTAGCCGATGGAGGAAGGAGCACATTCGGCAAAGGAACGGGTTGGGCTTTGTTAATGGGCTAGGCTTGAAAGACAGCATGGGCTGAAGCTTAATGGATCGCGAGCTGTTGGATGGAGCCAAGAAACCTGGAAATGTGCGAGTGTGAAGAGCACTAAGCTGCTGTTAAATGGTTGCCGCAAAACATGCCGAGAAAATAGGAGTTGAGCTGTTGAGGGGTAGCCGTTGTGACTGAAGCGGTTAGGAAACGTGGGAAGCTGAGTTGAGGATAGTTGCATGTATTTTGGAGGATTAGCCAATTAGAAAAGGATTATGATGATTAGGCTTAGCCTATAAATACCTATTGTAAAAAACACAATCAACACCCAATACAAATTTTTAAGCTTTGCTTACTTGCACTCGCCTTTACTTTCAGGGCAGCTTCTAGGGTTGGAGACCATGCCACGTCTCCCACCATGAGAGACATTAAAAAGCCCTTTTTTGCAAAAAAAAAAATAAAAAAATTAATAAAATAAATTTACTTAATTACTTTTCAATCCTTTTCTTTTTCTCACTCCCCTTTTGCTCTGCCACCCCACCACCAGTCTCCTCCGCCACTCCCACCTCCTCGGCCTCCCCACCCCACTCCCCCACCATAAAGTCTCCTCCACGATGAAATCTTTGTGTGGTATAGAAGCTTTTGCGAGGCGTTTGAGGTTGGGGTCGCAGTAGCGATCGCAGTTGTCGAGGCTGATGACGTCGTCATGAGGGACAACGTGGATGCCGACGAAGCCGGAGGCGTCTGCGAGCTGGACGGTGAAGGAGGAAGCCGAGTTCTTAACCGTCGATTTGGTGGCGCACTTCTCCAAATCGGTCCGCGCCTGGGTATTGCGGTGAGAGGAGGGGTATGCGGATGGAGGGGAGAAGAGGAGGAAAAGGAGGAAAAGGAGGAAAATGGAAGACCATAGTGTGACGCTAACACTGCTTCATCATTGACATTTTCCCAAATTCAACAGGAAATGTAGATTTGAGGAACAAGTTTGGGTTGAAAGAGAATGCTTAAATATTAACGGAATTAATGGACCCTGGCACGTTTGATACTAAAAAAGATGCAAGAGATGATGGTGTTGGGAGTAAATAGAGTTTCTTCGGGTGTTCATGAGGCGTTTCAGGAGAAGTTGTTGAGTGGTCTGAAGAGGTTGGAGCCACACGGTGCGATGTCTGGTGGGCGACAATGGCATAGGAGAGACAAAGGGGAGTGTGACGGAGAAGAAGATAAGGATGAAATTTTAATTTTGAAAAATTTGGAGATTATAAAATAGTAATTTTTTTTTTGCTAAAAAGGGCTTGCTCATGATGAGAGACATTAGATGGTCTCCCACCCTAGCAAAATCCTTACTTTCAGCTTGCTTTCAGTTTTTCTTTGAGTTTCGTTTTCACTTGGTGCATTTTACTTTATGCAAGCTTATTTTCTAGCCGATTAAGTTCATTCTCTGTAGCTATTAGCCTTTTCTTGTTCACCTTGTTACCAAACGCTTTCTTTAGTGAGTTTGGGAACCCTTTGTTAGAAGTTGGATTTTATTTCTAGTTCAAATCGTCTGATACTTATTAAAATCCGTGCGTGTTCCTCGGCTGAATCTCCATTCGGCTGATTAACTAATTCCCATGTAAAACAGTAACGAATGCTACTTTGCATCATTTCTTGCTTAGATTCATTTTAGTTTTCTTCGATGATATACTGATCTACAGCAAGACTTGGAGTGACCTTTTGAGCCATTTACAGCAAGTGTTTTCTGTGCTAAATTTTATGCAAATGGGAAGAAGTGCAGCTTTGGATGCCAGAAAGGGGAGTATCTTGGGCATGTTATTTCTAAATTTGGGGTTGAGATGGATGCAAATAAAGTGAAAGCAGAAATGCAGTGGCCTACTCCAAATTATGTCAAGGCTTTGCAAGCCTATTGGGCTTGACTGGGTACTATCGAAGGTTTGTGAGGTGTTGTGGGAAAGTAGTTAAACCTTTTCTTGACTAGTTCAAAAGGGGAGTTTTGTATGGTCTGCAGCAGCTTAAAGGGCCTTTGCAGAATTAAAGAAGAGCATGATCACATCACCAGTTCTTGCTGCTTCAGTGGACAGGCCAAGCAGCGGATCAAGCATTGTGGGAAGAAGCCTCCAGCAGTGATGGGCTGAGGGGAACAACTGTACAGTCAGTTAGAGATTCTGTTACTAAGAACCTATAGTGCAGGTTCAGTGGAGGGAGATTTCCCTTGGTAGGAGTATTGTACTTCCTATTTAGTAATAAAGAATTCTTCTTCTTCATCATTCGTTCTTCACCTTGTTTAATTCTTTGAGATAATATGACTAACAATTAGCTAAGATTCCTAACACCCATTGATATTTCTTTTGAAAGTCTATTTTGGTGTGTAGCACATGGTTTTTCTTATGGGTTTCTTTAGCAAATATTCTCAGGGATTGAGTATCTTTTCTCCATTGATGTTTTCTTTTTCCTTTGTTGTTGTGTTCTCCTTTTACGTTTAAGGAGGATGTCTTATCTTCCAAATTCACTGTAACTTTCTGCTCTCTGTCTTAACGAATTCTTGCTTTTATCAAAAATGATTTTTCCTGGAAAGCACACTAAATGTTGGTATTCTAAAACTTTTTTCTATAACAAATAAAGGGTGAAAACAATGGAATGTTTTTATAAATAAACCAACCGATTACCAGTTTTAGTTATAAGTGATGCTAATCATTGTAATCAATTTATTGCAGGTGGTCTTTCGATATTGGGAAAGAAATGATGTTAAGGGGGTCATTGGTGCTATGGAGAAGATGGATGATCATGCTGTGAGCAATAGAGCATTTTGAGTTATCAATATTTGAGTAAATTGCATTCTCCTGCCTTGAGGTTTGTTAAAATGATGGCAAACCCCAAACTTGGCTATAAATTTACACTACACCCCATGTTCTAACTTTGACTTGCTGCTTAGATCTAAAATTATGATTCTTTACAAAACCAAGCTGGCTTTTTAATATAAAAATGAAAGGGATATAATTTGATAAATGTTACCAAGAAGAGTGAAAATTCATATATTTATTCTACTCTATTTAATCATTGATTGATATCATAATAGTTAATCCCAGATAGCGGTGTAGAGTGGCATACCTAAAAACAGCTATAGAGGTATTGGGAATCGCGGAGAAGCTGCTGCACTGACAATAGCACATACAACATAAATAGTTTTTAATACACACATGGTAGATACCTATGAAGCACTGACTCTAACACGGACACAGCGACACGACACCGACACCGGGAAGCCGCTAACGTCAAAAACATAGGACACCAGGACACCGCTTATATATATATATATATAGTTAAGTTTTACAATTTTCATAATGACCCTCACAGAAAGAACACTAAGACTAAGGGATCATTTAACAATGCAATTTTTACAAAAATAATATCAAGATAAGAAAATGAATCATGTTTTATAAAACAACTAGTTAGGTCATATGGTAATGAGCCTCACAAAAAATGTTAAGAGGCATCATTTTGTTTTATGTCTCAAATAGTAAAAGATCTAATTTGGGGTTGGTGACCATGACCTTTTTAGTAAATATTTGTTTAAAAAATATTTAGGTTTGTGACCCATGATCTCAAAATTCGAAGTTGACTTTTTTTTAAAAATTATTTTTTTATGATAGAAGTGTCCGAGAAGTGTTCAAGTCGTGCCCGAGAAGTGTCTGAGAGGTGTCCGAGCCGAAAAAAATTAATTTTTAATTGAGACACCACAGAGGGGTGTCCGACACGTGTCGGAGGCGTGTCGATGAAGTGTCGGTGTCCGAGGCGTGTCCGACACGTGACACGGCACTTTCGAAGTGGTGTCTGTGCTTCATAGGTAGATACTCCAAATTAAAAACTCAAAACTTAGTACTAGATACACAATCTTCATTAGTAGCTAAAAGACAATCATCGTTAATCCAAGGCATACCTAATAACAAGTCAATACAGTGATGCTGACACGGTTACTGGTGGCTGGAGGCTAGAGAAGCTGTGAAACAAAGTGGGCTGGGCTGGAAAAGGTTGAAACAGCATAGGAAAATGCAAAACAAATGAGTGCAGGGATTGCCGAGGCTGAAACAGAGCTGGGAAGCGACAAACAGAGCTGAGAGGTGAGGGCTTGGGCCTAGGAACTTGGTGAAATAAATCATGATGTGGAAACAGGTGCGGGTGGGTTTGTGATGTGAGGAACAAAGACTTGGGAAAAGTGGGATGGTGAGGCTGGTCGAGTGCGAAAAAGGGATGAATCAGGTGTGAAATTGTCGCTAGTTCAAGACTTGAAGAAGAAAACCGGAAACAGAGATCTAGAGGTCCTAATTTGTTGCTGCCAGGTGGGTGTCAGTTGGGTTTTCAGTGAGGTTAGTTTTGGAATTTTCTTGTTTCAGTGAGGTTAGTCTAGAAAATTTGGTTGGTTCAGGAAATCTGTCTCTTGAAAGAGGACATATAGGATCCCTAAAGCTTCGTAGACTCAGGTTGCTCTCCATGGCCACAACGACCTGTGATTGTGGCTGCACAACAGTGACACAGAACCGCTCCGCCCTGCAGTGCCACTACAGCGGCACGTTCTCCCGCACTTGAGTTACTTGACTACTTGATTGATGTACTATGAATGTCTACTATGTAGAAAAATAGGATTATGCTCTCTTTTTCTGTTGTTTTTTTTTTTCGGTTGAGTCCTTGAGCAGCTTACTTACATATTAATGGAAGACTATATTTCCAATTACATTTAATTGGAAGACTACATTTCCAATTATTTTGTCCATGCACGTCAAGGATTATCAGAATTTATCCTTGCCGATAAGGATGATGAAAATATCCATTTAAACATACATATATGCGATGCATAAAACATGCATGGTATATCAATCATGTGTTAAAGTAAAATAAATACATATATGAATTACACTGTATCATTTGTCGAATTACATAGTACATACCAATTTCATTTGGTAAAGAATAAATGATAAAATTAAGTATTAAATATAAAAACATTTTGTTGTAATATAGAGCTTACTAACAACTAATAATAAGAGAATTTATCGGTTATTTATTTTTTATCTTTTTGAAATACTTAACAACATAAAAAATATAGTTAGTCAAAGTAAGAAAATGGGGTAAAGCATAATTTATGACCAAGTTTGTCATTAGGTGTCATTTTGGACAAACCTCAAGGTAAATGGTATGTCATTTACTCATTATTTTAACCATTCTTTTTGTGGTATGATGATATTGATGCAATATATTATTTTTTAGCAAATATTAGAACTCATGATACTTTTGTTGATTTGCCATTTATCCAGGTGATTGCTGATGTTGTTGACATTATAATTGAAAGAATGGATATTGTAACACTTGATATATGCACTGGTCTTATGCCACTTTTGGCAGGCCTTCTACATAGTGAGATGGATCGGTAAGCATTGTCTGTTCTATATCCTGAGATGTGTTTCCTTTTCCGCCTTCTGATACAAGCATTCTTAATACATTGTGCTTGTGCGATAAAAACATGTTTTGCACAACATGCTATTCAGGGAATGTATGTTTAAGCATGTTTCACATGACATACTAGAACTGCTTGAGACGTTTCTCTTTATGAACATGCATGGGAAACTGAAGCACTATTATTTGAGGGAATCAATTATTTAAGCGAAGGACAAAGGGATTTTGATAGATATTATGTCTTATTTCTTTCAATATTCTGTTTTGCTGTTGCATGTTTTTCTATCATATTTTGGTTTTCTGTTTGAGATTAATCTTGATACAATATAGCAATCAATCATTATTATAAGAATCAAACATTTTAATGATTGTGATAATATATGGTTAGTTGATAGTTTGAAGAACCTTTTACTAAGACAGAGCATCATAATTAAGTCCCTTTTTTTTTCTTTGGATGATATTAATTAGTTTTTGTCTGCCTTCATTAATTGATTTGTCTCCATCTTAGCAGCAAATTTCTTACTTCTTGGCTTCAAACAAGTTTGATAATTTTTATTGTAAATTCTACTAGTTATCACTTATGACATATCTTGGGTTGTCATGTTTTGATAACCTGTCAAAGCATTATTTTTTTTGTTACTTTTTAGCACTTCCGATGCTTTGATCAGTGCTATTATTATATCGAAAAAGTACTACAGAAAAAGTATTATATCTAAAGATAAAATTAGCAATTTTAATAAACCTATTCAATTACGTTTACTAATCATAATTTGATACATATTGTAGCATGTTATTGACAATTTATATACACGTAGGCATCTAGGAATATCCTTGGAAATGCTGTTAAAGCTGGTGAAAGTATTTGGTTCAGTAATCTATTCAACTATATCTGCTACAACGTCTGTCGGTGTTGATATTGAGGCAGAGCAAAGGTATTAGTTTCACGCTGTCTTTTGTTGTAATTTTTGTATGTATTGCACTTCAACTCAATTGATTTCGTGCTTGCTAATGAGATTCAGGCTAGAGCGATGCAACCTCTGCTTCATAGAGCTTGAAAAAGTCAGACGTGTTTTACCCTCTCTTTCGAGGTACCTATTAAGTTTATTTGTTTGCCTTAATTTTTCATTTTCCTCTTATTTCAGCGTTAATTTCCTCTTTATTTGTTGACTCTTCTACTTGTAGAAGGGGAGGATCGATTGCTAAGTCTGCACAGGAGTTGAATCTGGCTCTTCAGCATGTTTCCTGATTCTAAGTGATTCGTTGGGTAGATTGAATTATTTATGCCCCTCAAATATCTTTTGGTTGCTTTTTGAGGTTTTGTGAATTTTTAAGGATTTAAACCTCTCGACGAGGCACCGAGGACTTTGATGCATTGTCTTAACATGGATGAAGCCTGACCTGCATGTACATTCATTGCTGTTCACATTCGTGATCAGCGGAGTGGAGGCACCGATACCTGTTAATTCAACCACATACGCTGGAAACCGAAGCACAAGAGTCTTGTCACCCTCCTGCTGATGGATGCACAGTTCTGACCATAACCATAGTCTGCTTGACGTTGAAGATCTCATTCTATTTGACCACTAACCTAATATGTAGCACAAATTGGTCTACCGATTTAATTTTAATTTGTAATTTTCTGATTCCTATTTTGCTTGGTTCTTTAAGTGCCTTTATTAATGTTAAGTGGGTGCCGTTCATATTTGATGCATATTCCTTGTGTGCTTCTACTCATGATTATGGTAAGCTGAAGACGTGGCGTCATTTCCAAAGAGCAATGGTAGCAACGTACTCCATTACACTCTTTTTAATACTATTATTGGGTGAAATTTATGAGGACTCTACTAAATAAAGAGTGGATTTATGTGATTGGGTTCTATATAAATATAACCTCTTTTTTTGGTTACATGATGAGAAAAAAACAGAAAAAGAAAACAAGGCAAACAACCGCCCTAGCTCCTCAAAAACGTAATACCCATGGCATCAGTCAGAAGCAAATTGCCCATCCCCACCGGAGGAGACTCCACCATGACCAAACCTGAGTTGCCACTAGCACCCATTTTGGCCAAAAAATCTATGCAATGATGGCCTTCTCTAAGAGTGTGCTGAATATGAATCTCCCACTCCCTGGCAATTAAGTTTCTTATCAAGGCTATAACATTCCCAAACTTGTGAAGCTTGGGGTTACCATTCTGGATGAGGTCAATAGCATATGTTGAGTCTAAAAAACAAACAATTTTCCTGAAGCCCCAATCCCAACAAAGAGAAAGACCATGATATAAAGCCTGGATCTCTGCATGCAAAATATTCGAGGAGCCCACTGATCCATAGAAGCCCTTTAGGAAAGCACCTGTTGAATCTCTGACTAAACCCCCGAACCCAGCAAGACCAGGATTAGGCAAAGCACTCCCATGAACCAAGCACGGCTTTGTATTCAGAATTTGTTGCTTCACTTCCTCAGCGAGACAGGTGTATAGATCATCCAACATCAAGAAGCATATCTTTTATCTTCAACTCAGTATGCCCACACTACCTCACACAAAGGCTCTTTCAAAACCCAAGGGGCATACTGAAACCATCTTTCAACACCTCTAGCGCTTTGATTATTGAGTTCCATGTACCACTTCCTCTGCTCTTCTTTAACTTCCGTTAGTTCCCATTCCTGACATACTTATCAATAATTTATTTGGGTTTGAAATGAGATCCCAAATAAGCTTACCAAGGAGAGCAATGTTGTGGTTCCTTGCTATACAAACTCCCAAACCACCTCGCTTCCGAGGCCTAGTTATCACATTCCAGCTCACCATATTCACATGATTATTATTACAAATGAAGTTTCTAACAGAATGATCCAGAAAATTACAAACGGGTTGAGGATACCACTGAATTTGCATCCCGTAAGATGGGATGGAAGAAATTACAGCATTAGCAAGAGTAAGTCTCCCAGGTTTGTTGAGGAGCCTACCCTTCCACGAAGCCAGTTTAGAGGACACTCTCTATCCATGACATCCCAAAAATCCTCCTTTTTAATTCTTCCCTTATAAAGCTTGAACCTTAGATATTTCTCAAGGTTACAAGTGAAGCGGATTTGAGTTATTTGCGCCAGCCTATCCTTCTTAGACCTTGGGACACCAATGGAAGCAAACAACTTAGACTTCTCCATGCTGATTTTTAAACCATAAATAGAGCAAAAATCATCCAAAACTTTTTTTAATTAACTTAGCTTGGGATGATTTTGCTTTAGCCAAAAGGAGAACATCATCCGAAAATAAAAGATGCGAAATAGAATGACCATTTTTTGAGACCTTCACTGGCTCCCACTTCTTCTCCCTAACCTCCTTCGAAATCATTTCCCTCACAATCTTCTATCGCAATCGGCATATACCCATCCTTGTCCCAGAACTGGCTAGAATTCGAGAACAAAGTATGAGTTTCAAGAACAAAAATCAAGCCAGGCTTATATATATTTGCGAATAAGCTCATGCATGTGCTGCTTACTCCTCCTACTGGACATTCCAAGACAGAATACAGCAATCTTTGAAACTATCCATAAAAACAAAATCTGATAGAAGGATAGAAAACACCACATGCTTCTAACCCTGGCACATGAGGGGGGGTCTCTTCCACCATGGAATGCATCAATCGGACATCCGCAGCTCAAAATACAACCAAAAACAATCAGCTGGTTCATCACTAAAGAAAATAAGATTTTCATCAAAGTCCTTGAATTTATCCATGGTCTTCATTGAGCTCATATCATTCTTGTTGAAAAGTTGACTTGCCCCCCTTGGCTCATATCATACCCTCCTTCTTTAAGAAAATTTGTCCTCGAATTAATGACTTCAATCACTACATCAAATGAAAGACATAGATGCCACATTGAAGGAAAGTCAATATCGTAGACATTTTTATTTATTTTCCCTACAACTTGCAATAGTCCATCTCTTCTAGGGTGGACCTTTGATTTCCTTTTATTGGGAAACCTTTTATTCTTTTTATGTACACACCCAACCTCCGAGGTCAAATGGAAATTGATAGAAACTATTAAATGTAACAAGTTGGTGTAACACATTTCCATCTTGTAAAATCAACATCCCAACACATTCATAACCAAGGTAATGAATTATAAGTGCAAGAAGGAAATCTACTTTCAAGTTTACCTTTCTTGGCTTGAACATGGTCATAAAAGAAAAATGTACTTTCTCATTTTAAAGGCTCCCAAGAAAGTTGAGCCTCATGGGCATTCTCCTTATCACAAATAAGGGATGGTTCTTTTTGAAACAAGACAATCCTCTCAAACACATTAGGATCATCATATGAAAGCTTAAAAGAATTTACAAGAATGGGTAGAGTAAAAAGGGGAATATATAGTAGTTAACCCATCAACTATTATCACATGGAAACCTTTTGAGCTCCTAACAAACCTCAAAATGCTAACTTTATTTTGGACAAAAGAGTATGTGAGCAAGTTAGCAAACGAACTTTCTCTAAGTAATCCAACGCATCCCTCAAAATTGTTGTGATGAACCAAATGAACATTAGAAAGCACAACAACACATTTATCAAGGAACTCATTCAAGTCTTGGTTCATAATTCTCAAATCAATTTTATGAAGATGGCAAGAATCATGCAATTCATCAAGCAAGTTTTCATTCCTATCAAATGTAGAAGAATAACAAGACCCATGCAATTTACCAAGCATATTATCAAACCTTGTGTTAAGATATCCATACTTTTGGGATTAACTCTTCAATTACATTGGTTGTCTTGCAAGCTTCCATTGGAGGAACATCTTCAATTTCCTTCAAAAGAGAATCAACACAAGTAGGCAAAGAGTTAGGAAAAATATCAAAACAAGCATTTATTTTTTTGACCTCACCTTTTGTTTTGCTCTCATCTTTTTCTTTTCTCTCACTCTTTTCCATACTCTCATCTTTCTTTTTCTTTCTCTTAAAATTTACTCTCAACTTTTACCTCATTCTTTTCACTCTTCTTTTCTCTCTTTTTTTCACTTTCTCTCAAATTAGGAGAGGCTTCCATGGGTTTCTTTCCATGAGCACTAGCCACTGCCTCCTTAGAAGTTGAAGTGTTGCCGTCCTTCTTTGATTTGTTGTGAAGAACTCTACGGTAATGGTATGGAACAAATCTTCTCCTCATGATTTTTCTCATCTCGGCCCAAGTCTCAATAGGCTCCTCCTCATATATTCTTCTCTCTTTTTGCAATTGATATCACCAAACAAGTGCATAGTCCTTAAATTGAAGAGATACTACCTTCACTTTCTTTCTCTCATTGTAATTGTTACAATGGAACACTTGCTCTATCTTCATCTCCCATTTCAAATAGGCTTGGGGATCATTCTTCCCATGAAAGGTAGGAACTTTGATCTTGACCCCTTCTTTATTTTGGAGAACGACAAGTTGTCTATCATAATTTGCACTCATTTGATCCATTTGCCTTTGAAGGGTTTGTATTTGAGTAGCCGTTCTAGCATGAAGAGTTGGGAACCTTGGAGAAAGTGGTGGACTATCTTCTTGGGCTGCCATCACTTGAACACACAATATCAAAAGATAACAAGAAATTATAAAAATTCCTCACTACTCTCCATCACTTGTGCACACAAATGTATTTCACTCAATTAGGCTTTTTCCACACAAGATGTAAATTTCACTCTTGCCTTTTTCCACTCAATTGTTCGCTTTTAGGCCTTAGAGGAGTCAAACAAAAATCCACACAAAAATCCAAAAATCAAGTAACAAAATTCACAAAACTTATCAAAACAAAGGAAAACAAAAAGGAATGGCTAGAAAAGGGAAAGCTTTGAGAACAATGAAAACAAGGAAGAAGGGAAACTTTTTCAAGTACACAACTTGCCCAAATAGGATTTTCTCTTCTCTTTTTCTTGAAATTCTAGGTGTTGTTTTCCTATTATTTATTTATTTTTAATTCATACAACACACTAGAGAAGAGCTTTCAAAGAGACATACAAATGTATTCTTTTTTTTCGATTTTTTTATTTATTTTTTGGGCAGCAAGAAGATGAACACAATAACACAATAATTCCCTTCAAATAGAAACAAGAAAATAATTTTTTTTGTTTTGGGTTTTTTTTTCTGGGTAGAAAAGAAGAAACGTAGAAGAAAGATGATGAACAAAGAAGAACAATTAAGAACAAAACACAAAATTCAACTAAAGCCTAAGCTTTGAAACCACTTGATGACAACCAAATGGTGAGGTTGCCTTGTTGATGATCTTATGGTTGAATTTTATCAAGTGATTTTCATAAACTAGTTTGTAACCAAAACAAAGAGAAGAAAAGAAGAAAATGGATGGAGGTTAGGGATGAAGATGGCGCCACAAACCAATGGGTTTGATAAGCCTATGATGTTCGCCACAAGAATCTTGGATTCTTGATAAGAACTAAGGTTGGCTCAACCAAGAACCAAGGAGAACAAATCCTCACAAAAATGGATTTAATCCAAAATCAACTTCCAAGTTATCATTCATCATGTTTGGGCATGTTACATATAGGCATAAGAAATTGGCTTACACAAAGTCTTCATAAGATTTCATTATTCTATAACCCCCAACTAATGATTCACATAACTTAACAACTAATGATTCACTTAACTCTCAAATTAACTCAGCCACTAATGGTGAGCTATTATTCTCTCTCCCTTCCATTATGTATCAGCCACACTTACTTCTCACATTAAAAGTGTAACCCACACATAATTAACAAAATACATAAAAGAATAATAACTCGTGTAAAATTCGTTCATAACTGCCACCATTATTTTCACCATGATAGAAGTCGAACCTGGACAAGAGGCATGCAATATGTTTTGTAGGAAATTTCCTTAGCTTTTCAACGCACCAAAGAATGCATCAATTGGACATCCACAGCTCAAGATACAACAAATCAACTGGTTCATCACTAAAGAAAATAATATTTTCATCAAAGTCCTTGAATTTCTTCTTGATCCATGGTCTTCATTGGGCTCATATCATTCTTGTTGAAAAGTTGACTTGCCCCCATTGGCTCATATCAATCACCCTCCGCCGCCTGCTCCGCCATGCCATCACTTTTCACCCCCGTTTCCTCCTCCATCGCGATCGGTGCAGTGGGACAATTCTTGCCAATATGACCATACAGGCCACACTTTTTACAAAGCAAGTGAAGACCTTCATACTCCACCTCGAACCATTTATTCCTAAACCAGATTTTTCCCATCACTGGCTTATCAAGATCAAGCTCAACACACACCCTAGCAATTTTGCCTCTTGATACATCAATCGTTCTGATGTCCACCCTAACCGGTGAACCTACAGCCGCTGCCAGGGCCATCAATACGCTCTCATCATAATACTCCATCCCCAAGCATGGAAAACGAATCGATGCTAGAGTTTTATTGACCTTGACTTCAGAAACCACAAAATCAGGTTCCCATTCCCTTACTGCCACATAATGATCGAACACCATCCATGGGGTTCCCCCAATCACCTTCTCTCTGCCTGCTGGAAGATCAAATTTCACCATGAAAAAATGATGGCCATTATCAATCATATCCATGCCTCCCACGGGTCTCTATGCAGATCTCAGCTTGTCTCTCATCGTGAGAAAACCCAGGTTTTTGCCTAACAGCGTGACAATAACAGTATCCTTCCATGGTTTCCTCAAGTCCTCCAAAATTCCTTCTTCAATATAGCATCTAGGTTTCAACCTATCTCCATCATCCCATTCAATTTTGAAAAGTTTCTTTGCTAACAAGTCAACCTTTTCTCTTCTAGGAAGAGGCTCTTGACTCCCCATCAGTTTATCCCGGAAGGATATCTTCTGTTTGTCTTTCCCCCCTCCACCATCTAGGGGACGGTCACCATGCTTGACATTCTCTCCACTCTTCTCACCACTTTCTCCATCCATCCTTATGTTGTGAATTAAACTTCATATAAATATCACCTATTAATAGTGTATTACAGAAAAAGGTTGTTGCTAGCATTTTAAGTATCAAGAACAAGTCTAATCCTAGTTTCACTTGAGGTTATTGTTTCTACCACAAGTCTAATGATTTCATTGTTAAAACTAGGGTTAGGCTTCATAAGTAATCAAACCCTTCATGTAACTAATAAGATTGCACAGAAACTATGCAAATACTTTGCCCACAAATATACTAAACAAAACGACAAAGCAAAGCTAAGAAAAATGGAACTTGAACTCTTCAAACAAGGTTGGATCTGGAGCTCTTCACCCACGACAAATTGACAGAAGTCATCGATACAATAATTCATGTCTATCATTGATAATCAGGCATGCTCAAATGCCATATGAATTTAAACACTTCCTCAGCAAGATGCAGCATCTTGCAAGAGCTAGTCTGGTATTAGAGAAGACAATGAGCATAGTTGGGCTAGGTATTCTTCTGCAAAGCTAAGTTGGCAGTGATATGAGCAGTCTAACAGTCTCATTACTATTCCAGAGGAGCTGGCTTCTTAAGTCAACAATGCTTAAATATACATATCAGATATATAAATAAAAATAATATACTCTGTTATTGGTTGAAATTCATGTGAGTTATATATAATTAAAGTGGGACCCACGTAAATTAGTGGAACACATTTTCAAAATTGTGGGATCCATTTAAATTTTAATGAATGGAAGTGTGTTAAAAAAGTGTTGTGATGATAATATTCTTCATATGATAAATTGAAGATGACTAATGAAATAAAGTTGAAATAGGGCCTTTACTTAACTTGTAACCCAACAAACAACAGCAGTAATATTATTATGGGGCCTGCTATTTGCACTTTGCTTTTTCTCCCCACACCTTGCAATTTTTGTTTTATTTATTTTTTTCCAAAAATATCCTTTTAACTCCTCAATGGGTTCATGTTGGAACTTTTCCAAAATTATTTTTCGAAAACAATAAAAAAATTATTCATATGTCCGGAAACATATTTCCGGAAAAGTAGAATTTAAAATTCGTAGACTTGCATCCGGAAAATTGAGACCTGAAAGTATACAACAATGATGTCCTCCGGAAAAACAAATCTGGAGACATGAAACCACCGCCTTCTTTGATTTTTCATAGACTAATCGTGTCCTCCCTTCCTTGCTGTTTGAGGAGCATCATTGCTGGTAGCAATTTGTGATTGCTGTAGTGCCACTCATAGAATCATCAATCTCACTAGCATGCAATTCGAGATTTATTGTTAAAGAAAGCAGAAGTGTAAGCTTTAATTAACAGGGTCCTCCAAAAATGCAGGATCGATTGATAAATTTTCTACCAACCAATCCTTAACAAAGTTCGAAATGGGTGCTTCCTGGAGGAACACCAATGGGTGCTTAAACAGTGCAGAGGCGGAACAACAGGAGGTTGGGGGTGAACCAGGTGTAAAAGAAAAAGGGTAATTTGGGAATAAAGAAAGATAAAAAAAAGGAACCAGGTGTAAAAGAAAAAAGCAAGGTACAAATAGTTGGGCCCTATTGTTATTGGCAGCCACTAGATCCATGCAGTGCTGCCTACTAAAGAAGAACTTATGATGGAGCTTGCTGTCTTTATGGGAATACATGAAACGGCCATGACCTTATGCTACAAGGATGAGTTGAATGGCTAAATAGAAGGCAGCACAACTAAGGCAGCAGACAAAAAAACAGGAGAGTAGTTTGAATATCAAGGAGACCATGCATGATGCAAAGATGAAGCCAAGATGATGAAAATGATGTTAAGGTCAAAACACTCGGATGTATGACCATGTTTCAATGATCTACAAACACTCTTGAACAATTTCAATTAGTTGAGTTATTGCGCCAAAATGTCTTCTATAAGCTGTAACTTAGGCAGATCAGTCTAAATTCTTGAGTTGAATATAACTTACAAGACTTGCTAAAAATAAGGTTTAATTATTGAGTTAGTCCCCGAACTATTTGTGAATTTTCAAGTAGGTCCCTGAACTAAAAAAGTTTATAATTAGGTCCTTGAATTTATATAAAATTTTCAATTCGATCCCTGAACTAAAAAGTTTCTAATTTAGTCCCTGAACTTCTATAAAATTTTCAATTGGGTCCCAAAAGTAAAATGTGACTATATAAAATAAAAATAATAAAATGATAGATGATGAAATTTAGAAAAAGAAAATTATTGTTTGACATAATAATAAAATGACAAAAGATAAATATGAGGGAAAAAACCGACTATTTAAAATAATAATAATAATAATAATAATAAATTATAAAACTTAGTGGGAAAAGCTATTTTAGCATAATAATTAAATAAAAATATAAAAAAATTGAGAGACAAAATTTAGTTAAGATGATTTAAGAAATATTAAAATGATTTAATAAAAACCTCAATTAAAATATACAATAATATAATAAATGATAAAACAAATTAAAATTGACAATATATTTACTTAACTAGATTCTTTATATTATTTATTATTTCAAACAATAACTTTTTTATTAAATTTTTTTACTGAGTTTCATCTCTTGTTAAAATATTAGAGTAAAAATTATTTCAAACAATGACATTCTCTGCTAAGTTTCATCATTTATATTTTATTTATATTTGAAACATTTTATTTTTCAAAATGTCTTTTAATAATATATTACTATTTAAAAAATGTATATTTTTTAATTGAGGTTTATCAGTTTAATATCTTAATATTTCGTTATAAAATATGAATTTTTTAGCACAATTTTATATTTTATTAGGCTCAATTCCACTTTTGGTCTCCCTATTTTAGTGTTTGGGCGATTTTCGCCCCCTAATTTTTTTTTGCTTAATTTTAATCTACACATTTTAAAAATGTGCAATTTTGATCCATCCGCTAAGTTAAGGAGTTTATATCTCGTTAACACTGTTTTATAAGTGAATTTCATGGAAATGCCGAGTCATCCCTCTTAGACATTCGATCAAACAGGTTGTGTGCGTCATCCATATACCCACATGAAGCATTTACCTGAGTAGCTTGGAGGAGATGCCAACATCTTTATGCAAGAGGGTTGTTGGGATAAGGCGGCAAACTCGGATATCGTGATCGATGGCTTGCAAACAGTAGCATGTTTCTAACAAAGAAGCATAGATTTCTGGGTCAATTTTGATTCCTTTCTCAATAGAGGGTTCAAGGTCTTTGAGGACTTGTTCAAGTGCTTGGAATTTTGTTGGGCTTTAGATTTTGCAACCTCCCTTAATACAATTCCTACCTCCCTCCCCCAATTTCTTCACCAAAATACCCCCCATCCCCTTCCCTCCGTCACTTTCGTCTTCTACTTCTTCTCTCACCTCCCACCACACCTCACCCTCTGTGTGTATCCATGAATCGTTGAATGTTCTGGGGATAGCACTCCAAATTTGCAGACCCCTTTTCTCTACTCATCCATATCTCCTCCACGTGATGATGTACATGACGGCGTCAGATGCGCACCACCGTCCATGCCCCCATGCCCGCCGTCGATCGGGTCTGGTTTCCACCTCTGCCGGCATCTCATTCGATGACACAGGTCTGGTTTGCACGAGTGTGATGGTTCAATCGGAAAATCAGAGTATGGGAGATAGAAAACGCAGCCGTTTATTCAATGGCCAAATTGGCTGCAAAGGATACCATCTTAATTATCAATTCTGATTCAAATTTACTTTCCCTTTCACAATCTATAATTATAACATTTGAAGCTTAGGAAACTATTAAGATAGTCACATTAGTAGGTTGCTTATCATGTAGCATGTATCAGTTATGTAGATCAAGTATGTTGATCAAGTAGTTGTTTTAGTTTTTGTATGGATAAGCAACTGAGGGTGTTTCTGTCTTTTACTCTAGCTTAGCATAGCTTTGTTATTTTTGTTATTCTGTAAGGTTTAACAAAGTATTCACTTTTGCTTCTCTGTTCTTAACAGCCTCTATATAAGGAGTTGAGACCTTTGTATCATTTAATTTTTTTTTCATTCAATACAATTCAAAGTAGTATTACAGATTAAATCATTTCTCAATAGAAACACCACCAAAGAATCATATCCAGCCAAATTAATTACTGATAAATATGCGATTTTTGCAAACACCGCCAAGTGAGGGAGTGAAAGGGGTGGGAACATGGGAAAGCTTGCTCCCAATCCCTCACATTCCTATGGTGTGGTGAGAAGAAGAAGAAGCAGAAGAAGAAAGTGAGGGAGGGAAGGGGGTGAGGGTATTTTGGTGAAGAAATTGGGGGAGGGAGGTAGGAATTGTTTTAAGGGAGGTAGCAAAATCAAAGCCCTTTTGTTTGGGTATAAGGCTTGCGATGGATGATGGTAATGGGTAGGGTACTATAGTACCCTTCCCCATACCCATGTTTGAAAAAATTACCCGTACCCAGACCCGTACCCGCGTGGATAGCAACTTTAGTACCCTTACTCGTACCCTCTGGGTACCTAAGTACTCTTACCCACACCGGTTACCCGTACTTTAACTATGAAAAAACAATAAACAACAAAAAAAATGTTATAATAATTAAAAAACGATTCAAAAGCCTTTTAAATCCACTCATAAAATATTACAAATCAAGATATTTAAATAAATAAAAACATATAAAAAGGAATTATAGATGCAACTAGGTTTAGAAAGTTAAGAATCTTTAGATTAATTTTAGTTTTAAAATTTGTATTATAGTTAAAATTATATATATTAGTAATATAATAAATAGATAAATAATTATAAATACATATACATATGTGAGGGTGCAGGACGGGGTGGGTACCATAATACCCATACCCGTACACGTACCCATTCAAATTTGCGAGTAATTACCCGTACCTGAACCTTTACCCGTCGTGGGGGTAATTACCCTATCCATTGTGGATAATTTTTGCGGGTACCCAATGGTAGGGTACAAATTGTCATCCCTAGGTGAGAAGTGGGGTTGGTTTGGATTTTAGGAAAGATAGTGTGTTAACATTGTTGCTTCCTCTGTTTCCTACTTTTATTATTTTGTTATTATCATTTTAAAAACTAAATTTTGTCTCTAAAATATCTATTTTTATTTAATTAATATGCTAAATAATAACTTTTCTCACTAAGTTTTATTTTTATTTATTATTATTATTATTATTATTATTATAAATAGTGAGTTTTTCTCTCATATTTATCTTTTGTCATTTTATTATTATGTCAAAGAGTATTTTTTTTCTTCTAAATTTCATCATTTATTATTTTATTATTTTTTATTTTATAGCCACCTTTCTACTTAAGGGACCTAATTAGAAACTTTTTAGTTCAGGGACTCAATTCAAAATTTTATATAAGTTTATGGACCTAATTAGAAATTTTTTTAGTTCAGGTACCTGCTTGAAAATTCTCAAGTAGTTTAGAAATCAACTCAATAATTAATCCTTATTTTAAAAGAAAACCTAAATTTTCAACAAACGAAATCAAAAGCAATTGCGAATGACTCACCAACCAAATCCAAAAATAGAAGAGAGTAATGTTATTTGTACACCTGTATTTTGGACACCTGGACGACACCTATGATATTTGGTTAATTAATGTAGTCCAAATACGTGGTTAATTATGTTCAATGAATGATGAATGGATGTCACAAGGTGTCACAACTCATTAACCATCCAATAAACGTGATTAACCACATATTTGAACTGCATTAACCACGATTACTTATGTGTTCAAATATACATGGGTTGAACATCTGAAAAATCATGGTAATGCAGTTCAAATATGTGGTTAATCACATTCAGTGGATGATTAATGAATGTAACAAGGTACCACAACTCATTAACCATTCACTGAACATAATTAACCACATATTTGAACTGCATTAACCAGATATCGCAGGTGTCACCCAGGTGTCCAGAATTCAAGTGTACAAATAATATTACTCATGAGAAGACTGTGTCCAACAACAACACTTCTTATTCAAAGGACAACAAAAGGTGAATTAACTCAAAACCAAAGAGTCATGTAAGGTTTTTCAAGTATAACTTAATTCTAAACAACTTAAATTAGTTCTATAGAATCACAACTAATATTTTAATTTGGGAAAAGTATAAACACACCCTCTAAACTTTAGCTCATTTGCAAATAGGCACCTTCAACTATTTTTTTCTTTCCAATTAGTGCTTAAACTCCTACTATTAGTAAAATCAATCATTCAACTATTTTTTTTTTTCAATTAGTCCTTAAGCTTTTGATATTAGTAAAATTAATCCATCTAATAACTCTCAGTTAGATTACTAACGGTGAATAAATTCAACTGTTCATTTTGATTAAATCCAATACGTTGATTATGTTTTTTGTTTTTAAAGAAAAATTTTTAAAAAAAAAGAGCAAAGCCTTGAGGCTTGTTAGTTGAAGGATTGATGTTAGTAATAACATGAGTTTAAGAACTAATTGAGATAAAAAATTGGTTGAAGGATTGATTTTACTAATAGTAAAAGTTTAAGGACTAATTGGGAAGAAACAATAGTTGAATGTGCCTATTTGCAAATGGCCAAAAGTTTAGGGGGTCTGTATGTACTTTTCCCTTTTAATTTTAAGTTTAGTTATGTGCATTTGTTGAATTTGGGTGTTGCATAAGTATATCTTATAACATATATGGATGAGCTTTATTATGGAGACGTACTAATAAAACTATTTTTTGATGCCATTTGAGTTTTAACTTATGAAATTGTGATATATATTTTTATAATAAATAATGTATGACAAAGTGATTATGCTTGTAGCAATTTTTGGTGTGCAGGAGTGATTGATCCAATATAGAATAAGAATGTGGCACCTTTTCCATGCAAGAAATAGAGATGATTGTTCCATCTACAAATTCAAATTTATTCTTCATTTGTAGAGCCGCAGACATGGCTCAGGCACAACCAAGGATGGACCTATGTATATGAGCTTCGGGCATCTGCCCCACTAACTTTTTTTTTCTTTTATTAACTTTAAAATAATTTTTCTTTTGCTCCCAGTAAAAAATAGTTGTTGCCCCCATTACCCTATAGTTCTATTCTACGTAACACTAAAAAAATATTACCTCTATTATCGTACAATACTATTCTACGTAACACTTTTATTTTTTCACTACAACTTCAATTATAAGTTTATTTAGAATTAATAAAATAGATAAAGTGAGAAAGATGGTAGAAAAAAAGTACCACCCCCCTGCTACAACATACAACAATTTTCTTGAATAATTATTTGGTTATATATAGAGTGATATTTTTTAGTGTTAAAAATGAAAAAATCATACAACAATCTTAAAATATCAAGACATGTGGAAAGCAATTATAGTTTGTAAGAGTTGATGTTTCTTCCATTTTATGGATATACAATGATATGATTTTTGTAATCTCCAATTTCATTTAATGATAATGATATCATTATTTTATTATTTATCCATTCATATGTTTAATTCTAAAAATAAAAATACTTATAGTATATGATCTTACCTCCAAGCCAAAATGTTTAGGTCCGTCCCTAGGCACATGACTGTAATAATTGGCTCTTTCATTTGGGTGTATGTAGTAGGAACTACTATGTTGATCGTGGATAGAAGTGTTGATGAAGGGAGAAGCCAAGGTTGCCATAAGGAGAGAGAAAATTAGGGAGGTAGAGAAGAATTTTCACCTGATACCATGTCAAAACGAAGAAAACTAACTTTCATGGATAAGTGAAGTTGTCCCTTATATACAAAATCAGATAAAGAGACTTCTTGATACAAATGCAAAACAAAAAATAACTAACCGATTAAAACTAATCATCTAACAACCTTCAATATTTTTTAAAAAACTTTCATTTTCTCTTATGATTTTCGAATGGATTCTTGCTAGTCCTTTATATATAAATTCTAGTAGACACATTCTAGCAGTTTGCTTTAGTAGAAGTTTTTTGTTTTGACAAAGCTTTAGTAGAAGTTGAAGACTAACAGGTTTAAAATTTAATTGTCAGTTTGTTGATGGAAATGGCAAACCAGTATACTTTGAAACTATAAATTCATAAAAGTAGAATTGGTTTTCACTTCTTTTCGTAGTTGGACTTTTAGAAGATATAAAATTCACTATTTTTCGTGTTACAATACTTGATCACACATTTCAGTCCACATATGGAGAACTCGACGTTGGCACCGTCTTCGTCGCTCCCCAGCCACCACTTCAAGGGCTTTCATTTCCACGATCCGGACTACAACTGTTGTTTTGGCTTCAACGACTCAAGAGGGGGGTGAATTGAGTTTTCAAAGAAAATATTTCCCTCTTAAAACTTTTTCACAAAGCTTTATCAGAGTTGCGAATTTGTGTTATTAGGATCTTTTATAAAATCGATGAAGGGTTTTTACAAAATCTTGAATAGAAGGTGATGAGGATAAGAAAGATTAACAACGAATAGGTTCAGGTTCAATAACTCAGTAATAACAAAATACAGTTTATACAGATCAAGAACAGAAATTATATTTGAACTTTAAACATCAAAATCACAGGTTCTTGATCATAAACAGAAATTAAAGAGTCTGAATTTAGAGATATTACACAACCAAATTTATCCTGGTTCAGTCACCACCACTGTGACCTACATCCAGTCCACATTCCACCTGTGGGATTTCACACACTAACACACAAGCTTTTCCAGGTAGCTTGAAAAACCTTTACACCACAGAGCACTCCTTCACCTCGAGATACCACACTCTTGTGAAGAGCCTCAATGTTCTTCCTTAGGGATACCTCACCCTAATCACTCAGAGAGACTCCCTCTCTCTTTACAATCGAAAAGTAAAAAGGTTGATTCCTAACTCTTAATAGTCAGATAAAACAAATTGAAGCACTTATGAGTATTGAAACACTCTTTTCACAGTAAGCTCAATGAAGATGATGAATGATATGTGTATCGTTATAATTCTTTTGTTATTTGTTATGATTCTTCTTAAAGTATTCATTTGATCCCTCTTTATATAGAAATCAAGTTATAGTCGTTGGGATCAATTAAAACAGATTTGGATCTAATTTAACAGAATCCGTTTTCTTGATTCTTGTTCTTGAGATAAGATTCTGATAGTTCTTATAGAATTCGCGTCCATAAAATAATGAGTCCATCTGGAAAAATAGCTACGTCCATCTTAAAAAAATAGCCGCGTCCATTTGCCACGTCAGCAGACGGGAGTACTAACACAAAGTAATTGGATGTCCTCCAACTAGTAGACGAGTGCTTGTATTACTTTAGTAGACGAGCGCTTATATCACTTTAGTGGACGAACATTTCTGTCACTTTAGTAGACGTGCGCTTGTGTCATTTTAGTAGACGTGTGCTTCTGTCACTTTAGTAGACGTGAGCTTCTGCATTTTAGTAGACGTGAGCTTCTGCCACTTTCTTGGACGTCAGCTTTTACCACTGTTGGATGAGCGCTTCTATTATTCCCAGTGTTGGACGAGCGCTTATATTATTCTTTCCAAAAATCATTTTCATTAACAAAAACTTATTCCTTTTAATGCAGGTTATGAAAAATGATTTTCTTCATGCATCTTTCTTAATTGAGCTATTTGTGAATAAAATATTTCATCTCTTACAAATCATCTAAGACTTAACACTAATTTCTTCGTTTAAGCTCTTGTCTTGATGATTCCTTGATCTTCGTCCTTGCTCTTTGATTCCTCCATGTTCTTCCTTGAATATTCTCCTTTAATTGCTCACTGAACTTGTTGAATATTGCTTGATACCCGTCTTTACAATTTGATACTAAACACTTGCATACACATTAAGTTGTATTTATTATATATCAAAATCTTTAAGTCATTGAATCTAACAACAACCACCAGCACCTCACCTTGTTGCTGTCGTTGGTGGCCCCCCTGACGACTATCTTTGCCTCAATCCTCATCTTTGTGTGCGTAAATGCTTTCTTCAAGCCTCTCAGCTTCGTGTCAGTCATTAGTCGCGATGCCACAGCCTTCGCCTCAATATATTGGCAGGTAGATTTCGGAGAGGAATATGTAGGCTGAAATAATATCCTTAAATAACGATTGATGCCTACAACCTTAGCCAACAGAAGATAGGTAGCCGATGGTAATTTGTATGATAATTTATAATTACCCTACAAATTACCATTGGTTACTATTTTCTGTTGGCTAAAGTTGTAGGCATCAATCGTTATTTAAGGATATTATTTCAGCCTACATATTCCGCTCCAAATGCTACCTGCCAATCTGTTGCCGCCAAGGCTGTGGCATCGCGACTAATGGCTAACGCGGAGCTGAGGAGGCTCGAAGAAGGCATCAGACTACACACACAAAGATGAGGATTGAGGTAAAGTTAGTCGTCAGGGGGCACCAACGACAGCAACTGGGTGAGGTACCGACGGTTGTAATCTGAATCGCAGAAATGAAAGCCCTTGAAGTCGTTAGCCTACATATTCCACTCCCAATGCTACCTGCCAATCTGTTGCAATTAAATTTCTCTTGTTAGCTTGGAGGTTCATATCATTGCATAACTATAAAGGGTAGGTAATCTGCAAGGAAACCATACATCACATGCAACGAATGATACTATTAGAAATGTGCAAAGAATTTACTATACTATCTGTGTAACATACCTTACATCTCTTAGTAAGCTTAAAAGATTACTTAAAAGATTAAAATGATTATGACTACTATGATTCAACATTCTTCTTGTTTTAGGAATTACATCAATCTCCCTGAAGGTTTATACTGTGAGGGATGTAAGTGTAATGACACTCGGGAGTCAGTGCAATACAACATAAACCTTAAGAGGATAAGCATAACAACATAAACTTCTATAAAGTTCAATGTAATTTCAATAAACTTCAACAACTAACGTTCTTATATGTAAGTTGAATGGAAAATTTTAAGACTACAAGAAATTTTATTTATGTCAATTATTACAAAGTTAGAAAATATTAATATTAATATCAATGAAAAGTATAATTCGTTAGCTATAAAAGTTGGAATTAATCAGGACTCTCAATTGCGGATGACGGAACATAGCATAATGTCAAAAATCCATCATTTTAAGCCGCCATAAAATACAATTGCAGCCATGACACCGTCGTTCTTCACAAATCAGAGGATTTGAGATTTTTTGATTAAACTTTCAAATAATAGAATGGATACTTCTCGCGCTCCATTCTATCCTAAATCATTCCATTATTAAATACTCAAATCCATCCATTAAAAACATAGCCTAAAATAAAATTACACGAAGAAGAGAGGATTGTTGAAGCAAGCATATGAAATTTGTTATCATCATTTATGAATTTGCAATCTCTCGGAACACTGCGTAATGTAAGGCAACGGCAATGGACACGGACTCCATTCTTCTCCTCGCTTCCATCAGAACAACACGAACAAGCCCAGCAGCTGCTTTATCACTGCTCCAACCTGACCCATCTTCACCAGACACAATGCTTCATGATTACCAGAGGTCTTGACCGACACGACATTCTACTCTCCCAATTTATCTACACATCTGCTTCACTCGGCTTTCCCTCTTATGCTTATTCCGTTTTCACCTACAATCACCGACCAAGCATCTTTCTCTACAACAACATCATATGGGCTCTATCTTCTTCTTCCAGTGTGGGGGCCATACATGCCATTTCCCTATTCAACTACATTCGCTTTCTCGGGTTGCGACCAGATAGCTACTCTTTCCCTTATGTTTTAAAAGCTGTTGTTTATTTATCAGATGTTGTTGTTGGCAAACAGATTCATTGCCAAGCTATTTCTTCTGGGTTGGATTCTCATCCCAGCGTGGTTACATCGCTCGTTCACATGTATTCCTCTTGCGTGCAGCTTTCTCTCGCTCGGAATCTGTTCGATGAAATCACTTCCAAACATGCTCCCCTCTGGAATGCTATGATTGCAGGCACGCTTGCCACTCTTCTATATATTTTGTAATATTAGTTATTTATAGAGTAAATACCCAAAATTGAGGGAAAATGTGCATGTCCATATAGTTTCTGAAAAATGAAAAATTCTGACTTCATCCTTAAGAATTTCAAATGTCCCTTAGATTAGTCTTTTTGTGACAAATTTGATAGGGATTGGGGTATTATGGGGTGCCTAAGTCCCCATCGAGTAGTATAAGTTGCACGGTGGTATACTTAAGTGATTCAATTCTCCTCCTTAACGGCTAGCTTTCAAGGGAGGGTTCCCAAGTGTATGGGTGCTTATCATTTGATATCAGAGTTGGTTGTCGATACCTCAGAAAGGGCTACATGATTGGGATTGGGATATTATGGGTGCCTTAGTTCTACATCGAGTAGTATGGGATGTTTACTAAGTGGCTTGGTTTTCCCTCTTAACAGTTAGCTTTTAAGAGAGGGTTCCTCGAATGCTTGGGTGGTTATCAAAATTTTAGGAACATATTAATTCTTATTCTTGTATCTATGTAATATTTTTTATAAAAAAAATATCTTGTAAAAAATATTTGATATATAATGAGCCTCCTGTGATGTTTTCTGCATTTGTTATTGGTAGCAGGTTATGCTAAATTTGGGGATATGGCCAATGCCCGTGGCTTGTTTGAATGTATGCCTGAAAAGGATAAGGATGTTGTTTCATGGACTGCACTTATTTCAGGTTACACGCAGGCTCATAATCCGAATGAGGCCATCGTGCTATTCCGCAGAATGCAGATTCAGAATGTGCAGCCGGACGAAATTGCGATATTGGCTGTGCTCTCTGCTTGTGCTGATTTAGGTGCTCTTGAGTTGGGGGAGTGGATTCACAATTACATTGAAAAGCATAAGTTGCATAAGATTGTCCCTCTTTGTAACTCTCTTATAGACATGTATGCAAAATCAGGTAACATAAGTAAAGCACTCCAGATGTTTGAGAATATGAAGAATAAAACGATAGTAACATGGACAACAATGATTGCTGGACTTGCTTTACATGGTCTTGGAAAGGAGGCCCTTGGTATATTTTCTTGCATGGAAAAGGCTCGAGTGAAGCCGAATGAAGTCACCTTTATTGCTGTCCTTTCTGCTTGTAGCCATGTTGGATTGGTTGAACTAGGCCGTGATTATTTCGCATCTATGGAGTCCAAATATGGAATTGAACCAAAGATTGAGCACTATGGCTGCCTGGTAGATTTGCTTGGTCGTGCTGGCTATCTTCAAGAAGCAAAGGAACTAGTTAGTTTGATGCCCTTTGAAGCAAACGCAGCTATATGGGGATCTCTTCTTGCTGCTTCAACTAGATGTGGTGATGCTGAGCTAGCAGCTGAAGCTTTGCATCATTTAATAAAGTTGGAGCCCTATAATAGTGGGAATTATTCACTCTTATCCAATACATATTGTGCACTTGGTAGGTGGAGTGAAGCTAGGGTGGTAAGGAAGATTATGCGGGACACCGGTGTGGAAAAGAATCCAGGTGTGAGTTTTATTGAGGTGAACAACAGAGTATATGAATTCGTTGCTGGAGACAAATTAAACGTGTACTTTGTTGGCATATTTGATGTCCTACATAGCATAAATGAGCAACTGAAGATGATTTATCTGAAAAGGGCACATAGAGGACCACTAGATGTTGATGATTGATTAAGACCACTATACATCCCAATTCCTTTTCAAAAAAATTGGGTTTATTGATTTTGTTGAGTACAACTGAAAATATATCCCTTTTGAGCATCAGTGAGCAACAGCTTTTGTCTATGCCATGCTTTATCAAGGCAAGTAGTTCCATTTCTTCTTGATAAACAGCAATGCCGTGAAAGGATATGCCAAGGCAGGACTCATGTACAAGTACAACAGAGCGAAGTGTACAGAGATGTAGACGAAAACCTGTAATGCTAGCTGACTAATTTAGAATCACCCGGTACAGCTATTCAATGTGATACTGGTATCTTCTCTAATTGCATGTATCCGGTCTTAATTTACGGCCTTCTAATAATCTAGTTTTCCACCCTTCCCTTATTTTCTTGGTTGCAAGTACAACTTCATTCTAATATTCTTTCTCCAGTGCAACAATTTACAACTATTATGTGACTATTTTCCAATGGTCATGTGACCTTTGAGTAATCCTACTCGCATATATAAGATCCTGTTAAGAAAATTTGCTCATCTCATTCGTATGATTTATCACTCCTCGACTCGTTATACCCTATATATACACGTGTCTTCTTCTCCTCATCTTCTTTTCCCGCTTCTTCTCCCCTTCTTTCTATTACTTTCTTCCCATACCACTTTTCGTTCATAAACTACTAACATTTTTCTCTCTTTATTTTACATAGCTTCTGAGTTCTGACTTTTGCCATGCTTTCTCCTTCATATTTTTTTTTCTCTTTCTCCCATCTGAGCTCCTTACTGAAGGTCCTCAGAAGCCACTGAAGCCACAAGCAGGAAAGTTTCTCTTCAGTCCTTAACCTTCATCTTTTTGATTGAGTAAAGAAATGGGTTTGGCGCCGTCGTCTTCATCTTCCTTCATTGCCAAATCGTCTTCTACGCCACAGGTTCGTTTTTCCCCTCAATAATTACTTCAGATTCTGAAGTCGTTTCTTCATTGTCCACAAATTTGTATATGAATGGATGGACTTTATTAATTTATTTAGGGTTGTAACCTTGAATTGGGTAACAAGATTTTCCTACTTATTGATTGAACAGTGAATGAGGTTTTTCTTGTGATGATACCTATTATTGCATTCCCTGTAATGTAGTTGGATTTGACTCCTTAAAAGTGCGAAAGTAAGGGTGCATCCACCCTTTATTTGATAAATGCATAGAGATCTTAACCCACTAAAAATGGTCCAAAGGTAGATACACCCTTACTTTCTCACTATAGAGGAGTCAAATTCAATGTAGTTGATACTTTATGTTCTCTTTTTTCTCAGCATAATAATCTGAGCATAAGAGTAGAATAATAGAGAATGGGTAGCAAGAGTAGGAAAGAAAGAAGACAGACCTTGGGTTTGACACTGTTGAGTTTAGGATGGATTTCTTGATATTGTTGTGGATAAGCTCCTGCGCTGCTTTCCAAAGAGAAAGAAATGGGTCTTTTGAAATGGGTCTAATATATCATTTCCAAAGAGAGAATAAAAAGGTACTAATAATAGTAATATATAATTTGTTCGCCTGAAACGATAAACTTTTGATTTAAATGGGTTTTTAATTTTTAAATTTTTTTGCAGGTAACACCATAGACAGTGAGACTACCTCGCAGATTGTAGGTGCATTCAATATCCTAATATCACCATTTGATGCCATATGTACATGGGTTGTTATTTGGAATGGTAAGTTAAAATGAAAGACAAGCTATGCATTTTCTTCTACACCTCTGCACCAACTTTGTCATGTTCAGGAGTTTGTGGAAAGCATTCTAAAGGTAATAGAAAAAATCTTCAATCAAAACAAAGAGAATAAATTTCTACAAGATTCATATGCAGACTACGGCATACTTTCCCCACAGCTAACATCAGGACAACGTCCAAATAGCCCAGGTGGTATATCATTTCATGTAAGTCCTTATATATTCTAATTAAAATCTTCTTAGATAGTAGCATGAGTTAACTATGAATTATATTATTCGATACAACATAAAACTCTTGAGTATTCATATTTAAAAACTTAAATAAACTGCATATATTGCAAAAGTGAAAACATTTGTTTGATATTAAAGTAAACAACTAGGGATTATCTAAACAACAATAGTCGATATAGGTCTACCACCTACCACTCCTGAAACTAATAATGATCCATGACTAAAAAAATACTTACCCCTTGGTGTTCCTTGATTCAAAAAGATTTACCATTAGTTGTTCCATGACAAGGTATTACCCAATAAAGAATAACATAATTATGTAACTAACCTAACTGACCTAACAGATTCTGTAACTAATTGAACTTAAATAACATAATTATAGTTGTAGTGTGTCCCCTTTTCAGTGCATGTTTGATAGAGCTTTCTAATTGACGTGGACGTGACTTTTGGAAGCTACTGAGTTGTAGCTTCCACGGTAGAAGCACCAAAAAATAACAATTGTTCCACTGCAGAATTGATTTTGGGAGTATAGAAACCAAACACACTATGAACATATTCAAATTTATGATTCTGATTTTATGTTTATTATGTTCTTTTAATCCTTCTTCTATATAGAGTTGGTTCTCAAGAACTTGATAACTCTTTGAGAAAGATTTCTAGCTTGCCCGACTTACATATTCATGGGAAGAGAGTCAACCACCTAACTCGAGATCTTCATCCAATCCCATGATCAAATGGAATTCTATAGATAATAAAAGTAAGGGCACTTCATAAAAGTGCAGGAGTTTTGTTTCTATAACTTATATTTTTTAGCATCCACATTAGACTTATCTAAGAGCGATATGGCTTTCTTTAATATGATGCAAAAATAGGAAGATAATTTAGTTACCTTTTACATGTGCATGTGACTTTACTCAAGATAGTAAATCTATTATTGGCATAATGGAAACTTCATTGAGCAGGTTCGCAATGATTTTCAATTCTGTTCAAAGTGACGTAATACAAGTAAACAAAGGAACAAAGGAAACTTACTTTAGAGAGTAAGTGACTCATTTTCTAATGTTATTAACAATATTCTGAAAAAGATTGGAAGCTGTATTATGCTGATCAATTGTTTAACAAATGTCTTGGTCTAAGACCTTCCATTGACTGATCTGATAATTTTTCCATACAGTTATTTTCTTTGAATGGATCTACCACATGTGCTCTTTCAAAACCATCGAACAAACAGAGAGAGAAAGAAAGTGATCGAAAATCGTCGAGAAAATCCAGCAATCAATCAAGAAAGCAGAAGTTTTCTTTTCAGTATCATTTGAAGTTGAATTGAATATTAGCCACAGTAACACAATGGCAACACGAACTGGTCGCTTGTTTCAAGATCAAAACCTCAATGCCCACCTTAATGGGGAAGGAACTGTTTCTGGGAAGGCAGATTTTACAGGACAGAGAAAAGATAGGGCTGGTGGAAGAAAACCACTTGGAGATCTGTCCAATGCAGGGAAGCCAATAAACCAAGCAGGTGGAAAGAAAGCCCTTGATGGGTCATTAAAGCTAGGCAAACCCTCTGTTATTATGAATGATGAAGCTGTTAATGCTAAGGCGAAAGCTGCCAACAAAGCTACTGAGAAGTCACATACTGGTAGCAGGAAAGTGCTTTCAGACATCTCAAACTCAGGGAAGCCTCGTGTTCCAGAGATAAGAAATAAAAACACCCTGAAGATGAGTTCTTTGAAAGAGGAACCTTTTCATCCCAGTGCAATTGCTGAAGAACAATTTTTGCACAATCATCAAGAGTGTATCAAATCGCAGTTTGAAGCTGTGATGGATGTACATCAGTTTTTCAAGACTGTTTGACTTGAGAATGGCTCGGATGACCACATGCCAATTTCCTTTGAACTGCCTGCAATTAGTAAACTGAAGTCTGAGAGTGCACACTTGGAATTGGAGGAGGTACCTGAGCAGTTACCTGAAGTGCAGCCTCTATCTTCTCAGCATGGCTCTCCAGCACACTGCAAGACTCCAAAACTACCAAGTTGCTGCACAATGTGGAAGGACTCTGCTGTCGATTTCAAGTTGATAGTGTCACCATAATTGATTTCTCTTGAATGTGAACTTGATTAGGTATCTTGAGCCACTGATGTGATGGCAATTATTGTGGTATTTTTTAGAGACGACCTTGATGTTTGTTTAGCTGTTATCCTAGATCTGAATGTTGAAAATGTTTGTTCTGCCAAGTCATTTCAATGAATGGTTTTCATTCTTATGTTCACCCCCAAAAAAAAGGATCTACCTCATGTACATAGTATATTTTGATAACACGGTTCTGTTTAGTGCTCTTATACCTGCAATTGATCATGTCACTGCTTTGTCCATATTCATGTTATTTACATACTGCTTTAATGTACAATACTAAGAGTTTAGCCTATTATGCAGATAGGCCTTAGAAAATGTGTTAACTGAAAATAGTCACGAACGCCCTACTTTGCTTTTAGTTTATTTACTTCTATCTACTACATAAGAAAACAAGCTCCTGGCAGTGTGTTTGTTTGAATTTTTTTGCTGAAAATGTAGATCTTCTTCATCCCATTGGTGTGTTTATTCCCTGGTGAAAAATACATCGAGTGGAATATAAGGTTGGATTGTTTTACAAATATTTGCAAAAGGGGTTGTGCCTAATACTTATCAATATTCCTTGCATTTTCAGACTGCTATAATACTGCCATTCAATATTTCTAACCACCGCTCCAGCTGAACATTGTCAACTCTTTTTGGGATGTTTTCATGAGCCTATTAAACAAACTATTTTTCAGAATATGTAAATTTGCACATTTTTTATACAAGTTGAGTATATAAATTCTTAAGAATAGGTTTTGCTTTGCTTTGATTTTCATAAAGTATATATTATGACTTTTTTTTTTAACCCCATCATTTTGCTTCTTATGTGTTTCTTATTCTGTGGCTTTTTGAACGTTACCTTCTTGATACTAGCTTTGGAAACCTAAGCAAAGCCAGTAATAGAGCTCCACTTACACAGATCAAGAAAACTAAGATTCTTATTGATGTCATGAACTCATTAGCAGTCAAGGATTAATAGCTCTTCAAAAGTTTATATTACAAAAATGACTCCTTGTATAAGACCGGACATTACACTATAAATTGAAGAAGAGACAAAAAATAGGCCTTCAAAATAAAAATCATGATTGATGGTGATGCTTTAATATCATAGCTGGATTGAAATGATCTGTAACGCCCTTCGTTACATAACTAACACAAAATAAATTCAAAAGAAATCCTTTAAAACATTTAATTAAAATATACAAGTCATAAAATTGTTCTCAATTAAATAAATATGAAAAGTGCCTCAAGTTAAATAATATATTAGTATTTTAAAATAATAAAAATATTAATAAATCCATACATCCGAATAAACCAAAAGCTTCAAAACTGGGCATCTAACTACAATCCGAGAAAAGCAAATTGAAATAATAAGCGATGTTTGCATGACACTCTTAAACCATGCTACAATACTAACCAACTAAGCTAAAAGCAAGATAATAACTCTTCAAGTCTCGGTGTCCTCAACACCGATGTCTTTGGGCTCTGAAAACAACATTTTTTAATGAGATAAAATCCTAGTGAACAACAATACAGTTATAAAATATTTTGAAAATACTGATGTTCTGAGCCGGCATGGTAACCGAAAAAACTGTCCATGGTACCGGTTAATTTTCCAAAAAAATATTTATTAAAAATACATTTAGATATCACAGTTAATTCGGCAACTAATAAAATATAAGCAATAATCACATATTCGATAAGTAAAACAAACCACATGTCACCAATAACATCATTATTCAAGTGGCTCGGAATCCCCACCATATGTTGGTTTCTTGCCCAATTCGGTGACTCGAGAACCTTATAATTAAATTGATTTCTTGCCCCTTATATGCGTGACTCGGGAATTCTCATTTTAGAATTGGCTCCTTGCCCTTATGGTGACTAAAGAACCTCATAATTAAATTGATTACTTGCCTCCCATTTGTGGGGACCCGAGAGCCTCATTCATAAAATGGATTCCTTGCCTCATATCTTAATTTCGACATTCCACTAAATGGCGATGTTACAAGCCAGTGCTGCTAACTTAGGTGTCACAACGACAATCTTCACACATCACGCATATACTCGTTTATTCATACTTTAGAACACACGTTTGGCAAGCATAACATCAATCACAGTTTGGTAGATATTTCCCAAAGAGAAATAACCAAAGTTAAACACAGGAAGGGGGTTGAATTGTGTTTACCAACTTTTTAGAAAACTTTGAAAATACTTTCGCAGGCACAACAAGCAAAAACAAAAGTAAAGAAAATTAGACGGGTGACTCGTCTAATTTCAAGTCAACACACGCGCGCAGACAGTGAAGGATTAAAAGAGATTTGATATTCACAATCTTAACTCCCCAAGCTAAAAATCTAGGACAAATAAACTCTTAAATAAATTAAAGAGATTAGGGAAAATGATATCACTCAAGAGATTTATACCGGTTCACCCCAAAATCAATAGGGCTACTTCCAGTTCTTGGCAGCACCAAGTTTATCCACTATAACTGATCAGATTACAATACAAGTATTCTTTTCGCACCTAGCCTCTCCAGGCTCACTCTCAAGCAAGTATTCTTTTTCTCACCTAGTCTCTCCAGGCTCAACAACAAAGAGTAAAAAGGTTTTGTGTATTTAATACAACTTTGTAAGTCTTTTTGGTAACACTCAAAGAGTGGAATAAATATGAGAATGAAAGACTGCAAATAAATATCAAATGATTGAAGAGACAATCAATGAAGGAATGGAGAGTAAATGCTTCTTGAATATGTGCAGAGTCTCTCTTATCTTCATCTTCATGGTTTGCTCTATTTAACGGACTTCAATTAATTAAACCGTTAGACACAACTTCAGAAAGTGAGTTCCATTAACTTGAACTTATGAGACACCATTAATGCCAAAGAGTCGTTCTGAAAAATCATTAAATGCTTAGGGACGTTGAGCTTTGACATGTGCGACCAAGAGTACACTTTGTTCTGAGCAGTTGTTGTTTTAGAGGTGCAGCAGTAGGGCTTTTGTACTTGTAGCAGAGGACTTTCCCATTTTAGTGCAACACTCGGTTCACCTTTTAGAAAGTACTTTTGCTTTGTACTTGAAATTGCTAAAAGCATCTGACTTGGTGCAGAGGTAACGTGTTTATTCCTTAAAACCTTGAAAGAATAATTTCTTTATTCTTTATGCTTAGTGTTTTTGTCCAGAGGTCTTTGAGGTCCTTGAAGAAAGCATCTTGATCAAAGAACGTTGACTTGGACTTTCTTCTGACAATTAATCAGTAGACGGGTGCAGTAGAGTCCAATTTTAAACGAGTGTACTGATCCAGATTTTAGATGAGTGAGCAAGTCTATTTCAAACGAGTGTTCCACTGAGGGTTCTTTAGAACTTGTTCTTTGCCACGTCATCTTCTAGAGCATATCTTTGACTAAGAGTTGACTTGGTCTCTGGGCGAGCTGTCTTTTTACAGACGGGTGAATTTTCAGACAAGTCTGAAAAGTTGCATCTTTGTAGAACTTTAGACGAGTCAGTTTTAGACGTGTGACCTTGAAGACCAATTTTCTGCACACTTAACAGTCTTATCAGTAATTTCACATGGTTCAATATAACTATACTTAATATATTTGGAATCATCAAAACTTAGAGAATTTACACATCAAATGTGTTCCAGACTTATGAGGTCTCAACACAGAGCATATAACAATTATAATTCTATAGCATCATAAAAATCAAGTCATGCATACTAATTAAACACATCATATTATCATGTAAATTTACAAGTACAACATAGCAGTCATGATTATCTAGACACAACACATAATCAAGCACATCATAGCATCATTTTGTCAATTATTCCCTTATTTTTATAAAACCCCAATTTTAGAAATTAGGATAATAGCAACATGCATCAAATTAATTAAAAGTTCACAAAACCATAGAGTAAACCCTTGTCAACATAAACAAACTCATATACAATGGAAAGTGATAGAAAAATGTATTCCTACTCACCTCTCAAAAACCTCAAAAAGCTCTAAAAATTATCTATGACAAAAGCTAGTGTTTCACCAAGAATCTTTTAACTGACGTTCTTTGATCTGTGTTGTTCCATGCTACGCACTACCAACGCTAACAACACCCCACAATAACTTCTCTCTCTGTGCGGTTTTACTATATACGGCGCAACAAGCTTTCTTGAAGACAAAATACTGCTAGGTTTGTAGCTTTATACCAAAGGTCCATCAAAATTTAATTCTTAGTGTGGGTCCATTTTTATTATTATATATAGATATAGTCTATGTCTATATCTATATAATATACATTTCAGTCACTATTTCCAGGTATAGTTAAACACGTGTCTCTTCTATAGTGCAAGCTAGCTTCGGTTTTACACGTGTTTCTGTGATACCTTCTACCATGCATGCATATATATATATATATATAAAGAAACATACATAAATGTTAATACTAAACGTAAACAAGGTAGAGAGTACCACATGAACTAAAACATCATCTACAGAAAAATAAAACATCAACACATACAAAAGAAAACATAAACCCAAAAACCCCGATGTCACATATCAGAGCTGGTAACCAAAATCTGGAATACATCGGAAATGACTACGTAAAAGACAAAATCCTAAACTACGAACGAGCGATCTCCTCGGAGTCAGTCCTCAATAGGCTGCTCACCCTCCTATACATAAACCGAAGATACATGCAAAGAAACAACATAAGATGGGGAGTAAGAAACTGTTGTATAAAGATAATGGCAATAGGGCAGTTAGCAAGATGGTCACACAACATGTATATAAACATATCATATTATAACAACACTCAATATTCAATACATCATATTGTAATAAAAAATTCATGCCATGTGATGCAGTGCTACTCCACTACTCCATTATGCATGTGGATCCATAACTATCTCAGGAAGACAACGTCGGAGTTACATATCTACATTGGCCATTAAGCACCAACGCCGGCAGTTCACCAAACTATTGGTGAACCCCTTGGATAGCCGATGCACTTTACTCGAGGATGCACCACCATAGGGGCGCACGATCCATCTAGATGAATCACCGCAGACGATCAGGTCGCCTTACTCTCGGACGACCTCCCGTAAGTTGCAGCTTCCCCCACTAACATCTCCAATACGTGAATTCATGTACGACAACATCAAACAAACATAGCCACCACCTCCGCATTGACCCTTTAGGCATCAAAGTTTAACACTAGCAACACCTTGACCAATAAGCATCAAGGCATCTTTGACCATTTAGCATCAAAGTCCAACATCGTTACTGTCACTACCAAAAATTTGCTATTTAGTGATCGATTTAGCGACCAATTTAGAAACCGAAAATTTCAAATCGGTCACTAAATCGGTCGCTACACATTAGCCACCAGTGGTTTGGTGACTAGTTCAAATCGATCTCTAAATCGGTTACAAACTCATTTAGCGACCAATTTAGAGATTGATTTGGTGACCAATTTGGAAAAGTGGTCGCTAAATAGGTCACTATAGTGACCAAAATTTTTCGATCTATAAATCGGTCGCTAAATAGCAAATTTTTGGTAGTGCGTCTTAATCATCTCATCATCTTTAGGTTTAATTATCTTTATTAAGGCTTAAATATGCATACCACCTCGTCTTTTCTTTACATGGTGTCTTATTTGAACATAGGAAACAGTTTGGGTGAAGTCACCCTTTTTTTTTCCATTTAACGTCTTATTCTGTGTGGGGAGCATGATCGTGCTGACCCCCAGCACGGGCGTGCTGGCATTGAGCACGGTTGTGCTATTTATCAAGCACGGTCGTGCTTACTGGAGCATGGCCGTACAAACTGGGCAGAAAGTTTTAGGAACCTTCGCCAACTCCTTAGAGCACTCATAGATCCATCCTATGGTCTTTTAACTACACCATCAAGTATTAATGTTGCTTCTCTTATTTAATCTTCATGTCTTATGATTGTTGGGAATTAATCCTTTAATTCTTGTTTTATTACTAACATCCCTAAAGCACTCATAAATCAAACCTAGGGTCTTAACTATATCAATGAGCATTCATCTCGCCCCTCATTACTAAGATTCATGTCTTATAAACATTGGGGTTTACACCCTTTATTCTTGTTTCGTTACTAACATTCCTATGTCTTTATTTAATATAGTTATAGCAACGAAGGCATTCACCATCATCAACATCAAGTATCAATACACTCAATCAGGGCATCACATCATTATCATCAATAATAATTTACAATTAAAAACATGCCAACAGGTAAAACATAGTTATTCATATAACAAACAACATCAATTAGGCACTTAGCACACAATAGGGTCATGGGTTAAACCTTCTTACACTACCCCAAGGCCTACATGTTTACACTAGTCCCTTCTCCCCATACCCGGTATGAAGATCTAAGACACGATGGAACGTAAGCAAATCTACTCATGGTTCCCTCGAATGACTCGATGAGTCCCTCAAGCATTGGTCAAACATAGAAAATGTAAACCATTAATCTCCAAATTCAAGAAATAAGAAGAGGAGATTAACAAAAAGGATAACAAGGTTACCATAATTTGACACTAGCGCACGACTTCCCTCCCAACGTAATCAAGAACGCCAAGAACGCCTAAGGGTTTCAAAGGGAATGGAAAGGAGAGGTTTCTATCGCACAAGGATTGTGAAAAAGTGTCAAATGAGGGTTGTAACTCGTAACCCTCCTAAAACCCACCTATTTATAGCATCAGACCCCGAGCACGGGCGTGCTCGCCCTAAGCACGGACGTGCTTAAAGGAGCACGAGGTCTGCATGAATCCCATCATACACTCCATTTTCCGACATGGCCGAGCCCCCCTTTAGCATGGCCGTGCTCGTGACTTAAGCAGCCACTGGAGCACGCCTAAGAGCACGGGGTCGCACTGCAAAGGGACTTTAACACCAGAAAATCCCACTTAACCCCATTTTAACTTCTCCAAGGCATATTTCTAATAAACTAGCATACCAACAACCATATATAACTCATATAAACACATCAAGACTTAAATACAAAAAACGGGCTGTTACAGTCTCTCTATGCTTTGCATGCAAGGTTAGGAATTAGGCTTTGGATTGGATTTTGAATCATGACTCCACTATATAGCAATGAGTGTAATATTAAATATTGATGCATCATATTTCGAATTCAAATTGAGATATACAAAATCCATATTTCATTTTATCAAATAAAGATTCACATGGATATATTAATTCAAAACATTACTCTCAATTTACGCACATTTGCAAAAAAAAAAAAAAAAAAATGTATGCCACATGGTTTAAAATTATAAACCTGATAAATCTGTAGAGGATCGTATATAGAGATTATTTTAAAAATCAATACTTTCAATTTACGCATATTTGTTTGACAAATTATAGCCACGTGGTTACAAATTATAAAGAAAAATGCTAAACTGACACAGTTTAGCGGACATCATACGGTACACCGTATGAACAGTGCCGCACTGTGCGGCACTGTAGCGATACTGTGTGGCACTATTCACAGTTTTTTTTTTAATTTAATTTTTTTTAAATAAATTTTTTGATTAAGTATGTGTCAATATCTGGTGAACCGGGTATAAATATTTGGTGAATTCAGTTCATTATTTGGTGAATGGGTTTTTTTGAGAAATAATTTTTTTGATTAAGTATGTGCAAATATCTGGTGAATCGGGTATAAATATCTGGTGAATTCAGTTCATTATTTGGTGAATGATTTTTTTTTTATAAATAAATTTTTTGATTAAGTATGTGTAAATATCTAGTGAACCGGGTACAAATATCTGGTGAATTCGGTTCATTGTCTGGTGAATGAGTTTTTCTGAGAAATAATTTTTTTGGTTAATTATGTGCAAATATCTGGTGAATCGGGTACAAATATTTGGTGAATTCAGTTCATTATTTGGTGAATGAATTTTTTTGAGAAATAAATTTTTTGGTTAAGTATGTGTAAATATCTGGTGAATCATGTACAAATATCTGGTGAATTCAGTTCATTATCTGGTGAATGGGTTTTTTTTGAGAAATAAATTTTTTGGTTAAGTATGTACAAATATCTGGTGAATCATGTACAAATATCTGGTGAATTCAGTTCATTATCTGGTGAATGGGTTTTTTTGAGAAATAAATTTTGGTTAAGTATGTGCAAATATATGGTGAATCATGTACAAATATCTGGTGAATTCGGTTCATTATCTGGTGAATGGGTTTTTTTGAGAAATAATTTTTTTGGTTAAATATGTGCAAATATCTGGTGAATCAGGTATAAATATCTGGTGAATTCAGTTCATTATCTGGAGAATGAGTTTTTTTGAGAAATAAATTTTTTGGTTAAGTATGTATAAATATATGGTGAATCATGTGCAAATATCTGGTGAATTCAGTTCATTATCTGGTGAATGACTTTTTTTTGAAATAAAATTTTTATTTTTTTAAAAAAGTCAAAATTTTAAAAAAAAAGGTGCTACAGTAGCACTACAGTAACGCTACTGTAGCAGAGGTGTCGTATTTGTGTCAACTTTTTGTGTCTGTTTAACAGACCTGAATTATAAAGGTGATAAATGTGTTGAGTATCATACATAGGTATGATAAATGTGTAGAGGATCGTATACTCTACATGATTCGTATTATTTTAAGCTTATTTTAAAATCAACCAGTGTTACTCAAACAATATCATTTCTATTATGAAGCAATCACATTTAATTAAAAAAGAGAAACTGAATATAGAATGCAAGCAATCAGTATTACTCAATCAATATTATTTTAAGATTATTTTAAAGTCAATCAAAATTACTCAAGAATTTATTTTGGTAGAGAAAAGTTTAGGTGAGTTGGGCCCCAAGGACTCACCAGGACTAAGATAGGTCTTACGGTTCAAAGATGACTTACAGAGGTACTTACAAATTATTATTGCTGAAGATTTGATATACATTTCAAATTTAGGGTGGCAAATGGATAGATCGGATAAATTTTTATTCGGATCTTAACGGATGGATTAAAAACAATCCATTATAATCCATTAAAAATTCATTAAAAAAAATCCAATCCATCCATGATCCATTAAAAAAAATCCATCCGATCCATCTATTAACAACTTTTCATGGATGAATATCCAATCCATCCACTAAAATTTATTTTAAGAAATTAAATAATTTTATATCACTTTTATCCATCCATAAATTTTTTTTAAAATAAAATAATTTGTAAAAAAAATTAAAATATTAACTCTATCTCTCTCGCTCTCCTCTTTCTTCATCTCTCTACCCTTTCTCTCTCTCCCTTTTTCTCCTACTCTCTCTATCTTTGCTCTCTCTCCACTCTATCTCACGACCATTTTGTATCACGGTTATTTTTCTATTACTATATGGGAGTTATCGATTATGTGCATCTACAGAGGTTGTTTTGCCACAACGTTTCATGACATTGTTTTACGAAACTTGTTACGATTTTCTGTGCTTTCAATTAGTTAATACTTTTTTTTAAAGTTTCTCAGCAAAAAAAAGGCAACGAAAAAAGAAAACGTATGTAATAACGTGGACTACAACTGGTGCTTGAGAATAATTAATTAGTTAATACTTAATGTAACAAAAAAAGAAAAAGAAAACAGATAAATAAAATAAAAAATAGTGAAGAAAAAATAATAGAAAACGGAAGAGAAAATTAGATGGAGTATTTTTTTTTGTTACAAATGGAGGGTTTTTTTATTTGGTGAAAAATAATATGAAAAAAATAAATTGGTTTTGGAATGGATAAAAGTTGATCCATTACATTTTTGATTGTTGGTCCAATGAATTTTAAAAAATATTGGATGGATTATTAACCATCCACTAAAAAAATAATCCAATCCATGGATGATGGATAAATGGATTATTAACCATCCACTAAAAAAATAATCCAATCCATGGATGATGGATAAATGGATTATTTTCCCATCCCTAGTTCAAATTCAAATTCAATCAATCAATAATATTCACTTTAAACCAAGGGAAAGCATTATCTGTCCTTCAATAATGAAAAGCAATTCGAATCGAATTCGAATCACTCATGAATTATTTTGAACACTCAATCAATCAATAATGAAAAGCTTAAAAAAGAGAGAGTATAATATCGAAAATAAAAAATAAAAAATTCAAAAAGAGTAGAATGATACAATCTTAACAAATTATTTTTTTCCTGGTGCGGAAACAAATTAATATCTTAGAGTAGAATGATTAAACAATGCAGTTATGAAAAAACAAATTAGATCCAATTCCATTTAGGTTTAATCTATTAGAATTTTTTTTTGGTAAAAATTCACCAATCAGAATTGATTCAACGGATATAATCAAGGGAAAGCATTATCTGTCTCTAAACGAAGGATATTATTCATATTATTTTAGGATTATTTTAAAATCAATCAGTATTATTCAAATAATATCATTTCTATTATCAAGCAATCAATCACATTTAATTAAAAGAAAAAGAGAAACTGAATATAGAATGCAAACAATCAATATCATTTTAAGATTATTTTAAAATGATAAAAATTAATCAAGATTTGATATACAGTTCAAATTCAAATTCAAGCAAGCAATAATATTCACCTTAAACCAAGGGAAATCATTATCTGCCATTCAATAATGAAAAACAATTCAAATTCGAATTACTCATTAATTATTTGGAACAATCAATCAATCAATAATGAAAAGCTTAAAAAAAAGAGAATATAATATCAACAAAAAAAAAAAAGCTTCAAAAAGAGTAGAATGATACAATGTGAACAAATTAATTTTTTTTCCTGGTGCGGAAACAAATTAATATTTTAGAGTAGAATGATTAAAATTGTAGTTATGAAAACACAAATTGGGTCCAGCTCCTTTTAAGTTTAAATTCAAATTAGGTTAATAATAATAATAATAATAATAATAATAACACATCTATTAGAATTTTTTGGTAAAAACTCACCAATTAGAATTGATTCAACAGATATAATCAAGGGAAAGCATTATCTATCACAAAATGAAGGATGGATACATAATAAATCAGCATTTATGAAGTAATTCGAAAATTGATACAAAATATATAAGTTAACCAATTCAAAATCAAATTACTCAAAATTTGGTATACAGTTCAAATTTAAATTCAATCAAGCAATAATATTCACCTTAAATTAAGAGAAATCATTACCTGTCATTATATAGATGGTTAACCATCTGCATGGAAATCAAATTCAGATTCAGATAACGGACAAATCAACCTCCAGCCCAAATTAAATGTGAAACGACTGTTAAGAAGGGAAGATTATTAGGGAAATCTGCCCTTTATGACAAATAAATGTGGTATCCAAAATAGAATAAAAACACATGTTATGGCCATTAGAAATCTATAAATTGGGGAGAACCGAATTGGGCTGGTCTAATATAGCACAAGCGTTGCACTACCCATTCTCTACCAACAATATTCTAACTATTATTCTTACATCGCCTCAATGGCACCAAGGCACGATATGATTGTTGAGGTTGATACAAGCCATAATAATTGGGTTCTGTTGGTAAGGGTTGTTAGATTATGGAAGGTATTTTATCTGACAAAGTCCAAACACGTGTTGACCATGGAAATGTTTTTGATGGACAGCAAGCTATTTATTTGATAAATTTATAAATTGTAACTTTTTTATAATTTTTTTTTATCACTAGTGTAAAATATATTTTTAATATCGAGGTTTTAACATCGATTTACAGAAAACCGATGTGAAAAAGGTGGTGGTGACATTTTTGAAATTAAATTGAAAACTTTTAACATTGGTTCTAAAATAAACCGATGTTATAAAGGTTTTAACATCGGTTTTATAAATCCGATGTTGAAAATTGAACCAAAAAATAAAAAAAATTAAAAATGCATAAGTTAACACATCGGTTTTTTTCTAACCGATGTGAAAATGATTGTTTTAACATCGGGTTTTTATAAATCGATGTGGAAAAAAGAATAAAAAAATAAAGGAAATGAATAATATAACTTTTAACATCGGTTTTATTTATAACCGATGTGGAAAACATTATAACATCGGTTTATTAAAAACCGATGTGGAAAAGGTAATAAAAATTGATAAAAAAAAAATCTCAACATTTAACATCGGTTTTATTTATAATCGATGTGGAAAACCTTTTAACATCGGTTTTATTGTTAACCGATGTGTATTGTTCATCTGTCATTTTTAATTCCCTCATCCTCCTTTTCATTTTTCGCGCTGCTAAGAAACCTTTGACCCAAAAAACCCCTCTTGCACGCCTGTGCTCACTCTCCCTCCTAGAAAACCCCATTCCTCACCTCCATTGCCACGAAAACAAGACGCTGCTGCCGCCCTCCAATCGGTAAGCAAGGGAGGAAGACGCCGCCCTACGACCTCGCTCCATTACCACGATAACAGGTCACACACACTTTCTCTCTCTCACTCTCTCTTTCTCTCTCTCAACCCTGAAATACATTTAGCGTAAATGGTTCTAACCACTTTCTTTTGTTTCCTTCAAAAGCTCAAAAAGATAGGGCAACCGTAATGCTCACACCCTCATAACCTCTGTTCGTTACTCGCTCCGCCGCGTGCGTCACCATCTACGGCTTGGGAGGACCACTGCGTCACCTCAACCACAAAGTTCGTTGTTCTCCGCTTGCTCCTTCGTGTCGCTACTGTGACCCTAGCTTGTATCCTCTACTTGAAGTGCAAGGTCTTGTCATACCTTCTCCCTAATACCCTTTCCATTTATTTTATGTGTTGAATAATTGCCACACTGCACAGTTTGTTTTTGTTTTGCTTGCATTTTCATTCATAAGCTGTGATGGACTATCTACACATTTTTGTGTTTCTTTCTGGGTTTTCAAGGAAAATGGTATAATTTAACTTTAGCCAGCACTAGGTGATGATGGTTTGGAATGTTGGTGGGGGTGAGAAAGCCCCATTTTACAGTATTAACCAAAGCATTAAAGGAATTTAAGTGAGCATTTTATTTGGACTAATGAATTTTGTGTTTGTGGTTTAACTTATTTTCTTCACAAGCATACCTGATTGAAGGTAAATTGTTATTGAAGTGGATCATATTTTTTGTTTTCGGGTTAAACAAGTTTGCGCCATCACTGTTATGTCTTTTATCAGGAAAAAAAAATCAACATTGTGTGTGTCCTATTAGTTTCTAGTTTGGTCGCAGTGTTATGTCTCCAGAATTACCTATACAATGCAGCTATGATCCCATTGAGTTAAAGTGTTATTTCTTTCCATGGAGGATATTTGTTAAGCTGGATTCTTGCTGGGGATATGTTTTGTCTTTAAGATTTTACTGTTGATCGAGTATGATATAATTTAAAAAGGAGTTGTCTTTGATAGTTATCAATATAAATTTAAAAGGTCTTCTTATAATTAAGGATGATGGATAACGATCTAGTGTGAGAATTTTGCAGTTATGTTTAGCTTGCTATCATTTATCTGGTTGAGATTTATAAGATAAGTTTTGCCTCATTAAGTGACTGAAAGTAATATAAATGTTAGCTGATTAAGTTGGATCAGTTTTATGTTAGGTTTAGGTAGGATAGGATTGATTAGTCTATATGTTTTGCTTGCCTGCCATGTTAAATATCAAGAGACTAAAACTTACAATTCCTATTTGTTTTTCAAGAGTTATAGATTAAAATGCATTAGAGTGAGAGCAATACCGACACACCCTTTCCAGACTTCATTTTGATCATCTTCCCCATCAAATTTTGAGCTCCAGATTTCATTTATCATTCTACCTGCTAAATCATTTATATGTGTATATAGCCTTATATGTGTTCATCAACTTGGATTTTCTACTGTAAGTTCAACTATTTTTTATATGTATATGTGTGATTTATCTCTGTCAAAGTTCTTCTGTATTTATGCTCCTATACTGATCAAGCTACATAATTGTTGTTGTGAAGTTGTTATTCTGGTCTTGTTATGAAAATATTCACAAAGTGCTTCTCTTTTTGTATAGGTACACTTGTTGTTATTGAAACTATTACGGTACAAGTTCCGAGCAGAATATTAAGCAGAATATTCATTATTCATTATGGTTTCCGGCTGAGTGTTCTTCCCACACCCGATAAGCTTTCTCCTCTCCATTTTTCTCGTTTGGCTTTTGTTTGCATTGTACTTGGGGATTGGAGTGTTTTATGATTTTTCTAAATGTTAATTAATTAGTAAAGCCTTAGTTTCCCGTTTGAGATGCAATACTAATGAGCACACGTGTACGTGCTTAATGTACCGCTCATTGTATTGGATCTTGAATTGTCCAAAGTTGGGCAGTTTGAGAAAAAACTTTTTCTTCATTCAGTTAAAATAGTTATTCATTGATTCTAATGTTATATACTTGATGAAAGTTCGGATTGATACATTTCCTTTCGTTCTCCGGGTGCATACTTTATCGTGGTGGATGTCATCGCGTTCAAGTCGTGTACGTCGGAGACCGAAGGGATGCTGCCGAAATTTCATCGAGTATGAGCATGAGAGTTAAGGACTAACTGTTAACCGAATGTTGAAAAAGTTTCTTCTCGAATGGGATAGGGCTATACCCTGTCATAAGAAGTGGTTGATGAATATGTTGGACTAAGTACGAAGTTATTGGATTTAGTCATTGATCGCGGTTGGATGAATGCTAGATGGACAAGTGATGAGTATGAGAATGGAGTGGAAGATTTTCTACAGTTTGTAAAAACAAATGCTCCTGATAGTGGTAACGGAAGGTTTTATTGTCCTTGTGTTAATTGTTTGAATGAGAGACGACTAGAAGCTGAGGAGATACGTGATCATCTTATTTGTGAGGGGATTTGCAAGAGTTATACAACATGGATATGTCATGGTGAATTGTTAGACAGGCCGAGGGTGTCGGATAGAGAGGAAGTTGATGACATGGATATGGACGATGGACTAGAGGACATGATCTGTGATGTTGGGCAAGAGTCTTTTCGGCGCGCACATGTGTATGATACTTTGTGCAGTGATGCGGAAGTGGCTTTGTATCCAGGGTGCACTAATTTCACACAGTTGTCAGCGGTGTTAAGATTGTTCAATGTGAAGCCGAGAAATGGGTGGAGCGATAAAAGCTTTACCGAATTGCTTGAGTTGTTGAAAGACATGCTTCCACAAGGTAACACATTGCCATCTCGAAACTATGAGGCGAAGAAGATATTGTGTATGGGTATGGAGTATAAGAAAATACACGCTTGCGCCAATGATTGCATATTGTACAGGAAAGAGTTTGAAGAGATGCATGAGTGCCCTAGGTGTGGGTATCACGCTACAAAGTGAAGGATGGTGATTCTAGTTGTGATGTGGTCACCAAAGGTCCTCATGCGAAGGTGTTATGGTATCTTCCCATGATTCCGTGGTTCAAGCGATTGTTTGCTAATGTAAGTGATGCAAAGAACATTAGATGGCATGCAGATGAGAGGAAGTGTGACGGACAGCTTCGCCATCCGGTCGATTCTTTGCAATGGAAGAGAATTGATAGTTTGTTTCCGGATTTCGGCAATGAGCCCAGAAACCTCAGGCTTGGACTTGCTACCGTTGGAATGAATCCATATGGAAACTTAAGTAGTATTCATAGTTCATGGCCTGTTCTCCTGGTAATTTACAACCTGTCTCCTTGGTTGTGCATTAAGCGTAAGTACATTATGTTAAGTATGATAATTTCGGGTCATAAACAGCCAGGAAATAATATTGATGTTTATCTGAGTCCCTTGATTGAAGACTTGAGAATGTTGTGGGATGAAGGTGTTGATGTGATCGACGGGTATTGCCATGAGACATTCAGATTGCGTGCCATGTTATTTTACACCATCAATGACTTTCCAGCATACGGGAACCTGTGTGGGTATAGTGTTAAGGGGCATAAAGCATGTCCAATATGTGGAGAAGGCACATGTTACCATCAACTGCAACATGGAAGGAAGACAATTTACCTTGGGCATCGGATATTTCTCCGACGCAATCATCCTTATCGTAGATTGAGAAAAGCTTTCAATGGACTTCCGGAGAATGAAATTGCTCCGGTGGCCTTGATTGGAGAGCAAGTTTATGAAAGGGTGAACAACACTAATGTTATCTATGGGAAGACCCAGAAGAAGGCTACCGAGAAGAAAATATGGAAGAAGAGGTCGATCTTCTTTGATCTTCCATACTGGTGCAAGCTTGATGCAAGACATTGTATTGATGTGATGCATGTGGAGAAAAATGTGTGTGACAGTTTAATCGGAACGCTTCTTGATGTCGCGTAAGTCGACGTGCGACGACGCTCGTGCGAATCCGGGAAGTGTACCGGACTGCCGTCAAGTAATAAAAGATATCGAACCCACAGAGACTGTGTTCCCGAATCACAATGAATTTCGAATCGATTAAGTTCTGGACTTTTTAGAGAGGGTTTTGAAATTGGTTTTTGAATTTGAAATTGAATGATAAACAAACAGAAATCAAATGTTTTTGGGGTTTTCGATTTAAATGGATTCCTAGGGATTTGGGTTACCTTTGAGGCTGTTTATGTTGCTAACAGATTTACCTTTGTTGATTACCGAAATTGCCTTGAAGGCGAGTTTATCCTCTGATAGCTTAAGCTCCCTCTCGGGTTACAAAAGCCGTGCCCAATTGACCCGACCCCTACTCTCGTGGTAGTCGATCCCAGATTGGACCCTTTGCGTTCCGTGACAACTCGTTGCTCCTCGAGGGACGGCTTCTAACTCTCGTGATTTCAGTCCCAAGTCTGACTTCTATAGGTCCGACACCCAGGTTCACCGCTAGGTTCCTCCCTATAATGTCTCAGTTATGCAAATAACCTAAGTTCACCGCTAGGTTCCTCCTTGGATCATTCACATCTCACAAACTAGTGGCTGCCGGGCTTTACGAGTGAATCACCCTAGAAATCCTAAGTTCACCGCTAGGTTCCTCCTTAGAACGTCTATGTCACGTAAATAAACGGTTCTGCGAAAATTTATGAGTGATTAACACACTAGAAATCAGATCTAAAGCAAATAGTAATTAACAAAGATTTTTACATCAAATCAACATCATTTACAAACCTCGGGCAGAGCCCTAGTCCCTAGAAACTAACTACTACTCCAGTCTTGCCATGGAGATGACAAGCTGAGTTGACAACATAATGAAAATCAGAAAAGAGAAGAGAGGAGAAGAGATCCTAAATCTATGCCTAGAGTAGTAGCCCCTAATGTGTTGATTGTATCCCCCCCTGTATCTGATGCCTTGGTCCATATTTATAGAAATGGGGAAGTTAGAGTCCCAAACCAACTCAAAATCTGATCTATTTCGGTTTCTTCAGGTCCAAGTAATGCGCGTCACGGCCGTGATGGCCATCACGGCCAGGCCGTGACGGCCATCACGGCCAGGCCGTGACGGTCTCTGCCTCTGCAAATCTGGAAATTTCAATTTCTCGCGACGCGAGATATGTCTCGCGACGCGAGCCCTCTGCTTCATGGCCGTGAAGAATTTCACGGCTGGGCCGTGATGTGCTCTGACTTGTGGTGGTTTTGGGTCACGGCCGTGATGGCTATCACGGCCAGGCCGTGACAGACTCTGACTTCAGCCTTTCTTCTTTTTCAGTTTTTGCTCGATCATGGCCGTGATGATCATCACGGCTAGGCCGTGATGGGCTCTGTTTGGCTCATTTTCTTCAGTTTTAAAGCTCCATCTTCATCCAAACTTCATCATGGTTGATCTTGAGCAATATACCCTTGATATCTGCAAAACAACACACGAAATCCGCCTTACCCGTTCCAAAGGAAAATTAACCTAAAATCTAATAAAAATATTCCTAAACTACATGAAAATGCATGCAAAATGATGGACAAAGATGAGGTGGAATCACACTCATCAAATCACCCCAAGCTTAAAACTTTGCTTGTCCTCAAGCAATTACTCAGGCCATAAGATTTAAATCATTCAAAGCATGGATAGTGAACCAAGAACCCTAGAAGCTAATCCAAGTAATAGGCATTTTTAATAAGCACTCAAGAGATAATCAAGTTCAAGTCCAATTAGAAGCTTAGGTTTTTCTTTCAAGTTCATGTCCTCACTGATTTGGGCACTCATCTCACCTCACTCAAGTGTTTTAGGGTTTATGACAATTCACTCCATTTCCTCAAGGAAAGTATTTTACCATAGGCTTGACCATTAACCAAATCTCCGCTTTATTAATGAAAACACTTAAGAATCAAGAGGTCTTTTCCTTTGGTTGTAATGTGGCCATGGGATTTATTGTAAGGTGGGAAAATCAAGGAAAGGGAATTTCAAGAAGGCTAGACAGATTATCAAACATTACAAGGCATGACACCTTCTAAAATACCCCTTTTTGGGCTTTGGTTTACTTTTCCACCTTTCTTCCTTCATTTAATTTTTTTTTTCTTTTTCTTTTCATTTCTCACTTTCTTTGTCATCCCCTTCTCCATTTTTTTTTTGTGTTTATTTCATTTTTATTTGTTTGGAGAAGGGGAGATTTATAGCTCAAGAGAAATTACTTTCTAGCTTTTTCATCCCATACTTTTTCCAACTACCAATTACCCTTTTTGTAATACTTTAAAAGGTGCCATACCAAGCATTATTTATCAAAGTAATTCAAGGTACCAAGAAAAGTATTTTATCTTTAGGCTCAAAATTGGGCAACTAAGGGGTACCATTTATCAATCAAAGCTCGGGAGGCCGGAAAAATACCTAGTGCCTCAATCATTTCCAAAAATGTTTTCATAAATTTTTAAGTTTTGAAATGGTTTCAAGTCAAGTTCTAGAAAATACAGTCCATGAGGAATTAAATCACTCTTTCACAAGAAATGGGGTAGATTTAGTGAATACCCCCTTTTGGCTCAAAATCTTACATTTAGTAGTTCAAAAATCAGTGAGGTACACAAGTCTAAGGAACCACATGCTAATTATCAACTATCAAATGACTATCTCAAGAAATTTTTATTTTTAGCCATATCACAAGAATAATGAAAAATTGGGTTCAAAATTCACTATCTCAATTCATTTGGCTCCAAGTTCTCACAATCAGATGCATGTTCTAAGTGAGGGGCAATTTAGAGAATGTGATCATACCAATCCATGCCTATGAGAATGCAATATGAATGCAACAATGCAAATGCAAAAATAATGCACAAATACCCCTACCCCAAGCTTGATTACTTACATTGTCTCCAATGTAAATAATCAAGTCGGAGAGAGGAGAAAAATTGGAACAACTTACCGAGTCGATAGCGGGTGTTGGCTCACATTCCAGTCAAAACTTGGGTAGAAATAGTGTCACGGCCGTGAGGCTCATCACGGCTAGGCCGTGATCGTTTCTGGTCCTCAGGAGTTGCCCTGTCACGGCCGTGATCTACATCACGGCTAGGTCGTGATGCTCTCTGACCTCGGCATCCTACTCATCACGCCCGTGATGGTTGTCACGGCTGGGCCGTGATCCTTACTGTGCTCTTGTTTAATTCATCACGGCCGTGACCACTGTCACGGCCAGGGCGTGATGGCCTCTGACTTTATCTTTTTTATGCTCTTCTTCTCTTTCTCAACCTGAAAACACTAGACAAACCTATTAATGATATTTTTGCCTCTTGATCTTCTCAAATTATTCAAGAGGTTAAATCAAAAACAAAAGGAAAAAGGGAAAGAAAACTTGGGTTGCCTCCCAAGAAGCGCTTATTTATGGTCTTAAGCTTGACCATACTTCCTCAAGTCAACCGGGGTCGGCTGGGCGTAGAAGTGCAGGCACACTTCTCTTCCAAGGAACTCCTTCAAATAGCCGTTTCTGCTCATACGGCCAATAACGCTTCCGCTTCGCTCTTTTCTCTCGGAGCTTCCTAGCCTTCCTTCCTCCCGGCGGAAGTTTTGTTTCTGCATGGACAGCAACTCCAACTTCACCACTGCTGGGTGCATCATCAACCATGCATATCTTTGGGGTTGCTTCCATGCTAAGTTCTTTCTCTACCGCTGGAGACGTTACATCAATTCTGCACACATGGCTCTCAAAAGGAGGGTTGTTATGAGAGTTAGTCAACTGAAAATTTACCCTACCTTCCTCTACATTTAGAGAGAGTTTGCCATTCCTTACGTCTATTACTGCTCCAGCGGTTGCCAAGAATGGCCTTCCTAAAATGATGGGGAATTTAGAATTCCCTCTCATGTCCAATACCAGGAAGTCGGTAGGGATGAGAATTTTCCCTACCTTTACAGGAACATTCTCTAGTATGCCTAGAGGAGTCCTAGTTGAGCCATCCGCAATTTGTAAGGGGAATTTGAATGGTCTCAACTCTTTGCTTCCCAACCTTTCCATGATAGTGAGGGACATCAAGCTCGCACTAGCCCCTAGGTCACATAAGGCTTGGTCAATTTGCACTTGTTCAATCGAGCAAGCAATGGAGAAGCTACCTGGGTCTTTCAGTTTAGTAGGCATTTTAGTCTCTACATCTACTTGCTTTTTCCTGACCAACCTTTGTGGGAAAGGTATCGGGGGTTGGTACGGTGGTGGAGGGACATACTTCGGTTCTGGCTCTTCTTTTTCGCTCGTGTCCTCCTCCGGTTCCACCTCCATTTCAGCTTCCCCCACCCTAAGCTTATCATCCCTTAAGTGTATGACATTGCAATGCTCATTGGGATTTGCTTCGGGTTGCCCCGGGAATGTACCCTTAGGTCTTGAGTACGTGATGGCTTGTTGGGCAATCTGGGTTTCTAGCATTTTGCTATGAGTGGCTAAGTGGTCTACCTTAGATGCTAGCTCCTTTATTGCCTCATTCTGCTGAGCTTGAGTGGCAACAAAGTTTTCCATGAGAGACTCGAGCTTAGATTTTTGAACCTGAGGATACCCCGATGCGGCTCTCTTATTACCTTGACCCTCTTGGAACTCATGGTTGAGCGTGTTGCTGTAGTTGCCGTAGGAGAGGTAAGGGTTGTTTCTTCTTTGATTGTAGGGATTTGGGGGAGCATAGTTGGGCAGCTTCGGGTTCGTATCGTAGTAGTTGTTACAAGAGTTCACTTGCTCACCCGAAGCGCCGGATCCATGTGGCATCCCATCATGTCATGTCCCTGCATTCCACAAATCTCACAAATAGTGTTAGTAGCACCTATTGCACTCACATTAGCTCTTTCAATCTTATCTAATCGTTTATTTAGTGAGTCAAATTTAGACATTATCAGATCAATGCTACTTACTTCAAACTTACCCCCCGAAATCTTGTTCGGGTTATTACCTCTTTCGGATCCCCATTGGTGGTAGTTGGTGGCGACATTCTCGATGATGTTGAATGCCTCAGTGAGAGGCCTATTCATAAACGCTCCACCGGCTGCAGAATCTAGTGACACCTTCAAGAGTAGTCCAACCGTTATAGAAGGTGTGCACTATTAACCACCTCTCGAGTCCGTGATGTGGGCACGACTCCAGCAGTCCCTTTGTATCGATCCCAAGCTTCCGATAATGATTCTCCGTCTTTCCGGGAAGAAGCCGGTGATCTGGGTTCTTATGTAGGCCGTCTTGGATGGAGGGAAGAATTTCTCCAAGAACGCCCGCTCCAGTTGGTCCCAAGTAGTCAAAGTGTTAGCGGGGGATTTGCTTAAGCCAGGCCTTCGCCTTTCCAAAGAGAGATGAGGGAAGCAGTCTCAAACGCACAACATCGACCGAGGCTCCATTAATCCTGATTGCATCGGTGAACTCTAAGAATGTTTCTATATGATCGGTCGGGTCCTCCGAAGGCAATCCTCCGAATTGATGTTGCCTAATCATGTTGATTAGCATGGGCGGTATAGTGTAGTTCTCCGCCTCAATCTCTGGCCTTGCAATCCCAGTTCGCAAGCCTCTCGCATTTGGGGCTGCGTAGTCCTTCAAAGGTTTTGTATCCGGTTGATTTGCCATGAGTGGAACGGGACTCAACCTTTCTCCCTCTCTTTGTAGTCTTCTACGTCTGTGGAAGGTCCTCTCGATCTCCGGATCAATCTCACTAAGGCTCCCAAGACTTAGGGATCTTTGCATATAACACACAGAGAGATGGATACAATAGAAGGAAAAGAATGTTTTTGATTTTTTTTTAAAATATTTCAGAAATAAAAATCAAACAAAAAGAAAAGGGTCCAGAAAAATCAATTTAAAAACTAATTGAAATTCGAAAAGGCACAGTCCCCGGCAACGGCGCCAAAAACTTGATGTCGCGTAAGTCGACGTGCGACGACGCTCGTGCGAATCCGGGAAGTGTACCGGACTGCCGTCAAGTAATAAAAGATATCGAACCCACAGAGACTGTGTTCCCGAATCACAATGAATTTCGAATCGATTAAGTTCTGGACTTTTTAGAGAGGGTTTTGAAATTGGTTTTTTGAATTTGAAATTGAATGATAAACAAACAGAAATCAAATGTTTTTGGGGTTTTCGATTTAAATGGATTCCTAGGGATTTGGGTTACCTTTGAGGCTGTTTATGTTGCTAACAGATTTACCTTTGTTGATTACCGAAATTGCCTTGAAGGCGAGTTTATCCTCTGATAGCTTAAGCTCCCTCTCGGGTTACAAAAGCCGTGCCCAATTGACCCGACCCCTACTCTCGTGGTAGTCGATCCCAGATTGGACCCTTTGCGTTCCGTGACAACTCGTTGCTCCTCGAGGGACGGCTTCTAACTCTCGTGATTTCAGTCCCAAGTCTGACTTCTATAGGTCCGACACCCAGGTTCACCGCTAGGTTCCTCCCTATAATGTCTCAGTTATGCAAATAACCTAAGTTCACCGCTAGGTTCCTCCTTGGATCATTCACATCTCACAAACTAGTGGCTGCCGGGCTTTACGAGTGAATCACCCTAGAAATCCTAAGTTCACCGCTAGGTTCCTCCTTAGAACGTCTATGTCACGTAAATAAACGGTTGCCGAAATTTATGAGTGATTAACACACTAGAAATCAGATCTAAAGCAAATAGTAATTAACAAAGATTTTTACATCAAATCAACATCATTTACAAACCTCGGGCAGAGCCCTAGTCCCTAGAAACTAACTACTACTCCAGTCTTGCCATGGAGATGACAAGCTGGGTTGACAACATAATGAAAATCAGAAAAGAGAAGAGAGGAGAAGAGATCCTAAATCTATGCCTAGAGTAGTAGCCCCTAATGTGTTGATTGTATCCCCCCCTGTATCTGATGCCTTGGTCCATATTTATAGAAATGGGGAAGTTAGAGTCCCAAACCAACTCAAAATCTGATCTATTTCGGTTTCTTCAGGTCCAAGTAATGCGCGTCACGGCCGTGATGGCCATCACGGCCAGGCCGTGACGGCCATCACGGCCAGGCCGTGATGGCCATCACGGCCAGGCCGTGATGGCCATCACGGCCAGGTAGGTCGCGGACGGCCATCACGGCCAGGCCGTGACGGTCTCTGCCTCTGCAAATCTGGAAATTTCAATTTCTCACGACGCGAGATATGTCTCGCGACGCGAGCCCTCTGCTTCATGGCCGTGAAGAATTTCACGGCTGGGCCGTGATGTGCTCTGACTTGTGGTGGTTTTGGGTCACGGCCGTGATGGCTATCACGGCCAGGCCGTGACAGACTCTGACTTCAGCCTTTCTTCTTTTTCAGTTTTTGCTCGATCATGGCCGTGATGGGCTCTGTTTGGCTCATTTTATTCAGTTTTAAAGCTCCATCTTCATCCAAACTTCATCATGGTTGATCTTGAGCAATATACCCTTGATATCTGCAAAACAACACACGAAATCCGCCTTACCCATTCCAAAGGAAAATTAACCTAAAATCTAATAAAAATATGCCTAAACTACATGAAAATGCATGCAAAATGATGGACAAAGATGAGGTGGAATCACACTCATCACTTCTCAACATTCAAGGCAAGACAAAAGGATGGTGTGAATGCTCGTCTAGATCTAGTTACGATGGGTATACGAGAGCAGTTAGCTCCACTTAAAGTGGGGGATAAGAAGACTTATTTGCCCCCAGCATGTCATACTTTATCAAAAAAAGAGAAAAGAAGTTTCTGTGAATGTCTACGGGGAGTCAAAGTGCCATAGGGTTACTCTTAAAATATCAAAAGACTTGTCTCAATGAAAGATGTTAAAATAGTTGGCTTAAAGTCTCATGATTGTCATGTCTTGATGCAACAACTACAACCGGTGGCCATTCGTGACATCTTGCCTAAAAAAGTCAGACATGCCATTACTAGGTTATGCTTATTCTTCAGTGCTATATGTAGCAAGGTCATTGACACTAAAATGTTGGATGACTTGGAAAATGAGGCAGCCATTATCTTGTGCCAATTGGATATGTATTTTCCACCTTCATTTTTTGACATCATGGTTCATTTGATTGTTCATCTAGTGAGGGAGGTTAGATTGTACGGCCCCATTTATTTAAGGTGGATGTACCCGGTTGAGCGGTACATGAAGATCTTGAAAGGATATATGAAGAATCCACACCATCCTGAAGCATCTATTATTGAAAGGTATGTTGCATAAGAAGCTATTGAGTTTGGTACAGACTACATGTCAGAAGCGGAACCTGTAGGGCTTCCGAAGTCTCGTCACGAAGGAAGATATGATGGTAAGGGTACACGAGGTATCACTATTAAGAGCATGGATTGGGAGGAAGTGCTTCAAGCATATTTGTATATATTGAATAACACTGATGAGGTTGAACCATACTTATGTGAGCACAAAAGCATCATCAATGAAACTTACCCTAGAATGAATGAAAAATGGTGTTTGAACAAGCATAACAAGACTTTCTTGAACTGGTTTAAAGAAAAAATTGCATAGGATGGTATTGCTTCTGATACATTAAAATGGCTAGCACAGGGGCCTAACTTTGATGTCATATGCTGGAGTGGGTACAATGTCAATAAGTTTTCCTTCTATACAAAGTCCCAGGATGACAAAAGTACTATGCAAAACAGTGGGGTTATGGTCATCGCTGAGTCCATGCATTTCTCTAGTTCGAAAGATAAAAACCCTGTTATGGCATCCGTTTCATACTTTGGAATCATTGAAGAGATATGGGAGGTTGATTACACGAAGTTTAGAGTACCTATTTTTAAATGTCAGTGGGTCGACAGTAACAATGGTGTGCAAATCGATGAGTTAGGATTCAAATTGGTGGACCTTATTAAGGTAGGTAATAAAGAAGAGCCTTTCATCATGGCATCCCAAGCAAAACAAGTGTTTTATATCCATGATCCTTCTAACAAAATGTGGTCAGTGGTTCTCCAGGGAAAAAACATGTATAATGGTAGTGAGGGAAATCAAGATTCAACTCTTGATATTTTTGATACTCCTTCTTTCTCAACACGGGTGCCTAATTTCAATGAGGAAAATGAAGTGGATGATGTACATGCTACTCGTATTGATCACCAAGAAGGGTTATGGGAGAACTTTACTATTGGTCACAATGTAAGTTTAGTTTGAGTTATGTTTAAAGTCATATTATATGTTTACGTTGATATTTATAAGTTATGTTTACGTACGTTGATCGATATTTATAAGTTATGTTTGATATTTATCCTGACATACTAACAAGTTTTTTTGTTTGTTTAAACAGGTATACATGGCTGATGTTGGTGACGCCGGCAAGTGTACCGGGTCGTCGCAAGTAATAAAAGAAACACGGTAAGTAATTACCGAGGTCGAACTCAGGGATTGGGCTACCAATTCGATTAATCCGCGGGAAATCCGATACGTTTGGTCAAGTGAGGAAAGTGGTTGAGAGAGGGAGATTATGATCAAAATTTCAAGTAACAAATAGATTAAAACTAATGTGATTAAATTCAGAAATTAAAATATCAAGGTCTCAAATCCACCTACCCAATCATGTATAGTACCCAAGTGATGATGTATTCCTCCCTAAGTTCAATTATAATGTCAACCGGGACCCCCAAATTCTCCTATATCCACTGTCGTGCTCAATAGGACGTATTCGACGATTGGATTAATTACTTGTTCTGTCTCATAACCCTAATCTCGAATTCTATTAAACCTTGTTCCCTATATGGTTGCACTAATCAAATAAATCTACGGTCGTGCTCATTATTCAATTAATGATTCCAATTCAAGTTCTTAAACGCGACTCGCCGTTCGGCCTCAAACACGTTAACTAGTTAATCACGCAACACATATGATCAATGCAATCAAAACAGAATTGGAAAACATTCATAAGAGAAGGGGAGAAAAACATACATCACTAGAACACTACACCGCCATGGGTGGCTTCATTGATCCCTCGGATGAGGGGATTAGTTCCTCATGCCCGTGACGACGCACAAACAATCGGCAATAATCTCCATAATAATAAACTAAAAGAAGAAAAGAAAAGAGAAGGGAGACGCAGCTCCAGAAACAAGGATTCGAACTCCTATTCTGATCTAAACAGTGGCTAACAACTTGATACCTAATTCTGATCTGAGACAGCCTTTAAATAAGGATTCTGTTTCTCGCCCGCTCGCGGGGTGAGCTTACTCTCGCGACGCGAAATTTAGTATTGGCGTGCTTCAAATTTTGGATTTTCGCGAGGCGAGCTTGTATTCGCGGGGCGAGTCTTCAAACCTCAATCTGTCACAGCCGTGACCTTCATCACGGCTAGGCCGTGATGGCCTCTGTCTTCCAGGGTTTTCAAACTCTCGCGGGGCGAGATGCTTTCGCGTGGCGAGATTCAATTCTAGGTTGTGACCTTCATCACGGCTAGGCCGTGATGGTCTCTGACTTCCAAGTCTTCATTCTCTCGCGAGGCGAGCTGTCTCTCGCGGGGCGAGTCTTCAAACCTCAATTTGTCACAGCCGTGACCTTAATCCCGGCTATGCCGTGATGGTCTCTGTCTTCCAGGGTCTTCAGGGACTCGCGAGGCGAGACACATCTCGCGGGGCGAGTGTCTCCAGAATTGTAATTTCCACTATTTCTTGGCTTTCCTTGACTCCCGGAGCTTCACTTATTGACATGAAAACACAAAAAGCAACCAAAAGCATAATTCTATCCAAAATAAGCTAAAAACTACACAAAAGACGTAAAACGAGTCAAAGTCCAACTTAAGAACAAAACAAGGCAAATTTGGGCGAAATCGAGAGTGAACTCGAATAATTTGCACAAAAACCACGGTCCATCTAGTTATAAAACTAGATAAGCCAGAGGCTTATCAAAACACCCCAAACTTAAACCTTGCTTGTCCCCAAGCAAGCTTAAAACTCAAAAACGACTCAAGACTTGGCAAGCCTAAAGGAATCAATCGATTTCGCACAAATTTAATGCAATCAAAACAGTTTTTCTCCAATGATCTCCCCCCCCATATTAACGTAATCCCCACATTCATTTACTTTAAACATTTGAGAACTTATCATTCATGCCATCATTACTCTAAGTTGAGGCTCAAAGATACACACAAAGGAAGATCACCAATTTCAAACAATTGCCTTCCTCACAAGGGTATGTAAAATTTCACTCATTCGCTCAAATTCGTCTAGGCTTTCAACTTTTTCACTCAATTTCACTTATCAAGAGCACTTCCCATGAATTTGATGTTCATCTCAAAAATGGTTCCCACGAAAACATGCATGCTACATCAGAAGGTCTTTTAAAGGTTGTAATGAGGCCTGACTCAAGGTAAGATATTCAAAGGATAGAGGCTAAGTCCCTAGGATCAATGAGAGCATGAAACTAATATCACAACAATTGAATTCACTCTCATATTATTCTCTTCCTTGCATTTGGTGGCTACACACCTCTTCCTTTTTATATTTATTTTTCTTTGCCCTTTTTGGCATATATTCAATGCTTTTCATCACCCATTTTTTTTTTAACCTTTATTTTTCTTTTTCTCACCCCCAATATGACACATCACCTTGTAGCCACCCCAAACTTAGTTCCTCACAACCCTTTTCTTGCTATGCTTCCATGCTTTCCTAATCCTAAGATTGGGTTAACATGGTTTTTCAGATTTTAGGCTTCTAATATAGGGTCATCAAGAAACAATAGGTCAATTAGGCTCAATGTGGCTAACTAGGGAACATGCATTAGGGATGGTTCTTTTTAGGCCAAGTAGTTATTCAAAGAAAATTGCCTAAATCATTTGATGCAACACATAAACATGCAAACCATAAAGAGATTCAAGAAAATTCGGAAAAGTGCAACTTAACAGTGATTCACACATTCAAAAACAGAGTTGGAGGCTCAAATCCTCACCTGGACATTTTGCAAGTTGTTTGACCGAGATACGATTCCTAGTGTGTGTACCCCCTCACCCCAAACTTATCATAAACCGAGTAATAAAATTCTCAAAGTTCAGTTTTCAATTTTTAAGTGGGGATCAACTTTTCTATTATCAGAACCTAGGGGGAAATCATCAATGGTCAAATAATTCATGCAATCAGTTTATGCTCAATCTAATTAAAATCCAACAAGCTTGCCGACACATATTCATACACATACTCTTGATCTTCTCAAATTATTCAAGAGCGACAAACAAAAACAAAACAAAAATCAAAAACAAAACAAAAGTTAGGAAAAGAGAGGGATACCTAGCTTGGGTTGCCTCCCAAGTAGCGCTTGTTTAACGTCCCGAGCTTGACTTATTAAGAAGCATCCACCTGGATCCCATAGTCTGTGGTACAAGGGCCAAGAGACGCTCATCATATAAAATCCTCCACCCGGATCCCATGGTTTATGAAGTGGCCCTCGCAGGAGCAATATGACTCTATCCATGATTCCACCTAGCCCGAGTGTGAAAACCCCATTGGCCACTGTAATTATGAACTCACTTCCTCTCGGGTCAAATGGTGTCTTCACGAGGAAGTGTGTGATGAATGTGATTTCACCTCATCTTTGTCCATCATTTTGCATGCATTTTCATGTAGTTTAGGCATATTTTTATTAGATTTTAGGTTAATTTTCCTTTGGAACGGGTAAGGCGGTTTTCGTGTGTTGTTTTGCAGATATCAAGGGTAAATTGCTCAAGATCAACCATGATGAAGTTTGGATGAAGATGGAGCTTTAAAATCAAGAAAATGAGCCAAACAGAGCCCATCACGGCCATGATCGAGCAAAACCGAAAAAGAAGAAAGGTCAAGTCGAGTGTCCGTCACGGCCTGGCCGTGATAGCCATCACGGCCGTGACCCAAAACCACCACAAGTCAGAGCACATCACGGCCCAGCCGTGAAATTCTTCACGGGCCAAAACAGAGGCTCGCGTCGCGAGCTGAATATTCGCGTCGCGAATGACCGGATTTTGCACAACTTCCGTAAGCGAGACCGTCACGGCCTGGCCGTGATGGCCATCACGGCCGTGACGCCGCATTACTTGGACCGAAGAAACCGAAATAGATCAGATTTTGAGTTGGTTTGGGACTCTAACTTCCCCATTTCTATAAATAAGGACCAAGGCATCAGATACAGGGAGATTGGATCATCCATAACAACTAGGACTCTAGGCTTAGATCTCTCTTCTCCTCTTCTCTTCTCTTCTCTGATTTTTTGTATTTTCATGTTATTTATAATCATGCTTGTCATCTCCATGGCAAGGCGTGAGTAGTAGCATAGTTTCTAGGGATTAGGGCTCTGCCCAAGTTTGTTTATGATGTAAATTTGATGTAAACTCTTTGTTAATTACGATTTGCTTTAGATCTGATTTCTAGTGTGTTATTCACTAATAAATTTCCTGCAACCGCTTATTTGCGTGACGTAGATGTTCTAAGGAGGAACCTAGCGGTAAACTTAGGATTTCTAGGGTATTCCACTCGTAAAGCCCGGCGGAAGTTGGTTTGTGAGATGTGGATGATCTAAGGAGGAACCTAGCGGTGAACTTAGGTTATTTGCATGATTGAGACATTTCAAGGAAGAACCTAGCGGTGAACTTGGGGGTCGGACCTATAGAAGTCAGACTTGGGACTGAAATCACGAGAGTTAGAAGCCGTCCCTCGAGGAGCAACGAGTTGTCACGGAACGCAAAGGGTCCAATCTGGGATCGACTACCACGAGAGTAGGGGTCGGGTCAATTGGGCACGACTTTTGTAACCCGAGAGGGAGCTTAAGCTATTAGAGGATAAACTCGCCTTCAAGGCAATTTCGGTGATCAACAAAGGTAAATCAGATTAGCAACATAAACAACCTCAAAGGTAACCCAAATCCCTAGGAATTCGTTTAAATCGAAAACCCCAAAAACATTTGTTTTCTGTTTGCTTATCATTTCAATTTCAAATTCAAACATTTTTCAAAACCCTTTACAAAGTCCAGATTCACTCAATTCGAAAACCGATTGCGATTCGAGAACACAGTCTCTGTGGGTTCGATATCTTTTATTACTTGACGGCAATCCGGTACACTTGCCGGAATCGCACGCGCGCGTTGACTTACGCGACATCAAGTTTTTGGCGCCGTTGCCGGGGACTGTGCCTTTTCGAATCTCAATTCAAATTTTGAATTAATTTTTCTGGACCTTTTCTTTTTATTTGATTTTTATTTCTGAAATTTAAAAAAAAAAAAAATTCAAAAAAATTTCTTTTCCTTCTATTGTATCCATCTCTCTGTGTGTTATATGCAAAGATCTCTAAGTCTTGGGAGCCTTAGTGAGATTGATCCGGAGATCGAGAGGACCTTCCACAGACGTAGAAGACTACAAAGAGAGGGAGAAAGGTTGAGTCCTGTTCCACTCATGGCGAATCAACCGGATACAAAGCCTTTGAAGGACTACGCAGCCCCAAATGCGAGAGGCTTGCGAACTGGGATTGCAAGGCCAGAGATTGAGGCGGAAAACTATACCATACCACCTATGTTAATCAACATGATTAGGCAACATCAATTCGGAGGATTGCCTTCGGAGGACCCGACCGATCATATAGAAACATTCTTAGAGTTCACCGATGCAATTAGGATTAATGGAGCCTCGATGATGATGTTGTGCGTTTGAGATTGTTCCCCTCATCTCTCACTGGAAAAGCGAAGGCCTGGATAAAGCAAATCCCCGCTAACACTTTGACTACTTGGGACCAATTGGAGCAGGCGTTCTTGGAGAAATTCTTCCCTCCATCCAAGACGGCCTACATAAGAACCCAGATCACCGGCTTCTTCCGTAAAGACGGAGAATCATTATCGAAGCTTGGGATCGTTACAAAGGACTCGCTGGAGTCGTGCCCACATCACGGACTCGAGAGGTGGTTAATAGTGCACACCTTCTATAACGGATTGGACTACTCGTCGAAGGTGTCACTAGATTCTCGCAGCTGGTGGAGCATTTATGAATAGGCCTCTCACTGAGGCATTCAACATCATCGAGAATGTCGCCACCAACTACCACCAATGGGGATCCGAAAGAGGTAATAACCCGAACAAGATTTCGGGGGGTAAGTTTGAAGTAAGTAGCATTGATCTGATTATGTCTAAATTTGACTCACTAAATAAAAGATTAGATAAGATTGAAAGAGCTAATGTGAGTGCAATAGGTGCTACTAACCTTGTTTGTGAGATTTGTGGAATGCAGGGACATGACATGATGGGATGCCCACATGGATCCTAAGCGCTTCGGGTGAGCAAGTGCAATCTAGTAACAACAACTATGATAAGAACTCGAAGCTGCCTAACTATGCTCCCCCAAATCCCTACAACCAAAGAAGGAACAACCCTTACCTCTCCTACGGCAACTACAAAGAACACGCTCAACCATGAGTTCCAAGAGGGTCAAGGTAATAAGAGAGCAGCACCAGGGTATCCTCAGGTACAAAGATCTAAACTCGAGACTTTATTTGAAAGTTTTGTTGAAACTCAGACAAAACAGAATGAGGAGTTTAGACAACAAGGAAGGGCAGTGGGTGAAGCAATAAAGGAGCTAGCATCTAAGGTAGACAACTTAGCAACTCATAACAAGATGCTAGAAAACCAGATTGCCCAACAAGCCAGCACGTACTCGAGACCTAAGGGTACATTCCCGGGGCAACCCGAAGTAAATCCCAATGAGCATTGCAATGTCATACACTTGAGGGATGATAAGCTTGGGGTGGGGGTAGCTGAAATGGAGGTGGAACCGGAGGAGGACATGAGCGAAGATGAAGATCCAGAACCAAAGTACGTCCCTCCACCACCGTACCAACCCCCGATACCTTTCCCACAAAGGTTGGTAAGGAAAAAGCAAGTAGATGTAGAGACTAAAATGCCTACTAAACTGAAAGACCCAGGTAGTTTCTCCATCTCTTGCTCGATCGAACAATTGCAAATTGACCAAGCCTTATGTGACTTAGGGGCTAGTGCAAGCTTGATGCCCCTCACTATCATGGAAAGGTTGGAAAGTAAAGAGTTGAGACCGTTCAAATTCTCCTTACAATTTGCGGACGGCTCAACTAGGACTCCTCTAGGCATACTAGAGAATGTTCCCGTAAAGGTAGGGAAATTTCTCATCCCTACCGACTTCCTGGTATTAGACATGAAAGGGAATTCCGAATTCCCCATCATTTTAGGAAGGCCATTTTTGGCAACCGCTGGGGCAGTGATAGACGTAAGGAATGGAAAACTCTCTCTAAATGTAGTGGAAGGTAGGGTAAATTTTCAGTTGACTAACTCTTGTAACAACCCTCCTTTTGAGAGCCATGTGTGCAGAATTGATGTAACGTCTCCAGCGGTAGAGAAAGAACTTAGCATGGAAGCAACCCCAAAGATATGCATGGTTGAAGATGCACCCAGTGGTGAAGTTGGAATTGCTGTCCATGCGGAAACAAAACTTCCGCCGGGAGGAAGGAAGGCTAGGAAGCTCCGAAAGAAAAGAGCAAAGTGGAAGCGTTACTGGCCGTATGAACATAAACGGCTTTTTGAAGGAGTTCCTTGGAAGAGAAGTGTGCCTGCACTTCTACGCCCAGCCGACCCCGGTTGATTGAAGGAAGTTTGGTCAAGCTTAAGACCATAAATAAGCGCTTCTTGGGAGGCAACCCAAGTTTTCTTTCCCTTTTTCCTTTTGTTTTTGAATTCACCTCTTGAATAATTTGAGAAGATCAAGAGGCAAAAATATCATTAATAGGTTTGTCTAGTGTTTTCAGGTTGAGAAAGAGAAGAAGAGCATAAAAAAGATAAAGTCAGAGGCCATCACGCCCTGGCCGTGACAGTGGTCACGGCCGTGATGAACCAAACAAGAGCACCAGAAAGGATCACGGCCTAGCCGTGACAACCATCACGGGCGTGATGAGTAGGATGCCAAAGCCAGAGAGCATCACGGCCTAGCCGTGATGTATATCACGGCCGTGACAGGGCAACTCCTGAGGACCAGAAACGATCACGGCCTGCCCGTGACAAGCCTCACGGCCGTGATAAAATTTCTACCCAAGTTTTGACTGGAATGTGAGTCAACACCCGCTACCGACTCGGTAAGTTGTTCCAATTTTTCTCCTCTCTCCGACTTGATTATTTACATTGGAGACAATGTAAGTAATCAAGCTTGGGGTAGGGGTATTTATTTTTGCATTTGCATTGTTGCATTCATATTGCATTCTCATAGGCATAGATTGGTATGATCACATTCTCTAGATTGCCCCTCACTTAGAACATGCATCCGATTGTGAGAACTTGGAGCCAAATGAATTGAGATAGTGAATTTTTGAACCCAATTTTTCATTATTCTTGTGATATGGCTAAAAATGAAATTTCTTGAGATAGTCATTTGATAGTTGATAATTAGCATGTGGTTCCTTAGACTTGTGTACCTCACTGATTTTTGAACTACTAAATGTAAGATTTTGAGCCAAAAGGGGGTATCCACTAAATCTACCCCATTTCTTGTGATAGAGTGATTTAATTCCTCATGGACCGTATTTTCTAGAACTTGACTTGAAACCATTTCAAAACTTAAAAATTTCTGAAAACATTTTTGGAAATGATTGAGGCACTAGGTATTTTTCCGGTCTCCCGAGCTTTGAATGATAAATGCTACCCCTTAGTTGCCCAATTTTGAGCCTAAAGAAAAAAATACTTTTCTTGGTACCATGAATTAATTTGATGAATAATGCTTGGTATGGCACCTTTTAAAGTATTACAAAAGGGGCAAAATGGTAGTTGGAAAAAGAATGGGATGAAAATATTTCTCTTGAGCTATAAATCTCCCCTTCTCCAAACAAATAAAAATGAAATAAACAGAAAAAAATGGAGAAGGGGATGACAAAGAAAGTGAGAAATGAAAAAGAAAAAAAAAATAATAGAAGGAAGAAAGGTGGACAAGTAAATCAAAGCCCCCAAAAGGTATTTTAGAAGGTGTCATACTTTGTAATGTTTGATAATCTGTCTAGCCTTCTTGAAATTCCCTTTCCATGATTTTCCCACCTTACAATAAATCCCAAGGCCACATTACAACCAAAGGAAAAGACCTCTTGATTCTTAAGCGTTTTCATTAATAAAGTGGAGATTTGGTTAATAGTCAAGCCTATGGTAAAATACTTTCCTTGAGGAAATTGAGTGAATTGTCAATAAACCCTAAAACACTTGAGTGAGGTGAGATGAGTGCCCAAATCAGTGAGGATATGAACTTGAAGAACCTAAGCTTCTAATTGGACTTGAACTTGATTGTCTCTTGAGTGCTTATTGAATATGCCTATCACTTGGATTAGCTTCTAGGGTTTTTGGTTCACTATCCACGCTTTGATTGATTTATCTTATGGCCTGAGTAATTGCTTGAGGACAAGCAAAGTTTTAAGCTTGGGGTGATTTGATGAGTGTGATTTCACCTCATCTTTGTCCATCATTTTGCATGCATTTTCATGTAGTTTAGGCATATTTTTATTAGATTTTAGGTTAATTTTCCTTTGGAACGGGTAAGGCGGTTTTCGTGTGTTGTTTTGCAGATATCAAGGGTAAATTGCTCAAGATCAACCATGATGAAGTTTGGATGAAGATGGAGCTTTAAAACTGAAGAAAATGAGCCAAACAGAGCCCATCACGGCCTAGCCGTGATGCCCATCACGGCCATGATCGAGCAAAACTGAAAAAGAAGAAAGGTCAAGTCAGGCGTCATCACGGCCTGGCCGTGATAGCCATCACGGCCGTGACCCAAAACCACCACAAGTCAGAGCACATCACGGCCCAGCCGTGAAATTCTTCACGGGCCAAAACAGAGGCTCGCGTCGCGAGCTGAATATTCGCGTCGCGAATGACCGGATTTTGCACAACTTCCAGAAGCAGAGACCGTCACGGCCTGGCCGTGATGGCCATCACGGCCGTGACGCGCATTACTTGGACCTGAAGAAACCGAAATAGATCAGATTTTGAGTTGGTTTGGGACTCTAACTTCCCCATTTCTATAAATAAGGACCAAGGCATCAGATACAGGGAGATTGGATCATCCATAACAACTAGGACTCTAGGCTTAGATCTCTCTTCTCCTCTTCTCTTCTCTTCTCTGATTTTTTGTATTTTCATGTTATTTATAATCATGCTTGTCATCTCCATGGCAAGGCGTGAGTAGTAGCATAGTTTCTAGGGATTAGGGCTCTGCCCAAGTTTGTTTATGATGTAAATTTGATGTAAACTCTTTGTTAATTACGATTTGCTTTAGATCTGATTTCTAGTGTGTTATTCACTCATAAATTTCGGCAACCGCTTATTTGCGTGACGTAGATGTTCTAAGGAGGAACCTAGCGGTGAACTTAGGATTTCTAGGGTATTCCACTCGTAAAGCCCGGCGGAAGTTGGTTTGTGAGATGTGGATGATCTAAGGAGGAACCTAGCGGTGAACTTAGGTTATTTGCATGACTGAGACATTTCAAGGAAGAACCTAGCGGTGAACTTGGGTGTCGGACCTATAGAAGTCAGACTTGGGACTGAAATCACGAGAGTTAGAAGCCGTCCCTCGAGGAGCAACGAGTTGTCACGGAACGCAAAGGGTCCAATCTGGGATCGACTACCACGAGAGTAGGGGTCGGGTCAATTGGGCACGGCTTTTGTAACCCGAGAGGGAGCTTAAGCTATTAGAGGATAAACTCGCCTTCAAGGCAATTTCAGTAATCAACAAAGGTAAATCAGATTAGCAACATAAACAACCTCAAAGGTAACCCAAATCCCTAGGAATTCATTTAAATCGAAAACCCCAAAAACATTTGTTTTCTGTTTGTTTATCATTTCAATTTCAAATTCAAACATTTTTCAAAACCCTTTACAAAGTCCAGATTCACTCAATTCGAAAACCGATTGCGATTCGAGAACACAGTCTCTGTGGGTTCGATATCTTTTATTACTTGACGGCAATCCGGTACACTTGCCGGAATAGCACGCGCGCGTTGACTTACGCGACATCAGTGTGTCAGACAAGTGGGAGGGACCAACTTACCAATGTCCACACATGCATGCAAGCCAACATAGTTATTTAACGCATCAAAATCAGGTTGCTTGGCAAGCATGGTGAAATCCTCTGCCACTTTATCTTCATCTTGATCTCTACCCCCTTGCTCCGGTGCCTTGTCCCTTGCCAACTCCTCTTCCTCTGGTTGCTCTTCCTCATCATGTGGTTGTTCCGGGGCCATGTCACTTGCCAATTCCTTTTCCTCCGGTTGTTCTTCCTCAACATGTGGTAGTTCTTCCTCAACTCCCTGAGAACTAGTTACATCCCAGTCATATCCCAACACCCCACTGCTTCTAGTTGTTGTGGCATTGCATTGGTTCTTAGGGTCGTTTTCGGTATCAACTGGGAAAGTCTCTGGGGGATGCTCATTTAGTTTCTTTGTGAGCTGGGCAATCTGCATCTCTAATGCCGCATTCGCCTTCTCAAATGATGTGGCCATCTTATCAATGGCTGCGTTTGTATTGATTGACGCTTTCTCAATTGTCGCACTCAACTTCTCAAGAGCCAACTCCCAAGGTTGTGGTTGCCAACTCTGTTGAGGTTGTTGTTGCCAATTTTGTTGAGGTTGTGGTTGCCAGGCTAGACCATCGTCAGCATTACTCCAAGCGAAATCCGGATGGTCTCTACTCATATCACCCCAATACTGATTCTGACCCTGATAGTTGTTCTGGGGCACGCTGTCATTATGCCACGGTTCCACATATACTTGAGGGAAGTAGAACGGACAACTCCAAGTGTCATGGTTCCCATCACAATATTCGCAACCCGGAAGCATTCCTTCGTGTTCCTCGCATACAAAACACGGCAAGACCAAGTGGAATCAAAGAAGTAGAGAGATAGTAGAAAATAAAAAGAAAATAATAAAAATAAAAATAAAAATAAGAACAAAAAATAACTTAACCAAATAATCAAACTCCCTAAAAATTAGGAAAATTGGTTGTGCCAATCCCCGGCAACGGCGCCAAAAACTTGTTGTTGACGCCGTCAAGTGTACCGGGTCGTCGCAAGTAATAAAAGAAACACGGTAAGTAATTACCGAGGTCGAACTCAGGGATTGGGCTACCAATTCGACTAATCCGCGGGAAATCCGATACGTTTGGTCAAGTGAGGAAAGTGGTTGAGAGAGGGAGATTATGATCAAAATTTCAAGTAACAAATAGATTAAAACTAATGTGATTAAATTCAGAAATTAAAATATCCAAGGTCTCAAATCCACCTACCCAATCATGTATAGTACCCAAGTGATGATGTATTCCTCCCTAAGTTCAATTATAATGTCAACCGGGACCCCCAAATTCTCCTATATCCACTGTCGTGCTCAATAGGACGTATTCGACGATTGGATTAATTACTTGTTCTGTCTCATAACCTTAATCTCGAATTCTATTAAACCTTGTTCCCTATATGGTTGCACTAATCAAATAAATCTACGGTCGTGCTCATTATTCAATTAATGATTCCAATTCAAGTTCTTAAATGCGACTCGCCGTTCGGCCTCAAACACGTTAACTAGTTAATCACGCAACACATATGATCAATGCAATCAAAACAGAATTGGAAAACATTCATAAGAGAAGGGGAGAAAAACATACATCACTATAACACTACACCGCCATGGGTGGCTTCATTGATCCCTCGGATGAGGGGATTAGTTCCTCATGCCCGTGACGACGCACAAACAATCGGCAATAATCTCCATAATAATAAACTAAAAGAAGAAAAGAAAAGAGAAGGGAGACGCAGCTCCAGAAACAAGGATTCACACTCCTATTCTGATCTAAACAGTGGCTAACAACTTGATACCTAATTCTGATCTGAGACAGCCTTTAAATAAGGATTCTGTTTCTCGCCCGCTCGCGGGGCGAGCTTACTCTCGCGACGCGAAATTTAGTATTGGCGCGCTTCAAATTTTGGGTTTTCGCGAGGCGAGCTTGTATTCGCGGGGCGAGTCTTCAAACCTCAATTTGTCAAAGCCGTGACCTTAATCACGGCTATGCCGTGATGGTCTCTGTCTTCCAGGGTCTTCAGGGACTCGCGAGGCGAGACACATCTCGCGGGGCGAGTGTCTCCAGAATTGTAATTTCCACTATTTCTTGGCTTTCCTTGACTCCCGGAGCTTCACTTATTGACCTGAAAACACAAAAAGCAACCAAAAGCATAATTCTATCCAAAATAAGCTAAAAACTACACAAAAGACGCAAAACGAGTCAAAGTCCAACTTAAGAACAAAACAAGGCAAATTTGGGCGAAATCGAGAGTGAACTCGAATAATTTGCACAAAAACCACGGTCCATCTAGTTATAAAACTAGATAAGCCAGAGGCTTATCAGCTGATCCTGAGGATATCCTTCATTCATGCAGCGGGTCAGAGACCCCGTCTACGGGTAGAAAGGGTAGACGTGCCACACGAATGAGGAATTTGACTGCCAACCATGGTTCAAATCAAAGGATAAGAATAGACTTTGATAATAACCTCAATCCTATTAGGCCAATGGGAGAGCAATTTAACAGTTTTGTGGCGACGCTTGCTAGAAGCAGGCCTAGTATACTTATTGATAATTGCTTTGTGTCGTATGTGTGTGAGTCTTGTGTCGACGAGCTTGCTGGATTTTTATTGAATTTAGCATAAATTAATTGCATGATATATGTTGACTATTGATGATTTCCCCTAGGTTTTGAAAATCGAAAAATTGATCCCCATATGAAAAATTGAAAATTGAACTTTGAGGAATTTTACTGTGATTGTATAATTTATGATAAGTTTGGGGTGAAGGGTTGCACACACTAGGGGTTGTATCTCGGTCAAACAATTTGCAAAAATGTCCAGGTGAGGAATTTGAGCCTCCAACATTGTTTTTAATTGTGTGAATCACTTTTAAGTTGCACTTTCCCGGATTTGCTTGAATCTCTTCATGGTTTGCATGTTTATGTGTTGCATCAAATGATTTAGGCAATTTTCTTTGAAATAACTACTTGGCCTAAATTGAACCAATCCCTAATGCATGTTCCCTAGTTAGCCACATTGAGCCTAATAAGCCTATTGTTTCTTGATGACCTTTTGTGTAAGCAAAAAAAAAAATCCGGAAAAACCATGTTAACCCAATCTTAGGATTAGGAGAGCATGGATGGTTAGCAAGACAAGGGTTGAAAGAAACTAAGTTTGGGATGGCTACAAGGATATTATGTGTTGTTTTGGATTGAGAAAAAGGAAAAAAAATAGAGGTTGGAGCCAAAGGCAAAAAGAAAAAGAAGAAAAGAACAAAAATGTCAAAAAAGGGTATTAGAAGAAAAAGGCTGTAGTCACCCAAAGCAAAAAGAAAAATGGAAAAAAAGGAATTAGAGTGAAAATCAAAGTGTAAACAGTTTCATGCTCTCTTAATTCCTAGGGATGTAAAGCCTAGTACCTTTGAATATCCTACCTTTAGCTAGGCCCTATTACAACCTTTAAAAGTCCTTTTGATGTTGCATGCATGTTTTCGTGGGAACTATTTTGAGATGAAAATCAAATTCATGGGAAGTGCTCTTGAAATGTGAAATTGAGTGAAAAGTTGATAGCCTAGACAAATTGAGAGAATGAGTGAAATATTGAATGCCCTTGTGAGGAAGGCAATTGTTTGAAATTGGTGATCTCCCTTTTGTGTGTAACTTGGATCCTCAACTTAGATTACTGATTGCATGAATGATGGAATTCTCAATTGTTTAAAGTAAATGAATGTGGGGGTTACATTGTTGCAAAGGGGGAAAACATTGAAGAAAAATTGTTTTGTTGAAATTGCATGAAATTTGTGCGAAATTGATTGAATCATTTAAGCTTGCCAAGTTTGAGTCTTTTTGAGTTTTAGTTTGCTTGGGGACAAGCAAAGTTTATGTTTGGGGTATTTTGATAAGCCTCTGGCTCATCTAGTTTTATAACTAGTAAGACCATGGTTTTTGTACTAATTATTCGAGTTTAATCTCGTTTTCGCCCAAATTTGGATTTAATTGTCCTCAAGCAACATTTTGAGTCTCTTAAGTAGTTTTAGGATATTTTAGATAATTTTGAGTACAATAAAGCATTTACTGCTATTTCATATTTTCAGGTTAATAAGAAGAGCAAAAAGGGAAGGACACTTAAAGCAGAAGCCATCACGCCCAGGCCGTGATGGCCATCACGGCCTTGACGCGCACCTGATCTATAAAAAGGCACCAGGGCAGACAGAACAAGAAGAGAATTTTCACTATTTACAAATTATTTCTAGGGGGAAATCATCAATAGTCAACATATATCGTGCAATTAATTTATGCTAAATTCAATAAAAATCCAGCAAGCTCGCCGACACAAGACTCACACACATACGACACAAAGCAACCCAAACAAGGAAAACAAAACAAAAACAAAGCAATTGGTTCCCTCCCCCACACTTAAGACATACATTGTCCTCAATGAAAGAACATAAATATAAAATAAGAGTGAGGGAAAGGAGAAGGTACTCCCTGAACAAGTTGTAGTGTAGGTGGGCGCTTCCAAGGAAAGCTCTTCTACGGTTGCATCTTCAGGCACCAAGCTCTCATGGAATAGCTTCAAGCGCTGCCCATTAACCTTAAAAACCTTGTTGCTACCTGCACTTTTTATTTCTACCGCACCATGAGGGAAAACATTAGTAACAATAAATGGGCCAATCCACTTGGATCGAAGTTTCCCAGCCATCACTTTTAGGCGGGAGTTAAACAATAAAACCTGTTGACCCACAGAGAATTCCTTCCTAGAAATCATCTTATCATGGAAGTGCTTAGTTTTCTCTTTATAAATTCGAGAGCTTTCATAGGTTTCTAACCTAAGCTCCTCAAGCTGCTGTAATTGGAGTTTTCTTTCAATGCCTGCCTTTTGCATTTCCAAATTACAACTTTTGACCGCCCAATAAGCACGGTGCTCAATTTCTACAGGAAGATGACATGCCTTACCGAATACAAGTCTATAGGGAGACATCCCTATTGGTATCTTGAAAGCTGTTCTTTGAGCCCAAAGTGCATCTTCTAGACGGCGGCTCCAGTCCTTCCTATTTGGCTGCACCACTTTCTCTAAGATCTGTTTGATTTCTCTGTTTGAGATCTCAGCCTGCCCATTAGTTTGGGGATGATATGCAGTGGAGACCCTGTGCACAACTCCATACTTTCGGAGTAAAGCTTCTATGGTGCGGTTACAGAAGTGAGTGCCTTGGTCACTTATGATAGCGCGAGGTATTCCGAACCTGCAAAAGATATTGGACCTGACAAAGTTTGCAACAACTCTAGAATCATTAGTCCTTGTGGGGATAGCTTCCACCCACTTTGAAACATAATCAACAGCAAGCAAAATATAGAGAAAACCAAAAGATGCAGGGAAAGGACCCATAAAGTCAATTCCCCACACATCAAACACCTCACAGAAAAGCATAGGTTGCTGAGGCATTTCACTCTTATGAGTGATGGCTGTACCTGCTATCTGACACTCTTTACAAGTGCGGTAAATCTCATAAGCATCCTTAAAAATAATGGGCCAATAAAAACCTGAATCTAGGATTTTTCTTGCAGTCCTTTGTGGCCCAAAATGCCCCCCTACTTGAGAAGCATGAGAAAAATGCAAAATAGATTCAATCTCATAGTCGGGGACACATCTCCTAATTACCTGATCACTACCAAATTTCCAAAGATATGGATCATCCCAAACATAATATTTGGCATCACTCTTGAGTTTGTGAATTTGTGACCTAGTTGCACCTGTCAGAAAAACACCAGCAACAAGATAATTAACAATATCAGCAAACCAAGGAGTTACCCCATGTAACTGTAAAAGCTGCTCATCAGGAAAGTCATCCTGAATGGGAGAAGGATCTTCATCCCTCTCTATTATGCTCAAGTGATCAGTCACTAAATTCTCAGCTCCACTTTTATCTTTAATCTCCACACTAAACTCTTGGAGCAACAACATCCACCGAATCAATATCGGTTTCTCTTCTGGTTTCTTCAACAAGTACTTTAAAGCTGCATGGTCAGTGAAAACAACAACCTTGGAACCTAGCAAATATGATATGAATTTATCAAGATCAAAAACAATAGCTAGAAGTTCCTTTTCAGTGGTAGTGTAATTAGCCTGTGCAGAATCTAAAGTTCTAGAAGTATAATAAATAACATGGGCAGCCTTGCCCACCCTTTGTGCAAGGACCGCCCCCAAGGCATAGTTAGAGGCATCACACATAATCTCAAAAGGGAGGGTCCAGTCAGGAGGCTGGATGATGGGAGTGGAGGTCAATGCTTTCTTCAAGAAATCAAACGCCTTTTTGCAGTTGTCATCAAAGTTGAAAATGACATCATTCTTCAACAAGTTCGACAGAGGAAGAGGTATCCTGCTAAAATCCTTTATGAAGTGCCTGTAAAAACCTGTATGACCAAGAAAATAGCGAATCTCGCGAACGCAAGATGGGTAAGGCAGTGTAGAAATCACCTCAATCTTAGCAGGATCTACTGAAATACCCTTTTCAGAAATAATATGCCCCAAAACAATTCCCTGTTCAACCATAAAATGGCATTTTTCATAATTCAAAACAAGGTCAGTTTCAATGCATCTTTCCAAAACCAGATTCAAACTACTCAAGCATGCATCAAATGAAGAGCCATAAACAGTAAAATCATCCATAAACACTTCCATGCAATTCTCAATATATTCAGCAAAAATACTAATCATGCATCTCTGGAATGTGCCAGGAGCATTGCAAAGACCAAATGGCATCCTCCTGTAAGCAAATGTGCCGAAAGGGCACGTAAAAGTTGTCTTTTCTTGATCCTCTGGTGCAATGTGGATCTGAAAGTAACCTGAAAAACCATCAAGAAAACAATAGTGTGATTTACCAACAAGCCGTTCAAGCATCTGATCGATGAATGGCAAAGGGAAGTGATCCTTTCTAGTAGCCTGGTTCAATCTCCTGTAATCAATACAAACTCTCCAGCTATTCTGAACTCTAGTGGGAACAAGTTCATTGTTTTCATTTTTGACCACTGTGAGTCCATATTTCTTAGGTACAACTTGCACTGGACTCACCCAATTACTGTCAGAGATAGGATATATGATACCTGCATGCAAGAGTTTTGTTACCTCCTTCTTCACAACATCAAGAATCAAGGGGTTAAGCCGCCTTTGGGGCTGCCTAACTGTTTTAGCCCCGTCCTCCAACAGAATCCTATGCATACACCTGGATGGGCTAATACCTGGTATGTCGGCCAAGGTCCACCCAATCGCCTTCTTATGCTTCTTCAAAACTTGCAAGAGCTTAGTTTCTTGGTCAAAATCAAGGTTAGAGGAAATTATAACCGGAAGTTTTTCATTCCTCTCTAAATAAGCATATTTCAGATTTTCAGGAAGTGGCTTAAGCTCTAAGGAGGGTGGCTGCTCAATAGATGGTATGTTTGGGGTAGTCAGATCATCAAGAACTTCAGTGAATAAACAACTTCATTTACACTGTCACCCCGCAAGGCAAAGATCAATCTCAAAGACAAACAAAGACAAAGGTCAGTGCTAGTACAATCAGCACATGAGTAAACATCATCAAAACCAGAAAGAGATGGGAAATCAGCAGCTTCAACCAAATCATAATAAGTGTCATCAGCAATTTCAGAAAGCAACTCTATTTGAAAAATAGAATGCTCTTCCAAGGGATGCTTTATAGCATCAAAAATGTTGAATTTCGCAACAATGTCACCAAATTCCATGGACATGGTTCCATCGTCAACATCAATCTTTGTTTTCGCCGTTTTCATGAACGGTCTGCCCAGAATGATTGGTGATCTGCTTGAATTCGTTTCTCCTGCCATGTCCAGAATGTAAAAATCAGCAAGGAAAATCAAGTCATTAACTTGAACAAGCACATCTTCTACTACTCCAATGGGACGAGCATTGGTCCTGTTTGCCAACTGAATAGTAAGACCTGTATGCTCCAAAGGACCAAGATCCAGATTGTTGAAAACAGAAGTAGGCATAACATTAATAGAAGCTCCTAAATCCAACATGTAATTGTTGAATTTACTATCCCCAATGGTACATGGAATAGCAAAAGTTCTCGGATCCTTGCATTTCTGTGGCATTGCCTGATTGAGGGCTGAATTGGTAACCTTTTCAGGTGCAGGTTTAGGTTGAATTAGGGCTGAAACATTTCGCCCCAAATTGACTCTCTCATTTCCCTTCAACCTCCTCTTGTGTGTGCACAAATCCTTCAGAAACTTTGCGTATTTCGGAACCTGCTTAATCACATCAAGAAGCGGAATGTTTACCGCCACTTTTCTGAATACATCCAGAATCTCTCTTTCTTTGCCTTCCTCATCAATCTTTTAATTTTTCAGTACTCTTTGTGAAAAGGGAATTGGTGGCACATACTCTTTTTTAGCCTCAACAACAACAGAAGGTTCAGGTGTTACCTCAACAGTTTTTTTATTTTTTTCAGGGGCTGGCTCTGCAACCTTTCCCGATCTCAAAGAAATTGCACTCACATTAGGATTAGGGGCATTAGGATTCACTACTGTTTGTGCAGGTAGTTGGTTCGATCCTTGAGCTTGCTGCATGGCATTCATCGAAGTGGCAAGTTGTCCAATCTGTGTCTGCAAAGCATGAATACTAGAATCCGTTCGCTGCTGAAACTGGAGATTCTTTACAGCCATTTGCTTGACAAGGTCCTCTAGCGAAGGTCCGGAAGGTGCAGAGGTGGTTACTTGGGGAGAGTTCTGTGGTGGTGTCAGCGGTAACATCAGTTGTTGTTGTGCGGACGAGTTTCCATACCAAAGGTTTGGATGGTTTCTCTAGTTGGGGTGGTACTTATTAGTGGAAAGGTTAGGAATGTTGTACCTGTTCTGATTGTTGCCTTGATTGTAAAGATTGGCTGCATATGCTTGAGGCAAATCAGTGACCGACTCATCTTTCAGAATGGGACATGTATCGGTCAGGTGTTCATGAGAAGTACAAATACCACACAACCTTGCTGTTTGAGCTTTATCCACTACCAACTGTTTCACTAAAGAGGTAAGCTCATCAAGTCTGGTTTCAAGGGCTTTGTTGGAAGAAGAAACATGGATCTCATTCACACCCCTTGTTTCGACAGAATTGTTTCTAGTTGTGAACTGTTGGGAGTTGAGTGACATGTTCTCAATCAATGACTTGGCAGCAGCTGGAGTCTTATCAACAAGTGCTCCCCTTCTAGCAGCATCTAGAATGTTTCTATCCATTGGTAGCAATCCCTAATAAAAGTACAGAATAAGCAGTTGCTCGGAAATCTGGTGCGGAGGACAACTGGACACCAACTTCTTAAATCTCTCCCAGTACTCGGCCAATGATTCATTGCCTTGTCTAATGCCACATATCTCTTTTCTGATTGATGCAGCTCTGGAGGCAGGGAAGTATCTCTCCAGGAAGACTTTCTTCAAATCATTCCAGGTTGAAACGGAATTCGGCTCAAGATAATACAACCAATCCTTCGCAGCACCTTGAAGTGAGAATGGGAAGGCTCTCAGCTTGATATGGTCTTCTGTTATTCCTTCAGGTCTCAAAGGTGTAGAACAAACAACCTGGAATTCCTTCAGATGCTTATGCGGATCGTCACCTGCAAGACCACTAAACCTTGGCAACAAGTGTATTAAACCAGATTTCAATTCAAAAGGAGAAACGACATCAGCATATTCAATACATAAACCATTGTAATTAACATCAGGAGCAGCAAGTTGTCTTAGTGTTCTTTGATCAGCCATGTTATCAAAAGCAAGTTCAGAATCAGAATCACTATTGGTTGGTGAACTAGTGCTAGCCTGAATTGCTCTACGGCATGTGTGCAGGGTTCTCTCAATTTCAGGATCAAAATCAAACAAGTCAGAACAACCAGACCTAGTAGCCAGAACTAATTCAGCAATGAATCAACAAATCTGTTAATAACAACAAGAGTCCCCGGCAACGGCGCCAATTTTGATCCGCTATCGCACACAGGTCAAAAATGAGTGATTGGAAAAAACTGTAGTTAGGGCACGACAACTCGACAACTGTAGTTTTTTTTTGGATTCAATTAAGAAAACAGTGCAATTAAGTGATTATCAATAAGCTAGAACGATTAATCTACTGTTTCGATTTCTCAACTATCATTGATTCACATAATTTCCATGCCCTAAGAGGATTCTAATCCCTTTTCGATTGTAGAGGAAATTAAACAAGGGTAATTGACACTACGAGATATATATTCCTAATTTCCGAATTAAGCAAACGGATTGAAGCTCTCGTGAATTAAGCAAACACGATCAAACACACGTGGATTAAGCAAACACGATCAAGGTATAGGAACATATAGTCATCGAAATTAATCAATACTTATTCTATATAACTTGAATTAAGAAAACAAGGCATATAGCATAATATTGAAAGGGATAAGCAAATTGATTGGGAATTATAGAACCTCAAGTGTCGCCGGAAACCGATTACAGCAGATTAATCCCTGGTGATTACTTCTCCGTCACAAACATAATAAAAACCCAAGAAATAATTTGTAAATAGTGAAAATTCTCTTCTTGTTCTGTCTGCCCTGGTGCCTTTTTATAGATCAGGTGCACGTCACGGCCGTGATGGCCATCACGGCCTGGGAGTGATGGCTTCTGCTTTAAGTGTCCTTCCCTTTTTGCTCTTCTTATTAACCTGAAAATATGAAATAGCAGTAAATACTTTATTGTACTCAAAATTAACTAAAATATCCTAAAACTACTTAAGAGACTCAAAATGTTGCTTGAGGACAATTAAATCCAAATTTGGGCAAAAACGAGATTAAACTCGAATAATTAGTACAAAAACCATGGTCTTCCTAGTTATAAAACTAGATGAGCCAGAGGCTTAACACTATACTTTTACGTCCTGTGTTTGTCTGTATCTACTTTATTTTAAGCTTATTAATATCATACAGTAATTCGTTGATTATTTTGGTGTTAATGTAGCTCACCTTTGACATACTGGATACGACAGATATGAAGAAGCGTTTGATAAAGTAAGCTGGTGAGCATTGGAGGGCTTTTAAGGTCGACCTGGGCAGATACTATGTATTCAATCCAACATGTGAAAAGAGCCCACTAGAGGTTTACCCGTTTCTTGACCAGGCGACGTGGGATCGCTTTGTTCAGAGCCGACATGATCCCAGCTTTCAGGTTAACTTATTTGATTTGTCTCTAAATTTATGTAATTTCATTAATTTTATTTACTTATGTAATTTAATTATCTTCTATTTATAACAGGAGAAGAGGAAAAAGGGGCAGGAAAACCAAAGCAAGAGTGTCTACCCCCATGTACTGTCTCGTGGGGATAAAAAAAACTTGGTCAGATAATGGTGGAAGAGGAAAAGAAAGCATTTCAGGAAGCAGCATCTCAGGCGGATCCTAACACTGAAAATCGTCCAGATGTTGTTGATCCACCTCCACCCCCATGCCATCGTAAATGGAAGAGGGCCCGACAAAGAAAAACGGGACAATATACATCTGAGGAGGCTCGCCAAGTACCTGAGAAGATTGTAAGTATAATTTGAATTGTAATTGTCATTTTAACATTGTTACTGAATTGTAATGTGACCTGATATTTTATATGTTATATGATGCCTCGGACGAGCAGGTAACCCAAGGAACCTTTGTTCATAGAGGACGCGATGAAATCTTAGCTGCTGCCATCGGTAAACCAGACCACCCGGGCCATGTCATTGGTGTTGGATGGGGCGTCGACATTCGCTAATACCATGGTTCATCTTCACACTAATGCCATAGTAATGTTGATGCAGATAGAGCACGGTTAAAACAGGAGATTACAGCTGAGCTTAGACAGGAGATGACCGAGCAGTTTGCCCAGCAGCTGGCAATATTGACTTCAATGTCCCAGCAGATGACAGTAGGTGTCCAACCCTCTGTCCATGTGAGCACTAAGGGCTCATATGATCCTCCTCATCAGCCTGAAAATGATGATGATGGTGATGATGATGATGATGACGACGACGACCCTGATAGGTGTGAGCTGTATGTTGATGATCATCATGATTGCCGCTTAGTGGCATTGGGGAGGGCACATAATAACTTCGGTAATACCATACACCATCGTTTATTACTGGATGATCAGGTGAGGGTCGTTTTTGAGATTATTCAAGATGTTGATGCTCGAGTCCCTGTGCCTACTGAGGAGGTTCAAACAGTGGGTCAGGCCCCCGTTAACTTCATCCCCTGGCCGAGAAGACTGGTCAGCTTTCTTGTTGCATCTGAGATATTCAGTTAGTTATGTTTTTCTATATTCATAGTTGAAATTATTTATTATTGTTTAAAGATAATGCTTTATTTTTATTTGTTTTAGGATGTTGGAAATGATATTCTGCCTAAAAGGTTGGATCCAGGAAGACCAGAGACATCTGCTCCTGCCAAGGTATTCATTTGACCATTTAATTAATTACGAATGAAATAACTTATCTATGGTTACTAATATATATCTTTGTTGTTTAGGGGATCGACAAAGGGGCACCTGGTGATGTTTTTAAACTTCTGGCTATACAGGTTGTGACCATGGAGAATGACGCAGCTTTGGTAAGGTTGGAGCATGATGTCAGTCCAGGTGATGAACTGTACATCCCAAAGAAGAAACTTATGGGGATTGTACTCGATAAAGAAATGGCTAGTTCTGCACACCTATCGTTATGGTGCACGTAAGTACATTTTATTTATAAGTTAAGTAATTAAATTTTAAATACTATGATAATTAACATGTTTTTCAATATATTAGGTATCTGCATCGTATGTTAGTTGATCAGGGTTCTCCTAGCATCAGAAGACCCTGTCACCACCATACGTGATATACTTGCCCGAGACGATCATCAATTCTACCTTGTGCCTTATCTCAATAACTAAGTACCATTTATTTAATTATAACTATATACGACTTAGTCACTAATTGTTTCGCAAATACAGCAAGCATTGGCAACTGTTGATCTTGTACCCTAGGATGAATGTCGTGGTCTTCTTCTGCTCAATGGGAAATAAGCCAGCGAATGAACTGAAGATGATCATGGAAACGTAAGCATTAAAATACTTTATAATCAGTAATGCAGTTGTTTTAATTATTTGAAATATATTAGATATACTTTAATTAATGTTTATTTTGTCATGATAGTCCTATTAATGCAAACCACATGTTGTGTGGTGAAAGGCGTCGGGCTATTAGATGGATTATTCCTAACGTAAGATATTTATTAGTTCAAACGCTTCAAATGCAGTGGGTATAATTATTGACTGATATATCATGTACTAGCTATAGTATACTTTTGACTTATCATGTACTAGCTATAGTGTACTTTTAACTGATATATATTTTGATATGAAATCTATAATATATCTGATCAGCCTCTGGCTCATCTAGTTTTTAACTAGTAAGACCATAGGTTTTATTCGAGTTTAATCTCGTTTTCGCCCAATTTAGATATAATTGTCGTCAAGCAACATTTTGAGTCTCTTAAGTAGTTTTGGGTTAATTTAGTTAATTTTGAGTCAAATAAAGCATTCACTGCTATTTCATGTTTTCAGGCTAATAAGAAGAACAAGAAGTGAAGGACACTTGAAGTAGAAGCCATCACGCCCAGGCCGTGACACTGGTCACGGCCGTGATGAGCCACCCAGCAAAGTCAGAAAGCATCACGGCCCAGCCGTGATAATCATCACAGGCGTGATGAGGAGAACCTGAAAGTCAGAATTGATCACGGCCTAGCCGTGATGGAGGTCACGACCATGACAGATCAGCACCCATGGACAAAAAGGATCACGGCCGTGATAGACTAGAATTCGAATGCGCGCCCTTGGCAGAATTGGTCACGGCCTGGCCGTGACGGCCATCACGGCCGTGACGCGCGGCCTCTTTATAAATAGGAGCGCAGCAGACACAGAAAGCAATCCAGTTTTTACATTTTACAGAATACTTTTTAGGTTTTCATTATGTTTTTGATGGAGAACTAATTCCCTTGGATTAATCTGCTGTAATCGGTTTCCACCGACACTTGAGGTTCTGTAATTCCCGGATTAATTTGCTTCTCCCTTTCAATATTATTCTATATTCCTTGTTTGCTTAATTCAAGTTGTGTAGAACAAGTATTGATTTATTTCGATGATTCTATGTTCCTATACTTAATCGCGTTTGCTTAATTCGCGTGTGTTCAATCGTGTTTGCTTAATTCACGAGAGCTTCATCCGTTTGCTTAATTCGGAATTAGGAACATATATCTCGTAGCATCAAGTTCGCTTGTTAATTGCTGCTACAATCGAAAAGGGATTAGAATCCGTTTAAGGCATGGAATTATATGAATCAATGATAGTGGGAAATCGAAAACAGTAGATTAATCATTTTAATTATTGATAATCACTTATTTGCATTGCTTCCTTTCTCAATCAATTTCCAATCCAACCCCCCCCCCCCCCAAAAACTGATTTGTGTGTTAATAACAATCCAAGAGTCCTTGAGAGACGATACTCGAGTTGTCGTGCCCTGACTACAGTTTTTGTAAACCACTCGCTTTTTGACCCGTGTGCGACAGCGGATCAAAATTGGCGCCGTTGTCGGGGACTCTTGTTGTTATTTTCGCATATTTTTCTTTTTTTTGGTTTTTTTCTGAATTAGTTATGTCTGCTAGGTCTGGTTATGAATCTTAGTACTTCCCATGGGTAACTATATGCATAATTATATGCCTTATGTTGATTATGAGCCATCATGCATATATTATCCTGGCTTCACTGGTGGTTATGAGTTTAGCAGTGGTTTTGGCATGAATGGAGTGAATGATTATTCTGGCCAACATGGTGGAGAACATGGCAGCTTGGATGAGTTAGCCTCCTTAGTGCATCAATTGACAATAAGCCAGCAGCAGTATCAGCATGACCCCACACCAGTCCAACCCAGTCTGGAAGAATTGGTGCAACAAATGGCATAAGACACTCTTGAATTTCAACAGAGGACGGAAGCAAGTCTTTAGGATTTGGCCACCCAAAGCGGTCACATTGCCTCCGCCTTGACTACACTTCAATCACAACGTCTCTTTGAAGTGCAGTCAGATTCACAAATAGATATTCTTGGCAATAATTCTTCTGAGCATTCTGTTTCTCAAAAAGAGTTGCTTTCTGACATTGTTGATGACACTTATTGTAATTCGGTTGCAGCTGCTGATTTTCCATCCTTTTCTGGCTTTGATGATGTTTACTCATGTGCTGATTGTACTAACACTGACTTTTGTGATGTGTGTACTGAGATTACTGCATGTATAGAAGGTGAAGGATTTGGTAATGCAGTGAGTGCAGGTTGTACAGAAGACAAAGCAGCACCAGTGATCCTCTCCACTTGTTTGCCACCTCCCACTATGAAACAACCAGCGATGGAGTTCAAGCCTCTGCCTGAGAGAATGGATTTTTCATCCTTGAATATGAAGGCACTATGGCCAGTCCAAGAGGTTGAACCCCATTTTTGTTGGGAAGACTTTGTTGACAGGGAGGTCATCTTTGACCCAAGAGGGAGTGAGAAGTCCGCCGCACTTGTCGAGGTCACCATAATTGTCAAGCGCTCACTTTTGTATTCATGCTGCATGCCATGGGATCCGGGAGGATCATATTGCACTTTGAGCATTCCTAGGCCGCTGTATCACAGGCAGTGGGATCCCGGTGGAACCGCCCTCATGAGTTTTTCTAAACCTTTTCCTTTTTAATTATCTTGCTTCGTTTTTCTTTGCTTCAAGTCTTATATGTGTTGACTGTTGTGTCGGTGAGCTTGTTGGATTTTAATCAAATTTTGCATAGATGGATTGCATGATATTTGTTGACTGTTGATTATCCCCCCCTAGGTTTTGAAAATTGAAAATTGACCCCCCATGTGAAAAATTGAAAATTAAACTTTGAGATATTCTATTGTGATTGCATGATTTATGATAAGTTTGGGGTGAAGGGGTGCACACACTAGGAATTGTATCTCGGTCAAACAATTTACGAAAAATGTCCAGGTGAGGATTTGAGCCTCCAACATGTTTTTGATTGTGTGAATCACTTTTAAGCTGCACTTTCCCGGATTTGCTTGAATCTCTTCATGGTTTGCATGCTTATGCGTTTGGATCAGATGATTTAGGCAATTTTCTTTGAAATAGCTACATGGCCTAAATTGAACCAATCCCTAATGCATGTTCCCTAGTTAGCCACATTGAGCCTAATTAGCCCATTGTTTGTTGATGACCCTATGCTATAAGCCAAAAATCTGGAAAAACCATGTTAACCCAATCTTAGGATTAGGAGAGCATGGATGCTTAGCAAGAGAAGGGTTGTAAGAAAATAAGTTTGGGGTGGCTACAAGGATTGATATGTCATTCTGGGTTGAGAAAAAAAAAGAATATAAAGGTTGAAGCCAAAGGCAAAAAGAAAAAGAAGAAAAGAGCAAAAATGTCAAAAAAGGGTATTAAAAGAAAAAGGCTGTAGTCACCCAAAAGCAAAAAGAAAAAAATGGAAAAAGGAATTTGAGTGGAATTTCAATGTGTGAAAATGCTCATGCTCTCTTAGTTCCTAGGGACTTAAGCCTAGTACCTTTGAATAATCCTACCCTTAGCCAGGCCCCATTACAACCTTTAAAAGACCTTTTGATGTTGCATGCATGTTTTCGTGGGAACTATTTTGAGATGAAAATCAAATTCATGGGAAGTTCTCTTGAAATGTGAAATTGAGTGAAGAATTCATAGCCTAGATAAATTGAGTGAATGAGTAAAACATTAATTACCCTTGTGAGGAAGGCGATTGTTTGAAATTGGTGATCTCCCTTTTGTGTGTAGCTTGGATCCTCAACTTAGATCAATGATTGCATGAATGATGGAATTCTCAATTGTTTAAGTAAATGAATGTGGGGGTTACATTGATGCAAGGGGGGGAACATTAAAAAAAATTGTTTTGCTAGAATTGCATGAAATTTGTGTGAATTTGATTGAATCCTTTGAGCTTGCCAAGTTTGAGTCTTTTTGAATTTTAGTTTGCTTGGGGACAAGCAAAGTTTAAGTTTGGGGTATTTTGATCAGCCTCTGGCTCATCTAGTTTTTAACTAGTAAGACCATAGGTTTTATTCGAGTTTAATCTCGTTTTCGCCCAATTTAGATATAATTGTCGTCAAGCAACATTTTGAGTCTCTTAAGTAGTTTTGGGTTAATTTAGTTAATTTTCAGTCAAATAAAGCATTCACTGCTATTTCATGTTTTCAGGTTAATAAGAAGAGCAAGAAGGGAAGGACACTTGAAGCAGAAGCCATCACGCCCAGGCCGTGACACTGGTCACGGCCGTGATGAGCCACCCAGGAAAGTCAGAAAGCATCACGGCCCAGCCGTGATAACCATCACGGGCATGATGAGGAGAACCTGAAAGTCAGAATTGATCGCGGTCTAGCCGTGATGGAGGTCACGACCGTGACAGATCAGCACCCATGGACAGAAAGGATCACGGCCTGGCCGTGATAGGCATCACGGCCGTGATAGACTAGAATTTGAATGCACGCCCTTGGCAGAATTGGTCACGGCCTGGCTGTGACGGCCATCACGGTCGTGACGCGCGGCCTCTTTATAAATAGGAGCGCAACAGACACAGAAAGCAATCCAGTTTTTACATTTTACAGAATACTTTTTAGGTTTTCATTATGTTTTTGATGGAGAACTAATTCCCTTGGATTAATCTGCTGTAATCGGTTTCCGCCGACACTTGAGGTTCTGTAATTCCCGGATTAATTTGCTTCTCCCTTTCAATATTATTCTATATTCCTTGTTTGCTTAATTCAAGTTGTGTAGAACAAGTATTGATTTATTTCGATGATTCTATGTTCCTATACTTAATCGCTTTGCTTAATTCGCGTGTGTTCAATCGTGTTTGCTTAATTCACGAGAGCTTCATCCGTTTTCTTAATTCAGAATTAGGAACATATATCTCGTAGCGTCAATTTCGCTTGTTAATTGCTGCTACAATCGAAAAGGGATTAGAATCCGTTTAAGGCATGGAATTATATGAATCAATGATAGTGGGAAATTGAAAACAGTAGATTAATCGTTTTAATTATTGATAATCACTTATTTGCATTGCTTCCTTTCTCAATCAATTTCCAATCCAACCCCCCCACCCCCCCCCCCCCCCCCCCCCAAACTGATTTGTGTGTTAATAATCCAAGAGTCCTTGAGAGACGATACTCGAGTTGTCGTGCCCTTACTGCAGTTTTTGTAAACCACTCGCCTTTTGACCCGTGTGCGACAGTGGATCAATATCATGTCAATATCATGTAGCTTTTTGGTTTCTAATTATCTTTGTTGTCTAAATGTAATTGAACATATGTATTGTTCGTAATAAATTCAGTATATATTAATTTAGTGAGTTTTTGTTGTACAAAAGTGATTGTGTTAAGAATATTTAGAATATGTTATATTGGTGTTGATTTGGATTACTGAAACAGGAGAAAGGAATGATAGAAATGTAAAAAGGTTTTTTTTAAAAAGAGAATTTTCACATCGGTTATACAAAACAGAAGTGGAAAGTTCACTTTTCACATGGGTTATTAAAAAATCGATGTGGAAAGTGAACTTTCCACATCAGTTTTGGTTAAAATCGATGCGGAAAGTTCACTTTTCACATCGGTTATATTTAAAACTGATATGGAAAGTGATATTTCCACACCGATTTTATGATAACCCATGTGAAAAATGAACTTTCCACATCGGTTATTTAGAAAACCGGTGTTAAAAGTGTACTTATACATCGGTTTTAAAACCTATGTGAAAAGTAACAATAAACAACATAGGTCATTTTAACATCAGTTTGAAAACCGATGTGAAAAGCAAAAAATAACCGATGTGGAATCCCTTTTCTGCACTAGTGTATATTTTTTCTTATATATTTTAGATAATTCACTATATGCTTTTTTAATGCAATATGATAGAATTCATGCTTCTGTCAAGAAGTCTCTTATTTATATACATGAAAAGCAACTAAAATAGGGTGTTGTTTATTTGATGTCACATTTTAGTATGGCTTCTAATGTTGGAGAGTATCGCACCGGTCGTCATCCATACAAGTTGGATTTCACGATTGATATTAAGGTGAAGATAGTCAATGTGGTGAATGATAACATCATTCCTGCCATCATTTTTTCTTTTACTCCACCATCAAACATTTTCAGAGAGACTACGATAGTAACTATTTGGTTGGTAAGTATATGTTGCATTATTTTGGTTTTTTATCTTTATTTGTTGCTAATGTATAAGTCGCCAATCTATATGTTGACTTTTTTTGTGGTATATGTTATGGGGATGCTTAATGCCGTAGGGAACGAGCGAGAATAATATAATGGGGATGCTCAATGGGACGTGCACCAAGATGAATTTCATCGAACTTGATTATGATGGGTTAGAGTTTTGTGACCACCTACAATACAATAATATAATTTGTGCTTATTATATAGTTTTTTTTTAAAATCTCTTCTAGGATTTTACCCCAAAGGGAGCTTGATGAGCCTCTGTTTTACTAGTTTTATAACTAGTAAAGACCTTGGCTTTGTGCTTATTTTATATCATTTTCACCCAAATTAGACTTGATTGTCCTTAAGTAGTATTTTGAGTCTGTAAAGTGTTTTTAAGTTAATTTAGTTGATTTAGAGTGAATAAAGTATTTACTTTTATTTTCTATTTTCAGGTTAATAAAAAGGAATAATTCTGGAGTTTCTCGCCCATGAGCAGATTTGCTAGCCGCCCGCGAACCGAGGAAGGTGACTGTTCCTGAAAATTGCAAACTTTCTGTCTCGCCCCGCGAAGGAGGACTCGCCTCGCGAGTACCTGGAAGTCAGAGAGCATCACGGTTTACCCGTGTTGAAGGCCACGGGCGTTACAGTTGGGAATTTGAAGAGTTCGCCTCGCGAAGATATTCTCGCCTCGCGAGAAGACCAAGAGTTGCAGACCTTTCGCATAATTCCCCTCGCGAGCAATGCTTCGCCTCGCGAGGACTTGGATTCCAGAAATGTGTATATAAGTAGTCTTAGGCAGAACTGAAGAGGGAGGTCAGAATTAGCCAGTTTTGGCTAGTTTCTGAGCTTGTTAGTCTTTTGTTTTTCTCTTAGTTTATTGTTTTCTTCTGTAATGGAGAGCTAGTCTCCTAGATTAATCTCTCGTAATTGGTTTCGTTAACACTTGAGGTTCCGTATTCCATGTTTAGTTGCTTTTCTATTTTCAATGCCATGTCTGTATGTTTCGCTTGTTATTTCGGGAATGTATAGTGTGGTATTGTTTCATTTCGTGATGTAATGTTCCTATATATAATCGCGTTTGTTATTTCGCGTGTGTTCATTCATGTTCGTTTGTTCATGAGAGCTTAACCCCGTTTGTTATTTGGGAATAGGAACATACATCCGTAGTAGCGGTTTTCGTTTGTTAATTGTTGCTACAACCGGGAGGGGATTAGTATCTCGCTTAGGATTTGCATGAACCAATGATAGTGGGAAACCGAGAACGAGGGTTAATCGCTTTTGTTTATTTGCTAATTTCTTAAACTGCTTTGTTTCTTTTCTCTGTTTTTGATTTGTTTTGTTAATTTAGTTTTAATCTCAAAACCCCCATTTCTAACTTTTACTAATTTTCTGTTAATAATAACAACACCTAAAGAGTCCTTGAGAGACGATCCGAGTTGTCGCTCTATACTGCATTATTTTTATAATCGCTCGTTCTTTTTGGCTGGTGGCGGCAGTAGGTCAAAAATTGGCGCCAGTTTCTTGGGAACTCTGGTTTGTTGTTATTAGCGAGAAAATAATTTTTGAAAAAAAAAAAAAAACTTTTTGCTTTGCTAATTAGTTTTGTCTCGCTTTGTCCGGTCTCAGAAATTTTATTTTCCCCCATGGATAATTATATGTATGGGTATTTGCCTAATGTTTATCATGAACCACCACCTTGCATGTATTATCCTGATTTTGGTAAACCACCACCATGCACAAATTATCCTAATTTTGTTGGAAATTATGAGTATAGAAATGGTTTTGATATGACTGTAATGAATGCTTATCCTAGCCAACAGGTTAGAGATCAAGGCAGCCTGGATGAGATTGCTTCTATGATACAACAAATGGCCGAGAACAATCAATGGATGGCAGTAAGCCAGCAATACCAGCCTGACCCTACACTAGCCCAACTCAGTTTGGAAGAAATGCTACAACAAATGGCTGCACAAACGGAAGCATACAATCTTGAATTTCAACAGAGGATGGAGGCAATGGAGGCAAGTAATCTTGAAGCCCAAAAGAGGGACCAAGCTGAATCTCAAAAGTTGTGGGCTCTAATTGATCAAGTTACCGCCAACTCGGCTGCAATGCTAACTCCACAGCCCCTTGAGGAACACAAGGATTCACACATGGTTATTCCTGAAAATACTTTTGATGATAATTCTGATGATGATATTTCTGTTGATGATGAATTATGTGTTGAATCCCCAGATTCTAATGATTGTTATTGTGATGGTACTGCTGCTTTGTGTATACACTGTTATGCAGGTTTATACTTGAAAGGAAACAAAGAAAATGAGGATCAGGAGGATCAAGAGGACATCTGCTCCACCGTGCTTGAGGATAATGAAGAACCTGTGGAATCAAATGCATGTGTTGAGAATGATGGGGTGGATGAACCGTGTACAGAAAGTCCAGACAATCAGACCTTTACTAACTCAGTTTTTGTTAATACATGTACTAACTGTACTGACACTAACCCGTGTGATGTTTGTGCTGGGTTTCTTGACTCTATTTTGCAGGGTGATAGTGAGAGTGATGCTGTTTGTTCAGTCGAAGTTCCAAATATACCATCCATTGAACAACCACCCTCCATAGAGCTCAAGCAACTTCCAGACATTCAACCGCTTCCTGATTTAGTTTATTGTAATATATTTACTAACTGTACTAACTCTAACCTTTCTGTGGTGTGTGATGAGATTTCTGCAGGTTTAACAAGTGATGAATCCAATAGTGCAGTGGATAAAGACCTTGCAGGAGTTGAAGCAACACCGGAGACCCCAACTAACTGTTTGTCACCTCCCCCTGAGGAGCCACCAGCTCTGGATTTTGCACCCTTGGATTTGGCACCATGGCCAATCCAAGAGGTTGAGCCCCACTTTTATTGGGAGGATTTTATTGAGAAAGAGGTCATCTGTGACCCCAGAGGAAGTGAAAAGTCCGCCGCATTGGGTGAGGTTACTATGATTGTCAAGCACCCACTTCCGTATAAAGGCTGCAAGTTAGGGAAGCATGGAATGAACTACCACCCTTTGGCTACCATGTGGGCCTTATGCTACAAGCAATGGGATCCTGGTGGAACCACCCTTCAATGAGTTTTCTTTACCTTTCTTCTTTTTAATTTTCTTTTTCTTTATTTTATTTCTGTTTTATTGTCAATAATGCTCTGAATAATTTGAGAAGCTCAGGAGTTCTGTTTGTGTCTTGGTTATGGCAAGTTTATTGGTTTGATTGATTTTGCATAGATAGATGGCATGTTATGTTTTGACTGTTTTCCCCCTAGGATTTGAGAAAAATTTTTGGAAAAATGATCCCCATGTGATTGAAAACTGAACTTTGAGATTTTATTATGATGGCATGATTTATGATAAGTTTGGGGTGATAGGAAGCACACACTAGGGATAGAATCTCTTTCAAATAATTTGCAAAACAATGTCCAGGTGAGGTTTTGAGCCTCCAACATGTTTTTGCCTGTGTGAAAATCACTTTTTAAGTTGCACTTTCCTGGATTTGATTGAATCTCTCTTTGGTTTGCATGATTATATGTGTGTAGCAAATGATTTAGGCAGTTTCTTTGTAAATAGCTACTTGGCCTAAAATAACCAATTCCTAATGCATGTTCCCTAGTTAGCCCCTTTGAGCCTGATTAGCCTATTGTTTATTCTTGATAACCTAATGTTATAAGCCCAAAAATCTGGAAAACCATGTTAACCCGATCTTAGGATTAGGAGAGCATGGAATCTTAGAATGGGTGCAAGAAACCAAAGTTTGGGGTGGCTGCAAGGTGTAATGTGTTGTTTGGGATTGAGAAAAAATTGTGAAAAAAAAAGAAAAAAAAAAGAAAAAAAAAAGAAAAAGAAAAGAAAAGAAAAACAGAAAAAAATGTAAAAGTGCAAAAAAAGGCTGTTGGAAATAAAAAGGTTGTAGTCACCCAAAGCAAAATGAAAAATGAGAAAAGGAACTTGAGTGGAATGTCAAAGTGTAAATAATGTTCATGCTCTCTTAGTTCCTAGGATCTTCAGCCTAGTTCCTTTGTATATCCTACCCTTAGCCAGGCCCCATTACAACCCATAAAAGACCTTTTGATGTTGCTTGCATGTTTTCTGTGGGAATCATTTTTAGATGAAAATCAAATTTATGGGAAGTGCTCTTAAAAGTGAAATTGAGTGAAAGCCTAGACACAAACTGAGCGATTGAGTGAAACACAAATTTCCCTTGTGAGGAAGGCAGTTGTTTGATTTTGGTGATCTCCCTTTTGTGTGTAACTTGGATCCCCTGCTTAAATTTCTGATTGTTTGAATGATTAATTTCTCAATTGTTTAGAATAAATGAATGTGGGGATTGCTTTGCTTGAAAGGGGGGAACATTGAAAGAAAAATTCTTTTGAAAAAAAAATTGCTTGAAATCTGTGTGAAAATTGATTGAATTCTTAAGCTTGCCAGGTCTTGAGTCTTTTTGAGTTTTTAAGTTTTAGTTTGCTTGGGGACAAGCAAAGTTTAAGTTTGGGGTATTTTGATGAGCCTCTGGTTTACTAGTTTTATAACTAGTAAAGACCTTGGCTTTGTGCTTATTTTATATCATTTTCACCCAAATTAGACTTGATTGTCCTTAAGTAGTATTTTGAGTCTGTAAAGTGTTTTTAAGTTAATTTAGTTGATTTAGAGTGAATAAAGTATTTACTTTTATTTTCTATTTTCAGGTTAATAAAAAGGAATAATTCTGGAGTTTCTCGCCCACGAACCGTAGGTGACTGCTCTCGAAAATTGCAAACTTTCTGTCTCGCCCCGCGAAGGAGGACTCGCCTCGCGAGTACCTGGAAGTCAGAGAGCATCACGGTTTACCCGTGTTGAAGGCCACGGGCGTTACAGTTGGGAATTTGAAGAGTTCGCCTCGCGAAGATATTCTCGCCTCGCGAGAAGACCAAGAGTTGCAGACCTTTCGCATAATTCGCCTCGCGAGCAATGCTTCGCCTCGCGAGGACTTGGATTCCAGAAACGTGTATATAAGTAGTCTTAGGCAGAACTGAAGAGGGAGGTCAGAATTAGCCAGTTTTGGCTAGTTTCTGAGCTTGTTAGTCTTTTGTTTTTCTCTTAGTTTATTGTTTTCTTCTGTAATGGAGAGCTAGTCTCCTAGATTAATCTATCAGAATTGGTTTCTGTTAACACTTGATGTTCTGTATTCCATGTTTAGTTGCTTTTCTCTTTTCAATGCCATGCTGTATGTTTCTGTTTGTTATTTCAGGAATGTATAGTGTGGTATTGTTTCATTTCGGTGATGTAATGTTCCTATATATAATCGCGTTTGTTATTTCGCGTGTGTTCATTCATGTTCGTTTGTTCATGAGAGCTTAACCCCGTTTGTTATTTCGGGAATAGGAACATACATCTGTAGTAGCGGTTTTCGTTTGTTAATTGTTGCTACAACCGGGAGGGGATTAGTATCTGCTTAGGATTTGCATGAACCAATGATAGTGGGAAACTGAGAACAGTAGGTTAATCGCTTTTGTTTATTTGCTAATTTCTTAAACTGCTTTGTTTCTTTTCTCTGTTTTTGATTTGTTTTGTTAATTTAGTTTTAATCTCAAAACCCCCATTTCTAACTTTTACTAATTTTCTGTTAATAATAACAACACCTAAAGAGTCCTTGAGAGACGATCCGAGTTGTCGCTCTATACTGCATTATTTTTATAATCGCTCGTTCTTTTTGGCGCGTGGCGACAGCGCGGTCAAAAATTGTAACACCCGGGTGCTGACGAGGGCGGGGAGTGATTGCCGGTGCAAGAAGGCACGGACAAGGATCGGCTCCTGGCAGGCTTCTAGGCGGAGGGACACATGAATGAACCGATTACACACTCGAATGAGGGGGATCCTGAGACTGTGTAGGTATGGGAATATACAGTTGAGGAAGGCTTATATGAATTGATTGGTACTACCTATACTAACAAGATGCATCTTCTTTTAGGAAGCCTATCACTTAAGAACTCTACAGTTAAGCGTGCTTGGCTTGGAGCAATTTTGGGATGGGTGACCTCCCGGGAAGTTTTCCCGGGAAGCGTGTGAGTGAGGACAAAGCACGCTGAAAAGACCCGTGTTGGTCTGTGGGGATAGCCGTCAATCCATAAAGCAGCCAGGAATGTTACAGATGGTATCAGAGCGGCACCTCTCCTAGTACGGTGTGGTTTGGGGACGAACCAAGCGGAAGCTGGTGGTCATGTAACACCCGGGTGCTGACGAGGGCGGGGAGTGATCGCCGGTGCAAGAAGGCACAGACAAGGAGCGGCTCTTGGCAGGCTTCTAGGCGGAGGGACACATGAATGAACCGATTACACACCCGAATGAGGGGATCCTGAGACTGTGTAGGTATGGGACTATGCAGTTGAGGAAGGGTTATATGAATTGATTGGTACTACCTAACTAACAAGATGCATCTTCTTTTCGGAAGCCTATCACTCAAGAACTCTACAGTTAAGCGTGCTTGGCTTGGAGCAATTCTGGGATGGGTGACCTCCTGGGAAGTTTTCCCAGGAAGCGTGTGAGTGAGGACAAAGCATGCTGAAAAGAACCGTGTTGGTCTGTGGGGATAGTCGTCAATCCATAAAGCAGCCATGGATGTTACAAAAAACAATCCAAGATTTGACAAGCTTGAAAAGTGTTTCGGGAACAAGTTTTGTGAAGAAAATAATCACTTTTAAGTTTTTGAGAAAAGTAGTCAACTACTTTGAAAAGTAGTCTACTACTTTGTTCTTGTAAATTCCAGAAACGTTCTTAAAATCAAAGTAATCGACTACTTTGAGAAGTAATCGACTACCTATAGCACAAACATGAAATTATGTTTTGTAGGTGTGGTGGAAGGTCAAGAGCAAAAATTGGGATCATGACATAGAGCCTTCTCCAAACACAAAATGGGTAACAATAAAGAAAGAATATTGATTGAATATGTTTTCTAATTATCATTATTAATGTATGATTGTGAAGTTGACTTATATATCGTTGTATAATATGTCTACATTGTTGTATTAAAGTTATTTGATCAATCTTGGAATAATCATATGGCTTTTGTTTCACAAATTGAATCTAAGAAAATTGATGAAGCCTTAAATGATTTGTTTTGCTTGCTATGCAACAATTAACTTTGAACATGATCTCTATCATAAGAACTATATTGAAAGTAGAGAAATTGAGATTGAATATGTTGATACAACTAAACACCTTGCTGATATTTTTACCAAGCCCTTGAACAAGGAAAGCTTCTTTTTCATTATAAGAGAATTGGGCATAATTGATCATTCCTATATCTAATCTCTAAAGAAACAAAAGAAAATCAAAAGGAACCATTTTAGATGGACGCGTTTTTTCCTTTTGATTTATCCCTGCACCTATCCCTCTCTAATGAACAATTTTATATGCTATGTTTGAATGTTTAAATTCTTGCCTTCTCTATTGCTTTGAATGTTTCTTTTCTTTAGGTTTTTGATGATGCCAAAAGGGGAGGAAAAAGTATGATATAAAGAAAGGGGATAATAACAAATTATACATGCATATGTTGAGGGGGAGATTATAAGCTTACATGATTAATGGGGAGTAAATCAAAATTCAGCTCTTATAATATTTTTTTTGCTCTGATATACTTCTGCTCTGATACCATTATATAAATATGTCAAAAACACTTAGCGTCTGCTACCCTTATACTCTGATCTTATAATTTGTTAAAAGATTTGTCATAATAAAAAACGGGGAGTTTGTAAGACTCAATGACTTAGAGATTTTGATATATGACAAATACAATTTAATGTTTGTGCAAGTGTTTTAGTGTCAAATTGCAAAGACATATCAAGCAGTGATCAACAAGTTCAGTGAGCAATTAAAAGAGAATATTCAAGGAAGAACTTGAAGAAATCAAAAGAGCTACATGGAGGAATCAAAGAGAAAAGACAAAGATCAAGGGATCATCAAGACCAAGCTTAAAGGAGAATTTTATATTTAAGTCTTAGATGATTTGTAAGAGAAAGAAATCTCTTAGTCACAAAATAGCTCAACTAAAAAGATGCATGAAGAAAATCAATTTTCATAACCTGCATTAAAAGGAATAAGTTTTCGTTAATGAAAATTATTTTTGGAAATAAGTAGCGCTCTTCCAACACAAGTGATAGAAGCGCTCGTCCAACACAAGTGACAGTAGCGCTCGTCCACTAAAGTGACAGAAGTGCTCGTCCAGTAAAGTGACAGAAGTGCTCGTCCACTAAAGTGACAGAAGTGCTCGTCCACTAAAGTGATACAAGCGCTCATCCACAAAAGTGACAGGAGTGCTCGTCCACTAAAGTGAGATAAGTGCTCGTCCACTAAAGAGATAGAAGCGCTCGTCCACACAAGTCTTTGGACTTGCTAAGTCATTAATGAGAAGCTCCGTCCAATGTGGTGGCATATGGAGCACGTCTACTAGGTTATGTTCAAACAGTTAAAGGAGTATCCGTCCAATGACGTGGAATATGGAGCTCGTCTACTATCAACTACGAGCCCAGAGGATTGAAGACGACACTGATGTAGAATCTTATTTCAAGAACCAAAATCAAGAAAACAAATTCTGTTATCAGATCCAAATCTGTTTTAATTAATCCCAATGACTATAACTTGTTTTCTATATAAAGAGGGATCAAAGGAACACTTTAAAAATGGTATCATATCGCTAACATATCAAATATATCAGAATTACATGAAATCAATTTGAGAGATCAATTGTGAAAATCATTCATCATATTTCTTGAGCTTATTGTGAAAAAGAGTGTTTCATTTTCATAAGTGCTTCAATTTGTATATCTGACTATTGAGAGTTAGGAATCAAATTTTCGTTCTATTTGATTGTAAAGAGAGAGGGAGTCTCTTTGTGTGATTAGGGTGAGGTATCCCTAAGAAGAACATTGAGGCTCTTCACAAGAGTGTGGGATATCGAGGTGAAGGAGTGCTCTGTGGTGTAAAGTTTTTTCAAGCTACCTGGCTAAAGCTTGTTGTGTTATTGTGTGAAAATTCACAGGTTGAGTGGGGACTGGATGTAGGTCACAGTGGTGGTGACTGAACCAGGATAAATATGGTTGTGTGGTATCTTTAAACTCAAACTCTTTAATTTATGTCTTGCGCATATAACTGTGATCTTGATGTTCTAAGTATTTAATTCTATCAGTTCTTGATCTGCATAATCAGTATTGAATCTTGAGTAAACTGTAATAATAACTGTGTATTCAATTCTATTATCAAGGATCAATATTTGAATTGAATCTTGCATCATATACTGAAACTGAAACCTGTAAGTTTGTTCTTGATTGTTAATGCTTGTATCTGAAACTTGCATAACGTGTTCTTCATCTTTAAAGGCTTGATCAGTTTCTGAATTTTGTTATTATTAAGTTTTTAACCTGAATCTATTCTGTGATCTATCTTTCTGAATTAATCTTTCTTATCCTCATCATCTTACAATTCAAGATTTCATAAAAAGCCCTTTACTGTTTTTGTAAAAGATCCTGAGGCCACAAATCTGAAAACTAAAGTTTTGTGAAAAAGTTTTTTAAGAGGGAAGAATTTTTGAAAACTCAATTCACCCCCCCTCTTGAGTCATTGAAGGCAAAACAACAATTGGCATCATAGCTAAACTCTTAAGTTTGGCTTAACAGCTATAAGAGTATGGCTTCCAATGACTGTTTGAGTGAAGGAGCTTCCCTTGCACGCCCTCCCGCCTTCAATGGATCTGAGTATATCTATTGGAAGCAAAGAATGGTAATGTTTCTTGAGGCATCATGTGTTGACATATGGGATGCAGTGGAAAATGGACCATTTGTCCCCTCTGCTATAGATGCTAATGGTGCTCCAAGAAATAAGCCTAAAACTGAATGGAATGAGGATGATAAGAAAAGAGTTCAATATAATGCACATGCTAAGAATATTATAACATCTGCTTTAAGCCGTGATGAGTTTTTCAGGGTTTCAAATTGCAAATCAGCAAAGGAGATGTGGGATACATTGCAAGTAACACATGAAAGAACCACATATGTCAAAAGAGAAAGAATGAACACATTGACACATGAATATGAGTTATTTCGCATGAAGCAAGGAGAACTTATGACTGAAATGCAAAAGAGATTCACTTACATTGTCAACCAACTTGCTGGTCTTGGAAAAGCTATATCAAATGAGGATCAAATTAACAAAGTAATGAGATGCTTGAGTAGAGAATGGCAACCTAAAGTCACTGCAATCTCAGAATCTAGAGACCTCTCATCAATGACTATTGTCACATTGTTTGGAAAACTGCAAGAGCATGAATTGGAGTTGAACAGACTGAATGAGAGTGAAGAAACTGATAAAAGAAAGAAGGGATTGGTTCTGAAATCACAAGTCAAAGAAGTAGAAGACAGCGATGATGATAATACAAAACAAGAGACTGAATCTGAAGAAGAGATGGGAATGCTAGTTAGAAAATTCAAGAAGTTCCTAAGGAAGAAAGATAACTTCAAAAGAAAGCCATCCACTTTTCAAAGGAGAAATTTCTGCAAAGGTGACAACTCTTCCAACAACATCACATGCTATGAATGTGGAAATATTGGCCACATGAAGCTTGACTATCCAAAACTGCAAAAGAAGGACAAAACTGAAAAATTTGACTCAAAGGACAATAAGTGGAAAAAGCTAAGAAAGGCCTACATTGCTTGGGATGATAATGATCTAGAATTCATTGAAGAATCTGAATCTGAGGAGGCAAACCTGTGTTTGATGACCAGCAATCATAGTGATTCAGAAAGTGAAGTAAGTTCTAATTATCAACCTTCTTATGATGAATTGTAAAATTCTTTTGAAGAACTTCATAAAGAATCCATTAGACTTGCTAGATTGCTAATTAAGTCTAAGAAAACCATCACATGCCTAGAAGTGAAAAATTCTGTTTTAAACAAAGAGCTAGATGAATTAAAAATAGAAAATTGTGCTATAAAAGAAAGATTGGCTACTGTTTTGAAACCACCCATATGTGATAATTGTCCTAAGTTGGAGAAACATATAAATCATTTGAATGGTGTTCTATCTAGAATTACTAGTGATATAACAACTTGAATGCATTACTTGGACAACAAAAAGAAATGAAAAACCAAGTTGATTTAGTTTACAAAATTGAGAGAAAGGCAAAAACCTTTAGAAATTTTCATGTTTCTCATTGTGCTAATTCATCACAATATGCTAGATGTCATTATTGCAAAAGAAAAGGTGCTTTCTGAAATTTGAGAAATAATTATTCATTGCATATAAGGCAAATATGGGTTCCAAAAGGAACTTTATCATACTCTAACCAAGAAGGACCCAAGAAAAGTTGGGCAACTATTGCACAAACATGAAATTCTGTTTTGTAGATGTGGTGGAAGGTCAAGAGCAAAAATTGGAATCATGACATAGAGCCTTCTCCAAACACAAAATGGGTAACAATAAAGAAAGAATATTGATTGAATATGTTTTCTAATTATCATTATTAATGTATGATTGTGAATCTTTGTGTTGACTTATATATCATTGTATAATATGTCTACATTGTTGTATTAAAGTTATTTGATCAATCTTGGAATAATCATATGGCTTTTGTTTCACAAATTGAATCTAATAAAATTGATGAAGCCTTAAATGATTTGTTTTGCTTTCTATGCAACAATTAACTTTGAACATGATCTCTATCATAAGAACTATATTCAAAGTAGAGAAATTGAGATTGAATATGTTGATACAACTAAACAACTTGCTGATATTTTTACCAACCCCTTGAACAAGGAAAGCTTCTTTTTCATTAGAAGAGAATTGAGCATAATTGATCAATCCTATATCTAATCTCTAAAGAAACAAAAGAAAATAAAAAAGGAACAATTTTAGATGGACGCTTTTTTTCCTTTTGATTTATCCCTGCACCTATCCCTTTATCATGAACAATTTTATATGCTATGTTTGAATGTTTAAATGCTTGCCTTCTCTATTGCTTTGAATGTTTCTTTTCTTTAGGTTTTTGATGATGCCAAAAAGGGGAGGAAAAAGTATGATATAGAGAAAGGGGATAATAACAAATTATACATGCATATGTTGAGGGGGAGCTTATAAGCTTACATGATTAATGAGGAGTAAATCAAAATTCAGATCTGATAATATTTTTTTTGCTCTGATATACTTCTGCTCTGATACCAGGATATAACTATATCAAAAACACTTAGCGTCTACTACACTTATACTCTGATCTTATAATTTGTTAAAAGATTTGTCATAATCAAAAAGGGGGAGTTTGTAAGACTCAATGACTTAGAGATTTTGATATATGGCAAATATAATTTAATGGTGTGCAAGTGTTTTAGTGTCAAATTGTAAAGACATGTATCAAGCAGTGATCAACAAGTTCAGTGAGCAATTAAAAGAGAATATTCAAGGAAGAACTTGAAGAAATCAAAAGAGCTACATGGAGGAATCAAAGAGCAAAGACAGCGATCAAGGGATCATCAAGACCAAGCTTAAAGGAGAATTTTAGTTTTAAGTCTTAGATGATTTGTAAGAGAAAGAAATCTCTTAGTCACAAAATAGCTTGACTAAAAAGATGCATGAAGAAAATCAATTTTCATAACCTGCATTAAAAGGAATAAGTTTTCGTTAATGAAAATTATTTTTGGAAATAAGAAGCGCTCGTCCAACACAAGTGATAGAAGCACTCGTCCAACACAAGTGACAGAAGCGCTCGTCCACTAAAGTGATAGAAGTGCTCGTCCACTAAAGTGATAGAAGTGCTCGTCCACTGAAGTGATAGAAGCGCTCGTCCACTAAAGTGACAGAAGTGCTCGTCTAATAAAGTGATACAAGCGCACGTCCACTAAAGTGACAGGAGTTCTCGTCCACTAAAGTGATAGAAGTGCTCGTTCACTAAAGAGATAAAAGCACTCGTCCACACAAGTCTTTGGACTTGCTAAGTCCTTAATAAGAAGCTCCGTCCAATGTCGTGGCATATGGAGCTCATCTACTAGGTTACGTTCAACCAGTTAAAGGAGTATCCGTCCAATAGCGTGGCATATGGAGCCCGTCTACTATCAACTACGAGCCCTGAGGATTGAAGACGACGCCGATGTAGAATCTTATTTCAAGAACCAAAATCAAGAAAACATATTTTGTTATCAGATCCAAATCTGTTTTAATTGATCCCAACGACTATAACTTGTTTTCTATATAAAGAGGGATCAAAGGAACATTTTAAAAATGGTATCATATCGATAACATATCAAATATATCAGATTACACAAAATCAATTTGATAGATCAATTGTAAATATCATTCATCATCTTTCTTGAGCTTATTGTGAAAAAGAGTGTTCTTCAATTTGTATATCTGACTATTGAGACTTAGGAATCAATTTTTCGTTCTATTTGATTGTAAAGAGAGAGGGAGTCTCTCTGTGTGATTAGGGTGAGAAATCCCTAAGGAAGAACATTGAGGCTCTTCACAAGAGTGTGGTATCTCGAGGTGAAGGAGTGCTCTGTGGTGTAAAGGTTTTTCAAGCTACCTGGCTAAAGCTTGTTATGTTATTGTGTGAAAATTCACAGGTTGAGTGGGGACTGGATGTAGGTCACAGTGGTGGTGACTGAACCAGGATAAATATGGTTGTGTGGTATCTTTAAACTCAAACTCTTTAATTTATGTCTTGCGCATATAACTGTGATCTTGATGTTCTAAGTATTTAATTCTATCAGTTCTTGATCTGCATAATCAGTATTGAATCTTGAGTAAACTTTAATAATAACTGTGTATTCAATTCTATTCTCAAGGATCAATATTTGAATTGAATCTTGCATCATATACCGAAACTGAAACCTTCAAGTTTGTTCTTGATTGTTAATGCTTGTATCTGAAACTTGCATAACGTGTTCTTAATCTTTAAAGGTTTAATCAGTTTCTGTATTTTGTTATTATTAAGTTTTGAACCTGAATCTATTCTATGATCTATCTTTCCGAATTAATCTTTCTTATCCTCATAATCTTCCAATTCAAGATTTCATAAAAAGCCCTTCACTGTTTTTGTAAAAGATCCTGAGGCCACAAATCTGAAAACTAAAGTTTTGCGAAAAAGTTTTTTAAGAGGGAAGAATTTTTTAAAAAAAAATTCCCCCCCCCCCCCCCCCCCCCTCTTGAGTCGTTGAAGCCAAAACAACAAAAAGGTGGGGTATCCTTTAGTTTTTGGTAAATTGTAATCTTGTAAACAATTTTCAAATTGTGGAATCTCTCAAGGTTCTTGAGAGCTGGATGTAGATCACTCAGGTTGTGATCGAACTGGTAAAATCGTTTGTGTGATCTTCTCCTTCCCCTACTCTTCTAGTTCTTGCAATTATTGTTCAACTGTTGTTCTTTATTGTATTTGGTTAATTGTGGTGTATTTAATTCTCTGATTTTTAATTGAGGTCATTCATTCATAATCACTCTCTTCTTCAACTCATTTTCTTTGCATCATATATAGCCTTTCTTGAACATTTTTTAAAGAAACCAAAGTTTTCAAGAAAGTGATTAAACCTCAATTCACCCCCCTCTTGAGGTGCCATATTGATTAACAGAACGGACCCGAAACGTAACAAGTTGACTTCTGGTCAGTGGTCAACTAAAGTATTTTGGAGAGAAAATGAAGAAAGCTTAATGAAGAAGATGAAGATGCCTTATATAGCAATGGAATGGACTCTCAAATGGAGGTTTGGGCCGTGGAATTAGGGGGGTAAATGGGTCCAAAGCATAAATTTTTAGGGACAAAAGTGTAATCTTATACAATGGCATTTTTGTGATTAAAACCAACATTAAGGACGTTATGGTAAAATCCTCCAAAAGCGATCATTGCACTTGTGTGTCACCTATATGACTCACCTTTATGAGTGACTCATTGTCTTCATTCATTGGGTGTCGGATTTTATCTCTGCACGTCCGTTCTCGACTCCGTTGATTACCCGATTTAGGTTTTTACGCCCGAATCAAGTATAATAACCTATTTATTTTGGAAAATTTCAAAATAACCTATATCGTTGTAAATGAGATGTAAAATCTATTCATTTCATTCTCGGGTCAAAATTAGGTTTTCTGATAAGTAAAATCTTACTGTCAATGAAAATACAGACTGGGTTCCGTCTGAATTTTCAACCAAAATTTAATCGTATACTTATAAAAATAAGTATAATATGAACATGACTTTGGTTTTTTTTTTTTCAAAATAATTTTATGAATTTTAGATAAAAACATAAATGTTTATTTATATTTATACCGATTTTAGAAAACAGAAAAACCGGGGTGTTACAAACTACCCCTCTTAAAAAAATTTCATCCTCGAAATTTCGTGACTCAAAAGTAGGCAGGATTTCTCAAACCTAAGGTTTTACTTTCACAAGAAAGTATATAACTATAGAAGATCTGTATCAATTTGTAAAGAATACAGGAACGTCCAATATGTATAAAGATTCTTTAATATGTTCGTGAGTGTCAAAATGCATAGTTAATACATGTTTACAACCATGACTCTAATAAAGTTCCTTCTTTCACAGGATTTCCCTATGGATTAGGAACTCACAAAACAAATTGTTCCTAACCTTAATAAGATTTATTCTTTGAACAAGGAATTTCTAAAATAACATTTTAAAATGCCAACAATCCGACAAAATTCAGATTGGATCACTTTTACCAAAAGTGAAAGTGACTACACTAACTCTCATTAAGAAACTTCGTTTGTCATGAAAGCGTCTATCCCGAATAACAATAGGACATTTCAAACATATAGAATTCCACAATAACTAGTTGAATAGTTGGAGTTTGAAACAATCACATCATGTGACCAGGAAGAAATAACCTAACTCAAATATTTCATACAATCTATCGAAATGACGGAATGTGTTAAGTCTGAATTCAAGGTATAGTTAACACATTACCGTCCATGTCGTCTCTACCTTGCACGGGATCATCAGAGTTTGAAGCCTTAGCTCCGCTACAACTTAAACTCTCCTTGTAGTCGTCGATTTATTAGTGCTAGTGTTATTGGCATCCGATCTACGCTTAGGTACATGACATTCATTTGCTAAGTATCGCACTTGGTTGCTGTTGTAACACTTAACTCCTTTTATTGGAAATAAGGTTCATTCTGCACTTGTTTTCCTCCTTGGTTCTGGAATTGGCCCTTTGACCTAGCCGGTCCTTCTACAGTTCCTCTGTTGTCTCTTTCTTTCCTCATTAGCTCTCTTTTTCTACATTTCTCGACAAAGGTTTGGAAATTCCGAATTTCTAATGGTAGTACTGATTCTTTAATCTCGAAACGCAGTACCCCCTCGAAACGCTCACACTTCGAATCCTCGTTTGGGTTGTTATGGAAAAAACGAAAATACTTGGCAAGCGATTCAAACCTTGCCGCGTATTCTCCGACAGTTAAATCTCTCTGCTGAAGTAGCAGAAATTATTTCTCCTTCTCAGCTCGCACACTTTGAGGAAAATACTTGTTCAAGAACATGTTTCGGAATACTTCCCGAGTAATCTCCCGATTCTCTGCTTCCAGCAGCTGTTTGGTGTCTTTCCACCAATACTCAACATCACCAACTAATAGAAATGTAGCATAAGATACCTTCACTCCCTTTGGACTGTGTATTAGTTCAAAGATTTTCTCTAGCTCCTGAATCTATAAATCAGCTTTTACAGGATCCACGTCTCCATGAAATTGTGATGGCTCCTGGCGCCTAAAAGCAGTTAAATTTTTGCCTTCAGCTGCCTGTTCAGCTCGAGCTTGCTCTTGTTGGTTCTGAGTAGCCATTGTAGAAGTCTAATTTGCAATAGCAGCTGCCATATGCTCCATAGCCTGAGAGGCATAGTCCACTTCATCTTCATAGTTCTCATTCATGTTACCACTACCGCCAAGAGGACCACCTCTACGACTCCTTCAACCACCGCATCCACGACCTCGTCCACGTCCACCTTCTGGTGCGAGTTCCATAACTGACCTACAAGACAATCATTTAAACCGCAACCAGAAAATGAAACACGCACTTACGCTAACACATTACTTCTAAGAAGTAAGTCAATCAAGTCTTAATCAGAGAATACACAACATCAACACAAAAGACCTATTTCCCAAGGTTCCCGAAATACTCGATCAGCTCTGATACCATTAATGTAACACCCCCTTGGGCATTACATCGTAAACACGTGCAGAAATAAATTAAAAGCAATTCGCTGGTTGCTTTCGGAAAATAATATTTTCTTACGTTGTAATCATTTCTCAAAATGGTGATAAAATTTTTCCCTTTTCTTTTTCTTTTCGACAACCACAACAACATCGTAAATATAACCATATATATATAAATAAATAAATAAATATATATATATATATATATATATATATATATATATATATATATATAACATCATGCAACTATACTGTATCTTAATTGTTTATACAACTAGACCTTAATAAGAATAGGTCCATCCAGAACAAAACATAAGTTAAATAAAAACATAAGCTGGTCGTTGTAAGACTAAGCCCTCATTCATGTTTTGATGTATGACAAACAAAGTGTATTTTTCATAAGATTTTTAATTTTGACTACGTACTCATTTCGTGTTAAGCTGCATGCAAGATCACTCGTCCAACAAAGCAAAACAAGCTGAAGTCCAACAAAGCAAAACAAGCTGAAGTTCAACAAAGCAGAACAAGCTGACGTCCAACAAAGTAAAAAGCTGACGTCCAATGAACCACTAAAGAGCTCATCCATTAAAGTACCATTTGGAGCGCATCCACTGAAGTACAACAAGAAGAGCACCTCCACTGAAGTTCAACGAAGCAGGAGAGCTCGTCTAACAAGAAGAGCGCGTCCACTAAAAGAAACAGAAGAGCTCGTCTACTGACGTGGCACATGGAGTGCGTCCACTGAAAGAAATAGAAGAGCTCGTCTGCTGACGTGGCATATGGAGTGCATCCACTGAAAGAAACAGAAGGGCTCGTTTACTGACGTGGCACTTGGAGCTCGTCTACTGAAGAAACAGAAGAGCTCGTCTGCTGACATGGCACTTGGAGCTCGTCTACTGAAAGTAACAGAAGCACGTGTCTACTGATGTAAAAAGGAGAGCTCGTCTACTGATAGTGGCAAAAGGAGCTCGTCTACTAATGATACGAGCTTTGGACTTACTAAGATCTTAATGAGAAGCTCCGTCCACTAACATGGCATATAAAGCTCGTCTACCAGTTGGAGCACGTCCAACTACCTTGAGCTAGTACTCCCGTCTGCTGACGTGGCAAATGGACGCGGCTATTTTTTCTCTTCAAATAAACACGTTTATTTGACTCTTAAAATTAGACTTGGCTAGTGTGTCAGATGGAAACAGTTATTTTTCAAGAAGGACGCAAACTCTACAAAGATCAACAAAATCTCATTTCAAGAACAAAGATCAAGAAAGCAGATTTTATTAAATCAGATCCAAATCTGTTTTAAATGATCCCAACGGCTATAATTTGTCTTCTATAAAAAGAGGGATCAAAGGAACACTTTTGACAACACAATACAACACAGCACGATAACAACAACACAACTCATTCTGATTGTGAAACTACGAATGATCCAAAAAGTGCTTCATCTCTGAGAAAAGTGTGATATTAGTTAGAACTTCAATTTGTATAATCAGACTTTTAGAGTCTTTCTTCTACTCATTTTTTTTGTGAATTGGTGTGACTAAGAGAGGGTATCTCTTAGGCTTGAACAAGGATAGAAGGGATCCTTGGGTATAGAAAAGCTAGTGTGCTTTCTGGTGATTTTTCGAGCAATGAGGTTATCCTTGTGTTGCTGTAATTGGAATTGTGTAATTGCTGGTTATAGTGAAGAAAACCACGGAGGTGTGGGACTGGATGTAGGCTTACCAGAGGAGGTAGTGGAACCAGGATAAATCGGTTTGCGTGTTCTTCTCATCTCTAAACTCCATATACTTGTTAACTTGAATATTTAATCTGCAATCTGTGTTGAAATCTGTTGTTTTTACTTACAATTGTTCTTGTCATCATTACTTGTTCCATAACCTGATTCTTGGGAATTAAAATTGAGTGAAAACCAATTTTATTTAAAGAAACACTGTTTTGTTTCAAATTGTTGAATTTTTTTTCAATATCTCAATTCACCCCCTTCTTGAGACCGTAGCCACTACCAATAATTGACATCAGGGCTAAAACTCTTGTTACAAAGCTTAATAGCTTCAAACGATGGCTACAAATGATATCCTGGGTGATGTGGCTTCACTCACTAGACCCCCTTCCTTTAATGGCTCCCAATACATGTATTGGAAAGAAAGAATGCTTATCTTTCTTGAGGCTGCAGGTTTAGATGTATTAGATGCTGTTGAAAATGGTCCCTATGTTCCATTTATTCTTAATGTTAAAGGAAATAAACAAACTAAACCAAAAGATGACTGGAATGATGATGATAAAAGAAGAGTTGGTTATAATGCTATGGCAAAAAATATTATAACAACTGCTTTGAATTATGGTGAGTTTTTCAGGGTCTCCAATTGCAAAACGGAAAGCAAATGTGGGATACTCTTCAACTCACTCATGAAGGAACCAACGATGTGAAAAGAGCAAGAATGAATGCACTAGTCCATGAATATGAACTCTTTCACATGAAGAATGGTGAGGAGATAGATGAACTGCAAAAGAGGTTTACACACATTGTGAACCAGCTAGAAGGACTCGGACATACAATCACATATGAGAAAAAGATTAACAAGATAATGAGATGTTTGAGTCGTGAATTGCAGCCAAAAATTACTGCAATTGCTGAAGCAAAGGAGAAAAAGAAGAAAGGGCTCTCGCTCAAGGCTCATATCTCCAAAGAATCAATAGAAAGTGATGAAGATGAACACCTTGATGAAAGTGAAGAATCCGAAGAAGAAGACATGGGATTGCTTGTGAGGAAATTTAGAAGATTCATAAAAAAGAATAGAAATAAGAAGCAATTCAGTTTTCCTACCAAAAAGAACACGAACAAAGGTAAAAGCTCTTCCTCAACAATCAAATGCTTTGAATGTGGAAATCTTGGACACTACAAAAATGAATGTCCAAGGCTACAAAAGAAAGAAAAGTATGAGAAGAATGACAACAAAGAGAAGAAAGGAAGAAAGCCTAGAAGAGCATACATAGCTTGGGAAAAAATGATATGGATTCCACTAGTAGTGAATCTGAAAATGAAGAAGCCAACCTATGTCTCATGGCAAATCAACAAAGTGATAGTGAAACCGAGGTAAATGATTCTTCTCCTACCTATGATGAGTTACAAGATGCTTTTGATGAATTGCATGACGAATATGTTAAAATTGGTAAACAACTTATATCTTCTAGGAAAATCATTGCAAAACAATGTAATGACTCTGCATCTTTTCAAATAAAGCTTAAAGAACTAGAAGCTGAAAATTCAAAGTTACTTACATCTAGTTCAATTTGCACCAAATGCACTACACTAGAAAAGGAAGTTGAAAAACTGAATACAACTCTATCTAAGTTTACTTTGGGTTGAGATAACTTGAATGCCATATTAGGAAAGTAAAAGGGTGTGTATGACAAAGCTGGAATTGGATATAAGCCAATGGTACATGAAAAATCTTTTAAGAAGCTTTTTGTTGCACCTATTTCCTCAACTAGTCCTTTTGTTAAATGCTATTATTGTCTAAAGAAAGGTCATACAGCTGCCACTTGTAGACTTAGAAAGAACATTCAAGTTGACATTAAACAAATTTGGGTTCCAAAAGGAACTTATGTTGCTACTAACACCAAAGGACCCAACCAAATTTGGGTACGTAAAGGAAAAGTATAAAAAAAAACTGTTTTGTAGGTGTGTTTGAAGGCCAAAACCTCAAGCTGGTTTTTGGACAGTGGCTGCTCCAAACACATGACCAGAGACATCACAAAATTTACATCTTTCACTCCCAAGGAAGGTGGAAATGTCACCTATGGAGACAACAACAAAGGAAAAATTCTTGGTGTTGGAACAATAGGAAAAAGTCCAGCAATCAAGATTGAGATTGTTCTCTATGTGGAAGGGCTCAAACACAATCTACTAAGTATAAGCCAATTATGTGATAAAGGCTACAAGGTAAACTTTAACTCAAATTTATGTATGATCAAACCTATTCATGATAATAACATAAAATTGATTGGAAATAGAATCAATAACATCTATATGCTAGACTTAGACAATTTAATTTCCAATGATGCATGTTGCTTAATTCCCAATGAAGATGAAAATTGGCTTTGGCATAAGAGAATAGCTCACATTCATATGGATCACTTGAATAAATTTATTTCCAAAGAACTTGTAATTGGTTTACCAAATAAAAAGTTTGTTAAAGAAGGCTTATGCGATGCATGCCAAAAGGGTAAAATTTAAGGCTAAAAACACTGTTTCAACTAGTAGACCCTTACAATTGCTGCACATGGACCTTTTTGGACCTTCTAGGACGAAAAGCTTTGGTGGCAATCTTTATGCTCTTGTAATTGTTGATGACTTCTCTAGATTTACTTGGACCTATTTCTTAGCACAAAAGAATGAAGCTTTTAAGAAAATGGCTAAGTTTACTCAAAATGAGAAAGACGTGAAAATTGTTTCAATTAGGAGTGACCATGGAGGAGAATTCCAAAATGAGGAGTTTGATAACTTTTGTGATGAACATGGTATAAAACACAATTTTTCTACACCTAGAACTCCACAACAAAATGGAGTAGTTGAGAGGAAAAATAGGTCACTTGAAGAAATTGCTAGAACCATATTAAGTGACTCTAATTTACCAAAGTATTTTTGGGCTGATTGTAACACCCTGTTTTTCGTGTGCTTAATTATTAGTAAATGCATGCTTTAATGTATTTAATTGTGATAAAATCCAGAGGATGATTTTATTTTAAATAAAATCATTTTGTTGTGTTATTTTACTGTATGAAGTCACAGTAAAATTTTCGGTATAAAGTTCAGACGAAAGCCGGTCTGGGTTTTCAAAGCCAGTACGAGTTTACTGAGCTAGAGACCTAATATTGACTCGTGAACGAGACTATTAGTGTTTTTTTTATGTTTTGTGTGGGTTTGGAGTGTTTTGAGAAATCTTGTTCGGGGCCGAATTTCCGAGTATTACCCGGGCGAATCGTCGGGAAATACGATCGGGAAATTCATCTGATGCATGTTGGAGCAGAGCAAAAATGGAGTAGATTGACTGATGTGATGGCTATGACATAGGCATGTCCATGGTCATACCTTCCTTACACCAATCAAGTCAAATCACCATACTTTCTTACACACACCTTACCTACACCATACCTCCTTTTCTTCTCAACCAAGTCAAGCTCTTCTCTCCCCTCCAATATGCCCCAAAATTGACGCCCTGCCCCTCTCTTTTCTTTCTTCTATTTAATTTTCAAAGTGTAACCATTTCACACTTTTGCTTCCTTTCACAAAAAAACACTTTTTTACAATTATTCATCTTCTTCTTCACACAACTAAAGGTACCATTTTTACTAAGTTTTTCAAGTTGTGTTCTTCATCAAAGTTGTTCATATTGGTAAGGGTAATGTCCCTATACCATTTGTTTTTCAAGTTTTGGCTTTATTTTCATAGTTGATGTTTTGAGTTCATAATATGCTTTTAAACTTCAAAAAATTCTCAAAAATTGTAGAAAACTCCGATTGAGGTGAAACCAATTTCTATATTCTTATTTTTACTTCCTCTACAACATACTAAAATCTTGTGGAAAACAAAAATCTCGAACACCATTTTCTGTGCTGGACAGAATCTATGTCTTTTGTGCCATATGAGTTTTGTTTCATCTTTGCTTGGTTAAGCTTGTGTTTGAGTGTTATTCCAACATGATCATGACCAAGATCTCCTATGTACATAAGGATGCTAGGTTTAAGTGATTGGAAAAGTTTAGAAACTTTTATGTATTTTCATGAAAAAGTGAAAACTCTAAGTGTTTTGTTATATGTACTTTGAGGTTTTTCCAAAGTGATCATGGATTTGGGCTCCTTGATGTATAAGGATGCTAGATCCAAGAGATTGGAAAGTTTGAAAACCTCTAACCCTCATTTTTACTCAAGGCCGAATGGTAGTGTTTGTGGCCTAGGGTATTTGATTTTTTCATTTTTCCAAAATGATCAAGGTTTTAGGCTCCTTACTAGGTATGGATGCTAACCTAAAGAGATTGGAAAATTTAGAACATCCTAACCTATTTTAGAGGATGAAAACCGAAACCCTAAGTTGATGACTTAGTGGGATTCTTGATTCAAACTTGTTAAACTTTTGGTGTTTTAAGAACTCCTAGCACTTAAGGATCATAAATCCATAAGTTGCATGATTTTTGGAAAACCTTAATCCAAAACCATTGTTGAAAACTGAACCTATGCCTTGTGGCTAGTGTTCTTTGATTAAAAATCTAACCTATGGTTTCATGTGTGTAACCTTAGATTCGTTATGCGCGGATGTTCGTGACCCTTAGTTTTCGTAGTCGGAACCCTTATCGTCTTTTGAGGTAAGAGGGGATTTCCGAAAGATATTCAATAACTGTATGCATGTGTGTATTTGATTAATTGTTTACTTGACTGTTATTGAGTTACTGGATTATCTGATATGTTATGCTATTATATGAAGTTGAACTGTATCGTTATATATGTTGAGATGTATAACTGTGATGAACTGTGATATTGGCATTGAACTGTGAATATATATATATGTGTACATACTGCTGTTGTTGTTTGAAGTTTGCTAAGCCGGACGTGTGTCTGTGCTCAATCATTAATAAGGATTAAAAACCTTAATAAGCTTTGAAGATGAAAGGATGGGTGTTCTTTTCCAAAAAGCTTGAATGTTTAAAAGTACTTGTTTTATGTGACAATATAGTTTTAGTGATTTCTAGAATGCAAGAGAAAAACCCTTTTCGAACTATGTGTTTTAAGTGAAAACTTTCGAAAATATTTTACAATATCCTATTGGGGATTTTCAAAGTTAAAAGTGTTTCAAAAACGTTTTATAAAGGATTTTCAAAAGAAAAGGTTTTCTCCCAAATGATTTAGAAACTTTCCGATAGCCAAAGATAGGTTATCGAGGCTTTCGATTTCGAAAATTGTTTTCGTCAAATGAAAGATAAGTACTAAAAGAATAGGAATCTAGACGTGAGACGTCGCCTCTAGTTTTCCATGCTTAGCACGTGATCTTGGATCGGTGTTAATTCGGGACCGTAAAGTCCTATTCGTAATGTTATGGACTTCAAGTCCAATTCGAGGAATCGAGGACAGTTCGTTCTGATTTCCGTTGTTGTGGGCTATTGTCCTTAGCATGATAAGTAAAACATGACTAAAAGTATATTGATTTCCATTACCACAAACCTTGACCGCGGCCACGGTCTAGGTGTTGGGATTGAGCATTCTTGACCGTGTGTCCTATGTTTCTACGTTTTCAAGTGATGGGGAAATAATGTTAAGTCATTAGCTTTGAGCTTTGACAGTGAAATATTTACACAAAGAAAAACCTTAAAAGGAAAGTTTTTATTCATATGCATTTCCCCTGGCAGACGTGCCTTTGCTTATTGAGGATACCCATAGGGTATCTGAGAGTCAGTCACATTGCTAGCTGTTTCGTTAAGGGCATGTGGCGTTGTCTGACCAAGAGGCCTGGTGCATCAGGATGCGGTGGCAACAGCCCGGTGGGCAGAGCTTGACCAACTCTATCTTCTCCAGTGATAACATGGTGTTGTGATCTCATGAGATTAGGATAGAGCCTGATATTGAAGTGTCATGCACATTTTCGAAAACTGATTTTACGGGCTTGAGGACCCCTTGATATAACACTTTTATATTATGATGATTATGCATGCTTTAACTATTGATCTGATTTCGTGTTGCATGTATCATGTATATGGTTGTTGTGGGATATATCTTATGACGGTATCTCACTCTTGCATGTCTGTATGTTCTTTTATTTTCCTCGTACCGGGTATGCGTATGATTTAGATGGACCCTCTTGTCCCTCTTGTACCTGAGGTCACACGGACAGAGACTTTTGACGAGGCCGACAGGATTGGGAATTGGAGGATGGACGCGAATGCGACTACGGCGACGTACCGAGGGCCAATCACTACTACTGAAGCTAATATACATGGAGAGCCTGTTTGGAGGATCCACTCGGTGGAATCCAGGAACGTGATTCTTCCACCGCCATGGTTGTACCTGAACACGCTACAGGAAGCCGGTCTACTTCACCCTCACGTTGAGCCTGCCGAGCCGTAAGAGGAGGAACCGATGGAGGAAGATCCGAAGAAGACCCCCGATGAGGATCCTGAGGAGGAGCCTCATGAGCTGGTAGATGACTGGTGGGATGAGGAGCTCGAGGCGGGTTATCACCCTTTGGATATTGAGGAGGAGGATGTCCCGTTGGATGACGGAGGAGAGGTGATTGACCCGGAGCCGGAGACTTCTTCTTGTGGGAGCGTTTGTGGCCACTCCGAGTGTCGTAGGCATTGGTAGTGGTTAGAGGCTTTGTTTTGAGTGGTCCGTTAGTCTTGGCTTTTGAGCTTTTCTTTTGAGTTTAGATTCCCAGATTCCCATTCCCAGTTGGTGTTTTATTTACCTTATCTTCTCAGTTATGTTTCAGTTATGTTTTCGTTTCTGTTGGCCATATTGATTAAGACCGTGGTGTAATGTTAAAACCTAAGACCTTTCGAGGCAATATTATATGTATGTATCTGTTGTCGTTTTTAAGTTGTGAGTTTCTTTACCTTTTACTTCTTTTCTTTAAAGAAAAAAAAATTAAGTACCTTTTTGGTAACCTTGTGTATGTTGAATAATCTTTTTCCGAAAGCGACCAACATTTAAACGAGCATTTTTCCGCAAAAAGGGTAACCATGTGATGATCATGTTAGGGTGTCACACTGATGCTGTGAGTACTGCATGTTATGTTTTAAATAGAGTTCTAATAAGGCCAATTTTGAAGAAAACTCCATATGAATTTTACAAGGGAAGAAAACCTAACATTTCTCATTTTCATGTCTTTGGTTGTAAATGTTTTGTGCTAAATAATGGCAAGGATAATCTAGGGAAATTTGATCCCAAAGCTGATGAGGGTATTTTCCTAGGTTATTCATTAACTAGCAAAGCATATAGAGTGTTTAATAAGCGTACTTTATCAATGGAAGAATCTGTTCACATAACATTTGATGAGTCTAATCCCAAAAGGTTGGGAAAGGATATTTTGGATGATGCAGAAACTCTTGAGGATGAGGTGAAATCTGATGAAGGAAAGGAGAGCAACAAGGAAAATGAAGATGAAGAAAGCAATAAAGAACCTCAAGCAGAACTTCAACAAGAATATCTTCCTAAGGAGTGGCAGGTCTCAAAGAATCATCCCCTAGACAATATCATTGGTGAGATCACCAAAGGGGTAACCACTAGAAACTCTTTAAGGAATATTTGCAATACCATGGCGTTTGTATCTCAAATAGAACCAAAATGTGTTGATGATGCTATTAATGATGAACATTGGATGATTGCAATGCAAGAGGAGTTAAATCAATTTAAAAGGAACAAAGTTTGGGATTTAGTTCCAAAAACCAAAAGTAACCAAATAATCGGAACTAAATGGGTGTTTAGAAACAAAATGGATGAGAATGGAATAATAGTAAGAAACAAGGCTAGACTAGTAGCTAAGGGATATAATCAAGAAGAAGGAATTGATTATGATGAAACATATGCTCCCGTATCTAGATTAGAAGCCATAAGAATGCTCTTAGCCTATTCATGTATAATGAACTTTAAACTGTATCAAATGGATGTGAAAAGTGCCTTTTTAAATGGAATAATACAAGAGGAAGTATATGTAAGCCAACCCCCTGACTTTGTTGATAGTGAGTTCCAAAATTATGTCTATAAACTGACTAAAGCCCTCTATGGACTCAAACAAGCTTATAGGGTACGAGAGGTTAAGCAATTTTCTCCTAGAGAAAGGCTTTAAAAGAGGAAAAGTTGATACAACACTATTTACTAAAACAAAAGCACACAATATCTTACTTGTTCAAATATATGTTGATGACGTTATTTTTGGTGCTACTAATGAGTCTTTATGCAAGGAATTTGGTGAACTAATGCAAAGTGAATTTGAAATGTCCATTATGGGAGAGCTTACCTTCTTTCTTGGACTTCAAATTAAACAATGCCAAGATGGGACCTTCATAAGCCAAACAAAGTATTGCAAGGAACTACTAAAGAAGTTTGGAATCGAAAGCACAAAGGAAATGGCAACACCAATGAGTCCAGCCTGCTACTTGGACAAAGATGAACATGGTAAATCTGTAGATGTATCCAAGTATAGAGGTATTATCGGATCCTTACTTTATCTCACTGAAAGTAGGCCAGATATAATGTGTAGTGTGTGTATGTGTGCAAGGTATCAAGCTAATCCTAAAGAATCACATCTTACTTCAGTTAAAAGAATCATGAAGTATCTTTTAGGAACAAAAGAAATGGGGTTGTGGTATCCCAAGGGATCCACTTGCACATTAATAGGATACTCCGACTCTGACTTTGCTGGATGTAAGTTAGATAGGAAGAGCACAAGTGGAACATGCCATTTACTAGGAAATTCCCTAGTGTCTTGGTTTAGTAAAAAGCAAACTAGTGTGGCCTTATCCACAGTTGAAGCAGAATATGTTGCAGCTGAGAGTTGTTGTGCTCAAATCCTATGGATGAAACAACAATTAATTGACTATGGTGTTTATCTGGATCATATACCAATAAAGTGTGATAACACTAGTGCAATTAATCTAACAAAGAACCCAATTATGCACTCAAGAACCAAGCATATTGAAATTAGGCATCATTTTATCAGGGATCATATTCAAAGTGGTGATGTTGTGATTGAACATATAGATACAACCAAGCAATTAGCTGATATATTCACCAAACCACTAAATAAGGAAAGTTTCTTCTTTATAAGAAGGGAACTTGGCATAATTGATCCTCAAAATAATTGATAACAGATGGCAAGCAAGGCAGCACAAGTTGCTGAAAAGATTTATTATCAATGAATGCAAGACTGTTTTTAAGGTTGATTTCAATATTCTCCATAGTTTCTTTTTGATAATGACAAAAGGGGAGAAAGATGAACCATACAACTATTAATTATGTGTTGCATTTGCAGTAAATTTTTTTCTCTGATATGTAATTTTTTTTTCTCTGATACCTAAGTATGAACTGCTTTGAAAAGACATACTTGAACTTATAAGAAATGCAAGATGATTTTTTTTTTCTTTCATGATAATGATATGATAACACTTGATTTTTTTTGAAAGATATCAATGACACAGGGGGATGATGAAAATGACTAAAGAACCATGCTTACTGAATAGCTGCACTCTATTTTTTTTAAAGGTTAAGTATGGTATGGTTTGTCATAATCAAAAAGAGGTAGTTTGTAAGACTAAGCCCTTATTCATGTTTTGATGTATGACAAACAAAGTGTATTTTGCATAAGATTTTTAATTTTGACTACGTATGTGACACCCTAACTCAGGTCATCACATGGTTACCCATTTACGGAAATAAAACTTAATTTGCTGGTTACTTTCGGAAAATAATGTTTTCTCAACGTTCATCTTTTCAAAATATGGTGATAAATTTTTTTCCTTCTTAATCCTCAAGACAACAACAACAAAATCAAACCACACATAATTACATATTGTATATAAGTTATACAACTATACTGCCTCATATATTTTCACATCTAGATCATTATCAGTTTAGTGACTCTCAAAACATAACATAACTCAATATAACCTAAGCTGGTCATATCTAACTGACACTACCGTCAACCTGAGCAGCACAGCATGTCTCGAACTAGACAACCTTCTCCTTCTTGTAGAAATCTCATCCCTTGTGCGGCACTGATATGTTTGTAAGGGTGAGACGCCAATATATGGATTTAACAAAATAACTAAATGCTCGCACAAAAGAAGGCACATGTACAATTTCATGTTATAACAACATAAGCATCCATACTATAGCATACAATTTATCAATGGGCTTCACACCCCAAACATCAACGTTGGAAAACTATGCATGAGCACTTCAATACATCATCTAACTTTTCCTAATCTCCGGAGATCCCACAACACCGTGTAAATGAGTTGATCAAGCTCAATAGCCAAATATATTAGGCACTTCGTGGCATGGAATACTTTATCAAAGCACCATACATACTTCGTAGCCAAAATACCCTATCATCAAGGTATCCGACATAACTTCGTAGCCAAAATACCCTGTCATCAAGGTATCCGACATAACTTCGTAGCCAAAATACCCCATCATCAAGGTATCCGACATAACTTCGTAGCCAAAATACCCTATCATTAAGGTATCCGATATAGGACATCGTGGGCACGTCTGCCAATGCATGCATATAAAATATTTTGTTCTCGTCATTTTCTTCGTGTGTAATCTTTCCTTTGCCAAAGCTCAAAAGCTTACGACCAACGTAGTTTTCAATGTCTTAAAGTCTTTCATTAATAACACAGGACACGCAGTCCGAGTGCTTAGTCACGAAACCCTAAACCTTGCAATCAGTCTTAGGTTCGTGGTAATAGAAAACATCATAAATCTTTTACCGTCGTTTATTACGTCGTGAAGTAGACACACCGTCTACCTACTAGACACCAAGTCTACAACATCATAAGAACACTAGTACCCCGACGTCTCGGTTACTAAGTTCCATATCGTCGTTTTACATCGTTTTTGTCTGTGAAAAACAAATCCAAAATAGGATAACGTCATAAGAACATTAGTACCCCGACATCTCGGTTACTAAGTTCCACATCGTCGTTTACGTCGTTTACGCTGCTTTTCGTCTATGAAAACATATCCAAAATAATATCTCCGTAATTTATCCAAATTACCAAAAATACGTCATTGAGTAAACTCATTTACGTAAAAATCTTTTTCCAAGGTAGAAATTCATTATAAAATCCTTAAATCATAAAACTTAGTTTCTCACAAACCAATGAGTCACTTGAGGTTTATTCTCCTCAAAATATGCACCGCCGTTTCAAAAATACTTGCTGTCTACACTTTTCCAAATTTGCCGTCAAATATTATTTTTAAGGCTTTTTAAGCCAAAACTTAACTTTTTACACTTAATTAATTTTCTAAAATCATGATTAACTTATTTTCACCAATTAATTTCATAAAAGAATATTTTGTAATATTCCGATTTTCTTATATAAAATATAGCAGTGCTAAAATATTTTCCAAAACTCCTCACTTTCCTCAAAATAAAATTCCTTTAATATTATATATCAAGATTTTGCCGTTAAAACATTGAATATAATTTGCATAGCTTCTTAAAGCTTTTATCCGATTAACTTTAATTGAGCACTGACCACTGTCAGGCTTCTCACACATCAACAACAGTTATATCACAGATATTTCCCAGGCAGATCATGCATCATAGCAGTATAATATACAATTGCAAATAATTAAATAAATTAAAAACAACTCCACACCAATACACAGATAAACCACACCACATAAATAACAAAACCAATAACCACAACCACATATAAATCATATAAACCACACCACAAGCAAATAGTTATTAAGAAAAATCCCTCAGGTAAGCTCCCCTTACCTCTTGAAGACTCCCTGATAAACTTACAGACTCCTTCGGAATTTCAGTTACCTCGAAAACGTCGTACTCAACTAACCTTCAATCATCATAACCAAACAATTACAAATCAAGAAACTAAAACATTCTAAACCTTAATACATAGTCACGGCCTCTAGGGTTTTTGAATGACTAAAACTTCTAATCATGATTAAGTTATGGATTAATGATCCTTAATTAACCTAACTCATAGATTATCAACTAAACAACTAAGTTTCAAACTCAAAACTTCCTAACTCTTTTACACATGTATTCGGCTTCAATAGGTTCATAAGGCTAGGGTTCTTAGTTTAACAAATCGTCTTGGATTTATAAAGCATACTTACTAAAAACTTGATTTCTAAGATCATCTATGAAAATCATGAACAAAACTCAACAAAACTCACCCACTTAGGGTTCGGCCAAAACAAATATTTTTGAGTAAAATATTCATTTTAAGAGACTAACATGGATTAGAGTGTGTAGTCATACATGCCATATAGAATACATGATCATACATGAAAACACATGAACAAAACTCTACCAACCCTAAGGTGATAGGTTCGGCCAAAGCTAGGTTTTCAAGAACAAGATTTTTTGATTACTTCATGATCTTGGATTTAGATAGTAGACATGATATCTAGAAGATAGAAAGTAGTTTCATCATCATTAGATTTTCCTAGGATTTATTATGATTTTTCAAAGTTCTAGGGTTAGAAACTTGAAAATGATGAACAACCATGATATAAGCCTTAAATCAAGAAACTTACTAAAGAACATAGGCATGATTACGAATGAAGATTAGAATTTACCTCTTGAAAATCAATGACAAAGGAAATCCAAGAACTTGCTTTACAACTTAGAACTAAGAAACTTGGAAACTTTAGAGTTTTTAGAAAGCAAATGACCAAAGAACTAAATGAAAAGTGAGAGGAGGGTATTTATAGTGTGAATGGCGACATCTCAAGAAAATTCTAGATGAAGATGAGTTGTCATGTTAAAGGATCAAAATGCAATTAAGTTCTAAGGACCAAATTGCAAAGATTCCAATAGTTGAAGGACTAGTTTGCAAATAGACAATAAAATGTCATGATGATGATTTTTGTCACATTAAATGCTAGCTTATCTTTGACTTGGTTGGCTGATTTGATGAGTGAAAGACAAGTTAGGATAATTCAAGAACATTTGAGACAAATCTAGAATGTTGAAGAAAAACCAAGAATGATGTAGAAAAGTGTGGATCATTCTAGAAAAATCTTGATTCATCCATCAAATGAGAAAGTCATCTTCTCTTATGGGCTTATGTATTTGGGCTTGACACATTTGGGCTTGGTTTCATTTTCTTGTTTGTTGTGGGGCCCACTTGAAGATTTAAGCCTTTAAACTTAAGATAAGAAACTTAAATGGACTTTATGGACTCAACTATGAACTAGAAAAGTTTGGGCTTATAAGCCACGACCATTTAAGGTTAGAAACAAGAATTCTAGCCCAATCCACTTGGAAAAACGAAAAAAAACTAATTTAGGGACAAAAGGGTAATTTACAGAAAGTTCAGGGACTTAACCGTAAAATTTCTAAATTTTCTATTTAACCCTGAAAAACCTTCTAGACTTAAAAATATGATTCATCCCCTTGAATCATCTCAAAATCCTAAGTTAAAACCTTTATCGGCTCTTAGAAACTCTAATTTCCCTTCCGTCGTCTACCCGATTACGCTTTCCGCTCGTAATACGTAAATTATTTTATTTTTTTCTGGAAAAAATTCTAAAAATACATAATTGTAGAAAATAAAATACTAAACTTAAGTCTTTCGTTCACAAATTAAAATTAGGTCTTTTGAGCAGTATTATCATACTGTCAATGAAATTCACGGTAGGGTTTCACCGACTTTCCAACCTAAATTTTAATCGTAGCTTCCTACATTCAAGTAGGATTGAGTGGTAAACTCCGTTTATTTAAAATAGTTTTCTAAGTCTCAGATAAAAATATAAACATAATTATATAAATTTCTGATATTAGAAAACAGTGAAAAGTCGGGGTGTTACAACGTACTCATTTCGTGTTAAGCTGCATGCAAGATCACTCGTCCAACAAAGCAAAACAAGCTGAAGTCCAACAAAGCAAAACAAGCTGAAGTTCAACAAAGCAGAACAAGTTGAGGTCCAACAAAGTAAAAAGCTGACGTCCAATGAACCAATAAAGAGCTCGTCCACTAAAGTACCATTTGGAGCACGTCCACTGAAGTACAACAAGAAGAGCACGTCCACTGAAGTTCAACGAAACAGGAGAGTTCGTCTAACAAGAAGAGCGCGTCCACTAAAAGAAACAGAAGAGCTCGTCTGCTGACGTGGCACATGGAGCGCGTCCACTGAAAGAAACAGAGCGCGTCCACTAAAAGAAACAGAAGTGCTCATCTACTGACGTGGCGCTTGGAGCTCATCTACTGAAGAAACAGAAGAGCTCGTCTGCTGACGTGGCACTTGGAGCTCGTCTACTGAAAGTAACATAAGCACGCGTCTACTGATGTAAAAAGGAGAGCTCGTCTACTGATAGTGGCAAAAGGGGCTCGTCTACTAATGATACGTGCTTTGGACTTGCTAAGATCTTAATGAGAAGCTCCGTCCACTAACATGGCATATAAAGCTCGTCTACCAGTTGGAGCACGTCCAATTACCTTGAGCTAGTACTCTCGTCTGCTGATGTGGCAAATGGACGCGGCTATTTTTTCTCTTCAAATAAACACGTTTATTTGACTCTTCAAATTAGACTTGGCTAGTGTGTCAGATGGAAACGGTTACTTTTCAAGAAGGATGCAAACTCTACAAAGATCAACAGAATCTCATTTCAAGAACAAAGATCAAGAAAGCAGATTTTATTAAATCAGATCCAAATCTGTTTTAAATGATCCCAACGGCTATAATTTGTCTTCTATAAAAAGAGGGATCAAAGGAATACTTTTGACAACACAATACAACACAACACGATAACAACAGTACTGATTCTGATTGTGAAACTACGAAAGATCCAAAAAGTGCTTCATCTCTGAGAAAAGTGTGATATTAGTTAGAACTTCAATTTGTATAATCAGACTTTTAGAGTCTTTCTTCTACTCAATTTTTCCGTGAATTAGTGTGACTAAGAGAGGGTATCTCTTAGGCTTGAACAAGGATAGAAGGGATCCTTGGGTATAGAAAAGCTAGTGTGCTTTCTGGTGATTTTTTGAGTAAAGAGGTTATCCTTATGTTGCTGTAATTGGAATTGTGTAATTGCTAGTTATAGTGAAGAAAACCACAGAGGTGTGGGACTGGATGTAGGCTTACCAGAGGAGGTAGCCAAACTAGGATAAATCGGTTTGCGTGTTCTTCTCATCTCTAAACTCCATATACTTGTTAACTTGAATCTTTAATCTGCAATCTGTGTTGAAATCTGTTGTTACTACTTACAATTGTTCTTGTCATCATTACTTGTTCCATAACCTGATTCTTGGGAATTAAAATTGAGTGAAAACCAATTTTCTTTAAAGAAACACTGTTTTGTTTTAAATTGTTGAAAAAGTTTTCAATATATCAATTCACCCCCCCTCTTGAGACTGTAGCCACTACCAACAGTCGTAACTAAAGATAGTCATAGCAGAAGAAGAGAACATCAGCATGTTCCGACCTAAGGGAACTTCCTCCTATAGTTGTCAAATCCCCTGAGTGGTTCATCTGGGCTTGGATATAAATATATGCACAAGTAGAGAAACCGACAATAAAACATGCAAGAGTGAGAAACCAATATATGGATTTAACACGATAACTACATGCACGACATAAAAGAAAACATATACACATATACATGTTTATAACAACAAAAGCATTCATAATAAGGCAAATAGTTTATCAATGGGTTTCACACCCCAAACATCATCATTTGAAAACTATGCATGAACACTTCATATACATCATCTAAATTCATAACTAATCTCTGGAGATCCCCAACACCGTATAAAAATGAGTTGGTCAAGCTCGATTGCCAAATAAGGCACACCATCTTGAATACCTTGCCATTAAGATATCCATATTCACCATCTTGAATACCTTATCTTATTAGGATATCCAGATTCACCATCTTGAATACCTTGTCCACCAAGATATCCAGAATAAAATTGGCACCGTCATGACCATCTTGTCCACCAAGATATCCAGATTAATGCCATAGGCACGTCTGCCGAATGAATACATGTAAAAACACTTTGTTCTTGACATTTTTCTTTGTGTTCAATATTCCATTTCCGAAGCTCAAAATCTTACGACCAAACATAGTTTTAAACATCTTAAAACTTTCATTAATAACACAGGACCTCAAAGTCCGAGTGCTCAATCACGAAACCCCTAGACCGTTGCACCAGTCATAGGTTCGTGGTAATAGAAAACATCCCAAATGTTTTAATACAGTAGACACCACGTCTACAGGACCTTAAAGTCCAAAGGACACCACATCCATAACACACTCTAAGAAACCTTAGCACCCCGACGTCTCGGTTACTAAGTTCCATATCACTTTTAACACAGTTGAGAAAACTTGTTTTCAGAAGATCATTTCAAATGGGAAATTCTTTCATAAAATCATCGGTTACTAAAAATTTAGTTTTCAGAAAAGGTAGTCACATGAGGCCTAAACTTGTTTAAAATACGTACTGCCGCTTTAGAAATACTTGTCGTTGACACTTTTCTAAATTACCATCATTTAGCCTTTTTAACGTCATTTAAGGCAATTTTTAGCTTTTTCCACTTAAATAATTTTATAAAATCATAATTAAGTTATTTTCGAAGATTATTTTCAAAAAATAACTTTTTATAATATTATGAAATTTCTTACGTAAAAATTAGCAGTACAAAAATAATTTCACGGTTACGTCTTCACTATGGCTCATAATTTACTTTTACACTAATAAATCCTTAAAATTATGATATTTTCCAACATTCGTTATTTTTCCCAAATAAAATATTATATTCCAATATTTCATCGTTAAACAATGTATATAATTTATAAAGCTTCTTAAAGCTTTTATCTTGTTAATTGATTGGGCACTGACCACTGTCAATCTTCTCAAACAACAATCAACAACAATTTTATAGCAATTAACCCAGGCAGATCATGCATCAGAACACTATAATATACTACTACAAATAAATAATTAAATGCAGATAAACAATCACAGATAAATAACACAGCTTTAATCAAGCACCACAACCATAGACCAAACACCACAACCATAGATAAATCATACAGACCAATCACTCGAAAGAACGTAGCCATCGGAAAAATCCCTCAGGCAATCCCCTCTTACCTCTCGAAGAACTTAGCTTCTGATGAAAAACTTTGTCGCGAATCCGGAAACCATCAACGCACGTACACGATACAAGACTTTTATCCTTCAACAAACCACAATCAATCAATCAAAATCAAACAAATAAAATCACCTATTCTCTAATGTTAGGTCACGTTCATGATAGGTTTTTGTGGTTAAAAATTTCTAAAATTCTTAAGTCATTGGATTTGTGATCCTTAAGTACTTAAGACATAGGATTAATAATTTAACATAAAGAATTGAAATCAAATATTCCAATTCCTCCAAAACTCAATTTCGACCATACATGAAAACATGAGCTAGGGATTGTATTTGAACACAACAACTTGGATTCAACATACATATTCAATAGAAATATGGAATCCATGATTATTTTCAAACAAAATGAAAAAAAGGTTCCTCCACCCACAAAGTGAGGTTTCGGCCTCAACAAGATAAATGGGAAGGAAAATTTTGTTTGCATCAATCTCTTGGATTATGATTATAGAGATGATAACTAACTCATAGAAATTGGTTTCATATTTTTATGATTTTCTATGATTTTATAGAGAATTTCAAACTTTCTAGATCTAGAAATTGAAAAGGATGATCAAGGCTTTAAATCATGAAAATAATTGAAGAACATGATGTTTAATGATGATGAGGATCCTGGATTACCTCTTGGAATTGAAAAATGAGCAAGGAATCAAGTACTTCCTTCACAAAGAAACCAAGGAATGAAGCACTCTCTTCTTCTACTCAATTTCTTTGCATCATATATAGTCTTTCTTGAACAATTTTTTTAAAGAAACCAAAGTTTTCAAGAAAGTGATTAAACCTCAATTGACCCCCCCTCTTGAGGTGCCATATTGATTAACAGAACATACTCGAAACGCAACAAGTTGACTTCTGGCCAGTGCTCAACGCTTTAGCGTGGCAAACCGAATGCTCAAGCGTCCATAGAATGCTCAAGCATGGGTGTACCAATGCTCAAGCGCCCTAGTCAATCAGACAAGGTCTGGCGTTGACCTGCCACATGTCAATTAGGGCTTACATGGCACTTCAGGATTGGTTGCATGGGCGGTGGTCCTACCTGCCTTCAACGCTCGAGCATGGAAAAGCCAACGTTCAAGCATTGGAATGCTTGAGCACTACTTTCCCAACGCTCAAACGTTGGCACATAATTCAGCAAAATAAAAAGGCTTAAGTGACATAAGTCACTTAAGCCAAAACATAACAGGCAGAAGACAAAAACGTGAGAGAACTTTCAGAGGGCAGAAAAGAGAGGTTTTAGAGAGAGAGGGAGAGAAACCTAGAGAGAGGAAGCTTCGAGACGAGAGTTAGAGTGATTCGATCGTCCCGTCGCGTATCTGAGCACGTGGTTGCGTTCGTGGTAATGTCCTCTTCATCTTTCTCTTTATCTTTTCTTCTATAGTTGAGGTAATTTCTACCCTTTTTATGTCAAAATGCCGTCCGTTACGGTATTTGAATTATCTTTAGTTTCAGTTATCAGAATTTAATTCCGTTTTCGCATTAGAACTCCTTGTAACGTTCTCTTCACAATGTGACATATAGGTGGAATTTTGGAGGCTCGGAGGCCTTGGTTATTGACGAGGCATAATTGAGAGCATAAAGGGAACGCTCGCTTCGTGACGTTCAAGTTGTCGTACAACTTTCCAGGTGGGGGAAAGAAGCCATCTAACGTTGGAAACGACTAAGTTAAGTTTATTTCGATAATGGCATAGGGCGACCGAAACCCTACTAGAGAGCGAGTAACGGACAATATCAATATCACAGTGGGGACTACGTAGTGGTACCAATGATGATATTGGAATTGTACATTTATCGTCGTACGTATTAAATATAATATTTTATTGTTGATGTTGATTTTTTTTACTGTCTGCGGTATATCGTTGTTACGTTATGAGTTGACTGTATTATTGGTGTTGACTGAATTTTTGAGTGTGGTTATATTATATTTATTTTTATTATTTTATTATTTTATGATATATGAAGATGATTGAAATTATGACATGTTAACATGATGGGTGATTATTTGTGATTAGAGATTTTATGAGTATTGATTCATGGCGAGTATAGTGATGTATGTGGGGGGTTCACAGTGCATGAGTTCAAAAGTGCCTAACCAAGATGATTATTGTGATATTATGACGAGATTAATTGAGACAAGATTATTATTGAGGTTAATTATGAGATAGTGATGAGAGGTTAAGGCACTAGGGGGTGACCTGAAACTTGGTCTGTGATATTCTCATATGGGTGACCTGAAACATGGTTTGTGGGGTCTTATTCGTCGGAGGATGCATTCCCGTGGTTTAGACTATTGGTAGGATCGTCCCAGACATTATTTCATTATTGTTACATCTATAGTTCATGCATTGCATGAGCACCCTGGCCGGGGATTAGTGGTGTGCACCGACGTGTATTGTGCAGCTTTAGTGACATTGTTTTGCATGGGCATCCTCCTTCTACGGACAAGGGTGTGCGCCGGGGACTCTGGAGACGTGTCGTTACAGATATCCGGATATGTGGCCAGACCTGAGTATACATACTGCATTGCATTGCATCGTGATGGAGGGTAGAGGAAAATCATAGACGTTGTCGAGGATGGTTGTGTTTTTTATATATATAGATTTATGGAGATGAATGTTCAGTGTGTTCATGTTGTTATAGATTTAAACGTTGCTAAACCCTTTCCACGTTTGACATTAAATCGTTTCTTATCCCCTTTATTTTATGTGGTGTTTGTTTTATTTTTCTTGTTCAACCTTAGACTCTTAGCTAGAGGATGGCACATTGGGATCACCCGTGGATGACTCAGGAGCCAGGGTTCCCCCTCACGGGGACATTTGAGTTCGAGTTCGTAGATCCCAACAGGTGGTTTGTGGACCCCATCATCGCTTTGTCGTTTATACGGGTCAAGTCTCGGTGACTACCGGACTAGGGCAGGGAGCTCCTTTAGGTTTGGGGGGTACTTTCAGAGCTGGCCAGACATTTCCCTTCCCTATTGGAGTTCCGGATGGACAGTTACCACCGATGCCCCTTATGCAGGAGATGGCTCTAGTTCCCTGAATTAGACAACTATAAACACGAGTATGAGGTTCGAATTGTGTTTATCAGAATTTAAAATAAAGTTGAAAGCTTTTTGCACACAAAAGCTAGTTTCAGACAAGTGATAGAACACTGCACAGACAAATGACCTGTCTGATGAAACTTTAACAGAAAACACACAAGCAGACAACTTGAAAACAAGATTGATATTCACACTTTTTAACCCCTTTAGGTAGAAAGCATATACTATAACACAACTATTTATCCTGGTTCACTCTTCAACACAAAGAGCTACGTCTAGTCCTTGGCAGCACCATGTTTTAACCACTATAACTGATCAGGTTACAGACTCCAAGTATTGTTTGCACACCTAGCCTCTTTAGGCTCCAAGACAAGTATTCTTTACACACCTAGCCTCTTTAGGCTTACTCAGGTTTGTTTGTAATAACTACAATCAGACAGACAGTTCTTTCACTAACACTCAGTGAATTAAATGTAAGCTTAGGAAAGACTATGTAATAACTTCAAGTGATTGAAGAATACAGATTGAAAGAATGAAGAAATAAATGCGCAGAATAACAGCTCTTTTAATGCTGTGTGTTCTATATCTTCATATTTAATGACTTCTGTATTTATAGCCTTCAAGCATTTAAGATCCGTTAGAGACATTCCTTCAAATGTTGGCTTCAAGCAGAACTTCATTAAACGCAATAGAGTCTTTCTGGGCATCCATTAATGCAATATGAACGTTGGTTGTACTCTAACATGAAGAATCATGGCTTTATGCATCGTGCTGTAGCCAAATCAGAGTTGTACAGAATGCTTTTGTACTTTGCAGAGCACATTTCTCTTTTCGTGTAATAACCAAGAGTACTAGGGAATAAAGCATTTTAGAAATATTCTTTAACTGGACTTCATCTATGATTTCCTAGGTTGCTTGTGAGAATGACTTCTGACTTTTCTTGATAAGTGTGAGATTAACAAAGAGAAAGCTTCAGAGTCTTCTGTATGAGGGGACAACTTCCAAAAGCTATTTTTACTTGGCTTCTTCATCAAAGAACCACAAACAAGTATAGTAACTTATTAGAAGACACGTTGAAACTTAAATGTAGAATGTCAATAATCCTAGTCAGCAGACAGGTTGACTTTTGCTTCTCCAGACAGGTGGTCATCTATGTGGGCAGACTGGTGAGAAGGCTACTTCTTACTTTTTTGATCTACACTCTGGGTAGACAGGTTAGCAATCAATACAAAGGTTAATTAAATCTTTAACCAATGTTTATTTTTCATCAAAACTTAGGGAAATGCACATCAGACATTTTAGAGACTTAACAATCTCCTTCTTTTTGATGATGATAAACATTCAGATTATTTAGTGAATCTTAGAAAATATCAACAGAAGAATTAACAAGATTCAGACAAGTTGAAATTTTCTCAGACAAGAAGGGTTGTGCAGACAAGTGCACTTAGGTTCACTTAGCACAGTATCAGAGTTATATATGAGATCAGAAATGTACTTAAAGACAAGTTCCATTTTAACTTGTTTTTACTTTTTACTTAGACATCTTATCCTTACTTACTTACATCATTTAATCATCTTAACCTTTCTTACTTTCTCCCCCTTTTGTCAACAACAAAAAGGAATAATAAACAAGATATAGAAAAGTAAGGAACAGAAAAGATAAAGGATAAACATTATTTATTTTATTCATCATAAGCTTCTCAGTACAAGGCAGAATTTACACATAACTACCTAGGCTGACTAAAAATATAAAATAGAGCTTCTACTCTCTTTTCTAAAAGCATCCTAGCATACCTTTCGTCATACAGCTGTCTTCTGGTTTCTTCTAGCCAAGCCTGAAGCAAGTGGAAGCTATGAAAATCCACCATTTCAGGATTGGAGGCTTCGACAGTCAGACTAGTTGATTCAGCAAACTGGTCTGAGTACTAGGGCAAGGCTAAGATAGGAGGTGCCTTGGGCACAGAGAATGGTGAGGAAATACAGGGAAAGACAAGTTGATGAAGGGTTCTATAGTTAAAGAAGGGAAGAAAAGCTAACTTGAAAAGAGGACTGATTCTGGCAAGGTTAGTATCAGGGGATGAGAAGACATAAGAAAGTCTCTCAGACAGAGACATACGGGTGACTCTTATCTGGATAGAAGGGGGAAGAGGTTGTTGGGCCAAGACGGAAGGGGGTAGAGGTAACAAGGAATCAGTATGACAAAAGAATGAGTTTGATCCTGTTACTAACAAAAAGAAGTACCTAGACCTATGAGGTAACATCACAAAAGAGGCAAGATAATAAGTCCTTGCCAATGTTCTAATGAACATGACAATAGGGGGATAAAAGAAAATCTCCCTACATGGATTAAGAAAATAAGGTGGAGGAGAAGGAATGACAGATAGATGAGAGACACTTAAAGTCATAAGAGAATGCAGGTCATACACAAAAAGACTAGATGATATGCCAGCTTGTTCTTTGGGATTTGAGTCCCTGTGAACAACTGTGTACTGAATATATCAAACACAACATCATAGGATGGTGTTTGGGTTTGGTGAGAAGAGACAAGTGAAGAGAAGGGAGACACTCTAGATAAGGGTTGGACAGATAAAGCAGGTGGAGAAGAAACAGAAGGGTTTAGGATACCTTGATGAGAGGGAGAAGATGGTGCAGAAGGGATGGATGACCGGACCAGCTGATCTTCTGACAGCTTCAGCTTCTTCCTTGACATAGAAGGGGACAGAGTGTCAACCTCAGGGTGGACACCTGTCTGTGTCCCAACAGACAGGTTTTCAACAGTTGTAGCAGCAACCTCAACCTCTGCAGCTTGATCTTATGCAGGAATTTTTACCCTTTCAGCAGATGCCATAGAAGGCCGTGGGTAGCCAGACCTTCTCTTTTTGGGAATGAGTCCCAAATAAAGAGTCTTATTCTCCTTGGGCTTTTCCAAGGGTCTTGTTGCCTGCTCCCCCCGAGCAGATACTTCCTCTTTGCTAGGCACATACTCCACTTGTCTGACCTTGGCAAAGGTCTTCACCAGCCTTCTTCTTTTGCTGGGCTGAGCAGACTCAGCTTCTGATGCCACAACATCCCTTGTCTTCCTCTTGGGAGAGGGCTTCTTCAGTTTGAACCTCAGAGGTTCAACTGTCTTAGTAGTCTCAGCAGAGACTGATGGCTTCTGCAAAGCAAGCCTCTGGTCCTGTCTGGCCACCTTTCCAGCAGGATTCCAGATTCTTTCTGAGATGGGCATCTCTGACTCATCAGTGGAGACCACTGGTTCTTCCTTCAGCTTCTGCCGAGCAGCATTCTTCTTCTTATTTTTCTTCTTTTCCTTCTTGTCCTCTTCCTCATCTTCTAGAGGGTTACCCTCTATGTTCATCATAGACAAGTTCTTCCTATCAATAGGAAAAGATTTGTCTATGAAGTGAGCATCACTGGGAACAAACAGCTTGTTCCTGTAGAGTCTTGTCAACAGCATTCCATATGGATAGGTCTGCATGTTGGTCTCTTGATCAGTGATTCAAGGTAGATGTAGATGAGGTCATTGATGTCTACCTTGATTTTCTGAATCAAGTGGTACAGGGCAAACCTGTCCACCTTGGTCACATTGTCTCGTGATCCTTTCCTAGGCATGACGCATTCCAGCAGCAGCTTGTGCATGAATCTGCACTTCACCACCATGCACACAGGCTACATGTTCTCAGGGTTGGAACACCATACAGAGCAATGTTAACATTCTCTGTTCCCACCTCATCCTCCCACTCGGGTCTGAAACCAGTGCCAATTCTAGGGCATTTGGTGACAAGCTCCAGAGAGCTGATGGGGAAGAGAAGAGTGGTGTCCATCACTCGAGCATGAAATCTCTTGGTTCCATCAAGATTACTGGTGAGAACCACAACACTCGTCCAGAAGTCTCTGACAAGCTTAGGATGAACCAGCTCCTTTAGATCAAAGAAGGAGGTCCACTTGGAGTATTCCATCTCCTCTATGATGTCCATTCCCCATTTATTCATCTGTTGGATGTCAACGGTCTACCCAGCTAGGATTTTCTCCACATCAGAGAGCCTTATGTTGTACTTCTCAGCGATTTCTTTTGAGGAAAGATGCTTTGATGGTGCCATTTCAGAGAAAAAGAGTTTCTAGGGTTATGGAAGAGAGAAGGGTTTGATAGAGGAGAAGACGAAGACGGAGACGAAGAAATTTTTAGAGTTTGAAAATGTAAAGGTTAAACCTTTCTGACTCTTTGCCTTTTATAGTCATTAAGGCATGAGAGAGAAATAAAACATTTTAAATTTTAAAACGGCACGATTAACCTCGGGAACTACAACGCCCACTTTAGACATAATGAAAACATGGTTTCAAGATAAAAGTGTTATGCACATGATTAGCTTCAGATTAATAAATGGTATTAAATAATTAATAACCATTTTAACAAAAACTGTTGAGTTCTAGCATTGTGACTCAGCATGGTCAGACAGGTAGCAAAGACAGGTGATATAAAAGCATAAGACAGGTAGCATAGACAGGTTAATTATAAGACATGTCATTCAGCAATACAATGCATGTTTAGATTATCTCTAATAAATAAAAACCTTTCTTCTGCTAATGGTTTAGTGAAAACATCAGCCCAATGATTTTCAGTTTTAACAAACTTAATATCAAAGATACCTTTCGGAACATAATCCCTTATAAAGTAATGTTTGATTTCAATATGCTTAGCCTTAGAATGCTGAATTGGATTTTTAGTTAAGAATATGGCACTAGATGTATCACACCACACAGCTATGTTATGCTCGTAAGTAGAGTAATCCTCAAGTTGATGTTTTACCCATAAGATTTGAGAGCAGCAACCAGCAGTTGAAATGTATTATGCCCCAACAGTAGATAAGGCAATAGGTGTCTGCCTCTTGCTTGAATAGGAGACTAAACTTGCTCCCATGAAGTGACATCCTCCACTAGTGCTTTTTCTTTCTATTATGTCTCCAGCAAAATCAGCATCACAGAATCTCACTAATCTGTATTCTTTTGATCTTAAATACAACAAACCAAGATTAGTAGTCCCAAGCAAATATCTAAATATTCTTTTAACAGCTTTAAGATGAGATTCTTTTGGGTCAGATTGGAATCTAGCACACAAACAAACACTAAACTGAATGTCAGGTATGCTTGAAGTTAAGTACAATAGAGAGCCAATCATACCTCTGTAGACAGTTTGGTCTAACTTTTTACCTTCATCATCTTTGCTTAGTTTTGCATTGGATTGCATGGGAGTTTTCTTTAGTTTGGCACTTTCCATTTTGTACATTTTGAGTATCTCCTTGGTATACTTTTGTTGATGGATGTAGATTCCATCACTTGTCTTTTTGATTTGTAATCCAAGAAAGAACTTTAATTATCCCATCATGCTCATCATAAATTCTGCTTGCATTAGCTTGGAATATTCCTTGCACAACTTTTCATTAGTTGCTCCAAAAATAATATCATCATATATTTGGACTATAATAAAATTCTCTTTAGAACTTTTCTTAAATAGGGTAGTATCTACTTGTCCTCTAGTAAATCCAATATGCATGAGAAAAGAACTAAGTCTATCATACCATGCTCTAGGTGCTTGTTTCAAACCATATAATGCCTTTTTAAGTTTGAAAACATGACCTGCTTTATCAGTATCTTCAAAACCAGGGGGTTGTTTAACATACACTTCTTCTTCAATTATACCATTTAGAAAAGCACTTTTTACATCCATTTGAAAAAGAATGATTTGGTGTTGTGCAGCATATGACATTAGTATGCGGATAGCTTCTATTCTAGATGCAAGTGCAAAGGTTTCAGTGTAATCAATACCTTCTTGTTGGTTATAGCCTTGAGCTACTTGTAACACCCTGTTTTTCGTATGCTTCTTTATCAGTAAATACATGCTTTAATGTATTTATTTTTGATAAAATCCAGAGGATGATTTTATTTAAAATAAAATCATTTTCTTGTGTTCTTTTACTGTGTGAAGTCACAGCAAAATTTTCGATTGTAATTTTTAGACAAAAACCGGTCTGCGTTTTCTCTGCCAGTACAAGTTTACTGAGCTAGAGACAAAATTTTGATTCGTGAACGAGAAGGTTAGTGTTTTCATGAGCTTTTGTGTGGGTTTGGTAAATTTTCGAATTTTGTTGCCCGGGAATAAAATATAATATTTTATCCAGACGAAACCTTCAGAAAATACGATCCGATGTGCAACCGGTTACGTATTTAAGCAGTTAAAGGTACCCTAAAGGATGAGAAAGGGCTTGATAGGAAGCCTCATTAAATGCTTATGACACACCTAAGGAAAAGTAACTATTAACTTTATTCCAAAATCTTACTTTTCATCTTTCTCTCTCCAATCACATCACATCACATTAACTCTTTAACCTCTCTACAAGCAACCACCTTCTTTCTTCTTCTTTCTTCATCTTTCTTCTCTTCTTCCTCTACAAAACCGTACCCCCCTCCCTCTTACTCTATAAATACCACTCATCAACTTCACTTCATCACTTTCCTTTCTCCTACTCCATTAAAACCCTTAAGTTTTCATCTTTTTCTTAACTTCAAGCTTCCAAAGCTTTAGTTTTTCTTCTTCCTTTCACTAAGTGTTCTTCATCAAAGTTGTTCCTCTTGTTTAGGGAAATACTCTCATGTATTCTTTTCTTTAAAAACTTCATCTTTTTCTAAAGTTTCTTCTTTATGTCATATATGAGCTTTTATCTTCAAAAATCTCTCAAAACTTGTAGAAAACTCCTTTTGAGTTGAAACCAATTTCTATGGTCTTGTATTTACTTGTAGTTTAACATACTAAAAGGTTGTGGAAAACAAAGTTTCCTAACCTCTACTTTCTAATGAGGCCGAACCATGCATATGGTTTAGATGGATCTTGTTTCAACTTTTACAAGTAGGAGTTTGTATTTAAAGATTTGTTTTCCCAAAATGATCATGGACCAAGGGTCCTTTATGTTAAAGGATGCTATGTCTAAAGTGATTGGAAAGATTAAAGATTTGTTTTCCCAAAATGATCATGGACCAAGGCTCCTTTATGTTAAAGGATGCTATGTCTAAAGTGATTGGAAAGATTAAAGATTTGTTTTCCCAAAATGATCATGGACCAAGGCTCCTTTATGTTAAATGATGCTATGTCTAAAGTGATTGGAAAGTTTAAAGATTTTTATTATACTTTGATGTGATTTACTTTTATTTCATTTATATTTATGCCAATTACTTTATGTCATTTACATTATGTCATTTACTTTATGTCATTTATGTTTATGTCATTTATGATTCATTTACTTATGTCATTATACTTGAATTCTTTATAATCCTATGTTGCTTTCAAGATGATCATAGACTTGAGCTTCATAAGTTATTGGATGCTAAAAGGTCTAAGAGATTGGAAGAGTTTAAAGATTTTTATCATAAAAACCCAAGGATGGCCGAATCTTAAAGGTTATGGACCTAGGGTGTTTCGTTTTTCATTTATCCAAAGTGATCATGGTTTTGAGCTCCTTACTATTAATGGATGCTAAACCAAAGAGATTGGAAAAATTTAAATGTTCCTAGCCTATTTTATTGGTCAAGGCCGAATCTCCATCAAGTGTAACTTGGTGGGATTTTTGTTCAACTTTGTTTAAAGTAATCATGTTTTAAACTCCTAGCACTTAAGGATCATAAATCCCTAAGTTGCATGTGCTTTGGAAACTTCTAGCCCTAAGTTCTCGATTGAGTTCTAATCCTTTGAACCTTGTGTCTTGAAACCTAGACTTTCATCCTAACCAAATTTGAAGAACGTTCGTGAAACTGTTTATTTTCTCGCATTCTCTTACCTTCTTGAGGTAAGAGGGGATTTCCTAAAGATATTCAATAACTCTATGCATGTGTGTATGTGTTTAATTGGATATTTACATGTTGATTGAGCTTACTTGATTATCTAATGTACTTGAACTGTTATGCTATTATCTGATGTTGAACTGTACTTGTTCTAAATGTTATAATGCATATATGTGATGAACTGCTTTCAACTGTGATATTAGCTTTGAACTGATGATATATACTGCTGTTGATTGAAAGTTTGCTAAGCCAGACGTGCGTCTGTGCTCAACCGTTATAAGGATTAAAAACCTTAATAAGCTTTGAAGATGAATGGATTGGTGTTCTTTTCCAAAAACTCTTTAAACTTAAAGTACTTGTTTTAAATGTTGAAATGGTTTTGGTAAACTATTGTTATACAAGAGAAAAATCATTTTCGAACTATATGTCTTCAAGTGAAAACTTTCAAGATTATTTGGCAATATCCTACTGGGGGGAAATATTTCAAAGATAAAAGAATTTCAAAGATGCTTTATAAAAAATTTTCAAAGAAAAGGTTTTCCTAAATATTTTAGAAACTTTCCGATAACCTAGATAGGTTATCGAGGATTCGGTTTTGAATTTGTTTTTCACTGAACGAAAAATAAGTACTTAAGAAAGAGAATCTAGTACGCGAGACGTCGCCTCTAGTATTCAGTTATGCACACGTGATCTTGGATCAGTGTTAATTCGGTACTACGAGTCCTGGTTATGATGTTATGGACTGAGAGTCCAATTCTCGAAATCGAGGACAGTGCGTTCTGATTTCATTGTTGTGGACTGTATGTCCTAATCGCGTTGTGTTTGACCGTGTCTTCTAACCACGTGTGATGAACATTGTTAAAGGTGAATGTTGCTTTCTACAACCACAAGCCTAGGACTGGTGCATCGGTCTCGGGCGTTGTGATTGAGCATTCGGACTGTGTGTCCTATGCTTCTATGTTTTCAAGTGATGGGGAAATGATGATTAAGTCGTTAGCTTTGAGCTGCGATAGCGAAAAAGAATGAACACAAAGAAAACCTTTTAAATAAAATATTTTCTCATGTGCATTTCCCCAAGCAGAAGTGTTATTGATGAATATATCAGATACAAAGGTGGTATCTGGGAGTCTGTCCATGTAAACCGAGTGAAGAGGCACATGTGACGTTGCTCGTCCTGAGACCATAATGCATGAGGGTGAGGAGGCAACTGCCCGGTGGGCTAGAGATTGACCAACTCTAATTCTTCTCCAGTGAAAAACGGTGTTGATATCTCATGAGATTAAGTTAGAGCCTGATATTGAAGTGCCATGCATATTTTCGAAAGATTGACTGTGCGGGTTTGAGGCCCTTTGATATAACACTGTTATATTGTGTATATGCATGATTTAACTGCTTATATGATTCTGTGATGTATGTATCATGTATATGGTTGTTGTGGGATATATCTTATGATGGTATCTCACTCTTTCAATTATATCAGGTCTCTTCGGGTTTTGCTGTAGTACCTTGGTACTCTAGTGCCGATGTTGCAGAGGAGTCTTTCTAAGTCAATTGAAGACCTAGTGTTAGGGGTTGGGAAAGTATTCGATTGGGGGTCTCTCCAATGAATATTTGACAGAATGACCAGCTTAGGAGTATGAGTTGGGTTGTATATCTAAAGGGGTCCGTGAATGTAGTGTTATATACATCCATCTGAAGTTTAAACTTCCTCTTTCGAAAATGGAAACTTATAGAAATGTTGTATGTCATGGTAACTTTGTTATGAACGTGACGTTACGTTTTAAATGTATGTATGCTGGATTTCAGAGTTATCCCTATAGAAGAAAATCTTATACCCCGGTTTTTCTGACTTAAGAGAAAACAAATTTTCCGAAAGCAACCAGCAAATTATCTTTTAATTTAAATTCCGCATGTGTTACGTAAGTAATGCCATTAGGGAGGGCGTTACAAGGTGGTATTAGAGCCAGGTCGAGTCTTTCGGGATCTTTGGGAAATAGGTCTGTTGTGTTGACGTTGTGTTTTCTCTGAATTAAGTTTTATTCGGATTACTTCTTAGAAGTAATGTGTGTTGATACGCTTTTACACGTTTCCTTTTCTGGTTGTGGCCTGACTAATTTGTTCGGCAAGTCAGTTATGGAACCAGCACCAGAAGGTGGACGTGGACGAGGATGTGGACGCGGTCGTGGACGTGGACGTGGTCACAGAGGTGGTCCTATTGGCGGTCGTGCCAACATGAATGCGAATTATGACGGCGGGATGGACTTTGCTGCCCAAGCTTTGGCTGACGTTGCTGCTGCCATAGCTCTTCAGACGGCTAATGCTGCTGCCCAGAACCAACAGGAGCAACGGAGGGCAGAACAAGCTGCAGAGGGAAGGCATTTGGATGCTTTCCGATGTCAGAATCCATCACAGTTTGATGGAGACATGGATCCAATAAGGGCTGATCTTTGGATTCAAGAGCTAGCTATAGAGAAGATCTTTGAGCTGGTTCACACCCCAGAGGGAGCAAAGGTGCCTTATGCAACATTCCAACTGATTGGAGATGCTGAATACTGGTGGGAAGGCACCAGACAACTGCTGGTAGCTGAACATCAGGCGATCACTTTGGGAGTATTGCGCAACAAATTTTTGGACAAATATTTTCCCCAGAGTGCTCGGACAGAGAAAGAGCAAGAATTCCTGAGGCTGAGTCAGCGGGACATGACAGTGGGGGGAATATACGGCAAGGTTTGAGTCCCTTGCCAAATATTTTTGCTTTTTCCAGAACAACCCCAATGAGGAGTGGAAGTGCGAAAGGTTCGAAGCCGATCTTCGCTTCGAGATCAAGGAATCTGTGATGCCATTGGAAATCCAGAATTTCCAAGCCTTAGTAGAGAAGTATAGAAAAGTGGAACTAATGAGGAAGGAAAGAGGCAATAGAGAAACTGTTGCAGGACCCACTCGTTCCAAAGACCAATATCAAGATCAGAATCAGAAAGGGAAGCAACATCGGAGGGAACCTTATTTCCGGCCACAAGGGAATGACCTGAATCAACGACAACATCGTTCTGATAATTCTGAATCGGGAAGTGGAGGTCAACAGAACCAAAATCGAGAGAGTTAGGAGATGTTACAAGTGTGGAGACCCAGACCACATGGCTAATGTTTGCCCATGCAAAAGAGTGAAATGTTTCAATTGTGGAAAATTTGGACACTTCTCAAGGGATTGTAATGCACCAAGGATTGAAAAGCCTGTCAACACCTTAGGAACTGATAGACCCACGGCGAAGGGAATAGTCTACACCATGACTGGCGTTGGAGCTTCACAATCTGACGATCTTTTACAATAGAAGTAGTGTTGAAAAATTTCACAATTTGAAGGTCTTATGGCAGTGGTCTATAATTCTAAGTTATAATAGGATTCTAAGTATAATCGCGTTTTGACGCCCTTGAGTATTTGACTCTCTAGGGTCTCCTATGTTACTAGTCTTTCCAGTGAATGTATGTTCTTACGACTTTTGGGAATAAAAGTCTCCTTAAGAAATTTGTTCCAGTTCCCTTCTCTTTTGATTGTTGTGGTCAGTTTAGACTTCGGATCCAATCTTTCTTTTCCTAGAGTTATGAATTGCCTTGTTGTTGCACGGGATGGGTATGTTTATAAAAGAAGTTTCTTGATGAAACTTAACCTAATCACTTTTACTTTTGGTGGAAGTGATTCCGTTTGAATTCTTATCGAACTGGAACTCTTTTAAATTGTTGACCAGGAAATTCTAGTGAAAGGAGAAACTTTTTAGATTCATGATTGTAAATGTGTACCGATCATACATTTTTACCTCCGTGAATATACTAAAGGATCTTCATACACTAGATGTTTCTGTATTCTTTTGGATCGATGAAATTCTTTTAGATACTTTCTTCTGATAGTATGATCTTGATGGTGAGAGATCCTGTTAAGTTCCTAGTTACGTAATTTCGAGGACGAAATTCTTTTTAGAGGGGTAGAGTTGTAACACCCCGTTTTTCGTATGCTTCTTTATCAGTAAATACATGATTTAATGTATTTATTTTTGATAAAATCCAGAGGATGATTTTATTTAAAATAAAATCATTTTCTTGTGTTGTTTTACTGTGTGAAGTCACAGTAAAATTTTCGATTGAAAATTTAGACGAAAACCGGTCTGCGTTTTCTTTGCCAGTATAAGTTTACTGAGCTAGAGACAAAATTTTGATTCGTGAACGAGACGATTAGTGTTTTCATGAGGTTTTGTGTGGGTTTGGTAAATTTTCAAATTTTGTTGCCCGGGAATAAAATAAAATATTTTATCCGGACGAAACCTTCCGAAAATACGATCGGATGTGCAATCGGTTACGTATTTAAGCAGTTAAATGAACCCTAAAGGATGAGAAAGGGCTTGACGGGAAGCCTCATTAAATGCTTATGACACACCTAAGGAAAAGTAACTCTTAACTTTATTCCAAAATCTTACTTTTCATCTTTCTCTCTCCAATCACATCACATCACATTAACTCTTTAACCTCTCTACAAGTAACCACCTTCTTTCTTCTTCTTTCTTCTCTTCTTCCTCTCCAAAACCGTGTCCCCCCTCCCTCTTACTCTATAAATACCACTCATCAACTTCACTTCATCACTTTCCTTTCTCCTACTCCATTAAAACCCTTAAGTTTTCATCTTTTTCTTAACTTCAAGCTTCCAAAGCTTTAGTTTTTCTTCTTCCTTTCACTAAGTGTTCTTCATCAAAGTTGTTTCTCTTGTTTAGGACAATACTCTCATGTATTCTTTTCTTTAAAAACTTCATCTTTTTCTAAAGTTTCTTCTTTATGTCATATATGAGCTTTTATCTTCAAAAATCTCTCAAAAATGGTAGAAAACTCCTTTTGAGTTGAAACCAATTTCTATGGTCTTGTATTTACTTGTAGTTTAACATACTAAAAGGATGTGGAAAACAAAGTTTCCTAACCTCTACTTTCTAATGAGGCCGAACCATGCATATGGTTTAGATAGATCTTGTTTCAACTTTTACAAGTAGGAGTTTGTATTTAAAGATTTGTTTTCCCAAAATGATCATGGACCAAGGGTCCTTTATGTTAAAGGATGCTATGTCTAAAGTGATTGCAAAGATTAAAGATTTGTTTTCCCAAAATGATCATGGACCAAGGCTCCTTTATGTTAAAAGGATGCTATGTCTAAAGTGATTGGAAAGATTAAAGATTTGTTTTCCCAAAATGATCATGGACCAAGGCTCCTTTATGTTAAAGGATGCTATGTCTAAAGTGATTGGAAAGTTTAAAGATTTTTATTATACTTTTATGTCATTTACTTTTATTTCATTTATATTTATGCCAATTACTTTATGTCATTTACATTATGTCATTTACTTTATGTCATTTATGTTTATGTCATTTATGATTCATTTACTTATGTCATTATACTTTAATTCTTTATAATCCTATGTTGCTTTCAAGATGATCATAGACTTGAGCTCCATAAGTTATTGGATGCTAAAAGGTCTAAGAGACTGGAAGAGTTTAAAGATTTTTATCATAAAAACCCAAGGATGGCCGAATCTTAAAGGTTATGGACCTAGGGTGTTTCGTTTTTTATTTATCCAAAGTGATCATGGTTTTGAGCTCCTTACTATTAATGGATGCTAAACCAAAGAGATTGGAAAAATTTAAATGTTCCTAGCCTATTTTATTGGTCAAGACCGAATCTCCATCAAGTGTAACTTGGTGGGATTTTTGTTCAACTTTGTTTAAAGTAATCATGTTTTAAACTCCTAGCACTTAAGGATCATAAATCCCTAAGTTGCATGTGCTTTGGAAACTTCTAGCCCTAAGTTCTCGATTGAGTTCTAATCCTTTGAACCTTGTGTCTTGAAACCTAGACTTTCATCCTAACCAACTTTGAAGAACGTTCGTGAAACTGTTTATTTTCTCGCATTCTCTTACCTTCTTGAGGTAAGAGGGGATTTCCTAAAGATATTCAATAACTGTATGCATGTGTGTATGTGTTTAATTGGATATTTACATGTTGATTGAGCTTACTTGATTATCTAATGTACTTGAACTGTTATGCTATTATCTGATGTTGAACTGTACTTGTTCTAAATGTTATAATGCATATATGTGATGAACTGCTTTCAACTGTGATATTAGATTTGAACTGATGATATATACTGCTGTTGATTGAAAGTTTGCTAAGCCAGACGTGCGTCTGTGCTCAACCGTTATAAGGATTAAAAACCTTAATAAGCTTTGAAGATGAAGGGATTGGTGTTCTTTTCCAAAAGCTCTTTAAACTTAAAGTACTTGTTTTAAATGTTGAAATGGTTTTGGTAAACTATTGTTATACAAGAGAAAAATCCTTTTCGAACTATATGTCTTCAAGTGAAAACTTTCAAGATTATTTGGCAATATCCTACTGGGGGGAAATATTTCAAAGATAAAAGAATTTCAAAGATGCTTTATAAAAGATTTTCAAAGAAAAGGTTTTCCTAAATATTTTAGAAACTTTCCGATAACCTGGATAGGTTATCGAGGATTCGGTTTTGAATTTATTTTTCACTGAACGAAAAATAAGTACTTAAGAAAGAGAATCTAGTACGCGAGACGTCGCCTCTAGTATTCAGTGATGCGCACGTGATCTTGGATCAGTGTTAATTCAGGACTACGAGTCCTGGTTATGATGTTATGGACTGAGAGTCCAATTCTCGAAATCGAGGATAGTGCGTTCTGATTTCATTGTTGTGGATTGTATGTCCTAATCGCGTTGTGTTGGACTGTGTCTTCTAACCACGTGTGATGAATGCATTCTGATTTCATTGTTGTGGACTGTATGTCCTAATCACGTTGTGTTGGACTGTGTCTTCTAACCACGTGTGATGAATGCGTTCTGATTTCATTGTTGTGGGCTGTGTGTCCTAATCACGTTGTGTTGGACTGTGTCTTCTAACCTCGTGTGATGAACATTGTTAAAGGTGAATGTTGCTTTCTACGACCACAACCCTAGGACTGGTGCATCGGTCTCGGGCATTGTGATTGAGCATTCGGAATGTGTGTCCTATTCTTCTAAGTTGTCAAGTGATGGGGAAATGATGATTAAGTCGTTAGCTTTGAGCTGGGACAGCGAAAAAGAATGAACACAAAGAAAACCTTTTAAATAAAATATTTTCTCATGTGCATTTCCCCAAGCAGACGTGCTATTGATGAATATATCAGATACAAAGGTGGTATCTGGGAGTCTGTCCATGTAAACCGAGTGAAGAGGCACATGTGATGTTGCTCGTCCTGAGACCTTAATGCATGAGGGTAAGGAGGCAACTGCCCGGTGGTCTAGAGATTGACCAACTCTAATTCTTCTCCATTGAAAAACGGTGTTGATATCTCATGAGATTAAGTTAGATCCTGATATTGAAGTGCCATGCATATTTTCGAAAGATTGACTGTGCCGGTTTGAGGCCCTTTGATATAACACTGTTATATTGTGTATATGCATGATTTAACTTATATGATTCAGTGATGTATATATCATGTATATGGTTGTTGTGGTATATATCTTATGATGGTATCTCACTCTTACAATTATATCAGGTCTCTTCGGGTTTTGCTGTAGTACCTTGGTACTCTAGTGCCGATGTTGCAGAGGAGTCTTTCTAAGTCAATTGAAGACCTAGTGTTAGGTGTTGGGAAACTATTCCGATTGGGGGTCTCTCCGATGAATATTTGATAGAATGATCAGCTTAGGAGTATAAGTTGGGTTGTATATCTAAAGGGGTCCGTGAATGTAGTGTTATATACATCCATCTGAAGTTTAAACTTCCTCTTTCGAAAATGGAAACTTATAGAAATGTTGTATGTCATGGTAACTTTGTTACGAATGTGACGTTACGTTTTAAATGTATGTATGATGGATTTCAGAGTTATCCCTATAGAAGAAAATCTTAAACCCCAGTTTTTCTGACTTAAGAGAAAACAAATTTTCCGAAAGCAACCAGCAAATTATCTTTTAATTTAAATTCCGCGTGTGTTACGTAAGTAATGCCCTTAGGGAGGGCGTTACACTACTAACCTTGCCTTATTTCTGACAACCTTGCCATCCTCATCCAATTTGTTTCTGAAGACCCATATTGTTCCAATAACATATTTGTTTTTGGGTTTTGAGGCAAGCGTCCAGACATCATTTCTGGTAAACTGGTTGTGTTCCTCTTGCATATCAAGAATCCAACTTTCATCCTCAAGAGCTTCTTCAATGCCATTTGGTCCTATTTCTGACATAAAGTCCACATTGCTTTCTTCTCTTAAAGTGGATCTGGTTCTGACTCCTTCTGAGGGATTTCCAATAATAAGATCCTTAGGATGATGAGTTTTGAACTTCTAGTCCCTTTTGAGATCATTATGAAGATCTTGACTTGTCTGCTGACTCGTCTGCTGACTTGTCTGTCTGGCTCAATCACAGGTTCTGTCTTGGTCAGATCAAGTTGTTGACTTTTTGATTTGTTTATATCAAGACATGCAAGATCATCTTCTAGATTTGATAGTTCCTTATCAATCTTTAAACCATCATTGAACTTAACATGAACAAATTCTTCAATAACAAAAGTTCTGGAATTGTAAATTCTAAAGGCTAAACATTTCAGAATATCCTACAAAAATACCTTTATCTACATTGGAATCATACTTTCCAAGTTGATCCTTAGTATTTAGAATGAAGCATTCACAACCAAATGCATGTAAATAAGATATGTTAGGGCTTTTACCTTTCCACAATTCATAAGGTTTCTTCTTTAGAAAGGCCTAATAAGTATTCTGTTTTGTACATAACATGCAATGTTTACTGCTTCTGCCCAGAAGTACTTAGGGAGATTATTCTCATTGAGCATAGATCTAGCCATCTCTTGCAGAGATCTGTTCTTTCTCTCAACCACTCCATTTTGTTGTGGAGTTCTAGGTATAGAGAAATTGTAAGAGATCCCATTCTCCTCACAGAACTGTCTGAATTGATCATTTTCAAATTCTCCCCAATGGTCACTTCTAAGGGTAGAGATACAGAAACCCTATTCATTTTGTACACTTTTGCAGAATACTGAGAAAGCCTTAAAAGACTCATCCTTGTGGGTTAATAAGAGTACCCATATAAATCTAGAGTAGTCATCAACTATGACAAATCCATATTTTCTTCCAGCCAGGCTAGCAACACTAACTGGTCCAAACAAATCCATGTGTAACAACTGAAGAGGTCTAGAGGTTGATACTTGGTTTTTAGATTTGAAACTTGATTTTATCTGTTTACCTCTCTAACATGCATCACACAAGACATCTTTCTTAAAACTAATATCTGGCAATCCTCTCACAAGGTTATCCTTTTTCAGCTTAGAAATTAGTTTTGTAACACCCTATTTTTCGTATGCTTCTTTATCAATAAATACATACTTTAATGTGTTTATTTTGGATAAAATCCAGAGGATGATTTTATTTAAAATAAAATCATTTTCTTGTGTTGTTTTACTGTATGAAGTCACAGTAAAATTTTAGCTCAAAATTCAGACGAAAACCGGTCTGGGTTCTCACTGCTAGTACAAGTTTACTGAGCTAGAGACCAAATTTTAATTCGTGAATGAGACGGTTAGTGTTTTTATGATGTTTTGTGTGGGTTTGGAGTTTTTTGAAAAATCTTGTTCGGGGCCAAATCTTAGGGATTTCCCGGGTGAAATCGTCGGGAAATACGATCGGGCAAGTCATCTGATACGCAATGGAGCAGAGCATCAAGAGGATGAAGTAACATGAAGTGACTTGATATGAAGGTTATGACACACCTTAAAAGGTGAATCATGATTTTTTTTTTCAAAAATCTCATATTTTCATCTTTCTCTCTCCAATAGCATCACATCACCTTAACTTCTTATCCTCTCTACAAGCAACCCACCTTCTTTCTTCTCTTCTTTCTTCCTCTCCCAAAACCGTGACCCTCTCCATCACTCTCTATAAACACTCTTCATTTCCACACTTCATCACTTTCCTCCATTTCTCACATTTACACTTTACTACATTTCTTCTTCTTCTTCTCTCTTACACAGTTTACATTTTTATCAAGCTTTTCTCTTAGAGTTCTTCATCAAAGTTGTTCATCTTGTTAAGGGTAATACTTCTATGTAGTTTTTTTTTCCCTTCAAAGTTTCATCTTTTATTTCAAAGTTTTTTTCATATGTCCATTATGTGCCTTTAACTTCTAAAACCTCTCAAAAATGGTAGAAAAATCCTTTTGAGTTGAAACCACTTTCTATATTCTTGTATTTACTCATACTATCACATACTAAAAGGTTATGTAAAACAAAGTTTCCTAACCTCTTCTTCCTAAGGAGGCTGAAACCATGTATATGGTTTAGGTGAATCTTGTTTCAACTTTTACATGTATGAGTTTGTATTTGAGTTTCATTTCCAAAATGATCATGGACCAAAGTTCCTTATATTAAAGGATGCTATGTCTAAATGATTGGAAAGTTTAAAGATTTTAACCCAATTTTTTATGTAAAGACCAAAACCAATGAGTTTTAAGGCAATAGTGTTTAAGTTTTGTTTTCCAAAATGATCATGGATTAAGACTCCTTGATATATAAGGATGCTACGTTCAAGAGATTGGAAAGTTTGAACATTTCTAACCCCTATTTCTTGAAAAGGCTGAAACCTTAAATGGTTATGGCAAAGATGTTGAGTTTTGTTTTCCAAAGTGATCATGGACTAAAAAGCTCCTTATGTTAAAGGATGCTATGTCTAAGTGATTGGAAAGTTTAAAATATTTTCTTTCTTTATTTTCCTATGATGTCCGAATGTAACATTTGACCTAGGATGTGTTATTTTATTTTGTTTTCCAAGATGATTATGGATTAAAGCTCCTTCGTGTTAAAGGATGCTATGTCCAAAAGATTGGATGATTTAAAGATCTCTAACCTCACAAACTTGTTAAGGCCGACCCTAAGAGTTCATGGTCTAAGACATTTGTTTTTTCCATTTTTCGAAATGATCATGGTTTCAAGCTCCTTACTATGTATGGATGCTAACCTAAAGAGATTGGAAAGTTTAGAAATTCCTAGCCTATTTACCTATGCTTGGTGGAAACCCTAAGTCAAGTACTTAGTGGGATTTTTAATTCAACTTTGTTAAAAGATTGTTGTTTATGAACTTATAGCACTTAAGGATCATAAATCCAAGAGTCGCATAAATTTCGGAAACCCCTAATCCTAGTTTATTGTATGAACCGAACCCATACCTTGTGGTTAGTGTTCTTGAGTTGATTTTTTTTAACTCATGATTTTATGTTGGTAACCTTAGACTTCCATCGCCGGAGAAGCGAGGGCGTTCGTGAACCTTCTTTTCAAATCCAAAACTCTTAACTCCAACATGAGGTAAGAGGGGATTTCCTAAAGATATTCGATAACTGTATGCATGTGTGTATGTGTTTAACTGGATATTTATATGTTGATTGAGCTTACTTGGTTATCTAATGTACTTGAACTGTTATGCTATTATCTGATGTTGAACTGTGCTTGTTCTAAATGTTATAATGCATATCTGTGATGACCTGCTTTCAACTGTGATATTAGAATTGAATTGAGAATATATACTGCTGTTGATTGAAAGTTTGCTAAGCCAGACTAGTGTCTGTTCTCAACTGTTATAAGGATTAAAAACCTTAATAAGCTTTGAAGATGAAGCGATTGGTGTTCTTTTCCAAAAGCTCATTAACTTAAAGTACTTGTTTTAAATGTTGAAATGGTTTTGGAAAACTATTGTTACACAAGAGAAAAAAAAATCCTTTTCGAACTATGTGTCTTCAAGTGAAAACTTTCAAGATTATTTGGCAATATCCAATTGGGGATTTTCAAAGATAAAAGTATTTCAAAGATGATTTATAAAAGATTTTCAAATAAAAGGTTTTCTCCTAAATGTTTTAGAAACTTTCCGATAGCCTGGATAGGTTATCGAGGATTCGGATTTGAATTTGATTTTCACTGAACGAAAAATAAGTACTTAAGAAAGAGAATCTAGTACGCGAGACGTCGCCTCTAGTATTCAGTTATACGCACATGATCTTAGATCAGTGTTAATTTGGGGCCATGATTCCTATTCATGATGTTCTGGACTGAGAGTCCAATTCTCGAAATCGAGGACAGTGCATTCTGATTTCGTTGTTGTGGACTGTGTGTCCTAATCACGTTGTGGTGGACTGTGTGTCCTAATCACGTTGTTGTGGACTGTGTGTCCTAACCACGTTGTGATGAACGTTGTTAAAGGTGAATCTTGTTTTCTACGACCACAAGCCTAGGACTGGTGCATCGGTCTCGGGCGTTGTGAATGAGCATTCGGACTATGTGTCCTATGTTTCTGAGTTTTCAATTGATGGGGAAATGATGATTAAGTTGTTAGCTTTGAGTTGCGACAGCGAAAAAGAATGAACACCAAAAAAACCTTTTGAATAAAATATTTTCTCAAGTGCATTTCCCCAGGCAGACGTGCTTTTTTACATATCAGATACAAGGTGGTATCTGGGAGTCAGTCCATGTGACCGGTTCAGAGGCACATGTGACGTTGCTCGTCCTGAGACCTTAAATGCATGAGGGTATGGAGGCAACTCTCCGGTGCCATGCATATTTTCAAAGGTTGACTATGGGTTTGAGACACTTTGATATAACACTATTATGTTATGTATATGCATGATTTAACTGCTTATATGATTTTGTGATGTATGTATCATGTATATGGTTGTTTTGGGATATATCTTATGACAGTATCTTACTCTTGCACATTTGTATGTTTTGTTCCTTTCTTCTTGTACTGGGTATGCGCGTTCTTTTATATGGATCCGAACGTTCCCTTGGCATAGTCGAGCTCGAGGAGCGAGGTGTTTGATCAAGCTGGGATGGCAGGGAACTGGACTATACTTGAGGGTGCGATGACCGTGATGTATTGAGGACCAATCACGACTACCGAGACGAATGCTGACGGAGTGCCGGTACTAAGGATTCATACCGTCGAGACGAGGACTGTGGCGCTTCCACCTCCATGGTACTACCTTCATACGCTACAAGTCACCGGTCTCCTTCATGAGCATTTTGATCCAGTCGATCCACTTGCGGAGGATCCAGTGGAGGAGGATCCCGAAGAGGATCCTGAGGAAGAGCCTCTTGAGCTGATAGAGGCCGAGAATGAGGAGGAGGAGGAGCAAGAGTACCATCCGCAGGATCCCGGAGATGACGACGTCCCTATCGACGATGATGGTGATGTTATCGATCCGGCATCTGATATCTCATCTGGGGTTAGCATCTGTGGTCACTCCGCATGCAGGAGGCATTGGTAGATCGTTCGTCGGCTTTTGGAGTTGTCCCGATAGTCCCTAGGCTTTTAGAGCCATCTTTTGAGTCTTGTACCCAGTTCCCTATCCCTGGTTTGATGTTTCGTTTTTTTACCTATTTCTTCAGTAGCGGTTTTAGCGTATGTTGGCCAGTTCGACAAGGCCTGTTTTGTAATCAAACCTAAGATCCCAAGTGGGACAGTTATATTTATATGAATGATGTTTATATTCATGTTCCGAGAGTTCATCACCTTTTCTTAACTTCTTTTAACAAAAAAAAAAAATATTTGAGTACCCTTTTTCAGTAACTCTATATAAAAGGTTATTTTTCCAAAAGCGACCTGCGTTTTAAATAGGTTTCTTTTGCATAACGGGTAACCATGTGATGCCGGGTTTTAGGGTGTCACATTAGCTAGTATCAGAGCTAGTCGAGTCTTTCGGGAATGTTTGGGTTTAGGTCTGTTGTGTCAAAGTTGTGTTTTTCTCTGTCTGGACGTTGTTTGAATTACTTCTTTGAGGTAATGTGTGATAACCCGTGGTTCACATCCCTTTTCTGGCTGTTATCTGACTGCTTGTGTGGTATAGGTCAGTATGAACTAGAGAGGTGCTCGTGGACGTGGACGAGGCAACGGAGGAATGGATTTCACTGCCCAAGCGCTGGCTGACGTGGCTGCTGCCATAGCTTTTCAGACAGCTAATGCTGCTACCCAGAACCAACAGGGGCAACATAGGGCAGAACAAGCTGCAGAGGGAAGGCATCTGGATGCTTTCCGACGTCAGAATCCATCGTAGCTTGATGGAGACGTGGATCCAATAAAGGCTGATCTTTGGATTCAGGAGCTAGATAAGATCTTCGATCTGGTACACACTCCAGAGGAATCTAAGGTACCCTGAGTAAATAGCCAATTTGGTCCCCGAAACTGTAAGATCGTATCAACTTGGACCCTGAAATTAACGAAATTCCAAAAAGGTCCCTGAAACTGTAAAACGTTGATCAAATTAGTCCCTCCGTTAACCCGCTTGATCGACGCCAGCACGGGCGCCTGAGGTGGCACTTCACGTTGCTTGACAGCTGTCCTCCAACCTGCACCTAATTTCAGGGACGAAATTGACACTACGTTTCATGGACCAAATTGCAATCTTCTTCCTCATCATCTTCCTCCTCCTCTCACCTCCACATAACCTCCTCCTCCACATAAACACGTTGATGGCCTCTTGCACTCAGTAGATGATGTTACAAAATTGTATACACGGAGTTAATCTGTTGAAGTCTTTGAAACATGAAAATATCATCAAGTTCTGTGGATTCTTGGGTTGATGATAAGCAAAACACTCGTTAACATGATTACTGAACTCTTCACATCTGGAAATTTAAGGCGAAGATGTTCTCTTGATTTTTTTCCTCCTTTCCTTTGGGTTGTTTGGCTGTAATATGACACATATGAAATTGTTGTACACCTTTGGCTGACAGATACCGTAAGAAGCATAAATATGTTGAAATGAAAGCCATAAAAGGTTGGGCTAGGCAGATTCTTCAAGGCTTAGCATATCTTCACAGTCACAAGCCACCTATTATTCACAGAGACTTGAAATGCGACAATATCTTTGTGAACGGAAACCAAGGAGCTTTATCAAAGAGGGAGAGGAGGAGGTTATGTGGAGGTGAGAGGAGGAGGAAGATGATGAGGAAGAAGATTGCAATTTGGTCCCTGAAACGTAGTGTCAATTTCGTCCCTGAAATTAGGTGTAGGTTGGAGGACAGCTGTCAAGCAACGTGAAGTGCCACCTCAGCGCCGTTAACGGCATCAGTCAACTGGGTTAACGGAGGGACTAATTTGATCAACGTTTTACAGTTTCAGGGACCTTTTTGGAATTTCGTTAATTTCAGGGACCAAGTTGATACGATCTTACAGTTTCGGGGACCAAATTGGCTATTTACTCAAGGTACCCTATTCCGTGTTCCAGCTAGTGGGCGATGCTGAGTACTGGTGGAAGGGCACTAGGCAGTTGTTGGAGGATGAGACCAGGTGATCACCTGGGAAGTATTTCGTGGCAAGTTTCTAGACAAATACTTTCCCCAGAGTGCCCGGAAAGAGAAGGAGCAGGAGTTCATGAGGCTGAGTCAGCGGGACCTAATAGTATGGGAGTATGCGGCGATGTTTGAATCCCTTGCCAAGTATTTTCGTGTCTTTCAAGACAATCCCAGTGAGGAATGGAAGTGTGAGAAGTTTGAAGCCGGTCTGCGCTTCGAGATTAAAGAATCGTTATTGCCGTTGGAGATCAGGAACTTCCAAGCACTAGTGGAGAAGTTCCGGAAAATTGAGATGATGCGCAGAGGAAGGGATAACAAGGGAAGCACAGGAGGACCTGTTCATCCTCAGAGCCAGAATCAAGGCCAGAATTCAAAATGGAAGCAGAACTAGAGGAAGCCGTATCACCATGCATCTAGCTACAACTAGAAACAACAACAAGCTCGTCCCAGTGTTTCGGGGACAAGAAGTGGAGGCCAGAGAAACAACGATCAAGTCCAAGAAAGGAGATGTTTCAGGTGTGGAGATCAGAGCCACCTGGCCAATGCTTGCCCGAAGAAGGATTACAAGTGTAACAACTGTGACCGCGTGGGACACTTGGCAAAGGAGTGCCGTGCACCGAAGAGGGAGCATTCTGTCAACCATGCCAGAGTAAACAAGCCAACCTTTAAGGGAAGAGTGTATACCATGAGTGGTGCCGAGGCATCGAACTCCGCTGATCTTGTGCAAGGTAAGTGCGACATTGCTGGTAATCTCTTGTCTGTACTTTTCGATTCAGGAGCAACCCATTCTTTTATTTCAATGGATTGTGTGAAAATTCTAGACTTGCCTGTTTCTTCCTTGCCATATAATCTGATTGCTTCCACCCCAACTACTGAACCTGTGACTGTTAATTCTGTTTGCTTAAACTGTCCTATCATCGTTCATAATAGACATTTCCTTGTAGACTTGATCTGTTTGCCTTTAGTACAGTTAGATGTAATCTTAGGCATGGATTGGTTATCTTTCAACCATGCCCTAATAGATTGTGCTCAGAAAACCTTAATCTTTAGGGAGGAGATTTCTGGATATTTATCTGCTAGTCAGGTAAGAGCTTCTTTGAAAGAAGGAGCTCAAGGTTACATGCTGTTGTTTTCCTTGGACGTCGAGAGCGAGTTTGACTTGGAATCCGTACCTATCGTTCGAGAATTTCTGGAGGTTTTCCCTGAGGATGTACCTGGATTGCCACCTGTTCGGGAGATCGAGTTCGCGATTGATTTGATTCCAGGAACTGGACCAATATCCATAGCACCATATCGCATGTCGCCATCAGAGTTAGAAACCTTGAATGACCAACTTGAGGAGATGATGAGGAAAGAGTTTATACGACCTAGTGTGTCATCGTGGGGAGCTCCAGTCCTGCTAGTAAAGAAGAAAGATGGAACTGCTAGGCTGTGTGTGGACTTTCATCAGTTAAACAGAGTCACGATTAAAAACAGATATCCTCTTCCAAGGATATATGATCTTATGGATCAGTTGCATGGCACGGCAGTGTTTTCAAAGATAGATCTACTGTCAGGATACCACCAGCGATGATATGAATAGGATGTTTCGTCCCTTTTTGGATCAGTTCATAGTCATCTTCATTGATGATATTCTGATCTATTCTCCGGACAAGGAGACTCATGCTGAACACCTTAGCATTGTTCTTCAGATCCTGAGAGAGAAGCAGCTCTATGCGAAACCAGAGAAGTGTGAGTGTGGTTGGATCAAGTTCACTTCTTGGTTCACGTAATATCCCGAGAAGGAATCGATGTGGATCCGAAGATGGTCGATACTGTTTTGGAATGGGAAAGATCGACAACGGCAACAGAAATCCGTAGTTTTGTGGGTTTGACTGGCTACTACAGGAGGTTCATTGAGGGATTTTCCAAGATTGTAGGACCTCTCACCCAGTTGACTCGTAAGGACCAAGCGTTCGTGTGGACAGAAGCCTGTGAGAGAAGCTTCCAAGAGCTGAAAAGGAGGTTGACAACCTCACCGATATTGATCCTACCTGATCCTAAGGAATCTTTTGAGGTTTACTGTGATGCTTCACATCAAGGTTTGGGCTGTGTGCTGATCCAAAATCGGAAAGTTGTAACTTATGCTTCGAGGTAGTTGAAGATTCCTGAGAGGAACTATCCGACGCACGATTTAGAACTGGCTGCTGTGGTCTTTGCTTTAAAACTCTGGAGCCAATACTTGTACGGGGCTACTTTTAATGTTTTCAGTGACCATAAGAGCTTGAAGTACCTGTTTCGTCAGAAGGAGTTGAATATGCGTAAGAGACGTTGGTTAGAATTCATGAAGGATTATGACTTTCAACTACAGTATCACCATGGAAAGGCGAATGTAGTGGCTGATGCCTTGAGCAGGAAGTCAATTCACGTATCAGTGATATGGTTAAAGAGAAGGAATTGCTGGAACAATTCTGAGATCTGAGTTTGTCAGTTGAGAGTACGCCAGGAAAACTGTGTCTGAACAGGACCACCGTGTCAAATGGATTAATGGAGCAGATAAAGGAGAAGCAAGAGACTGATCAGTATCTGTAGACAGAAAGAGACTTAGTACGTCAAGGAGCTCTGTCAGAGTTTAGAGAAGGAACAAATGGAATCTTGAGGTTTGGCGAGAGAATCTGTGTACCTGATGATGCTGAGCTGAGGAAGCTGATTTTAGAAGAGGCTCATAAGAGCAGGTTGAGGATGCACCCAAAAGCCACGAAGATGTATCAAGATCTTAAGAAGTTGTACTGGTGGTATGAGATGAAGAGAGATGTAATGGAATACGTCGCTTCTTGTTTGGTATGTTAGAAAGCCAAAGTGGAACACTAGAGACCAGCAGTTATGTTACAGTCTTTAGATATTCCAGAATGGAAATGGGATGGAATCTCGATGGATTTCGTGACCAGTTTACCAAGGACTAAGAAGGGATATGAGGCTATATGGGTAATAGTGGATCGACTGACTAAGTCGGCTCACTTTTTGCCAATCAATATGAGATACTCTATGGAGAAGTTAACCCAACTGTACATCAGAGAGATTGTTAGACTGCATGGTGTGCCTTCGAGCATTGTTTCAGACCGAGACCCGCGGTTTACATCGAGGATTTGGTAGAGTTTTCAAAAATCGCTTGGAACGGAACTCAGATTGAGTTCCACATATCATCCGCAGACTGATGGACAAACGAAAAGGACAATCCAGTCACTAGAGGACTTGCTGAGAGCTTGTGTTTTGGAGGATGTCGGGGGTTGGGACGAGTCCCTACTGTTGATAGAATTTACCTACAATAATAGTTTCCATTCAAGCATTGGAATGGCACCTTATGAAGCCCTGTATGGTCGACGATGTCAGACGCCTTTGTGTTGGTACCAGGATGGTGAGAGTTTGCTGTTAGGACCAGACTTCGTGCAACAAACAACAGAAAAGGTGAAGATGATCCAGGAGAAAATGAGGACTACTCAGAGCCGACAAAAGAGCTATTCGAACAAGAGACGAAGACCTCTAGAGTTTGAGGAAGGCGAACATGTATTCTTGAGAGTCACGCCAACGACTGGGATTGGCAGAGTACTAAAGTCCAGAAAGCTTACTTCCAAGTTCAGTGGACCCTACCAAATTCTTCGTCGTGTAGGTCCAGTAGCTTATAAAATATCTTTGCCACCCTTTCTCTCCAATATCCATGATGTCTTTCATGTCTCTTAGTTGAGAAAATACATTCCTGATCCATCACATATCATAAAGCCTGATAAAGTACAGTTAAAAGAGAACCTATTCTTTGTGACTTCGTTGGCACGAATCCGGGATAGGATGACAAAGCAGCTTAGAGGTAAGAAAATTCCTTTGGTTAAAGTCATCTGGAATGAGACAACCTGAGAAGCAACGTGGGAAGCTGAGGACAAGATGAAGTTGCAGTACCCTGAGTTATTTCAAGGTACGTAATTTCGAGGACGAAATTATTTTTAGAGGGGTAGAGTTGTAACACCATGTTTTTCATATGCTTCTTAATCAGAAAATATATGTTTTAATGTGTTTATTTTTGATAAAATCCAGAGGTTGATTTTATTTAAAATAAAATCATTTTCTTGTGTTGTTTTACCGTATGAAGTCATAGTAAAATTTTCGGTCGAAAATTCAGACGAAAACCGATCTGTGTTCTCACTGCCAGTACAAGTTTACTGAGCTAGAGAACAATTTTTAATTCGTGAACGAGACGGTTAGTATTTTTATGATGTTTTGTGTGGATTTGGAGTTTTTCGAAAAATCTTGTTCGGGGCCAAATCTTGGGGATTTCCCAGGTGAAATCGTCGGGAATTACGATCGGGGAAGTCATCTGATATGCAATGGAGCAGAGTATCAAGAGGATGAAGTGACATGAAGTGACTTGATGTGAAGGTTATGACACACCTCAAAAGGTGAATCATGATTTTTTTTCAAAAATCTCACTTTTTCATCTTTCTATCTCAAATCACATCACATGACCTTAACTCCTTATCCTTTCTACAAGCAACCCACCTTCTTTCTTCTCTTCTTTCTTCCTCCCCCAAAACCTTGACCCTCTCCCTCACTCTCTATAAACACTCTTCATTTCCACACATCATCACTTTCCTCCATTTCTCACATTTACACTTTACTACATTTCTTCTTCCTCTTCTCTCTTACAAAGTTTACATTTTTATTAAGCTTTTCTCTTAGAGTTCTTCATCAAAGCTGTTCATCTTGTTAAGGGTAATACTTCAATGTAGTTTTTTTTTCAAAGTTTCATCTTTTATTTCAAAGTTTTCTTCATATGTCCTTTATGTGCTTTTAACTTCTAAAACCTCTTAAAAATGGTAGAAAACTCCTTTTGAGTTGAAACCACTTTCTATATTCTTGTATTTACTCATACTATCACATACTAAAAGGTTGTGTAAAACAAAGTTTCCTAACCTCTTCTTCCTAAGGAGGCCGAAACCATATATATGGTTTAGGTGAATCTTGTTTCAACTTTTACATGTATGAGTTTGTATTTGAGTTTCATTTCCAAGATGATCATGGACCAAAGCTCTTTATGTTAAAGGATGCTATGTCTAAGTGATTGGAAAGTTTAAAGATTTTTACCCTATTTTTTATGTAAAGACCAAAACCAATGAGTTTTAAGGCAATGGTGTTTAAGTTTTGTTTTCCAAAATGATCATGGATTAAAACTCCTTGATGTAGAAGGATGCTAAGTTCAAGAGATTGGAAAGTTTGAACATTTCTAACCCCTATTTCTTGAAAAGGCTGAAACCTTAAATGGTTATGGCAAAGATGTTGAGTTTTATTTTCCAAAGTGATCATGGACTAAAAATCTCCTTATGTTAAAGGATGCTATGTCTAAGTGATTGGAAAGTTTAAAATATTTTCTTGCTTTATTTTCCTATGATAGCCGAATGTAACATTTGACCTAGGATGTGTTATTTTATTTTGTTTTCCAAGATGATTATGGATTAAAGCTCCTTCATGTTAAAGGATGCTATGTCCAAAAGATTGGATGATTTAAAGATCTCTAACCTCACAAACTTGTTAAGGCCGAACCTAAGAGTTCATGGTCTAAGACATTTGATTTTTCCATTTTCTGAAATGATCATGGTTTCAAGCTCCTTACTATGTATGGATGCTAACCTAAAGAGATTGGAAAGTTTAGAAATTCCTAGCCTATTTACCTATGCTTGGCCGAAACCCTAAGTCAAGTACTTAGTGGGATTTTTAATTCAAATTTGTTAAAAGATTGTTGTTTATGAACTTCTAGCACTTAAGGATCATAAATCCAAGAGTTGCGTAAATTTCGGAAACCCCTAATCCTAGTTTATTGTATGAACGAACCCATACCTTGTGGTTAGTTTTCTCGAGTTGATTTTTTTTAACTCATGATTTTATGTTGGTAACCTTAGACTTCCATCTCCGGAGAAGCGAGGACGTTCGTGAACCTTCTTTTGAAATCCAAAACTCTTAACTCCGACGTGAGGTAAGAGGGGATTTCCTAAAGATATTCAATAACTGTATGCATGTGTGTATGTGTTTAACTGGATATTTATATGTTGATTGAGCTTACTTGGTTATCTAATGTACTTGAACTGTTATGCTATTATCTGATGTTGAACTTTGCTTGTTCTAAATGTTATAATGCATATCTGTGATGAACTGCTTTCAACTGTGATATTAGAATTGAACTGAGAATATATACTACTGTTGATTGAAAGTTTGCTAAGCCAGACTTGTGTTTGTGCTCAACTGTTATAAGGAATAAAAACCTTAATAAGCTTTGAAGATGATGGGATTGGTGTTCCTTTACAAAAGCTCATAAACTTAAAGTACTTGTTTTAAATGTTGAAATGGTTTTGGAGAACTATTGTTACACAACAGAAAAAAAAATCCTTTTCGAACTATGTGTCTTCAAGTGAAAACTTTCAAAATTATTTGGCAATATCCTATTGGGGATTTTCAAAGGTAAAAGTATTTCAAACATGCTTTATAAAAGATTTTCAAAGAAAAGGTTTTCTCCTAAATGTTTTAGAAACTTTCCGATAGCCTGGATAGGTTATCGAGTATTCGGTTTTGAATTTTATTTTCACTGAACGAAAAATAAGGACTTAAGAAAGAGAATCTAGTAGGCGAGACGTCGCCTCTAGTTTTCAGTTATACGTACGTGATCTTGGATCAGTGTTAATTTGGGGCCATGAGTCCTACTCATGATGTTCTGGACTGAGAGTCCAATTCTGAAAATCGAGGACAGTGTGTTCTGATTTCATTACTGTGGACTGTGTGTCCTAATCACGTTGTGGTGGACTGTGTGTCCTAATCACGTTGTTGTGGACTATGTGTCCTAACCACGTTGTGATGAACGTTGTTAATGGTGAATGTTGTTTTCTACAACCACAAGCCTGGGACTGGTGCATCGGTCTTGGGCATTGTGATTGAGCATTCGGACTGTGTGTCCTATGTTTCTGAGTTTTCAAGTGATGGAGAAATGATGATTAAGTCGTTAGCTTTTTGCTCCGACAACGAAAAAGAATGAACACAAAGAAAACCTTTTGAATAAAATATTTTCTCATGTTCATTTCCCCAGTCAGACGTGCTTTCTTACATATCAGATAGAAGGTGGTATCTAGGAGTCAGTCCATGTGACCGATTCAGAGGCACATATGACGTTGCACGTCCTGAGACCTTAAATGCATGAGGGTATGGAGGCAACTACCCGGTGGTCTAGAGATTGACCAACTCTAATTCTTCTCCAGTGGAAAACGGTGTTGATATCTCATAAGATTAAGTTAGAACCTGATATTGAAGTGCCATGCATATTTTCGAAGGTTGACTGTGCGGATTTGAGACCCTTTGATATAACACTGTTATGTTATGTATATGCATGATTTAACTGCTTATATGATTATGTGCATATATCATGTATATGGTTGTTGTGGGATATATCTTATGATGATATCTCACTCTTGTACATCTGTATGTTCTGTTCTTTTCTACTTGTACCGGGTATGCGCGTGCTTTTAGATGGATCCGAACATTCCGTTGTCACAGTCGAGCTCGAGGAGCAAGGTGTTTGATCATGCTGGGATGATAGGGAACTAGACTATACATGAGGGTGCGACGACCGCGACGTATCGAGGACCAGTCACGACTACCGAGACGAATGTAACGGAGTGCCCGTACGAAGGATTCATACCGTCGCGACGAGGACTGTGGCGCTTCCACCTCCATGGTACTACCTTCATACGCTATAAGTCACTGGTCTCCTTCATGATCATTTTGATCCAGTTGAACCGCTTGCGGAGGATTCAGTGGAGGAGGATCCCGAAGAGGATCCCGAGGAAGAGCCTCTTGAACTAATAGAGGTCGAGGATGAGGAGGAGGAGGAGCCAGAGTACCATCCACAGGATCCTGGAGATGACGGCGTCCCTATCGACGATGGTGGTGATGTTATCGATCCGGCATCTGATATCTCATCTGGGGGTAGCATCTGGGGTCACTCCACATGTAGGAGGCATTGGTAGATCGTTCGTCGGCTTTTGGAGTTGTCTCGATAGTCCCTAAGCTTTTAGAGCCATCTTTTGAGTCTTGTACCCAGTTCCCTATCCCCAGTTTGATGTTTCTTTTTTTACCTGTTTCTTCAGTAGCTGTTTTAGTGTATGTTGGCCAGTTCGACAAGGCCTGTTTTGTAATCAAACCTAAGATCCCAAGTGGGACAGTTATATTTATATTAATGATGTTTATTTTCATGTTCCGAGTGTTCATCACCTTTTCTTAACTTCTTTTAACAAAAAAAATTGAGTACCCTTTTTCTGTAAACCTATATAAAAGGTTATTTTTCCGAAAGCGACTAGCATTTTAAATAGGTTTCTTTTCCGCAATGGGTAACCATGTGATGCCGGGTTTTAGGGTGTCACAAGTTTCATACGAGCATGTCCTAGTTACTTATGCCATAACCATCTTTCATCCTCTTTAGACATCAGACAGGTTACACTTTGATATGAGAGATCAGTCAGTTCAATCTTATACAAATTTTGTTGTCTTTTAGCCGAAAAGAGGGTTTTGCCACTACAGTCTTTAACTATGCATAAATCTTTGGTATAGGAGACATCTAATCCACTGTCATATAATTGACTTATGCTAAGTAAATTGTGTCTTAATCCTTCAACCATAAGAACATTAGATATAGAGGGAAGAGGGAGTTTACCACCAATAGTACCAATGCCTATAACCTTCCCTTTCTGATTGCCTCCAAAGGCAACATATCCTCCTTTCTTAAGTTGGAGGTCTAGGAACATAGACCTTTCTCCTGTCATGTCTCACGAGCAACCACTGTCCAGGTACCAGCAGTGGTGTTTTCTTTGTCCTATTAAGGACATCTGCAACATAAATTATTTGGTCTTTAGGTACCCATAGTTTTCTGGGTCCTTTTCTCTTAGTTCTAGGAGTCTGTGAAGACTTCATTCTCTTCTTATGGATACATATAGACATAACATGTCCAGTCTTTCCAAAGAAGTTGCAGACATGTATGGATTTAATTGTTGTTGACTTAACAAACACTTTAGAAGTTTTAGTTGTTACTTTATGTTGTGTTTGATGGACATATCCAATACCTTCTTTGTTAAGGGAGTGTCTCTGACACTCAAGCAGCTTAGTCAGATTGTCTCTGCCATTAACAAATTTGGCAAGATCAGAAGTGAGCTTTTCCACTTTCTATTGAAGTTTTTCAACTTCTTCAGATTGTGATGTTTGACTTGAGATCTTAGCTTCATCAGACTTTTCAGTCTTCAGCTTACTATTCTCTTTGGCCAGCTTCTCACACTCTTGAGATTTATGCTTATGCTCATTGATGAGCTTTACATACTCTCTCTTGAGGGATTTGAAGGCCTTAGATAAGTAGTTGGATTCCTCCAGCAACTCCTCATAGGTGTCAAGTAATTCCTTATAATCAGAATGTACCTCATCATCTGAATCTGAGTCAATGTTGGCCATCAGACAGATTAGCTTCTTCCTCTATCTCTTTATCAGAAGATGTTGACTTCAGATCCTCCCAAGTAGCCATCATCCCTTTCTTCTTATTGAAGAACTTCTTAAAAGGGGCTTTCTTAAGTTGATGACATTCAACTTTGATGTGACCATGCTTCTTGCACTCGTAGCAGACAATTGAACTCTTGTTTGTTGAAGTGGATTCTTTGAAGTTTTTGTCCTTGTTGAACCTTCTGAATGGTTTATACTTTATGAAATTCCTTTTTTGTAAGAGAAGCTTTATCTTCATGGTTATGAGATACAGCTCTTCATCACTTTCAAAATCTTCGGGTCCAGACAGGTCAGCATCACTGGATGACTCGTCTGCCTTCAGATCCTTGGAAGCTTTTGCTGACTTTTGATCAACCTTTAGAGTAATTGACTTGCCCTTCTTTGTAGTAATTTCATCTCCAAGTTCTTGCTCATGAACATTGAGTGTACCAAGAAGTTCATCCATAGTCAAGGTAGTAAGATCCTTGGCTTGGGAAATAGCAGTGACCAAAGGTCTCCACTGCTTAGGTAGACTCTTCAGTATCTTTCCAACCTTCTCAGCATTAGTATAAATTTTACCAAGAGATTTTAGGCCATTGATGATTGTTTGGAATCTTCCTATCATCTGAGTAACAAATTCTCCTTCCTCCATGAGAAACAGTTCATACTTTCTGACAACTATGACAATTTTTGATTCTTTGACTTTGGCTCTTCCTTCATGTGTGACAACTAAAGTATCCCATATTGCTTTAGCAGAATCACAGGCACAAACCTTTTCAAATTCTCCAGGACTGAGAGCACAAATGATGTTGTATCTGTCTTTGTGGTTCAGCTCCCATTTTGTCTTTTCTGGAGGGGTCCACTAAGCTTTTGTCTTGTCAGTGTTGTCATCATTTTTAGGAATGAATGGACCATCAGTGATGACATCCCAGAGATCAGAGTTTGTAGATAGAATGAACCATGGAAATTTATCTTTCCAATAGTTGTAGTTTTCTCCATTGAAGAATGGAGGTCTGGTTAGGGAAGCTCCTTCAGTCTGGTGACTTCCACTTGAACTAGCTCCACCAGTCATGCCTATTCTTCAGGACCTCTACCTCTACACTGTTAAATGCTTGAGCTTTGATACCAACTGAAACAGACAACTATAAACACGAGAAGGGGGGTTGAATTGTGTTTATCAGAATTTAAAATAAAGTTGAAAACGTTTTGCACACATAAGCTAGATTCATACAAGTGAGAGAACACTGCACAGACAAGTGACCTGTTTGATGAAACTTTAACAGAAAAACATATTCAGACAACTTGAAAACAAGTTTGATATTCACACTTTTTAACCCATTTAGTTAGAAAGCCGATAATATAATCAAAACAACTAAAGAGTGTAAGGAAAGAGAGATTAACACATCTATTTATCCTGGTTCACTCTTCAACACAAAGAGCTACGTCCAGTCCTTGGTAGCACCAAGTTTTATCCACTATAACTGATCAGGTTACAGACTCCAAGTATTGTTTGCACACCTAGCCTCTTCGGGCTCCAAGACAAGTATTCTTTGCACACCTAGCCTCTTCAATCTCACTCAGGTTTGTTTGAGAAGTTTGTTTGTAATAAATACAATCAGACAGACAGTTCTTTCACTAACACTCAGAGTGAATTAAATGTAAGCATAGGAAAGACTGCGTAATAACTTCAGATGATTGAAGAATACAGATTGAAAGAATGAAGACATAAATGCGTAGAATAATGGCTCTTTTAATGCTGTGCGTTATATATATTCATCTTCAATGACTTCTGTATTTATAGCCTTCAAGCATTTAAGATCTCTTAGAGACATTCCTTCAAATGTTGACTTCAAGCAGAACTTCATTAAATGCAATAGAGTCGTTCTGGGAAGCCATTAATGCAATAGGAATGTTGGTTGTACTCTAACATGAAGGATCATGGCTTTATGCATCGTGTAGTAGCCAAATCATAGTTGCGCAGAATGCTTTTGTACTTTGCAGAGAACATTTTCCTTTTCATGTAATAACCAAGAGTACTAGGGAATAAAGTATTTTGGAAACATTCTTTAAATGGACTTCATATTTGATTTCCTAGGTTGCTTGTGAGAATGACTTCTGACTTTTCTTGATAAGCGTGAGATTAACAAAGAGAGAGCTTCAGAGTCTTTTGTATGAGGGGACAGCTTCCAAAAGCTATTTGTACTTGGGTTCTTAATCAAAGAACCACAGACAAGTATAGGAACTTCTCATATGACACGTTGAAACTTCAATGTAGAAAGTCAATAATCCTAGTCAGCAGACAGGTTGACTTTTGCTTCTCCAGACATGTGGTCATCTATATTGGCAGACAAGTGAGAATGTGACTTCTTACTATTTTGATCTGCACACTGGGTTGACAGGTTATCAACCAATACAAAGGTTAACTAAATCATTAACCAATGTTTAGTTTTCATCAAAATTTAGGAAAATGAATATCAGACGTTTTAGAGACTTAACATTCCCTTCCTAGTACCCTTTGAGGTACTTGTCCCGGAGCCAGCACCCACACCAGCACTCACACTGGAGCCTGTGCTTGCACCAGTTCCAGAGGAGGACCCCATTGTATCAGTTCCTGACCCAATGCCTGTTCTGGAGGCTCCCGCACCTCCCGAGGTCCGAGCCACAGGGTCGGAATCCTCCAGAGTGTCCTCCAGGCTGCCTTCCCGAGATAGCAGAGTTTACAGACGGATGTTCCAAAGGCCTTCAGATAGAAGCTCTTCCAGCGGTAATCCTGGCCTAAAAGAAATATGATAAAATCAAAAAATCAAACATCAAGGGACCCTAAATCTTCAACAAGCAATGACAGATAATTTTAACTTTCAATCTTTAAATGGAAAAAAAATCAAAAGATTGCCCAATTAGAGGCTTAGGTTCCCTGAAATTAGACTTCTCAAAGAATAAGGGGCCACTCTTCTCCTAACTTTCAAACGTATATAAGGGTAAAGACAATTATCACTCGAGTTTCCAAAAGAAAGCACATTTCCATAAGCTTGCTTATAGATCAAATCTCCACTAAAAGTTTACATGCACCTAGAATCAAGAGGTCTTTCATGGGTTGTAACGTGGCCTTAGGAATGATGTCAGGTAGGAAAAAGAAAGAAAAGGGATATGCAAAGGGCTAAAGGAAATCAAGAATTAAGCAAATAACCCTTAGAGCATAAATGGAGCATTAGATATGAATTACTGAATAACACCATTTATCCCTTCTAAAGAATTTCACATTTTACATTACTTTTCCTTTCTCTTCTTCTTTCTTTCTTTCCTTTATTTTTATCTCTCTCTCTCTTTTTTCAATTAAATTCACACTTATTTTCATCTATCTTTCTTTTCAATTTTTATTTTCACATCAAAGAGAGTGAATAAATTCCCAACAATAAATTTGCCAGTCATACATAAGCAATATCTCATTAATACATTCCAAATCTAATTGCTCCATTTATGTTTCCAAGAGGTTACCGCCCAACAATTTTTAAATTTATACTTGGGTACCAAGGAAAATATTTTTTTTAAGGCTCAAAATGGGCAACTAATGGACATGGCAAAACAATATATCAAAAGGCCCGAAAAACACCTACAATTGCCTCAATCATATTCAACATGCATGAAAATCAAATTTTCCTTGAAATGGTCACAAAGCAAGTTCTAGAATGTACAAACTTGGGAAACATCATACAAACAAAGAGAGGGGTGAATATCATGATTTATCACATAGCCCTATAATGGTTCAAGTCTCAGATTTAGTAACTCAATTCAATGAAAAGTAATCAAACAAGGAACCTCATACTAATTTTCAGCTTTCGAATGATAATCCCAATTCAATTTTAGTCATATGTGTGTCAATGCTATCAAAAGTTTTAATTGGGTCCCCTAATGATATGAGTTTCTAATTTTCCTTAAAAATGTGGCACATAATTATCACCCAAAAACATAATGCAATCATCACAGTCAACTAAGTGCACATGACAGATAAATCAAGTGAAATTGTATGCACCTAGTAAAGAAAAATTGAATTTCCCCTCCTCACACTTAAAATCTAGCATTGTCCCCAATGCTACAAATAAAGCATAAGAGTAACTGGGAAATAGAGTAAAGAGAACTTCCCTGAGAGAGCTTACAGTTTGAGCTCCTTTGCTAAAAGAGAATAAATAAAAAAAAATAAAAAGAAAAAGAAAAAGAAAATAAACCAAAATAAAAACTAAATGGAAAACACCACGGGTTGCCTCCTGTGAAGCGCTTGTTTAACATCTTGAGCCTGACGGTACCTCAAAAGTGATCAATCAGGGGGCTCTTCAAGTGAAAATTTCACCTTTAAGGCATTGCCCCTTCTTAATTTTATACTCATGTGGTTCATGTGGTTTTTCCGTTTCCCAGGTGGTGGATGAGCTTCTAAAGATGATGACATTTTAGCTTTCTCACAACCCACCAATATGCTAGGATCCTGCAAAGTAAGAAATTTTTCCAAAAGGAGAAGGGTATTTGGTAGAATTTAAAACCTTTAAAACGTCATCTTCCTTACCACATCTTAAAGTTACCTTTCCCTTGTGAACCTCAATTACAGCATCACCAATGACTAAGAGAGTTTGCCCCAAAATAATTGGGACTTCCTCCTTTTTCTTCATGTCCAGAACTACAAGGTCTTTCTTATTTTCCTCATATATGCTCCCATCAGTGAAAGCTTCATCCCTTTCTATGGAAACTTGTGCCTCATGCTTGAGCTCTTCATTCAACTATTTACCACTCCTAAAAGTGATAACTTTAGCCTCTACCTCTAGATTTGAATCAGCTTGAGTGGGCAGTGATTCTCGGACTTGTTGAGATATCAATGTAACAAGGGTAGAGATTTTAGTCTCCAAAGCCATGAATCGGTCATCGGTCCACTCCATGAATTTAACAAAGGCCTCCTCCAAGTCTGGCTCTTCTTGCTCCTCTGGTTCTGGCCACTGATTTTGTATGTAAGGTAGCTCATAGACATTATCCCAATAAGAATCATATTGGCCCCAGTTGGAGTGGCTCTCATATTCAATCCAAGGATTTCCTGCTGGCTCCATAATGGGTATGAGATAATCTTCAAGAGTTCCCCTCTCACCAATGATCAACTGTAAATAGGCTCTCAGGAAAGTGTTAGCAAAAACAAATAAAGAAAAAAAAGTCTAAATTAACTAGGATTTAATCTCCCTAATATTGTCAAAAACAATCACCGGCAACGGCGCCAAAAACTTGTTGCGCTAAAACTATATTTAAGGGCAAGTGTACCCTATCACAAAAGTAATATAGGAGTATTTGGGACTCCAAGTATCGAACCCACAGAAATTGTTGACAAGTACAAGATTAATTACTTCCTTATGTTATTTAGACAATCGAATTGGTTATAAGTAAAGAAATAAAAATAACAAGATTGTGAAAACCAATAAAAGCAAAGAATTGCAAGCAAAGGTTCAATTATGGAAAGCCTAGGGTGCCTGGTTTCACTTATGTCACTACCTATGATATTATCTAATTCCTCAATGATATGTATTTCTTATTGATTGCCAATCACTCACTCTAAAGCTATTAATACCCAATGGTCATGCAATATTAATATTATTTCCCCTAAACAGTTACCCCCAATGGTCATGCAAGGCAAATAGTTAAAAGAAGCATAAAGAACTGGCAAGTTTTGTTAATTCAATAACTGATTGAAAACAGGGGATTTAGTTTGGTCCACGCAACTCCAAATTCGGTTAATCCTAGAGTTCCGTTAACTAATTGTGGTACGGTCGCCAGTCAATTAACTAACTTGATAAAGGATGATCAAACATCGAATAAATATAAACACAAGGATTAAACCAACCAATAGAAAGAAACACTGAATCATATAAAAATTAGACAAACATCAAAGGTATCAAAACATAAGATCCACCACACCCTAGGAATGAGTTTAGCTACTCATAGTAACAAAAATCACTATACAAATCAAAGACATGTAACAATCCATAAAAGAGAAAAATAAAACTAAAACCCGAACACCCTTTTGACGCAAAGCGGTCTTCAAATCAATTGGAAGACGGTCCTTCACTCCAAGACTCTATCTTTCTCTCTATGAAACGACTGTTGTCCAAAAAGTTCTCCGAGAATGGCACCAATCACCCCCTTTTATTGGTAGCGTGAAAAACTAAGTAATTGGGCCTGAGACACGAGCACCGTCGTGCTTGGTGTTGAGCATTGTCGTGCTTAATTAGAACGGCGTCAAACCGTGCTAAAACTGAGAAAGTCAGCAAGGCCTTGCTGATGAGCATGGTCGTGCTTAATGATGAGCATGACCGTGCTTAGAAAACGACATGAACTCCAGCAAGCAAGCAAGGGCGTGCTAATCAGCACGGACTCTTCTACTGAGCACAGTCATGCTTAATGATGAGCACAGCCGTGCTCCTTTGCAATCTTCAGAACTCAGCCTTTTTATCCAAAAATTCCTCCAGAATTGTTGCTTTTTCTCCAAGTTAGATGTTCCACTGCCTTGGTGACAAATTCTACAATAATCATGGTAAATAGGGTGAGTATCCACAATAATTTCCAAATAAATAACAAGTCACACCTAATTTCCCAAAAATAAAGTATACAAAATGACAGCTTATCAACCGTCGAGACCCCAGGGTGGCAGCGAGGGTAGTAGTTTGTGATAGCTCGGGCCAGTGCTATCTGTATAGATGAGAGTGAGGTTTTTATGTATTTTGAGAGGGGACTGGGTGTCGAGAGTCGGTGAGGCATCTTTCCTTCAATGTTTTAATGTATTTTTGTCATCTTATCAGTTTGTATATATTGGGATCCTACTGATAGGATTCCCTATACAGTGTTGTACCCAAGATGTGATGTATATATTGATGCATGTATGTTTATATATGTTGATATATCTATATGATAGTCGTTTATATTTGAGTTTTAATGTTTTTGTCGTTTTAATATAACCGCTTAACGCTAATAACACAATTAGGTTTAAAAAAAAATTGGGTTTTTCTTTAAAGGGACGTCGGGGCGTCTCAATAAATATATACATCCAGACCTTTATCATAACAGGTCACTTCCAAGAGTCATAATAACATAATAAAATACAAACAACATAACTATAACCTAGGGTAAGTCTGGAACCACAACTCCAAAAATATGGGATGAAAAACCTACAACTGGTCAAAGCTAATGAAAACCATTAGGGAGACCACCATGGTCGTCCCCATCTATAGGAGGAGTATCCGATGAGGATACTATAGCTCCTACTCCTACCACAAGGACTTCACCATCATCGAGAGGATGGTAATCAGGGTCCTCCTCTAGATCCTCCTGAGGATCTTCCTCAATCCCCTCAGCAACCTCAGGAACTAGAATGATCGGTGCAGGAGGTGACGCTGGTGTTGCCTCGTGCAAGGGCTGGACGTGTGGGGGAGGATGGTGCCCCAAGTCTCCCTACTGTACCAGATACCGTAAGATCATCCAGATCGGGGGTAATGACACCTCCACAGTCTCCATGCTATGCGTACGATGTTGTGGTCCCGCTGCTAAAGTCCCTGAAATAGTATGTACAAGACCGGTATAGGTGGCACTCTAGGCCTTGGGATTAATCACCCAAGCCCCACCATCATCAGCATTCTCAAAGGTCAGGGATCTGATCCCCGAGTATGCCAGATCCATCTCCTGATTCAAATGTATCCATATATATATATATATATATATATATATATATATATATACATACAACATAGTAGAAACCCAACAAGAAAACATAAAAGGGTGAGATACCGACATATGAGTTTCAACAAGATAACCACATGCACGACACACAAAACAACATACATATTCTATTCACAATACATGGAAATTATCCAAAACAACATAATAATTTGTCAATGGGATTCATACCCGATAGTCATCGCGATTTATAAAAAATGCATAACACTTTAATACTCATGCTCTAACTTTGATATCTAATCTCCGGAGATCCCAAACTTCTTTTCGTTTGAGCAGATCAGGCTCTTTACATGGCCCATTGTCAACGAAAGAAACAATGTCCAACACAATACATGGCACATTGTCCAACTCAAGGCACAATGGTCAACGCGATAAATGGAACATTGTCCATCAAGGCACAATGGTCAACAACACATAGTACATTGTCCATTAAGGTACAATGATCAACTTTACTTGGCACATTGTCCAATTAAGGCACTATGGTCAACGCGATAACAAAACTTTTACATAGGTCTTAGGTTCGTGGATATGGGATACAACATTCACCACATCAATTATAGGACACAAAGTCCACAACAACCTTTACAGGACACAAAGTCCACTAACACGGATCCATGATCCACGTGTTAATAAAACACTAGAATTCTGATGTCTCGGTTACTAGGTTCACTTTTCTTCTTTAACAACATTTTCGTTCTGTGAAACACAAATACAAAACAAAACTTCCGAAACTTATCCAAGTTTGTCGGGATTATCTTCGCTACGTAAAAACCCCTTTACAAAAAATATTCTCCATTAAAAATTGTTTATAAAACATTAAGTCACAGAGAAATTTGTTTTTCTCTAATTTATTCCTTCTTGAAAATCTCTTTTCCAAAAACATCAACTTTTGAAAAGTCGTTCCTAACTCATTTTCATTTCAAAGAAACAAAACCGTTTTACATAATTTCGCCATAAATTCTTTTATAACCCGAAATGACTTTTCTATTGCAAATAGTTTTTCCAACGTCAATATTACATTATTTTTGAAACTTAACTACCTGAATAACTTTGTATTTTATTTTTTGAATTTATTTTTGAAAAAATAATGACAATGAAATTTTTCACGGTTTCTCCCTTTCATTCATTGACTCAACTTTCACCTGAATATCATTAAAATATTATTTTTTCACTTTTCTTTAACTTTCCAAAATTAAATCATTTTGATTTAATCTTCAAGCTTATCAAGCTTTTATCTTTAATTTACATTGAGCACTGGCCACTGTCAAGATTCTCAGTCAAACACTCAACAACGGATAATTCATACAACATAGTTATATCATGTATCACAATTATAGTATGCTTCACAGTTATAACAAATCAACCACATAAACAAATACGCAATAAATACTTAAAACACTACGGAAACCACAACCAATAATATTACAGACAACATTAAGATAGCATATGGCTATCTAAAACACCTCAAGTAAACTCCCCTTACATCTTGAAGTTACAGATTCCGCTTTGAAATTTCTTCTTGGAATTCTGTTTTCTCCGCGAAACTCACTGATAAGCCTCTGGCTTATCTAGTTTTATAACCAGTAAGACTGTGGTTTATGTGCAATTATTCGAGTTCAATCTCGTTTTCGCCCAAATTTGGCCTTGTTTTGTCCCTAAGTTAGACTTTGGCTCGTTTTATGGATTTTTAGTAGTTTTTAGTCTATTTTGAGTAGGATTACGCTTTTTGTTTCTTTTTATCGTTTCAGGTTGAAAGTGAAGCTCTGAGAGTCAAGGAAAATCAAGAAAACAGTAGAAATTGCCATTCTGGAGATATTCGCCCCGCGAGAGGATGCTCGCCTCGCGAGCCTGAAGACCAGCTGAGCAGCAACACTCATCCTTTCTGTCTCGCCCCGCGAAGATACTGCTCGCCTCGCGAGCCTGAAGGCCTGACTGTGCCAGAAATGACATCCTCTCTGTCTCGCCTCGCAAACGTAGTCTCGCCTCGCGAGAGTCGAATTTGAATGCGCGCCAATTTTAATATTCGCCTCGCGAGCGAGCGCAGATCAGGAATCCTATATATTGCTGTTTTAGGGCAGATTGTAGGGGGATCTCTTGGAGCTTTTGGTCTCCACTGTTTTGTAGCGTTTTAGGACGAATCCTTGTTACTCTGGAGCTGCATCTCCTTCTTTTATTTTCTTATTTTACAATAGTGGTTATGGCCGATTGCTTATCTGTCTTTACGAGCATGAGGAACTAATCCCCTCGTCTAAGGGATCAATGAAACCACCCATGGCGGTGTAGAATTCGATGTGATGTATGTTTCTCTCCCTTTCTCAATTAATGTTTTCCAATTCTGATTTGATTGTGTTGATCATATGCTTGCGTGATTGACTAGTTAACGCGTTGAGGCTTAGGAGGCAATTCGTGTTTTAGAACTTGAATTGGGATCATCGATCGAATATTGCACGAGAGTGAATAGGAGATCGGTGCAACCTTATAGGAACCAGATTTAATAGAGTTTGATGATTAGGGTTATGAGACCTAGTAAGTGATTAATCCAATCGTTGAATATGTCCTAATGAGCACGATAGTGGATTTAGGAGAATTTGGGGGTCCTGGTTGACATTGTAATTGAACTTAGGGAAGGAATCATCATCACTTGGGTACTATGCATGATTGGGTAGGTGGATTTGTGACCTTAGACATTTTAATTAATCATATCTCTATTCGAATTGTTATTTAGATTGCGATCCTATTTTCTCTCCACTCTCAACCACTTTCTGTTACTTGACCAAACGTATCGAACTTCTCGCGAATTAGTCGAATTGGTAGCCCAATCCTTGTGTTCGACCTCGGTAATTACTTACCGTGTTATTTTATTACTTGCGACGACCTGGTACAGTTGCCGGTGACTCAACACTCACTCAACCAAACAAACAACTATCCTTCACAACAAACCATAACACAAATTAAGTCAAACATTGAACAAAATGAAACAACAAAACCCATATAATTCCTATGGCTAGGTTCGGCCATGATGAGTGAAATTTGCTAGGGATGTCAAAATTTCATAAGCTTTTGGATAAATGATCCTTAGACATTAGAAAGACTAAAACACTTGTAATGAATCAAAAATTGGAACAAAAACCTTCTAACACCAAAGGTTAGGGTTTCGGTCATCATCAACAAATTAGGCTAGGAAAGTTATTTGATTTCAATCTCTTAGATTCAACAAGTATAGGTATTAGAGAGATGAAATCAAGTGTTACTTTCCAAAAATTGAAACAAAATTCATCAAGTTTCCCTAGCTAGGGTTTCAACCACTTAAGAAAAAATAGGCAAGAAATTTTCTTTTGATTCATGCTCTTGGATAATGAATATAGGAATCATAATGAGTTCATAGAAATTGGTTTCATGTCAAATGGATTCTTCTATGATTTTCTAGAAATTTTTAAAGAAAAGCATCAAGAACTTGAAACATGAAAATCATGGCATGAAACTCATGAAATCAATGAAGAAGAAGAGTTCAATGATCAAGGAGATGAAGTTGAAATGAGAAAATGACAAAGTGTTATGTGTGTAATGGGTGTGGGCCGTGGGGTTAGGGGCAAAATTGTCCAAAATTGTCCATTGAAAATCAAGGGTAAAATGGTCATTTCCATTAGCAAAATAACTTAGATATTTATAAGTAATGATGACGTTCATTAAATGCTCATCACTTCAGTCTCGTCCATCACTTCAGTCACCTCAACTTCGTATCTAGCTCCGTCGTTTACCCGACTTAGGTTTTACACAAGTTATTTTGAAGTTTTCGCCATATAAAATATAATATTCTATTTTCACGCAACAATTTTTAAAAAAAACCACTATCGTTTCAAATACGATATAAACCTTAACCGTTTCATTCAAGAGTCAAAATTAGGTTTTCTGATAAGTAAACTTTTACTGTTAGTGAAAACGCAGACCGGGTTCCGTTTGAATTTTCAACCCAAAATTTAACCGTAATCTTCTAAAAATAAGTAGAATATCAATATGACTTTGGTTTATCCAAAATCATTTTCTAAGTCTCGGATAAACACACACACACACACACACACACACACACACACACACACACACACACACACACACACACACACACACACATATATATATATTACCGATATTAGAAAACATAAAAATCGGGGTGTTACGTTACTATCCCACTAAAAAAAAAATTCGTCCTCGAAATTATGCACCTGGAAAAAGATTAGGATATTGTAATCTCATTTTGTCCTCAGCTTCCCATGTTGTTTCTCCTATTGTCTCATCCCAAATAACCTTGACTAAGGAAATTTGTTTACCCCTGAGTTGCTTAATCATCTTTTCCTCGATTCGTACAGGCGAAGTCTCATAAGACAAGTTTTCTTTAAATTGTACTTCATCTGGTGCGATTACATGTGATGGATCAGGAATATACTTCCTTATTTGTGAGACATGGAACACTTCATGGATGTTTGAAAGAAAAGGTGGCAAAGAAATTTGATAGGCTACTGGACCAATAAGACGAAGAATTTGGTAAGGTCCAATGAATTTAGGAGTGAGTTTTCTGGACTTTATAACCCTACCTACCCCAGTCGTGGGTGTGACTATAAGAAATACATGTTCACCTTCTTGAAATTCAAGAGGTCGTCTTCGCCGATCCAAGTAAATCTTCTATCTGCTTTGTGCCGTTTTCATCTTTTCACAGATTGTTTAACCTTTTCCGTTGTTTGCTACACAATTTAAGGACCTAGAATCATGCTTTTATCCATCTTGGTACCAACACAAAGGTGTTTGACCCTTTCTCCCGTACAGAGCCTCATAAGGTGACATCCCAATACTTGAATGAAAACTGTTGTTATACGTGAATTCAATACGTGAATCGTTCTTTCAATTTGTCCATCGGTTTGAGGATGATACGTGATGGGAATCCGGCAAGTGTACCGATTCGTTACAAGTAATAAAAACAAGGTAAGCAATACCGAGGTCGAACACAAGGATTGGGAGACCGATTTAACCAAATTATCAAGGAAATTCAAAGCGTTGACCAAGTCAATAATGGTTTGTTGAGAAGAGAGAGAATTAGATAACAAAAGATATCAAGAACAATTATCTAAAATTCCAAAATGATAACAATGAGATAAAATTAATGGCTAAGACTTCTAAGGTTACGAATCCATCTACCCAATCATGCAAGTTACCCAAGTGATTATTCTCTTATCCCTATGTTCAAATTCTTTGACAATCAGGAAACCCTCAATTATCCTAATATCACTACGCTATTCAAAAGGAAATACCTAAACATGAAAATTGACAATCTGCCGTTCTGAAAACCCACAGTTAGATTCATTAAGTTCTTGGTTCCATATTGTGATTGCACCTTTTTCCTATTCAATGCCTAGATATATTCAAATGATGTTCTTAATTCAAGTCCTAAGTACGAATCTCATGCCAGTATCAACGCACTAGACTAGTTAACCAATGACCATTATGATTAACACAAGTAAAACAGAATTAAGTAACAAGAAAAGAGATAAGGGAATAAGAAAACATCACTTGAATTCACTATGCCATCAAAGGTGACTTCATCGTTCCCTTAGAACAGGGAATTAGTTCCTTATAGTCACAGTAACAACGCAAGAAATATAAGAATTCATCCTAGAGATTAGAAATAAAGTGTAAAAGTCAGCGAGACGCAGCTCCAAGGAAACTAGGATTAGCCAAAAACAAAAGCTCCCTCAAAACTGACCTAAACAAGCTATTTATAATTTTCAGAATCAACACCCACTCGCGAGACGAGCAGCCTCTTGCGAGGCGAATACTCAATTTTGTCTCCATCGGGATTTTGAATGCTCGCGAGGCAAGAATTGTCTCGCGGGAAGAGACAGAATAGTTACAGATTCCCTGAGTCTAGTTCGCGAGGCGAACCTTTGCGGGAGAGGCGAGCCTGAATATGTGCAATTCTTGCTCAGTCTGTAGCTCTGGCTCGCGAGGCGAGCATTGTCTCACAGGGCGAGACACTCTTCTTTGCCTTTAGCTTGTTTTCTTCAAGTTTCCTTGCTTCCTCGAGCTTCACTTTTAACCTGAAATATAAAAATAGCATTTTAATGCTTTATTGACTCAAAAATAACCCAAAAATTCCTAAAACTTTCCAAGAGACTCAAAATGTTGCTTAGGGACAAAAGGAGCCAAATTCGGGTGAATAGCAAGGTTAAGTCACTCAATTATCATAAAAGCCTTAACCTTTCTAGCCATAAAACTAGATAAGCTAGAGGCTTATCAAAATACCCCAAACTTTGCTTGTCCCCAAGCAAACTAAAAATTAAAAAGACTCAAGACAAGGTAAGATTCATGGATTCAATCAAATTTAACCGAGCTTCATGCATTTATTTACAATTTCTTTTTCAACTTGATCTTTACTCTAAGCTAGGGATCCAACATACACACAAAAGGGAGATCACCAATTTCAAACAATTGTCCTCCTCACAAAGGGTATTTAGTAATTCGCTCAATCGCTCATTTTGTCTAGGTTATCAATTTCACTCAATTTCACATTTCAAGAGCACTTCCATGAATTTGATTTTCATCTAAACAAGGTTCCCACAAAAACATGCTTGCAACATCAAAAGGTATTGAAAAGGTTGTAATGTGGCCTGGCTAAAGGTAGGATATGCAAAGGTACTAGGCTAAGTCCCTAGGAATTAAGAGAGCATGAAACTTTTTACACTTTTCTTTTCACTCTAATTCCTTTTTCCATTTTTCTTTTTCATACTTGGGTGGCTACAACCTATTTCCTTTGACACCCTTTTTACTTTGCCTTTTTTGGCATTCTACTTTTCTCCTTTTTCTTTTTCACTTTTGCCTTTGGCTTCAACCTTTTTATTTTTTTTTTCTCAACCAAAACAACATAATCAACCCTTGTAGCCATCCCAAACTTAGTTTCAAGTTTCCATGCTCTCCCAAATCCAAAGGATTGGGTTAACATGGTTTTTCCGGATTTATGGCTTGTATTGTAAGGTTATTAAGAACAATAGGCTTTAAGACTCAATGTGGCTAACTAGGGATCATGCATCAAGGTTGGTTCATTTATGGCCAAGTAGCTAATTCAAAGAAAATTTCCTAAATCATATGATGCAACATGAAGACATGCAAACCATGCAAAGATTCAAGCAAATCCGGGAAAGTGCAACTTAAAAATGATTCACACAAATTTAAGAACATGTTGGAGGCTCAAATTCCTCACCCCGGACATTTTCGCAAATTGTTTAACCGAGATACAGACCCTAGAGTGTGCACCTTTTCACCCCAAACTTATCATAAATCATGAAATCACAACAAAAATCCTCTAAGTTCTTATTTTCGATTTTTCACATGGGGATTTAACTTTCAAAACGTCGAGGGGGGTTCATCAAAGTGGTTTTCACAAGAACTCGTGCATTCAACCAAGTTGCATTCAATTTAAATCCACAAACTTACCAACTAAATTCGACGACACTATGGATTTTTTTTATTGACCAATATTCACATGCAATCTAGGAGATTCAAGATAGGGAGAGGGGAGAGAAGTGGAATAAAATAAAACGAAAAGAGAAAAAAAAAAAGAAGGGTTAAAGAAATGTTTTCTCAAGGGGCCCGAGCGGACCCCAAACTCTCATTAGAATTTCCCGTTTCTTCTATCTTTCTTCTAGCCTTTTTCACCAAGTGTCAAGATTCGGTTTCATCCAAGTACTTAGCCCAAACAATTTTTGGGCTCTAAACGGTACTTTCTTCTCTTGGAGCTTTTCCTTTCGGAATTCCTTCCTTGGCTTCCCTAATTGCTTCCATTTCCACCCATGCGCAATCATTTGCCCCTTTGAATGTGAGCAACCATACCGGATTCCATTTATCTTATTCCTCTTTGCTCAAAAATTCCATTTCCGGGAATGGGATTCGGTTGTTTTCTACCGCTCTCTTCTCTTTTTCATACAATGTGTGCTTGGTAGATATGTGCACCGGATAGTCTCGATGCCTTTCCTCGACCTCATGATCAATTTCCCTCCGAACATAGTCATTCACACCCCTATCTCAATTAAAACGGATCGTCCTACATCTCTTGTTCATTTGTCAACCTTTCTAGGTCGGAGAAGGGGATTCGTGTTTCTCGAATGCAAAGTTTGACATAGTCATACTCGGGGTGGTTCGGAGTGATATCCTTTTCATCAACTGGCATTCTCACATTGCGCAAGTGACTCAAGTCAATCATCTACTTATTCACAATTAAAACATTGGTCAATATTATAATCAAAATTAAAGAAAATTCAAAATGAAAATGAAAAACATGCACCATCAATATATATAGTCATCAAAGTGTGTGTGCAGCGAGTATCAAAATAACATTGAAAAAATGAGTTTCTAGCTAGCCAACCATGTACAACCATATCCAATAAATCAAAATAAACTAGCTAGAACTCAAAGGGAAAAAGGGTAAGGGGAACTGGAATTGGTACTGGTGGGGCCCAGATTAGTCAAAATCAATCTCGTCCACTGGGTCACCCTACTGAGTTGCTGCTGCTGCTACTGCCTCATCCTCCTGAGGTACCTCAGGCACCCCCCTGTGGCATGGGATCCTGGTTGCCAGGATAATCCTACCACCCAAGCCGAGGTGCCAAATCCTCCTCGGAAGGGTAAAGGGGTACCCAACCCTCCTGCTGATCTAGGGATATCTCCCTGAAAAACTCTCTCAGCACCACCTGGTCCCTCCTCCGGGGTGGTGCGGGCTCAACAAAGTGTAGATGATGATGAGATACAAGTCTCAACTGTGCTTCTGTGAAAAGTATCTCCACCTATTTTAGAGAATGAAGATATGAAATGAGTTTTGATGATGATCAATGTTGTAATCGTTTTGATAGTTTATGCTTGCTTTTCCAGGGTTTTGATGTAAGTCACAAGTAACATAGATTGTTTAGATGGCTTAACAAAATTAAGAAGATAATAATGCTAAACCTAAAAATAAAAATCAATTAGAGCTAAATAAAATGCCAAATGTTGGAAAATGTTTTTAAGGTATAAGTAATCACATACATAGTTGTATATTGGTCTACTTTGAGGAAAATTCAAAATTCCTACAAGAGTATTCAAATACCAACTCATGTATGCCATTAAACATGCATTTTGGCAATTTTTGTAAGGAGTAGTTGAATACCCTTGTGAGTATTCGAATACTACCCATTCTATTAAGTTTGTTGGGTTCTGTTACAGGGAGTATTCGAATACCCTATATAAGTATTCAAATACTCACCCTAAAATTCAGCAAAACTTCAGTTTTTCAGCTCCAATTGAAGTCTATATAAAGGGTATGTGTTTAAGAGTTTTGGCAACAAAATCATAAGCAAAAATACACTGTTATAATGCCAAAATATCAAGCCATCTACTCATCCTTTGTTACAAGTGATCTAGAAGCTTAAAATCTTTGATGCACAAGTGTTTGTGCTAGAATTTTCTCTTCTACTCAATCTGTTTTCTGAGTTTTGTATTGGGATTATGATTCCCAAGGTTCTCAAGAGTGTGGTATCTCTCAAGGGGCATAAATCTTGTTTGGTGAGGTATCCATCAAAGTGTCCATTGGAGAAAAATCTTTGTTGGTGAGGTATCCTTCAAAGTAAGGGTGAGGCATCCGTTTTTGGCAAGAGTGTGGTATCTCTTGTGGATTTTTGGTGAGGTATCCAACAAGGTGTAAGGGTGAGGCATCCCTTAGTGAGTTGTTGGTGAGGTATCCAACAAGTTTCAAGAGTGAGGTATCTCTTGAGAGTGTGGTTCTAGTGGATGAGGTATCCTACTAGAGGATAGTGACTTTTGTAAGGGGTGTGGTATCTCTTGTACAAACTTTGTCATAGTGAATTTCTCCAAGAGGATTCTTGGGGACTGGACGTAGGTCACTCAGGTTGTGGTCTGTACCATTAAAATACTTGTGTCACTTTCTCTACCCCTACTCTCTTTACTTTCTTGCAATCTTTATTATCACATGCATGATTCTTTATATGATATTATCTCTTAGCTTAGACAATTGAATATCTTTCTTTAGGTGCATTCTTGAATTGGTATTGCAATTTTTTTCTGCTTAAGCTTCAAGGTTTACTATCTTGCTACTCCATTTGAAAAGGGAACTTAAACATTTGTTTTTTGAAAAGTTATAAAAAGGTCAATTAGCCCCCCCCCCCCCCCCCCCCCCCCGCTCTCGACTAAGAACTGTTTCCACATCTTACAATTTGTATCTAGAGCGGGTTCTTGAATAAGGTTAATCACCTTTCAAGTCTCGTGGAAATGGCTTCTCAATCAAATGGGACAAATGATTATGTTTCTATTTCTAAACCCCCTATTTTCAATGGAGAAGGTTATCCTTATTGGAAAGCAAGGATGAAAATTTTCATTGAGGCAAAAGATGTTGATATATGGGATACGGTTATGAATGGTCCTTTTATGCCTAAACATGTTGTTAATGATGTGGAAAAAGATAAACCTAGATCTTTATGGACCGATGATGATAAGAAAAATGTCCAATTAGATAAGAAGGCTAAGAACATCATTAATACGGGTGTTAGTATTGATGAGTTCTTTAGAATCTCTACTTACAATTCCGGAAAGGAAATGTGGGATACACTTGAGGTAGCCCAAGAGGGCACAAGTGAAGTAAGGAGATCTAGGATGAATACATTAACCCATGAGTATGAATTGTTTAGAATGTTGCATGGTGAATCTATATGTGATATGAAAAAACGTTTTACATATATTGTTAACCAACTTAGTGATCTTGGTAAAGTGTTTGATAATGAGGATCTTATTAACAAAGTTCTAAGATGTTTGAATCGGTCTTGGCAACCCAAGGTGACGGTTATTGTGGAATCAAGGAATCTTTCTACAATGTCACTTGCTACACTCTTTGGCAAGCTTCAAGAGCATGAACTTGAGCTATCAAGATTAAATGAGAGTGAAGATCAAGGCAAGAGGAAGAAAGGCATAGCCTTGGTTGCATCTTCAAGAAAGGAAGACCTAAGTGATGGTGATGATTCAATTGAGGAATTCCAAGAGGACCACATCAACTTGTTGGTGAGGAAGTTTGAAAAGTTTCTCAAGAGAAGATGCAACTTCAAGATAGGCAACTTCAACAACAAAAAGTTCACAAAGAAGGAGAGTACATCCAACCAACTTGCTATGAATGTGGAAAGCCCGGTCACATGAAATATGATTGCCCCAACTACAAGAAGAAGAATGATAAAGATGAGAAGAAGGGCAAGAAAGACAAGAAGGGTAAGAAAGCATACTTAGCTTGCGATGAGAATGAAATGTCATCCTCAAGTGATGAAGATAGTCAAAGTGAAGAGGCCAGTCTATGTTTAATGTCTTCACATCAAAGTGAAGATGAGGTATCGGATGATGAACTCTCTCTCTTTTACTTATGATGAGTTGCATGATGCTTTTGAAGAATTGCATAAAGAGTTTCTTGATTTAGCCAAACTAGTTGTGAAACAAAAGAATTTGATGGCTCAACCTAAAAAAGAAAAATTTTGTTTTGAAAAATCAAGTTGAGGATCAAAAGCTAGAGATTGAGAATATACAAAAGATTTGTAAAAATTCTTCAAAAGGAAAAGAAAAGAATGGTGCACCACCACTTGTGAAAATTGCAAGAATTTGGAAAGTGAAAACAATGATTTGAAAAAGTCACTTGCAAGGTTCACAAATGGGAGTAACAATCTTAATGTCTTACTTGGTAAACAAACTATGAGTTTTGTTAAGGCCGGATTGGGATACAATCCATTTGATGCTAAAGCCTCTGACAACACTCAATTTTTTCCATCATGCAAACAAAAGAAATCAACAATACAATGCTATTTTTGTTGCAAGCATGTACACCATATTTCAAAATGTTATATCAAAATAAAAGGTGTTGAGAATTGTAACTTGATGTGGGTTCCCAAAGGGCGTAAACCCAAGACAAACATACAAGGACCCAATCCAAATTGGGTACCTAAGATTTGATCTCTTTCGTATAGGTATGCTTGAAAAACTATGCAAGGAGTGGTGCTTGGATAGTGGATGCTCTAAACATATGACCGGAGACATCTCCAATTTTTCCCATTTATCTCCAAGAAAAAGTGGTCACGTCACAGATGGAGATAACAACAAGGGTAAAATTCTTGGAGTGGGTAAGGTTGGTAAGAATTCTAATACCACAATTGATAATGTGCTATTGGTTGAAGGTCTTAAGCATAACTTGTTAAGCATTAGTCAACTATGTGATAAAGGCTTTAAAGTTGTTTTTGATGAAAAATGTTGCCTAGTTGAAAGTATGCATGATAAACAAGTTAGGTTTATAGTCAAGAGAATCAATAACATATATATGCTTGATTTGAATGAAATTTCATCTTCCATACAATGCTTGATTAGTAAAGATGATGATGCACGGCTATGGCACAGAAGAATTGCACACATTCACATGGATCACCTTAACAAACTTATCTATAAGGATTTAGTGATTGGTTTGCCTAAGATAAAATTTAATAAAGAAGGTTTATGTGATGCATGCCAAAAGGGTAAACAAACTAGAGTTAGTTTTAAACCCAAGAATGTTGTTTCTACTTCTAGACCTTTGCAATTGCTTCATATGGATTTATTTGGTCCTTCAAGGACAATGAGTTTTGGTGAAAACTATTATGCTTTAGTGATTGTTGATGACTTTTCAAGATTTACATGGACATTGTTTTTAGTTCATAAAAGTGATGCATTCCATGCTTTCAAGAAACTTGCTAAAGTGATTCAAAATGAAAAAGATTTGAAAATAGCATGCATTAGAAGTGATCAGGGTGGGAATTTGAAAACCATGAATTTGAATTTTTTGTGATAAACAAGGAATTGAACATAATTTTTCGGCTCCAAGGACCCCTCAACAAAATGGAGTTGTTGAGAGGAAAAATATGTCCTTAGAGGAGTTGGCAAGAACCATGTTAAATGAATCTAGTCCTCCTAAGTATTTTTGGGCGGATGCGGTTAACACTGCTTGCTATGTGTCTAATAGTGTGCTTATTAGACCTATCCTATTAAAAACTCCTTATGAGTTGTATAAAGGTAGAAAACCAAATATATCACATTTATATGCCTTTGGATGCAAATGCTATGTTTTGAATAATGGTAAAGACAATCTTGGTAATTTTGATGCCAAAGAGGATCAAGCAATCTTTCTTGGTTATTCATCATTGATAAGCCTCTGGCTCATCTAGTTTTATGGCTAGTATGACCAGGGTTTTGTGCAAATTATATCGTATTTTCACCCAAATTAGATTAGATTGTCCTCAAGCAAGGTTTTGAGTCTCTAGAGTAGTTTTAAGTTAATTTAGCTAGTTTTAAGTCAAAGTAATACCCTTATAGTTATTTCCTTATTTTCAGGTTAAGTAGAAGTTGAGAAAATAAAGAGCAGGGGATTCGCCCCGCGAAGGACAGGTTCGCCACGCGACCCCGAAGCCTGACTGTTCCAAGAAAATGCTAAGTCTCTGGTTCGCCTCGCGAAGAAGTGCTCGCCCCGCGAGTCTTGCAAACCTGAAAAAGTCAGAGACGATCACGGCTTGCCCGTGTTGAAGGTGTGGCCGTGGCAGTTTTGAAGTTGAAGAGTCTCGCCTCGCGAGCGTCCATTCGCCTCGCGAATCTGGAAGTCAGAGAGCATCACGGTTAGGCCCTGATGGCCATAACGGGCGTAAGGAGAAAACTCTTCAGATCCTCGCCTCGCGAGCAACACTTCGCCTCGCGAGAATGCCAAAGGTTGCTGACTCTTCATGAAATTCGCCTCGCGAATGTGTGCTCGCCTCGCGAGCTAGCTAATTTCAGAATTTGTAAAAAAGGCTGTTCTGAACAATTTGTAGAGACTTTTTTTCTCCATTTTTCTGTTTTACACTTTTCTCTGTGATTTCGTTTGTGTTATGGAGAACTAAATTCTTAGGATTGATCTACTGTAATTGATTTCCATATACTTGAGGTTCTTATATTTTCCTGTTTTGTATGCTTTTCCCTCTTCAATACCATACTTTGTATTTCTGTTTGCTAAATTCAGGAGTATACTGTATTGTATTGATTTATTTCTGGTGATATCATGTTCCTATAATTAATCGCATCTGCTTAATTTGCGTGTGTACAATTCGTGTTCGCTTAGTTCACGAAGGGCTTAACCCCGTTTGCTTAATTCGGGAATAGGGACATGTATCTGTAGTAGTAGTTTCGCTTGTAAATTGCTACTACAACCGGGAGGGGATAAGAATTTGCTTAGGGCTTGGAAATTGTATGAACCTATGATAGTGGGAAATCAAGAGCAATAGATTAATCTGTTTTTGGCCATTTGATAACCTCCTTGAACTGCTTGTTTTCAATTGCTCTGTTTTTTATATTTTGTTTGTTTCTTATTTGCACTCCAATCCAACCCCCCCCCAAAACTGATTTTTGTGAAAGGTAACATTTTCAGAGTCCTTGAGAGACGACATCCGAGTTGTCGCACTACACTACAGTTTTAAACCCGCTCGTCCTTTTTGGCGCGTGCGCGACAGCGCGACCAATCATCAAGTAAAGCATATAGATTTTTCAATAAAAGAACCAAGACTATAGAAAAATCTATTCATGTATCATTTGATGAGACTAACCCCCAAGAAATTGGGAAAGTGCATAATGATGATATTGTAGATACAAGAATGGATTCTCAAGAAGAACAAGCAAAGGACAATGAACAAGAACCAAGATTGGAGCCTCAAGATCAACAACAAAGAGATGAGGAACTTCCTAAGGAGTGGAGAATGGCTAAATACCATCCAATTGATAAGGTGACAGGTGACATCACCGAAGGGGTAACTACTTGTTCTTCTATTAGGAATGTATGTCATTTTATGTCTTTTGTGTCTCAAGTAGAACCTAAGACAATTGATGAGTCTATCGTAGATGAACATTGGGTAATTGCTATGCAAGATGAGTTAAATAAATTTACAAGAAATGATGTATGGGAACTTGTACCGAAACCTAGTAATAAACAAGTTATTGGAACTAAATGGGTTTTTAGGAACAAGTTAGATGAGAATGATATAATTGTTAGAAACAAAGATAGATTAGTAGCCAAAGGTTATAATCAAAGAAGGAATAGACTATGAGGAAACTTATGCACCCGTTGCTAGGTTAGAAGCTATTAGATTGCTTCTTGCTTTTGCATGCCTTATGGATTTTAAGCTCTATCAAATGGATGTCAAAAGTGCTTTTCTTAATGGTTTAATTCAAGAAGAAGTTTACGTAGATCAACCACCTGGTTTTGAAAACTTTGAAAAGCCAAACTTTGTTTTTAAACTTAAAAAGGCTCTCTGTGATTTGAAACAAGCTCCAAGAGCTTGGTATGAGAAACTTAGCAAATTCCTTTTGCAAAAATATTTTCAAAGAGGGAAGGTTGACACTACTCTTTTCATTAAAAAGAAAAATCATGATATTTTGACTGTACAAGTATATGTTGATATCATTATTTTTGGAGCCACTAATGAATCTACGTGCAAGGAATTCTCTAAAGAATCTCACCTAACCGCCGTAAAAATAATAATGAAATATTTGTTAGGTACAACTAATATAGGACTTTGGTATCCTAAAGGATCAAGTTGTAGTCTAGTTGGATATTCGGATTCGGTTTTTGCCGGATGCAAACTTGATAGGACAAGTACAAGTGGCACATGTCATATTTTTGGTAATTGCTTAATTTCATGGTTTAGTAAAAAGCAAGTTAGTGTTGCTTTATCAACCGTCGAAGTGGAATATGTTGCGGTTGGTAGTTGTTGTGCCCAAATTCTTTGGATGAAACAACAATTGTTAGACTATGGAATAGAATTGGACCAAGTTCCAATTAGAAGTGTAAATACAAGTGCCATCAATCTATCCAAGAATCCTAACAAACACTCTAGGACTAAACACATTGAAATAAGGCACCATTTCTTAAGAGATCATGTTCAAAAAGGAGATGTTGTTCTAGACTTTGTAGAATTAAATAAACAATTAGCCGATATCTTTTCCAAACCATTGCCTAGAGAAAACTTCTTTTATATAAGAAGAGAACTAGGGATTATAGATGAAACATTTATTGATTGATCTTATATGCTATGATTGTTTGGATGCATGTTTGTTTGATTCATATATTGTATATATTGATCTTTTAATCTTATATGACTGTGATTTGATCTCTGGATGAGCATTGTGCATGAATATATGTAAAATCTATGAGAATTTTGCTCTATGCCCAGGTAGTATTCGAATACTACTACAGTGTATTCGAATACTCTACAAATTTTCCCTATTTTCTATGTAGTATTCGAATACCACATGCTGTATTCAAAAACCAGGCAAAAATCTGGTCCTGATGTTGAGATTTTAGTATATGGAGGTTACATTTCCACTTTACTGATGAAGAGGATAGTGATAATTATGATATTTGATTTCTTTAGTTCCTCTTCTCAATGCTTTAATGTTTGATTATGCTGGATGAGCAATATATATGCAGAGCAATAGAGAGGTTGTAACAGCCTGATTTTTAATTATGCTGTTTAACCGGTTAAAATATAATTAATTATATTTTAATCTGAGAGTTAGAGAGTGATTTTAAATAAAATAAAATCATATTGATAGTCTCTCTTATGGTAGAAGGTTACGGTGAAATTTTGGGTTTAAAACTCAGACACCAACCGGTCTGCGTTTTTTTACTGACAATATAATTTTATACTAGCAGAAAACCCTAATTTGACCCGAAAACTGAAATTTGTAGATTTTTTATATTTTGTCCGTGAGGAAGTCTACTTTCCAAATTTCTAGCCAGAAATAAAATATTATGTTTATTCGGACGAATTTTGGTAAAAGTTCGGACGGAAAACAGTCGGTGTTTTCACTGACAGTGAGATTTTAATGATCAGAAAACCTAATTTTGACTTGTGAACAAAATGGTTTATATTTAAATCATATTTCTAATGAGTTTGATTGTTTTGAAAATTTTCAACCGAAAACGAAATATTACGCTTTTACGCGGGCGTAAAACCCTAATCGGGAAACCGACGGAGTCGAAAACGAAAACGGAACTGCATAGACCCGTCAAGAGATCGGGACAATGAGTCATACATGATGACTCATGGAGGATGAGTCACCAAGCATTTATGACCATTAAATGCTAGTAATCATGACTTTTAGGTAAAAAAGACCAAAATACCCCCAAGCTTTCGCAGGTATTAACAAGACTCATCTACGCACTTTTAACCACTCATTTTACATGGTTTTAAACCTCCCGCCTCTCCTCAAATTCGTACATCCATATATACTTAACCATACCTATTTCGTTTTACTTTCGTTTCATTATTTTCCTCTCAAAAACCGAAATCGGGTAAATGATGGAGCTACGTACGAAATTTCTGGGAACCGCTAATGGATAGGATCAGTGACTCATTGGTGACTCACTATGTGTGGCCCAAAATCAGCCACACCTCCATCAAATGTGAGCCACATATTATTAACCATGATTAGCTAAAATAACCTTAGTTAAGTTAACTATTAACTGTGATTAATCATATATTAATTTAATATTCACAAAACCCATTATTTGGACTCTAAGGAACAAAAAAAAAGCCTAAATCTAAGCCTATATAAAGACTCAAAACCGCATCTGCCCTCTCCCCACTCCTCTTCACCTTCCTCACCAAGTTTTCTCCATTTTCTCTAAGTTACAAAACTCATAAAAATACCGAATCTCCAACGAAAATATTACCCTCTTACTTTCTGGAACTCGGAAGACTCTCAACATAAAAGTTGTTCCTCTTTATCGTTTCTTTCCAGCAAGCTAAAGATCATCAAAAACGGATAGGTGGATTGGGAGATAGGCTCAAAATACCGAAACTACCCAGAATTCTCAGCAAACCACGAAACAGCAGCAAGAAGGACCTTTTAACCCTTGTTATGATCCGAAACAAATGAAACATTCAACACCAAAGTTGCTCATTTTCTTATTATATTTATAACAAGCCAAAGTTCGTGATTTTTGGATGAGTATATTGTGAGATACACTCACAATACCATCACACCCTCAAGCTGTCCAGTTTTCAACTTAGTGAAGGTTGATCATTTTCTTCATTTCTTCAATCTTCAAGAGGTAAAATCTCATCTCCTTGATCATCTAAGCTTTCATCTTCATGTATTTCTCATGTTTATGCCATGAATCATATTTTTCCATTTCTAGATCTAAAACTTTGAAAATTCATAGAAAATCATAGAAAAATCCTTTTAAAGTGAAACCAATTTCTATGATCTAGTGATGAACCTTACTTTCATTATCCAAGTGCATGTGATCAAAATCATTTTATTTCATATTGAACCCTATTTGGGTGAACCTATGTTGTAAAATGGGTTTGGTGTTTTGTTGTTTGTTTTGAAAGTTAGTACATGAATTAAGTTCTATAATACTTGTATAACTTATATCCAAGACCTTAGGTTCAACAAAAATCCCTAGCTTAAATTCCTATACATGGTCGAAACCCTAACCCTAGAGGTTAGAGGATTTTGTTCCAAACTTTAGCCTTGTAATAATTAATCTATGTTAGTTAAGACTCTAATAACTAGGATCCAAAAGATAGCATTAAGAAAATAACCCTAAACCTATTTTCTTAGTCTTGGCCAAACCTAGCCCTAAAGTGTCATAGATGGATTTTGTTTGATTAATTATAGTTATGTTGTTTGGTTCAAGGTGAAACTATTAAGCTGTGGTGTGATTGTGAGGAACGTCGAGTTCGGGATTTCGGTGCTAACTCAGGTGGGGGAAAGAATCATTCTACCATCGGAATCGATAAGTAGTATATTCTATAATAATTGTGTAGGGTGACCTAAACCCTACTAGTAGTCGAGTAATTGACAATACCAAAATCCCATTGGAAACCTTTTCTGTAAAACCAATGGTGATTCGAGAATTGTAGGTTTATCGACGTTAGGATGATTTTATCTTATCTGAGGTTGATTGAATTTATTATTATTGAATTGCTTATGTGATATTTTGTGGTATTCGAATATTTCCTGATATGGTGTGATGCATGATCTGCCTGGTTTTTAATACTATGCTTAGTTGATTTTAAGCAAGGATATATGTTGTTCGGGAGATGATTGTTTGGGTGAGAGAATGAATTGACTTAGAGGTGCCTAGCTTAATTAAGTTATCTAATGGATGAGATGTGACATAGAATGCGAGTTGAGGTTATGATGGGAACTTGAGGTACTAGGTTGTTATTGATGCGAGATAGTGAGATTCATATAGTGGCATTGATGCAGATACTTGTTCAGTCCATGACGCGTTGATCTGATTTATCCTATCAAAAGATAGAAGTGCACTGTATTGAGTTCTAACCTATCAAAAGATAGAAGAGCACTAAACTGAATCCTATCCTATCAAAAGATAGAAGAGCACTATACCGGATCCTATCTTATCGAAAGATAGAAGTGCACTATGCCGAGTTCTATCCTATAAAAAGATAGAAGTGTACTATACTGAGTTCTTTGCATTGGACTACCATGGACTACTGACGAATGTTAAAGGAATAGAGACAGTTATGTTAGCATAAGGATTTGGATGGCATGAGTTGAGGGTAGAGGACAATATTATAATTTGAGGATGATTGCTAACAATGGATGTTAATTGTGTGTGACAATTATTGTATGATATACTATGACTCTTTTCTGCTTTTGAAGATAGAAATGTTTCTTTTCCCCTATATCATTATGTATGTTGTATTTTATTTATTATGTGATCGTATGAAAAGACTCTGTGGAGGAGCTTGATATTGAGGAGCTGGACGGGATTCCATATGAATCAGATGCGGGAGCACGAGCTGTGGACTCCAACGATGTATTTTAGTGTCTAGGGCTAGTGATTCTTATAAGACGTTTTATATTTCCGCAAATTTTAGTTTGTTTTAAGATGCCTGTTGGGGATCCTACTGACGGGATACCCTAAACAGTGTTTTGATAACTCTGATGCAAGACATATATGGTGTGTGTATTATATATATAAAGTGTGATGCTTTAACTTTCAAATGTTATATGTTTATAATTTAAGTTTTCATTTTTATGTGTTTTGGAATACACGTTTAACGTTAAGAGCGCGATTAAATAAATAAATAAATAAATAAATAAATAAATAAGGTTTTAATGTAATGGCACAAAGGGGCACAACGGGGTGTCTCGGAGGTAATTGGATGATAATGATGAAAAATGAGTTTCAAGATTAAAAGGTCATTGACCCAATTTACATGAAATGCAATTGGTATTTTAGTACAGTCATTCAGTCTCTGATATATCCTGGACCCATGTGATGCTATTTTTATGACCCATATGATGTTATACATTTCAAACTACTGTATTAGTATACCTGTGTTGGTATACGAACTTGACTCTGATACATTAGACAATATTATCATGGATGTTAGTTTGCATGCTTTGAACTTATTTGATATATTTTGTTTATGCATGTATGACATCTATTACATATATATTTGTGAATATTGTGTCTTTTCTCTCCACATATTATATGCTTTTTGATAATGCCAAAGGGGGAGAAAAGGTGTGCTTTTGTGTTTACTCAGGAGGAGTGTCATATATTCAGAGGGAGCTCTCAGTAAAAATCATGATACACCTTATCCACAAGTTATCAAAACCTTGATACAAAAGCAAATCAAGAAGATCTTTTGTCAAAGGAGTTGTCATCATCAAAAAGGGGGAGATTGTAGATGATGATGAGATACAAGTCTCAACTGTGCTTCCGTGAAGAGTATCTCCACCTATGTTGAAGAATGAAGATATGAAATGAGTTTTGATGATGATCAATGTTGTAATCGTTTTGATAGTTTATGCTTGCTTTTCTAGGGTTTGGATGTAAGGCACAAGTAACATAGATTGTTTAGATGGCTTAACAAAATTAAGAAGATAATTATGCTAAACCTAAAAATAGAAATCAAATAGAGCTAAATCAAATGCCAAATGTTGGAAAATGTTTTTAAGGTATAAGTAATCACATACATAGTTGTATATTAGTATACTTTGAGGAAAAATCAAAATTCCTACAAGAGTATTCAAATACCAACTCAAATATGCCATTAAACATGCATTTTGACAATTTTTGTAAGGATTATTCGAATACTCTTGTGAGTATTCGAATACTACCCATTCTGTTATGTTTGTTGGGTTCTGTTACAGGGAGTATTCGAATACCCTGTATGAGTATTCAAATACTCACCCTAAAATTCAGTAAAGCTTCAATTTTTCAGCTCCAATTGAAGTCTATATAAAGGGTATGCGTTTAAGAGTTTTGGAAACAAAATCATAAGCAAAAATACACTGTTATAATGCCAAAATATCAAGCCATCTACTCATCCTTTGTTACAAGTGATCTAGAAGCTTACAAGCTTTGATGCACAAGTGTTTGTGCTAGAATTTTCTCTTCTACTCAATCTGTTTTCTGAGTTTTGTATTGGGATTATGATTCCCAAGGTTCTCAAGAGTGTGGTATCTCTCAAGGGGCATAAATCTTGTTTGGTGAGGTATCCATCAAAGTGTCCATTGGAGAAAAATCTTTGTTGGTGAGGTATCTTTCAAAGTAAGGGTGAGGCATCCCTTTTTTGGCAAGAGTGTGGTATCTCTTATGGATTGTTGGTGAGGTATCCAACAAGGTGTAAAGGTGAGGCATCCCTTAGTGAGTTGTTGGTGGGGTATCCAACAAGTTTCAAGAGTGAGGTATCTCTTGAGACGGTGGTTCTAGTGGGTGAGGTATCCTACTAGAGGAGAGTGACTTTTGTAAGGAGTGTGGTATCTCTAGTACAAACTTTGTCACAGTGAATGTCTCCGAGAGGATTCTTGGGGACTGGACGTAGGCCACTCAGGTTGTGGGCTGAACCAGTAAAATACTTGTGTCACTTTCTCTATCCCTTCTCTCTTTACATTCTTGCAATCTTTATTATTGTAAGCATTATTCTTTATGTACTCTCTGACTAAGAACGCCTCTTGACTAAGAACCGTTTCCACATCTTATACAAAGCAGTGGCGGCGTATGTACTCTCTGTCAATCGGCTGATGGGGAATCTTATCTACCCCCTTAGTCACTGGCACGCCTACCCTGTGGATCATCTCCGTGATCAGGAACCCGTGGGCTTAGACCTCCTTCGGTTCCCTCGAGTTGGCCTTCTGCTGGATGTCCTATGCTATGACAATGCAAGAAATACAAGAATTCATCCTAAAGACTAGAAAGAAAGTGTAAAACTCAGTGAGACGCAGCTCCAAGGAAACTAGAATTAGCGAAAAACAAAAGCTCCTTCAAAACTAACCTAAACAAGCTATTTATAATTTTCTGAATCAATACCCACTCACGAGGCGAGCAACCTCTCGCGAGGCGAATACTCAATTTTGGCTCCATCAGGATTTTGAATGCTCGCGAGGCGAGGACTGTCTCGCGGGGTGAGACAGAGAAGTTGTAGATTCCCTGAGTCTGGTTCACGAGGCGAACCTTTGCTCGTGAGGCGAGCCTGAATATGTGTAATTCCTGTTCAGTCTGTAGCTCTCGCTTGTGAGGCGAGCATTGTCTCGTGGGGCGAGATACTCTTCTTTGCCTTTAGCTTGTTTTCTACAAGTTTCCCTTCTTCCTCGAGCTTCACTTTTAACCTGAAATATAAAAATAGCATTTTAATGCTTTATTGACTAAAAATAACCCAAAATTTCCTAAAAACTTTCTAAGAGACTGAAAATGTTTCTTAGGGACAAAAGGAGCCAAATTCGAGTGATTAGCGAGATTAAATCACTTAATTAGCATAAAAACCTTAACCTTTCTAGCCATAAAACTAGATATGCTAGAGGTTTATCAAAATGATGAACTTAATCTTAACTTGTTTCCTTGTGCTTGATGTAAGCTTCCCCAGAAACGTGAAGTGAACTTCAGGTCTCTATCTGAAACAATACTCGAAGGTACTCCGTGAAATCTAGTCACTTCCTTGATATAGACATCAGTTAACTTCTCTACAGTACAATTGATCTTAATAGGTAAGAAATGAGCTGATTTCGTTAACCTGTCAACGATCACCCAAATTGAATCAAAACGTTTCGAAGTTCGCGATAAACTTACCACAAAATCCATTGATATGCTATCCCACTTCATTCAGGTACATCTAACGATGTAAGCATTCCTCCAGGTCGTTGATGTTCTACCTTCACTTTCTGACAAGTCGGACATGATGCGACGTACTCCGCGACTTGCTTTTTCATGCCTGACCACCAAAATCTTTGTTTCAAATCTTGATACATCTTAGTTGATCCAGGATGAATACTTAAGTTACTCTTATGTGATTCTTAAAGAATCATCTTTTTCATCTTAGGATTATCAGGTACACAGGCTCGTCCGTTACACCTTAAGATGTGATCTAGTCCCAAACGAAATTCTGTAACTTTTCCTTGTTCCATTAATTCCTTCTTTTCTTGAAGATACGCATCAGCGGCTTGTTGTTCTCGGATTTCTTCCATTAATCCACTAGAAATTTTGATCATTCCCAAACTGATCTTCTTCTGACTTACTTCCATAATCAAATTTAGATCACAAAAATTTTCAATCAGTTCGAGTTCCTTTACCATCATAACTGAAATATGAATGGCTTTTCAGCTCAGTGCATCAGCTACAACATTTGCCTTTCCAGGATGATATTGTAACGTGATGTCGTAATCCTTCAGGAACTCCATCCATCGTGTCTGTCGCATGTTGAGCTCTTTTTTATCAAACAGATACTTTAGACTTTTGTGGTCACTAAAGACATCAAACTTAGCTCCATACAAGTGGTGTCTCCATATTTTTAGTGCAAAAACCACAATGGCTAACTCTAAGTCATGCGTCGGATAATTTCTTTCTTGAGTCTTTAACTGACGTGATGCATAAGCTACAACTTTTTGATGTTGCATTAATACTCAACCTAAACCTTGATGCGAAGCATCACAATATACCTCGTAAGGTTCATTTGGTTCAGGAAGTATTAACACCGGCGAGGTTGTCAAACGTTCTTTTATCTTTTGAAAACTTTCCTAGCATTTGTCCGTCCACACAAAAGGTTGATCTTTCCTCATGAGTTGAGTCAACGATGCTACTATCTTGGAAAAACCTTCAATAAATCTCCGATAATAACCGGCTAGGTAGACAAAGCTTCGAATCTCTGTTACCGTCTTTGGCCTTTTCCAAGAAAGTACTGCTTCTACTTTTGCAGGATCAACAACAATTCCTTCCTCGGTAATTACATGTCCTAAGAATTTCACTTATTCAAGCCAAAACTCGCACTTAGAAAATTTCGCATACAAAACCTTCAAATGTTCTTCATGGTCCTCATTACTCTTAGAGTAAATGAGAATGTCATCGATGAACACAACAACGAACTTATCAAGAAACGGACGAAAAATCCAATTCATGTAGCCCATGAAGATAGCAGGTGCATTCATCACTCCAAAAAGCATTACGAGATACTCATAATGTCCATAACGAGTTCTGAACGCAGTCTTTGGTATATCTTCAGTCTTTACCCTAATCTGATGATAACCCGTCCTCAAGTCAATCTTTGAGAACACAACAGCTCCTCACAGCTGATTCGTCAGATCGTCTATAGGCGGTAAAGGGTACTTATTCTTGATCGTCACTTTGTTGAGTTCTCGAAAATCCACGCAGAGTCTTGAACGTCTGTCTTTCTTTCTCACTAAAAGAACTGGTGCTCCCCACGGGGAAATAATCGGTCGTATAAATTGTTTCGACACAAGGTCCTCCAGTTGAGTTTTCAACTTAGAAAGCTCTGTGGGTGACATCCTGGTACTAGGTCGATGGAGAACTCAAGATCTCTTACTGGCGGCAAACCATGAACATCATTCGAAAACACATCCGGAAACTCTCTCACTACAGGCACCATACTCAAGTCGATCTCCCCCTCGACTTCTATGTTAGTTAAAAGCAAGTATCCCTGATCTCTTTTTTTCGAAAAAGTTCTTACTTGGTTGGCAGATAAAAATCCAGAAATCTCAGAATTGGGAAAAACTAAAGTTTTTTTAGCACAATCTAAAAGGATATGGTTGGAAGAGAATCAATCCATGCCTAAAATCACATCTAACTGTATTAAAGGCTGGCATATCAGATTAACAAGAAAATGTCTAACCTGAATGACAACAGGACAGTTTAGACATATAGAATTTACGGTAACTGGTTTAGCAGTTGGGGTTGAAACAATCAAGTCATGATATAGAGAATAAAAAGGTAATTTCAAATGTCTCACACAATCCATCGCAATAAAAGAATGTGTTGCACCCGAATCGAAAAGTACAGTTAAGAGATTACCAGCTATGTCACAACTACCTTGTATGAGAGAGTTTGAAGCTTCAGCACCACTCATGGTGTAAACTTTTCCCTTAGCCGTCGACTTATTGGTCCTTGCGGTGTTGGCAACTGGTCCAAACCTCGGTGCATGACAATCCTTTGCTATGTGCCCCACCTGACCACAAGTGAAACACTTATTCCCCTAATTGGGAAAGTATCAGCCATATGATTCGGATCCCCACATTTGTAATATTTTCTGACTTGACCTTGATTTTGGTTCCTTTGGCCTCCACTACCTAATGCAGAAGCAACAGGACGGTATAATGCTGGTTTCGGTTATTCCCCGGTGGTCGGAAATAAGGTTTATTTTGAACTTGCTTCCCTCTCTGGTTCTGGAGTTGACCCTTGAATCTCGATGGTCCTCCAACATTCCCTCTATTATCTCCTCCCTTCCTCATTTGTTCCACTTTTCTACACTATTCAACTAAAGCTTGGAAATTTCTGATTTCTAGTGGAAGTATTGATTCCTTGATTTCAAAACGTAATCCTCCCTCGAATCTTTCACACTTCCAGTGTTCATCTGGGTTATTTTGGAAAAAGCGAAAATATTTGGAAAGTGATTCAAACTTTACTGCGTATTCCCCGATAGACAAATCCCTCTTTTGAAGATGCAGGAATTCTTGCTCTTTTTCAGCTCGGGCGCTCTGAGGAAAATACTTTTTCAGAAACATGTTCCGAAACACATCCCAAGTAATCTCCTGATTATCTGCTTCCAGCAGTTGCTTAGTGCCCTTCCTCCAGTATTCAACATCTCCCAGCAGCAGAAAAGTAGCATAAGGCACCTTCACTGCTTCAGGATAGTGAATCAGCTCAAAAATTTTCTCTAACTCCTGAATCCACAAATCAGCTTTCGTAGGATCCACATCCCCATGAAATTGTGGCGGATTCTGATGTCTAAAAGCAGACCTCTGCCCTCAGCAGCTTGTTCAGCTTGAATCTGCTCCTGTTGGTTCTAGGCAGCCATAGTAGTTGTTTGGAGCGCAATGGCAGCAGCAACATTCGCCATCGCTTGTGCTGCCAGATCCATTTCACCAGCACCAACATACACTTCACCAAAAATATCACGATCGTCAAAGATTTCCATACGTGTCAGAAATTATGAACTGTTCGTCATGGAGGAAGGAGAATATGTTGCTCAAATTTTAACACCCCCCTTGGGCATTACTTTGTAAACACGTGCGGACATAAATTTAAAAGAGAATTTCGCTGGTTTCTTTCGAAAATTAATTTATATAAATATATAAGTGCCAGAAAATGGGTATAAAGTTTGTTAAATGTAGTTACGGTAAAATTTAAACCTGTTTTGAAATAGTAACATCACATTTTCACCTATCATGGTACAAATTCTGGTCATATATAGACCATTTGTTATACGATCCAAAACCTAAGCCGTGACCGGCACACATACTTACAAACCTAGCCTAGCAAGCCTATTTATTTTCGAAATGTACTTAAATAAAAAGCTCGAATATTTTTACAAAAATTTTGACAGAGTCTCCTCTGTAAATGCAACATCCCAAAATAAAAACACCTGTTGAAATATTTCTATTTTCATCCCAGAAATTCCAGTCATACAAAGAAACATAAAGACGGTATTTTTCTGAAAATATTTACATAAACAAATACCTTACCAAAATGAAAGATTTTAAATTTTTCATCCAAAAGAAGGGCTCTCTGAGCCATTTACATTTCATCCAAAAATAAAGGCTCTCCGAGCCATAAACATACATACTAACATTAATCAACATTGTCTCAAAACCTAAGCTGGTCGTTCTGAAAGATATTCATGGGTAAGTCCCCTATGGTTCTCACCATTATACCTGACATTATACATCTTCTAGGATTGGGACTAATATCCCCGAGCGAAACTGGAAACCTCTTCTGCATCTTGTGTATGCGTATACCAAGATACAATAGTAAAAAAAAAAAAGATACATGCAAGGGTGAGATACCAATATATGGATTTAAACACGACAACCACATGCACGACTCTCAAATACCATTTAACATGAATATTAAAAGACAAACAATATATTTATCAAAGGGCTTCATACCCGACAGTCGTAACCGTTTTCAAAACCATGACACTTCAATATTCATCAACTAACTTTGATACCTAATCTCCGGAGCTCCAACCATCAAATAAATGAGCTGATCAGGCTCTGATTGCCAAATAAGGCAGAATCAATGCCAGATATGGCAAAGTTCAAATAACCATTCCACAATCCAAAACGAGGCAAAGTGGCGACTACATATAGCACATGGTTTTCGTGGTCGTATATCCATCAAGGCACAGTGACGCAAACGTCATGAATACTTGTCATCAAGCATTCAGGTCCTATGCAAAGGCACGTCTGCCAGGTAATGCATGTAAAACGTTTTGTTCTCATTGTTTTCTTTGTGTTCAATCTTTATATGTCGGAGCTAAAATGCCGCACGACCAAATCATCATTTTAAACTTTCAAGTTTAATACCTCTTTCAAAACAATTTGACTTCAAGTCAAAAGTATGCAAATCACGAAATCTGGACTGATGCACCAGTCTTAGATACGTAGATTTTAGTGCACAAAACCAATATACCACTTATAGGACATCTAGTCCATAACTTCACCTTTCGGACCCCTGGCCCATATCATAGAACACTAGATCCGACGTCTCGGTTGCTAGGTTCGTTTAAACCATTTTCGTTCTGTGAAATACAAAACAAAACCAAAGTTTCCTCAACTTATCCAAGTTGACGGAAATATCACCATTGTGTAAAACTCGTTTACAGAAATCCTTTCCGTTTGAAATTCATTTATAAAACCATCAAATCATAGAGAAATTCAGTTTTCTCAAATCCGTTTTCTTTTGAAAACTCCTTTTTCCGTAACAACTTCAAATTCTCGTAAAATCATTTCCAAGTCATTTCTATTCGAAATAATCAAATTGCTCCTCATAGTTTTCGTTGTCAAATACTTTTCCAAAGTATTTTTCGTTGGAAATAAAGTCATTTCTAAATCAAATGATTTTCTCTTTTACAGAAGTTATTCATAATCACTGTTAAAATATCATTGACACTTACATTTCTTAGAATAAATTTTCGTCTTATTTTTGAATTTGTTTGAAAAAGACAACATAACTGAAATATTTTGAAGATGTCGTCCTCACTATTTACTTATAAATCACTCTTTTCTCCAAAACATCATCAAATATAAATACTTTCAATATTTTTCTTCCATAAATCAAATCCTTTGACATTCTCCTCAAGCTTTTTCATTGCTTTTATCTTTAATTTAATTGAGCACTGACCAATGTCAGGCTTCTCAGTCAATCAACCAACCAACATATAATCCATACATCACAATTTAATCATGCTTTCATAAAAAACATTAAAAACCACATAACAGTCATAATACAATTTAATTTGACACCACACATCACAACAGATAAACTCAAATACAACACACAAATATCATGTAGTTACCGAAAATCCCTGAGGCAGTCTCCCCTTATCTTTGAAGACAAGAATAAGATCACTCATTCCAGGTTCCTCTAACACTTCGCAACGCTTATAACAACTTCGAGATAGCTCCAACCACTTACCTTCTTCTCCTTCAACTATGACCGTCACATCCACATAGATGGAAATTGGCCATCAACATAGCCAATAGCAAGCACAACCAAAAATCAGAAACTCGTCATCACAAAACATAAGTTTGTACGACTTAAATAATTAATTCAACTAAGGAAACGATATTGGTTTTTCATTTAAAATGATTGGGGTTTTAGAGTTCTCTAGGAATTTGGAAAAAACCAATTTTGATCAAGTAATATGGAATTAGGCTAGGGAACTACAAATTAACAACTTTAATTACATTAAAACATAATCAAAATTGAGAAATCAACATAATTTGACTAATGTTTCAAATTGGAAAATTAAGGTTTTAAACAAAATTGGGGAAAATCTGATTTGATAAGAGTATCATGAAATTGAACTTGGAAATCATCAATCAAGAGCTTTAATTACACTAAAACAGAATCAATTTCATGATTAGAGAAAAATGAAAATTTAGGGTTTTGAGTGAAATTGGGGGAATCCAAATTTAAAGAGGATTTGAGCAATTAGCATAGGGAATTTGAAATTGACATATCCAATTTGAAATCAATACCATCAATTTAAGGATTTAGATTATAATTTAACAGTTAGGGTTTGAAATGGCAACTTAGGGTTCCAAATCAATTTAGGTAAAATTGAAAGAGAATGAAAAAGAGGGGAACAACTCACCCAAGGAGATGAAAGGTGGTGACAATGGCACGCTCCGGCACGACGGCGAACGACCCTGGACTGCGGAGCTCCGTTCGTACGACATGGCTGCGGTCCGAAGTGGAACAAAACAGAATACATGTATGGCAGTGAGCGGAGGTGTGCGACCGTCTTCTCCCTTGGTGCGGCCGGAAACGAGCTTCCCGCGGCGGAGAAAGGCGGAGCGACGTGTGGAACAGAGGCTGGGAATGCGTACTGGTCTTCTCCGCGGCGAGCAGCGGCCGGACAGCGTCCCTACGGTGGCGTCGCGCGGTCGGATGGTGGCTGCAGGTGGGGGGTCACGGTGTGAGCAAGAGTGAAGGAGGAGAGAAGGTGACAACCAAGGGAGAGAAGGAGGTGTGTTTCTGTTCTTGTGAAGAAGAAAGAAAAGGAAAAATAAAGAGAAGTAGGGGGGTTCCGTGCGCGTAACAGAGTGGAGAGGAAGGAAGAATTTTTTTTTTAATTAATAGTAGTAGGTACAAAATGAGTAGTAAATATTGAGCCTAAAAATAAACATGTATTTGGCTTTTTGATTTAAAAATAATGGTTGACAATTATACACTTTCAAAATTTAAATTAGAGTCAAGATTGATAGTTGAGCTGATCAACTAAGAAAATTAACGGTCCAAAAGTTAATCTCCGATTAATTTTAAACCAACATATTTTAAAATCTAAAATTAAATATAGTCAAATATGAAAATAAATTTTCTTTCAATCATATTATTTAAAATATTTTTCTAAATAAATACTACTAGTGACAATAACATAATATTATTGTCTAGTAGTCGTGCATACACTGACATAAGACAGTGTTAACGTACTCAAAAATAAATTTTAAATGAGTAATTCATAGTACTCAAACCAAATCACATAAAAATAAACAAAAATAAACATATACACCTATTTACTATTATTGAAGAATAGAAAAAAAAAATCGGGGTGTTACACAAATGATAGGAAGATTTCAAACTATTGTCAATAGTTTAAAATCTCTTGGCAAAGTCTACACCAATGCTGAGAAGGTTGGAAATATTCTGAGAAGTCTACCTAAACAGTGGAGACCTTTGGTCACTGCTATCTCTCAAGCCAAGGATATCACTACCTTGACTATGGATGAACTTCTTAGAACACTCACTGTTCATGAGCAAGAACTTGGAGATGAAGTTGCACGAAAGAAGGGCAAGTCAATTGCTCTGAAAGCTGATCAAAAGTCATCAAAAGCTTCCAAGGCTCGAAAGGCAGACGAGTCATCCAGTGATGCTGACCTGTCTGAACACGAGGATTCTGAGAGTGATGAAGAATTGTCTCTCCTGACCAGGAAGATAAAGCTTCTCCTACAAAAGAAGTTCAAGAGGGATAAGCCATTCAGAAGGCTCAACAAGGACAAGAACTTCAAAAAATCCACTCCAACAGAAAAAAAAAAGTCCAATTGTCTGCTATTAGTACAAGAAGCCTAGTCACATCAAGGTTGAATGTCCTCAACTCAAGAAGGCCCTTTTTAAGAAATTCTTCAAGAAGAAGAAGAAAGGAATGATGGCTACTTGGGAGGAACTGGAGTCAACATCTTCTGATGAAGAAACAGAGGAAGAAGCCAATCTCTGTTTGATGGCCAACACTAACTCAGACTCAAACGATGAGGTAGATCCTGACTATGAGGAATTACTTGATGCCTATGAAGAGTTGCTAGACGAATCCAACTGCTTATCTAAGACCTTCAAATCCCTCAAGAGAGAGTGTGTAAAGCTCACCAGTGAGCATAAATAGAAATCTCAAGAGTGTGAGAAGCCGGCTAAAGAGAACTGTGAGCTGAAGACTGAAAAGTCTAAAGAAGCTAAGATCTCAAGTGAAACATCACCATCTGAAGAAGTTGAAAAACTTCAACGGAAAGTGGAAGAGCTCACTTCTGATCTTGCCAAATTTGTTAATGATAGAGACAATCTAACTAAGCTACTTGACTGTCAGAGGCACTCTCTTAACAAAGAAGGTATTGGATATGTACATCAGACACATCATAAAGTATCAACTAAAGCTTCTACAGTATCTGTTAAGTCAAATTTAACCAAATCTACACATGTCTGTAACTTATTTGGAAAAACTGGACATGTTATGTCCAAACGTATTCACAGGAAGAGAAGGAAGTCTTCACAGACCCCTAGAACTAGTAGAAAAGGACCCAGAAAAATATGGGTACCTAAAGATCAAATAATTTTTGTTGCAGATGTCCTCAACAGGACAAAGAAAACACCACTGCTGGTACCTGGACAGTGATTGCTGGCGTCATATGACAGGAGAAAGGTCTATGTTCCTAGACCTCCAACTTAAGAAAGGAGGACACGTTGCCTTTGGAGGGAATCAGAAAGGAAAAGTTATAGGAATTGGTACTATTGGTGGTAAACCCCCTCTTCCCTCTATATCTAATGTTCTTATGGTTAAAGGATTAAGACACAATTTGCTTAGCATAAGTCAATTATGTGATAGTGGTTTTGATGTTTCCTTTACCAATGATGTATGCATAGTTAAAGAATGTTGTGGAAAAACCCTCTTTTCAGCTAAAAGGCAACAAAATCTTTATAAGATTGAACTGTCCGATCTCTCAGATCAAAGTGTAACCTGCCTGATGTCTAAAGAGGATGAGAGATGGTTATGGCATAAGAAACTAGGACATGCTAGTATGAAACTAATTTCTAAATTAAAAAGCAATAACCTTGTGAGAGGATTTCCTGATATTAGTTTTAAGAAAGATGTCTTATGTGATGCATGTTAGAGAGGTAAGCAGATAAAATCAAGTTTTAAATCTAAACACCAAGTATCAACCTCTCGACCTCTTCAGTTGTTACACGTGGATCTGTTTGGACCAGTTAGTGTTGCCAGCCTGGCTGGAAGAAAATGTGGATTTGTCATAGTTGATGGCTATTCTAGATTCACATGGGTACTCTTCCTAACACACAAGGATGAGTCTTTTAAGGATTTCTCAGTATTCTGCAAAAGAGTACAAAATGAGCAGGGTTTTTGTATTTCAACCCTTAGAAGTGATCATGGGGAAGAATTTGAAAATGAGCAGTTTAGACAGTTATGTGAGGAGAATGGAATCTCTCATAATTTCTCTGCACCTGGAACTCCATAGCAAAATGGAGTGGTTGAGAGGAAGAACAGATATCTGCAATAGATGGCTAGATCTATGCTCAATGAAAATAATCTCCCTAAGTACTTCTGGGCAGAAGCTGTAAACACTGCTTGTTATGTACAAAACAGAATACTTATTAGGCCTTTTCTAAAGAAGACTCCTTATGAATTGTGTAAAAGAAAAAGCCCAACATATCTTATTTTCATGTTTTTGGATGTGAATGTTTTATTCTGAATACCAGAGATAATCTTGGAAAATTTGATTCTAAGGTAGGTAAAGGTATTTTTGTAGGATATTCTGAAATGTCTAAGGCTTTTAGAGTTTACAATTCAAGAACTTGCATTATTGAAGAATCTGTTCATGTTAAATTCAATGATGGATTAAAGACTGATAAAGAATTACCAGATCTAGAAGTTGATCTTGCAGGTCTTGATATAAACAAGCCAGAAAGTCAACAACCCGATCTAACCAAAACAGAACCTGTGCTTGACGATGTCAGACAAGTGGAGCAGACAAGTCAGGAAACGAGTCAACAGACGAGTCAACAGACAAGTCAAGATATTCATGATGATCTCAAAAGGGATTGGAATTTCAACACTCATCATCCTAAGGATCTTATTATTGGAAATCCTTATGAAGGAGTAAGAACCAAATCCACACTAAGAGAATCAAGCAATGTGGCCTTTATATCAGAATTGGAGCCAAAATGCATTGAAGAAGCACTTGAGGATGAAAGCTGGATTCTTGCAATGCAAGAAGAACTTAACCAGTTCACCAGAAATGATGTCTGGACTCTTGTCTCTAAGCCGAAAAACAAATCTGTTATTGGAACAAGATGGGTGTTCAGAAAAAAATTGGATGAAGATGGTAAAGTTGTGAGAAATAAGGCAAGGTTAGTAGCTCAAGGCTATAACCAACAAGAAGGTATTGACTATACTGAAACTTTTGCACCTGTAGCTAGAATTGAAGCTTTACACATCTTAATGTCATATGTTGCACAACACCAAATCACCCTATTTCAAATGGATATAAAAAGTGCTTTTCTAAATGGTATAATTGAAGAAGAAGTGTATGTTAAACAATCCCTTGGTTTTGAGGATACTGATAAACCAAATCACGTTTTCAAACTTAAAAAGGCATTATATGGTTTGAAACAAGCACCTAGAGCATGGTATGATAGGCTTAGTTCCTTTCTCAAGCAAAATGGTTTTTCTAGAGGACAAGCGGACACTACTCTGTTCAAGAAATGCTCTAAAGAGAACTTTATTATAGTTCAAATATATGTTGATGATATTATTTTTGGAGCAACTAATGAAAAGTTGTGCAAGGAATTTTCAAATCTAATGCAAGCTGAATTTGAGATGAGCATGATGGGAGAATTGAAGTTCTTCCTTGGATTACAATTCAAGCAGACAAGTGATGGAATTTACATCCATCAACAAAAGTATACCAAGGAGATACTCAAGAAATACAAAATGGAAAATGCAATGCTCGTGAAAACCCTTATGCAACCCAATGCAAAACTAAGCAAACATTATGAAGGTAAAAAGGTAGATCAAACTGTCTACAGAGGTATCATTGGCTCTCTAATGTACTTAACTTCAAGCAGACCTGACATTCAATTTAGTGTCTGTATGTGTGCTAGATTCCAATCCGATCCTAGAGAATCTCATCTTAAGGCTATTAAAAGAATATTTAGATATTTGCTTGGGACTACTAATCTTGGTTTGCCGTATTTAAAATCAAAAGAATACAGATTAGTGGGATATTGTGATACTGATTTTACTGGAGACAGAATAGAAACAAAAAGCACCAGTGGAGGATGTCACTTCATTTAAGCAAGCTTAGTCTCTTGGTCAAGCAAGAGGCAGACAACTATTGCCCTGTCTACTACTGAAGTAGAATACATCTCAGCTGCTAGTTGCTGCTCTCAACTCTTATGGGTAAAACATCAACTTGAGGATTACTCTATTTATGAACATAACATATCTGTATGGTGTGATAATTCCAGTGCTATATGCTTATCTAAAAATCCAATTCAGCATTCTAAGGCTAAGCATATTGAAATCAAACATCATTTTATTAGGGATTATGTTCAGAAAGGCATCTTTGATATTAAGTTTGTTAAAACTGAAAATCAACAGGCTGATATTTTCACTAAACCCCTAGCAGAAGAAAGGTTTCTATTTATTAGAGATAATCTAAACATGCATTGCATTGTTGAATGGCATGTCTGAATGTTAACATGTCTGTGCTTTATCACCTGTCTATGCTTACCCGTCTGACTTTGCTGAGTCACTATGCTAGAACTCAATAGTTTTGTCGAAATGGTTATTAATTAATTAATGCCATTTCCTTTATCTGAAGCTAATCATGTGCACGGTAGTTTATATATCTCGAAACCAAGTTTTCACTATGTCTTAAGTGGGCGTTGTGGTTCCCCATACAAACCGTACCGTTTTAAATTTAAAATTTTTTTCTCTCTCCTACCTTTATGACTATAAAAGACAATAGATCATAAATGATGAACCTTTACGTTTTCAATATTCCAAAATCTCTTTGTCTTTTCGTCTTTCAAACTCTCTTCTCTCTCAAAACCCTAGAATCGTTTTCTCTCAAAAATGGCATCATCCAAGCGTCTCTCGACAAAGGAAATTGCTGAGAAATACAATCTCAAGGTTACTGAGATCGAGAAAATCATTCTGGGAAAGACTGTTGATCTTCAACAGATGAAGAAGCTAGGTATGGATGTCACTGAAGAGTTGGAGTATTCCAAATGGACTCCTTTCTTCGACATCAAGGAGCTTGTTCACCCTAAGCTCGTTCAAACATTCTAGAGAAATGTTGTGGTTGTCACCAACAGGCTCGACGGAACCAAGAGCTTTAAGGCTGAAATGGGGGATAGAACCCTTATCTTCCCCATCAGCTCTCTGGAGCATGTCACAAAATGTCTAAGAATCAGAGCTCGCTTCACACCCAACTGGGAAGATGAAGTGGGAGTTGACAACGTCAACATTGACATCTATGGTGTTCCCAAACCTGTGAACCCTAAACCTGTCAACATGGTGGTCAAGTGCAGATTCCTGCACAAATTGCTGTTGGAGTGCGTGATGCCAAGGAAAGGATCAAGAGATAGTATGACCAAGTTGGACATATTTTCTCTGTACCACTTGATCCACAAAATCAAGGTTGACATCAACGACCTTATCTACATGTACCTTGAGACTCTGATCAAGAGAACCAACATGCAGACCTATCCTTATGGGATGTTGCTGACAAGGGTCTTCAGGAATAAGTTGTTTGTTCCTTGTGATGTTCACTTTGTGGACATGTCACTGCCCATAGACAGGAAGATACTATCTATGATGGACATCAAGGGAATCCCTCTTGCTGATGAGGAGGTAGATAATAAGAAGAAACAGAAGAAGAAGACTTCTGCTATTGAGCAGAAAGAGGAAGAACCAGTGGTTTCCACTGATGAGTCAGAAGTCCCCATTTCTGAGAGACTGTTCAAATCATCTGGAAAGGTGGCCAGACAAGACCAAATTCCAAAGTTGCCACCTTCGGTGTCTGAAGATTCTGCTGAGACAGTTGAGCCCTTGAGGTTCAAGCTGAAGAGACCCTCTCCCAAGAGGAAGACTAGTGAAGCTGAGGAATTGGTGGATGTTCCTGCTCATCCCAGCAAGAAAAGGAAGTTGGTGACGACCTTTGCCAAGGTCAGATAAGTTGAGTCTGAGCCTAGCAAAGAGGAAGCATCTGCTCAGGGGGAGCAGACAGAGCAAGTCCTGGAAGAACCAAAGAAGACTTTCAGTTTGGGAATTATTCCCAAAAAGGGAAGATTTGGTTACCCAGTACCTGTAAAGACTGAAGTGCCTGCAGAAGCTAACAGTGCAGAAGACCTGTCTGGAGGAGCTCAGACAGTTGTACCCGAAGATGACCAAGTGTCTCCATCTCACAAGAAGTTGAAGCTATCTGAAAACCAGATAACTCATTCTTCCCCTTTTCATCAAGGTATCATCACCCCATCTGTCTATTCTCCATCTGCCCTTTTTTTTCAACCTCTCTCTATTGCATCTCCTCTTCCCTCACCCGTCTCCTCTTTACAAACTCAAAAATCGTCTTTCACTGTTGTATCTGATGAATGTCAGTACACAGTTATTCACAGGGACTCTGTTCCCAAAGAACAAACTGGCATATCATCAAGACTCTTTGTGTCTGATCTGCAATCTCTTTTATTTGCAAGTATCTCATATGTCTCTTTCATTCATTCTCCTCCACCTCATATTCTTAACCCCTGTAGAGAACTTTTCTTCTACCCACCTATTATTGTATTCATTAGAACATTAGCTGGAACTCATTATCCTGCCTAAGGCACCCCCGGTTTTAGCCTTACCCTGGCACTCTTATCTGTCTGTCTCTTCCTCAAGCCTGTCTACAAAAGCCTCCACTTCTCAGACAGTGGCCTTACAAGACTTTCATCCGCTTCAAACACAAATAGAAGACTTAAGAAGACAGCTAGATGAAGAAAGGAGAGCTAGGCCGCTCTTAGAGCAAAGGGTTGCTGTTTATCTTTGTTAATTAGTCAATCAAGGTAGTTTTGTTTCTCTGTTGTAAACTGCCATGTATTTATCAAAGCTCGTGATGAATAAAATATAGTTCTTCCTTACTTTCCTTATTTCTTTACTTTTTTATTATGATTACTCCTTTTTACTATTGACAAAAGGGGAGAATCAATGTGATATAATCTTAATGAGAAAGTATATATGGACATGATATGATCTTAATGAGAAAGTAATATATGAACATGAGTATGTTCTGATTTGAGCAAAGTATGTTGATCAAAGTATATTCTGATAATTTCTCAGATAAATCTTAAGTAAGATTGCTCTGATAATTTCTAAGTAAGACAATTCAAATATATGTGTGACTAAGTTAACTAGAACATATGATCAAGCTCGTCCGATTAAGAAAATTTCAAGCCCGTCATCAAAAGGGGGGAGATTGTTAAGTCTCTAAAAGGTCTGATGTGCATTTCCCTAAGTTTTGATGAGAACTAAACATTGGTTAATGATTTAATTAACCTTCATATTGATTGCTAACCTGTCTGGCTAGTGTGCAGATTTAAACAGTAAGAATCATCTGTATGCTCATATAGGTGACTACCTGTCTGGATAAGTGAAGTCAACCTGTCTGCTGACTAGAATTGTTGACTTCTTTCAAGATATGTCTTCAACCTGTCTCCCCATGAGTTCCTACACTTGTCTGAGGTTACTCGTTGAAGAATCAAGGACCAAACAAGCTTTTGTTGGCTGTCCCAACAGAAAGAGACTTGAAGCCTTCTCTCCTACATAGTCTCACGCTTATCAAGAAAAATCAGAAGTTACTCTCTCAAGCAACCTCGGATATCAGAACCAAAGACCAGTTAAATAATGCTTCCAACGTGCTTTATTCCCTAGTACCTCTGGTCCTTGCACGAAAAGGGAATTGTACTCAGCAAAGTACAAAAAGCTCTTTGCACAACTCTGATATGACTGTTTCACGATGCATAAAGCCATGATCCTTTAAGTTAGAGTACAACCAACATTCTTATTGCATTAAGGTCTGCCCAGAACGACTCTATTGCATTTAATGAAGTTCTGCTTGAAGCCAACATCTGAGGGAATGTCGCTAACGGATCTTAAATGCTTGAAGACGTTAAATATATAAGTCATTGAAGATGAAGACATAGAGAATACATATAGCATTAAAGAGCCATTACTCTGTGCATTAATATTTTCATTCTTTCATTCTGTATTCTTCAATCATTTGAAGTTATTACACAAACTTTCCTAAGCTTTACATTTAAACCACTCTGAGTGTTAGTGAAAGATCTGTCTGTCTGAAGTTGTATTTATTACAAACCAAATTTCCCAAACAAATCTGAGTGAGCCTGTAGAGGCTAGGTGTGCAAAGAATATTTGTCTTGGAGCCTGAAGAGGCTAGGTGTGCAAATAATACTTGTCTTGGAGCCTGAAGAGGCTAGGTGTGAAAACAATACTTGGAGTCTGTAACCTGATCAGTTATAGTGGATAAAACTTGCTGCTGCCAAGGATGGGATGTAGCTCTTTGCTTTGAAGAGTGAACCAGGATAAATAGCTGTGTCAATCTCTCTTTCCTTATAAACTCTTTAGTTGCTTTAGTTTTCTTATCCATTTATCAAGTGGTGTGTTTCCCTAAGTCACTGTTAAAATTTCATTAAACAGGTCACCTGTCTATCCTGTATCTTTCCACTCGTCTGAACCAAGCTTTTGTATGCGAAAACTTTTCGACTTTGTTTAAATTCTGATAAACACAATTCAACCCCCCCCCCCCCCCTCTCATGTTTATAATTGTCTATTTCAAATCAGAGATCACACAACATCAAGACAACAGACCTATTCCCAAAGATTCCCGAAAGACTCGACCAGCTCTGATACCACTAATGCAACACCCCTTTGGGTGTCACATGGTTAACTCGTTGCAGAAAATAAAATTTAAAATAACACTGGTTACTTTCGGAAAAATAAAATTTTCTAGTTAATTATCCTTTTCAAAGAAAATGGTGATAAAATATTTTCTTTTCTTCTCCATACAAACTAACATCATCAACATAATATACTTCATCATTTTATACATATGCATCATAAATATATACATCCAGACCTTTATCATAACAGGTCACTTCCAAGAGTCATAATAACATAATAAAATACAAACAACATAACTATAACCTAGGGTAAGTCTAGAACCACAACTCCAAAAAGATGGCTCTACGTAGCCAGAAATCAGACTATCAAAACTCACTACCTCAAAAATGGAAAGAAAAACCTACATCTGATCAGAGCTAATGAAAACTATTAGGGAGACCACCATGGTCATCCCCATCTATAGAAGGAGTATCCGGTGAGGATACTACAGCTCCTACTCCTGCCACAGGGACATCACCGTCATCGAGAGGATGGTAATCAGGGTCCTCCTCGATCCTCCTGAGGATCTTCCTTAATTCCCTCAGCAACCTCCGGAACTAGAACAATCAGTGTGGGAGGTGATGCTGGTGCTGCCTCGTGCAAGGACTGGATGTGTGGGGGAGGATGGTGCTCCAAGCCTCCCTGTTGTACCAGATACTGTAAGATCATCCAGATCGGGGGTAATGACACCTCCACAGTCATCATGCTATGCGTACAATGTTGTGGTCCCGCTGCTAAAGTACCCAAAATAGTACTACAGGACCGATATAGGTGGCGCTCCGGGCCCCGGGATTAATCACCCAAGCCCCACCATCATCAGAATTCTCAAAGGTGAGGGATCTGATCCCCGAGTATGTCAGATCCATCTCCTGATTCATCTGTATCCAGATATGTATATACAACATAGTAGAAACCCAACAAGAAAACATGCAAGGGTGAGATACCGACATATGAGTTTCAACAAGATAACCACATGCGCGACACACAAAACAACATACACATACTATTCACAACACATGGAAATTATCCAAAACAACATAATAATTTGTCAATATGATTCATACCCGACAATCATCGTGATTTATAAAAAATGCATGACACTTCAATACTCAGGCTCTAACTTTGATATCTAATCTCCAAAGATCCCAAACTTCTTTTCGCTTGAGCAGATCAGGCTCTTTACATGGCCCATTGTCAACGAAAGAAACAATGTCCAACACAATACATGGCAACAACATATAGTACATTGTCCATTAAGGTACATTGATCAACTTTACATGGCACATTGTCCAATTAAGGCACAATGGTCAATGAGATACATGGAACATTGTCCATAAAGACACATTGTCCTTCAAGGCACAATGGTCAACAACTCATGGCACATTGTCCAACACTAGGCACAATGGTCAACACAGGCACGTCTGCCAAATAATGCATGTAAAACTTTTGTTCACGTCACTTTTCTTTTTCGTTCATTATTCCCTTGTCGAGGTTCAAAAGCTCACGACCATGGTTAATTAAATATTAAGTCTTTACAACTTCAACACAACATAGGACACATAGTCCGAGTGCTCAATCACGAAACCCTAGTCCGATGCACCAGTCTTAGGTTTGTGGATATGGCATACAACATTCACCACATCAATTAAAGGACACAAAGTCCACAACAAATTTTACAGGACACAAAGTCCACTAACACGGATCCATGATCCACGTGTTAACAAATCACTAAAATTCTGACGTCTCGGTTACTAGGTTCACTTTTCTTCTTTAACAATATTTTCGTTCTGTGAAACACAAATACAAAACAAAACTTCTAAAACTTATCCATGTTTGTCGGGATTATCTTCACTATGTTAAAACCCCTTTATAGAAAATATTCTCTGTTAAAAATTGTTTATAAAACGTTAAATCACAGATAAATTCATTTTTCTCTAATTTCTTCCTTCTTGAAAATCTCTTTTCCGAAAACATCAACTTTTGAAAAGCCAATCCTAACTCATTTTCATTTCAAAGAGATAAAACCGTTTTTCATAATTTCGCCGTAAAATTTTTTCATTACCCGAAATGACTTTTCTGTTGCAAATAGTTTGTCCAACGTTAATATTACATTATTTTTGAAACTTAACTACTTGAAATATCTTTTTATTTTATTTTTTGAATTTATTTGGGAAAAACTAATGACAATGAAATTTTTCCACGGTTTCTCCCTTACTTGACTCATCTTTCACCGAAATATCATTAAAATATTATTTTTCACTTTTATTCAACTTTCCAAATTTAAATCATTTTGATTTAATCTTCAAGCTTATAAATCTTTTATCTTTAATTCAAATTGAGCACTGAGCACTGTCAGGCTCCTCAATCAAACACTCAACAGCAGATTATTCATACAACACAGTTATATCATGCTTTACAATTATAGCATGCAACACAGTTATAACTTTAAAACACAATTATAACAAATCAACCACATCAAACCACATAAACAAATACGCAATAAATAATTAAAACATTACATCAACCACAACCAATAATATTACAGACAACACTAAGATAGCATATGGCTATCTAAAACCCCTCAAGTAAACTCCCCACTACCTCTTGAAGTTACAGATTTCGCTTTGAAGTTTCTTCTTGAAATTTTGTTTTCTCCGCGAAACTCACTCAACCAAACAAACAATTATCCTTCACAACAAACCATAACACAAATTAAGTCAAACATTGAACAAAATGAAACAACAAAACCCATCTAATTCTTATGGCTAGGTTCGGCCACTTAAGGAAACAAAATTGGCAAGAAATTTTCTTTTGATTCATGCTCTTCGATAATAAATATAGGAATCATAATGAGTTCATAGAAATTGGTTTCATGTCAAATGTATTCTTCTATGATTTTGTAGAAATTTTTAAAGAAAAGCATCAAGAACTTGAAACATGAAAATCATGGCATGAAACTCATGAAATCAATGAAGAAGAAGAGTTGAATGATCAAGGAGATGAGGTTTTACCTCTTGTAGCATGAAGAAATGGAAAGAAATGATCAAGTTCTTCACAAATCAACTATGGTGTTCTTGAAATTTTTGAGAGAAAAAGTAAGGAAGATGAAGTTGAAATGAGAAAATGACCAAGTGTTATGTGTGTAATGGGTGTGGACCGTGGGGTTAGGGGCAAAATTGTCCAAAATTTGTGATGACAAGTCTTGCAATTTTGGTTGAAAATAAGGGTAAAATGGCATTTACATTAGGAAAATATCTTAGATATTTATAAGTAATGATGACGTTCATTAAATGCTCGTCACATCAGTCGTTTCCATCACTTCAGTCACCTCAGCTCCTAATCTTGCTCCGTCATTTACCCGACTTAGGTTTTACGCAAGTTATTTTGAAGTTTTCACCCGTATAAAATATAATATTCTATTTTCACACGAAAATTTTCAAAAAAAAAAAACAATATCGTTGAAAATACGATATAAACCTTAACCGTTTCGTTCACGAGTCAAAATTAGGTTTTCTGATTAGTAAACTTTTACTATCAGTGAAAACGCAGGTCGGGTTCTGTCTGAATTTTCAACCCAAAATTTAACCGTAATCTTCTAAAAATAAGTAGAATATGAATATGAATTTTGTTTATCCAAAATCATTTTGAGTCTCGGATAAATACACACACACATATATATATATATATATATATATATATATATTACCGATATTAGAAAACAGAAAAATCGGGGTGTTACATGTAAAATATAGAATCAATTCTTATAAAGAAATTAAAATTTTTAAGTTTTTAGCCTCTCACCAGCATGATACCACAATGTCTCATAAACACATTTGAATTTTTATTAAGGGAATTGATTGAACCCAAATAATGTTGGCGGGTTAAGTGTGTCATGTTGTGTGTCTACTATAAGTAATGATGACGTTCATTAAATACTCATCACATCAGTCGTGTCCATCACTTCAGTCACTTCAGCCACCTCAGCTCCTTATCTTGCTCCGTCATTTACCCGACTTAGGCTTTACGCAAGGTATTTTGAAGTTTTCACCCGTATAAAATATAATATTCTATTTTCACACGAAAATTTTCAAATAAACCAATATCGTTGCAAATACGATATAAACCTTAACCGTTTCGTTCACGAGTCAAAATTATGTTTTCTGATCAGTAAACTTTTACTGTCAGTGAAAACGCAGGCCGGATTCTGTTTGAATTTTCAACCCAAAATTTAAACGTAACCTTCTAAAAATAAGTAGAATATGAATATGATTTTGGTTTATCCAAAATAATTTTCTAAGTCTCGGATAAATACACACACACACATATATATATATATATTACCGATATTAGAAAACAGAAAAATCGGAGTGTTACATGTAAGATATAGAATCAATTTTAATAAAGAAATTTAAATTTTTAAGTTTTTAGCCTCTCGCCAGCATGATACCACAATGTCTCATAAACACATTTGAATTTTATTAAGGGAATTGTTCGAACCCAAATAATATTGGCGGGTTAAGTGTGTCATGCTGTGTGTCTACTGCCAAAATGAATTTTGAATCTTCAAATGTTGCGAATGCGCGAAACAGGAGGAAGAACATCATCGCTCAAAAGTCTAATTCCAAAAGGAGGGCTATTATGGGTGACTATTCTGTCAACAGTTCTTTAATCTGTGGATTTTGTGAAAATTTGAAAGATTCAATCTTTTATATTATTTTACACTTACATAGATTGCTTTCCTGTGCAATGTAATGTAAAGATGAGAACTTAAGTCGCCATGTAACTGAAGATGGAAGTGACTGGAATACATTCAAAAATGATTATATGATTTCAGCAGAAAGAAGATCATGCAGTGTGTTTTGTGGCATACAAATTCTAGGATTTGATTTTACGAAGCATGTAGACTAGGAGTATTCAACATATTTAAAAGGTACCAATTTGTGTATATATTTAGAGACGTACTATGTGTTTTGCTTTAAAATATTCAGCCAAAGTAGTTGATTTTTTAATTTAATTATATCCTACCATTGACTGCTTTACAGTCACAGATGCTATTCATCAACCAATGGATGTCTCTTCTTGCGCTATTGCTACTTCTACACCATTGTCAGAAGTCTTAAATCCAAGTCATCCCAAGGTCTGCCACAAACGTATAATTCAATCGAGCGATGTGATGCAATCAATTGGTTCTACACGGTTGAATTTGGATGATGGGTTAGAGGGCACTAATGATACAACAGATGGTCCTTCTTCCGGTTTGTCCATATATATTTTTTTACAAGATAATTATAAGTTGTTTTTGTTTTTCTCAGTTTACTTTTTGTGTGTAATTCACAAATTTGTATATTTAATGTCTCAAGCTGCTTTATGGATAGACGACTGTCCCCACAAACCAACACGAGCCTTTTCAGTGTGTTTTGTGCTCACTCACACACTTCATGGGAAAACTTCCTAGGAGGTCACGTATCCCATAATTGCTCCAAGTCAAGCATGCTTAACCGTGGAGTTCTTATGTGATGGGCTACCGAAAAGAAGATGCATATGTTAGAATCAAAGTGGTTTTGGCTAAAATAATCTCTTAAGTTTTGAAGTTAACAAAAAGGTTAAATTTGTATGGCAAAGTTATGTCAAAGATCTAACTTGTTTTATCTAGCTTGCAGGAGTGTTAAAGATTACCTAAAAGAGGAAACCTATATTTAGCTTCTTAGTTTTACTAAGAAACTATATCAGTTTCAAGATCTCAATCGCTAGACGAGCATTCAAAAACATGGTAAAAATTCTGAGTTTATAAGGTTATCTCTAGACGAGGTTTTAAAAATTGACTAAGGTAAAAGACACTAGACGAGAGTCTAAGCCTATGTTTAAAATGAGTAATAGACAAGCCAATTAATAACTCTCAAATTTACAAAGACTAGAATCTAGACGAGAAGTTAACTAGACACAATCATCAGTAGATGACCCCGTTTCTTTACATAGTTAAAATTGGGCGTCCAAAGACCCGCGTGTCCACGGGTCATTAAAATTGAACCCGTCTACTAGAAGTGAATTTATTTCAAATGATTGTATATTTAATACGAAGGAATGTATGTCTGTTTCCCTTGTTGCTTCAATTGTTTTCTCTTTGTTTCTTGAGATTAGAAACATAGTACTATCGAGAACACAAATCCTTGTACTCTAACACTTATATTGCTGTAAAGTTAAACCAAGTACAAAGAATGAAAGTCAGAAAGCAACCTTTGGTACAACAGGGAAGTGACAACACCACTTTGAGCATTCCTCTGATAACCAAGATCACTTCCACAGGAAGCATATCAAGCTATCAGTGTCAACGGATCTCAGCATTAAATGTTATCTCTAAACGGATATTTACTCAAGACCGTTGAAGAAAAGATGAAGGTGTCTATATATAGTAGACGACCCCAAGAGAAGAAACAACTTAATGCTGTGAAATTTTCAAAGTGCCAGATCTCTGAACAAATTTCATTTGAATATTTTCAATTGTATCCTTCCTGATCTTAAACTTTCATATTCTCACACATAGTGAGTTCATAGATCAAAATCTGTAAATCTCTTTGTTAGAGTTAGAGCCTGAAGAGGCTTGGTAGAGAAAGAATACTTGTAGCTTGAAGATGTGTTAAATAGTTGTAATCTATTTGGATAATAGTGGAGAAAACCTTCAGGTAAAAGGGACTGGACATAGCTCTCGGTTGGAAGAGAGTAAACCAGGAAAAATCACTCGTGTGAATCTTCTATCCCTATCTTTTAAAGTCTTTGATTATACTAACTGTGGGGATTTGGATCTAAGTTTGTTAACTCTTTAAAAAGTTTTTCTTGTTTGTGTGTACTTATCTTGTTTTGCTTGCAAAAATGTTTAAGAAAAGGCTTTTTCGAAAAACTTTTAAGAAACACAATTCAACCCCCCTTCTTGTGTTTCCATGTGTCAACTTCAGTTGGTATCAGAGCTCAGCCTCGAAAGGGTTGAGCATCAAATAAGTGTTGAGGAAGTACAATCCAACAAGCATGGATACAGAAGGACAAGCAATCAACATACTTCCTCTATTTGATGGTAGTGATTATGAATACTGGAAAAAGAGAATGATGACTTTTCTTGATGCACAAAATGTGGATATCTGGGAGCTAATTGAAACTAGCTATATTGAGCCAAGAGCTGATGCTGGAGCTGCTATTCCTAGAGCTCAATGGACTCCGGAGCAGAAGACTCAACATCAACTCAATATGAAAGCTAAGCACTACCTAATGTGTGCTATCACCAGATCTGAGCATGATAAAGTCCACAGTTGTAACACAGCTAAAGAAATATGGGATACTCTTGCCCTATCTCATGAAGGGTCATCCCAAGTCAAGGAGTCAAAGATAAGCATGCTGGTTCACCAGTATGAGTTATTCAAAATGGCTGAACATGAAACCATAGATCAAATGTTTGGAAGATTCCAAACTATCATCAACAATCTTAGATCTCTTGGGAAGACCGATGAAAATAGAGATCATGTCAGAAAAATTTTGAGGAGTTTACACAAACAGTGGAGACCTAAGGTCGCTACTATTCAGGAGCAAAGAACCTCAATACTCTCACTCTAGAAGAACTTCTTGGATCTCTCAAAGTCCATGAGCTTGAACTCAATGAAGAAGAGAGTACCAGAAAAGGAAAGTATATTGCCCTAAAGGCAAAGAAGGCTAGCTCATCCATAGTTCTCAAAGCTGAGGAATCCTCGGATGAAGCAGACCCTTCTGACAGTGATGAAGGATCTGATGAGGATGAACTATCTTTCATTTCCAGAAAGATTCAACATATGTGGAGAAAGAAATATGGTTTCAGAAGGAAGCAGTTCAACAAAAATTTTCCCAGAGAAAAATCAGACTCCAAGGAAAAAGGTCCACCTTTATGCTTCGAGTGCAAAAAGTCTGGTCACTTCAAAGCTAATTGTCCCGAACTAAAGGACAAAAGCAAGTTCTTTTAAAAGAAGAAAGGTCTAATGGCTAATTGGGAGGATATGGATCTCTCATCATCAGAAGAAGAAGATGAAGCCGAGGAAGAGGCAAATATCTGTTGAAGTTGACACAGGCAAACACAAGAAGGGGACTTGAATTGTGTTTGTTAATAATTTTTTAAAACAACCTTTAAAACAATTTTTGCACTCAAAGAGATATGAAACAGAAGCACACACAAAGACAAAGATCCTTTTTAAAAGACTTTAACAAGAGCAATATCAAAACCCCACAGTTAGTATAAGCAAATAAAACTGAAGAGTTTAGGGATAGAAAATTCACGCAAGAGATTTTATCCTGGTTCACTCTCTTCCAACCAAGAGCTACGTCCAGTCCCTTCGACTTGAAGGATATTTCCACTATTTCTCCAAATAGATTACAAACAAGTATTCAACATCTCTTCAGGCTACAAGTATTCCTTTCTTACCAAGCATCTTCAGGCTCTAACTCTAACAAAGAGATTTAAAGGTTGATCTTCTTAACTCACTATGTGTGTGAATATGAAAGTTTAAGATCAGTTGAATATTACAACAATATTCAAACTAATGAATACAGACTCTAGCTCTTGAAAGAATAATGGAATAAATGATTATCAAATGGCAAAAGTTCAGCTAGCAAGATTGTGCAGGCAAGAGCTCTGTCTTCGGTATCTGAGGTCTTCAATTTATAGTGACCTTCTTCTTCACTTGTACTTCTTCAACGGTTACTTTGAATAATTCCGTTTAGAGATAGCATTTAACGCATGATATCCGTTGTGACTGATAACTTGACTGTAGCAATACTGAATAGTACTCTTGGTTATCAAGGTAGTATGAATTTGGAGGTTCACTACTCTGTGTATTGCAGCTTGAGTACTTGTTGTTTCTTCTTTGTGTGTAATTTAGCTTTTTTAGTCATAAAGTTGCCATCGTACAAATCTTATTGTACGAACTATATTTCTTTTACAACAAGGTGAAATATTAAATCAGATAAAACAAATGTGAAGAACAAATATTCTTTTGAAATAACTATCAATCATTTGAAATAAATATAAGAGATTCGGATTGCATTTCATTCATTCTAAGATGGAGTTCGTCTAAAAGGAAACTCCGTCTACTCATTCATATGAAAGTCCAAGTATGTTCGATATTTTTCTTAGCTTGTTTGATGACATGGCATATCCTTTTATCTATCAAGTCTTCAGACTTCCTATTTCTTAATGAGTTATAAAGATCTTCGTCTAGTGACGTGACGTATAGAGCTCGTCTACTAGATTACTTTGTGTTTTAGTCCATTTTCTTCAACTAATTACTTCTGTCTACTGACGTGGCAAGATGGATGCGCTTATTTTCAAGTCTTTGGACTTGGTGTACCTAACAAGTTATTTAGGTATTCATTTATAGCCTCGTCTACTAAAGAAATTCAGTCTACTTATTTAAACAACAAGGTAACTTTACCACAGTACTTGAACAGCCCGTCTGTAGGGGTGGACGCGTATTTTTCAATTGAAACTTATCCCAAAGTTTATTTTACTTATAAAAGCGTTCCTGTATAACTGAAAGCACTAGTTAGATCTCAACTAATTACTTTGCCAAGCAAATTTAATCCTTTTGTTAGCATCAACACTTAGAGATTAATAAAACCAAGACCATTTTGGTTCCAACAATCTCCCCCTTTTTTATGATGACAAAACTAATTAAATTTGAAAACCAAAGTCTAAGAGAGCTTGTAGGGCTCACCCTAAGACAAAGCATTCAAATACTTTAGGCAGACTTATAAACTAACAGATAGGTACAAACACTTATCATTCTTAGAATCTATATAAACACAAGTATATCAGAGCAATATATCAAGTAGAAAAGAATATGCAAATGCAAACATAAAAGAGCTTTTCAACAACTGACTTTATATATATAATTCTCTTTCTTTTCCTTTCTCCCCCTTTTTGTCATCAGCCAAAAAGCTAAAAATGAGAGGATCATCATTGTCAGTACAAAAGAAAAAAATGAAGACTAAGTAGATGGAGGAGGTGGAGGAGGATGATTCTGAGTTTGACTCTTCTTGAAGTCCATAAGAAATTCAAGCATTTTGTTCACAACCTCTAAGGTTGGAGCCATTGAGGTTTGAACCTGCTGATGGACATCCTCCTTGATCTTATCAGCTATCTTGTCAACCTTTTCATCTACCAATTTACCAACCCTTTCATCAACCAGCTTTCCAAGAACTTCTTTAATATTTGATGGTAGAGTCTGATGCTTTGAGCTTTCTGCAGATTCTTGAAAAGTGCTCCGAGTTCTTGACTGATCTTCAGGGTGCATTACCACTATTGCCAGAGGTTAGGAAGATTGTCTTTCTGATAAGCTCTGTTGGTGACAGGATTCAGCAGTGTCTTCCAAATTATCAGCAATGACAATTTGTCCATTTTCTTCAGTAATAAGGTCATCTAAGATAAGCTTTGGAGTAGGTTTGGGTTTTACTATGATTTCCTCTGCCCATCTAACAGGGTAGACAAGCTCCACATTTCTGCTATTGATTGGAAGTCCCCAGAGGTCTTTATATATCATATACCTAAAGTGTGAGAGTCCACACTTTCCTCTGACCTTGGGAATATCTTCCTTTTCTTCTTCAGAAAATCCAGAGGAAGATGCCTCTCTAGTGCAATGAATTAAGTGTGACTTCCAAAAGTCAGCAACTCTGTTCTCATCGATTAACTCAATGGATTCCTTATTTAGAAGGAAATCTAACATTGAGTAATAAAAAGTCTCTTGATCAAGGTCAAGTAATGCCGACTCAGCTTCGGGCCTCACTCCCTTGAACCTTCTATTCTTCAAGTCCTTGTCCTTGTTAAGATCCAGCATTGGCAATCTCGGACAGATCCTGTAAGGCTTGATTCCAATCATGGTTGCTTCCTTATGCCTCAGCCAGGATGGAAGAACAAATTTTGAAGCTCTATCAGCTCTGAGTTGGCTGAACTCCCATTTCAGCATATCATAGCATAGTTGATCCAGAAACAAATCAGCAGCCCTCCCATAGATTCTGGGATGCTCAAAGGACATCCATTTTGTGTCCCTTGGCATGATCATGGGGACATGCTTAGATGATCTAGCTCTCTTCTTAGGAATAGTATGAAGATTCTTCCACTTGGGGTTAGTCTCCCAGACGGGTATAATGTGTCTCTCAACTCCATCAGTAATTGGTATGAATGGATGAGTTTTGACAAGGTTTGGGTAAATTTTCTTGGGGGGAATTTGGCTAAAGGTAGGTGGGTGACTAAAGGCCCTAAATCATTATGCATTTGAGAAGGTACGGCTTTGATTAATCGACACTCTGGGTGAGGTAGGTAGAAGGGTTCAACAGATTGGCTAACTTCTTCCTCATATTCAGGTAGAGGATACCATCTGTATAGGATGTGTTCTGGTTTAGATTGGTGAGAATGAAACAGAATTTTCCATTCTCTTTTTACTTTGGCCCAATCCTCGGATTTGCCATTGTAAAGGACGGAGGTTAGGATGAGGGGAGGAAATAGGGTTCTCAGAGGTTTGGGCAAAGGTGCACCAGGGAAAATGCCTTCATCTGGTTGATTTAACCAGGTATCATCGGCTTGTGAAGTGGTTAATTGTGTTGGTTGGGGTGAGAGAGGTGTGGGAATATATATGTCATTTAGAGAGGGGATAGGTATATCATCTAACCTAGCTTCTAAAATAGATACAAGGTCATCTACTGCTAACTGAACAGGATCATTAGCAGAGATGGTTACCTTAGGAGTTTTAGTCGACCTAGCTTTTCTTGCTGGTTGTCTCCTTGGTTTTGTTGGTACAGTTGAAGGATCAGGCACAACGGCCTTAGCAGCAATAGTAGAGGTCTTCTGCTTCTTTAAGATAAAACTGATAGGAATGCTATCCTCATCAGCTTCCTCATCTTCATTATGAGAGAGGATATTTGCGACACCCTAAAACCCGGCGTCACATGGTCACCCGTTGCGGAAAAGAAACTTATTTAAAACGCTGGTCGCCTTCGGAAAAATATCCTTTTATATAAGGTTACTGAAAAAGGGTACTCATTTTTTTGTTGTTGTAAGTAGTTAAGAAAAGGTGATGAACACTCAGAACATGAAAATCAACATCACACATATAAATGTAATTGTCCCACTTGGGATCTTAGGTTTGATTACAAGACAGGCCTTGTCGAACTGGCCACATACGCTAAAACAGCTACTGAAGAAATAGGTAAAAAGAAAACATCAAACCGGGAATAGGGAACTGGGTACAATACTCAAAAGATGGCTCTAAAAGCCTAGGAACTATCACGACAACTCCAAAAGCCGACGAACGATCTATCGATGCCTCCTGTATACAGAGTGGCCACAAACGCTACCCTCAGACGAGATATCAGATGCCGGATCGATAACGTCACCACCATCGTCGATAGGGACGTCGTCATCACCGGGATCCTGCGGATGGTACTCTGGATCCTCCTCCTCCTCATCGACCTCTATCTGCTCAAAAGGTTCTTCCTCAGGATCCTCTTCGGGATCCTCCTCCACTGGATCCTCCGCAAGTCGTTCAACTCGATCAAAATGTTCATGAAGGAGTCCGGTGACTTGTAGCGTATGAAGGTAGCACCATGGAGGTGGAAGCGTCACAATCCTCGTCTCGACGGAATGAATCCTTCGAACGGGCACTCCGTTAGCATTCATCTCGATAGTCGTGACTGGTCCTCGATACGTCGCAGTGGTCGCACCCTCATGTATATTCCAGTTCCCTGCCGACCCAACATGATTAAATACTTCGTTCCTCGAGCTCGTCCGTGTCAAGGGAACTTTCGGATCCATCTAAAAGCACGCGCATACCCGATACAAGAAGAAAAGAACAGAACATATAGGTGTGCAAGAGTGAGATACTGAGACACCCCGTTGTGCCCCATTATATTATTACATTAAATCCTTAATATTTATTTACTTAATCACGTACTTATCGTTGAAAATACGTAAAAATTAAAACTTATTTAATTATCATATAACTTCTGCAAATTTGAAACACACCACGTTAATATATAAATACACACCTGTTTATTTATGACAATACCAAAACACTGTTAAGGGTACCCTCTCAGTAGGATCCCTCACAAGCATAAACTGCACTACAGACATACTTAGCGGAAATATAAATACTCCTTAGACACACTGGCCATAATGTCTATACTCTAATCGCATGGATCACAGCTCAACCTCCAGCATCCGGTTCATATGGAGTTCCATCTAACTCCTCAGCAATTGGTTCCTCCATCGGGTCTTCTCGTACGATCACATCAGAAATAAAATACAACACACAGAAAGATATAGGGGATAAGAAACAGTTCTATCATCAAAAGCGGAAAAGAATCATAGCATAAAGTATAATAACCGTCAACCCCACACACATCACACCTAACTAGCAATCATCCTCAAATTACGATATCACCCAAATTACGATATCACCCTCTACTTTCAGCTCCTGTAATTCAACATTTATACTAATATGGCCATCTATACTCCTGTCACACTAGTCAAAAGTCCAGAACTATTTGAGGTCAAAACTCAGTGCGCCCCTATTCCTTTATCTCTCATAGGAAATAGTGCATAAGCACAGTATGCGTCACTATTTCCCCCATTGGAAATAGCACATAAGCACATACTAAATGATAACTTGGTGCGCCCCTATTCCCTTACCTCTCATAGGGAATAGTGCATAAGCACAAGTATGCGTCACTATTCCCTTATTGGAAATAGTACACAAGCACAAAACATATAGTAATTCAATGCGCCACTATTCCCTAATATCTTATAGGAAATAGTGCATAAGCACGATATGCGTCACTATTTCCCCTATTGGAAATAGCACATAAGCATAAAAGACCTTATAATTAGTTGCACCACTATTCCCTAATCTCTAATAGGAAATAGTGCATGAGCACGGTATGCGTCACTATTTCCCTTTAAAATAGCACATAAGCATAAAATACATTTTTACTCTATCTCCGATGGGATAATCATAACAACACGTCCAAAACTAAAAGATTATATTTATCAATGCATCTATATGAATCTCAGTAGCTACTTCGCATCAATAACAACCTAGTACCTCAAGCTCTCATCATAGCCTCCACTTGCATTCTATGTCACATCTTAAATTATCTAAGCACCTCTAAGTCAATTCATTCTTTCACCCAAACAATTATCTCCCAAACAAGATATATCTTTGCTTAAAATCATCTAAGCATAGTATTAAAACCAGGCAGATCATGCATAACACATTAATCAACAGAATATTCAAATATCTCAATATCATATACAGCAATTTATCACAACCAACTCATAATAATCAAACCAAATAAATAACAAACTCAGACTCTGTCACGGCCTGGCCGTGATAGCCATCACGACCGTGACAGACAACAAAGGCAAGTCAGATTCTGTCACGGTCGTGACAGACAACAAATGCAAGTCAGACTCTGTCAAGGCCTGGCCGTGATAGCCATCACGGCCGTGACAGATATCAAGTGCAAGTCAGACTCTGTCACGGCCTGGCCGTGATAGCCATCACGGTCGTGACAGACATCAAAGGCAAGAATTCTACAAAACAGAACCTGTCACGGCCTGGCCATGACAACCATCACGGTCGTGACAGACACTGAACCTCCTCAATATCATTAATATTCAAACACCGCAATAATACGTCACATGCAGATGGAATACCTCAACCAGCGTATCACAGTCAAATTGATAACATAAAATCAAACATCCTCAAATACTTAAAATCAACTTGATGTCGATAAACCTACAATCCCCGAATCACCATTGGTTTTACAGAAAAGGTTTCCAATGGGATTTTGGTCTTGTCGATTACTCGACTACTAGTAGGGTTTAGGTCACCCTACACAATTATCATAGAATATACTACTTATCGATTCCGACGATAGGATGATTCTTTCCCCCACCTGATTTAGCACCGAAATCCCGAACTCGACGTTCCTCGCTATCACACCACAGCTCAGTAGTTTCACCTTGAACCAAACAACATAACTATAACTAATCAAACCAAATCCATCTATGACACTTTAGGGCTAGGTTCGGTCAAGACTAAGAAAATAGGTTTAGGGTTATTTTCTTAATACCATATTTTGGATCCTAGTTACTAGAGTCTTAACTAACATAGATTAATTATTACAAGACTAAAGTTTGGAACAAAATTCTCTACCCTATAAGGTTAGGGTTTTGGCCATGTATCGAAAATTAAGCTAGGGATTTTTGTTGGACCTAAGCTCATGGATTTAAGCTATACATGTATTATAGAACCTAAGTCAAGTACTAACTTTCAAAAAGACAACAAAACACCAAACCCATTTTCCTACCTAGGTTCTGACATTAATGGTTAATAGGGAAGGAGAATGATTTTGATCACATGCTCTTGGATAAATAAAGGAGGGATCATAACTAGATCATAGAAATTGGTTTCACATTTTTATGATTTTTCTACAATTTTCTAGAATTAATTGAAGTTCTAGATCTAAGAAATGAAAACTCAAGAAATATGAAAAACAAGAGCTTAAAAAGAGAGGAGATGATCATGTTACCTAAGTTAAGAAAGTATAAGAATAATTGATAATGATCTTGGCAATCTTGTTAATGGAAATCACTTGAAGTTCTTGAAGATCAACAATGGTGTTTTTGGAGAAAAGTGAAGAAATGAAGGAAATGAAGAAGATGAGTGAAAGGGGAGGGAGGCCACGGTTTTGGAGTGCTTTTATAGGGAAAATCTTAGGCCTTTTTTGGTTTTTAACTTTTAGATTAATGGGTTTTGTGATTATTTAATTAATATAAGCTTAACCATAGTTAATAATTAACTTAACTAGGGTTACTTTGCTTAACTATGGTTAATAAATATGTGGCTCACATTTGATGGAGGTGAGGCTGATTTTGGGCCACACAAAGTGACTCACTAATGAGTCACCGATCCTATCCGTTAGAGGTTCCCGGAAATTCCGTACGCAGCTCCGTCGTTTACCCGATTTCGGTTTTTGAGAGGAAACTAATGAAACGAAAGCAAAATGAAATAGATATGGTTGAGTGTATATAGATGCACGAAATTGAGGGGATGTGGGAGGTTTACAACCACTTAAAATGAGTGGTTAAGAGTGCGTAGATGTGTCTGGTTAATACCCATGAAAGCTTGGGGGTATTTTGATCTTTTTCACATAAAAGTCATGATTACTAGCATTTAATGCTCATAAATGCTTGGTGAGTCATGGTGGTGACTCATCCCATGACTCAGCTCCTCCGGTATCCGGTTTTGTCTCTGCACCTCCCTTCTCGACTTCGTCGTTTTCCCAATTAGGGTTTTACGCCCGCCCGTATAAAAGTGTAATATTTCGTTTTCGACACAAAATTTTCAAACTAACCAAACTCGTTGGAAATATGATTTAAACATAAACCATTTCGTTCACGAGTCAAAATTAGGTTTTCTGCTCAGTAAAATTATACTGTCAGTGAAAACGCAGGCCGGGTTCCGTCTGAATTTTCAACCCAAATTTTTATTGTAAGCTTCTACCCTAAGATAGAGTATGAATATGATTTTTATTTCATAGAAATCAATCTCCATGAACTCGGATAAAAATATAAATAAATACATTTATACCGGTTAATACAGCGAAAATATTATTACTGAAAAAAAATAAAAATCGGAAAATAAAAAGTAGGGTGTTACAGATACCGTCATAAGATATATCCCAGAACAACCATATACATGATACATACATCACAGAATCATATAAGCAGTTAAATCATGAATATACATAACATAACAGTATTATATCAAAGGGTCTCAAACCCGTACAGTTAACCTTTGAAAATATGCATGGCACTTCAATATCAGGCTCTAACTTATCTTATGAGATATCAACACTGTTTTCCACTAGAGAAGAATTAGAGTTGGTCAATCTCTAGCCCACCAGGCAGTTGCCTCCAAACCCTCATGCATTTAAGGTCTCGGGATGAGCAACGTCACATGTGCCTTTGAACCGATCACATGGACTGACTCCCAGATACCACCTTGTATCTGATATGTAAGAAAGCACGTCTGCCTAGGGAAATGCACATGAGAAATATTTTTTTCAAAAGGTTTTATTTTTAATCATTCTTTTTCGTTGTCGCCGCTCAAAGCTAACGACTTAATCATCATTTCCCCATCACTTGGAAACTTAGAAGCATAGGACACACAGTCCGAATGCTCAATCACAACGCTCGAGACCGATGCACCAGTCCTAGGCTTGTGGTCGTAGAAAACAACATTCACTTTTAACAACGTTCTTCACAACGTCGTTAGGACACACAGTACACAACAACGTGATTAGGACACACAGTCCACAACAACGTGATTATGACACTTAGTCCACAACAACGAAATCAGAACGCACTGTCCTCGATTTCGAGAATTGGACCCTCAGTCCAGAACATCATGAATAGGACCCATGGCCCCGAATTAACATTGTTCCAAGATCACGTGCGTATAACTGAATACTAGAGGCGACGTCTCGCGTACTAGATTCTCTTTCTTAAGTACTTATTTTTCGTTCAGTGAAAATCAAATTCAAAACCGAATCCCCGATAACCTATCCAGGCTAACGGAAAGTTTCTAAAACATTTAGGAGAAAACCTTTTCTTTGAAAATCTTTTGTAAAGCATCTTTGAAATACTTTTATCTTTGAAAATCCCCAATAGGATATTGCCAAATAATCTTGAAAGTTTTCACTTGAAGTCACATCGTTCGAAACGGATTTTTCTCTTGTATAACAATAGTTCACCCAAACCATTTCAACATTTAAAACAAGTACTTTAAGTTAATGAGCTTTTGGAAAAGAACACTAATCCCTTCATCTTCAAAGCTTATTGAGGTTTTTAATCCTTATAACAGTTGAGCACAGACACGAGTCTGGCTTAGCAAACTTTCAATCAACGGCAGTATATATTCTCAGTTCAATGCTAATATTACAGTTGAAAGCAGTTCATCACAGATATGCATTATAACCTTTAGAACAAGCATAGTTCAACATCAAATATTAGCATAACAGTTCAAGTACATTAAATAACCAAGTAATCTCAATCAACATATAAATATCCAGTTAAACACCTACACACATGCATACAGTTATTGAATGTCTTTAGGAAATCCCCTCTTACCTCACGTGGAAGTTAAGAGTTTCGGATTCGAAGAGAAAAGCTCACGACCGTCCTTGCTCTGCTTGGCGATGGAAGTCTAAGGTTACAAAACATGAAATCATGAGTTAAAACTCAATCAAAGATCACTAACCACAAGGTATAGGTTCGGTTTAGACAATAATTTAGGATTAGGGTTTTTTTTTCCGAAATTTATGCAACTCATGGATTTATGATCCTTAAGTGCTAGAAGTTCTTAAACACCAATCATTTAACAAAGTTGAATTAAAAATCCCACTAAGTACTTGACTTAGGGTTTTCGGCCTTAACTAATAAATAGGCTAGAAATTTCTAAACTTTCCAATCTCTTTAGGTTATCATCCATACATAGTATGGAGCTTGAAACCATGATCATTTTGGAAAATGGAAAAAAAAACGAATGTCTTAGGCCATGAACACCTAGGTTCGGCCTTGACATGTTTGTGAGACTAAAAAAATCTTTAAATCCTCCAATCTTTTGGACATAGCCTCCTTTCACATAAAGAAGCTTAAATCCTTAATCATTTATGAAGGACAAAACAACACATTCCTAGGTCCAAACATATGAGTTTCGGTCATCATAGGAAACTTAATGAAAAGATTTAAACTTTCCAATCACTTTAGACATAGCATCCTTTATTATAAGGAGCTTTAATCTATGATCATTTTGGTATAAAACAAAACTTAATATTTTTGCCAAAAACCTATAAAGTTTCGGCCTTGATACAAAATAAAGGTTAGAAATTTTCAAACTTTCCAATCCCTTGGATTTAGCATCCTTATACATCAAGAAGCCTTAATCCATGATCACTTTGGAGAAACATCAACTAAGCATCAATGTCTTAAACTACTTAAAGTTTAGGCCTTTACATGAAAATGTGTAAAATCTCTAAACTTTTCCAATCACTTAAACCTAACATCCTTTATTACAAAGGAGCCCTTGGTCATGATCATCTTGGAATAGAACTCAAATACAAGTCCATACAAGCAAAGTTAAACAAAACCCACCAAAACCAAAAAGCATGGCTTCGGCCTCATCAAGAAAATAGGGTTAGAAATTTTTGTTTTACACAACCTTTTAGTATGTTGCAGTAGGAGTAAAAATAAGAACATAGAAATTGGCTTCAACTCAAACGGAGTTTTCTACCATTTTAAAGATATTTTAGAAGTTTGAAAGCTTAAAGGAAACTTAAAGCAAAACTATGAACATAAAGACAAGAACTTGAAAAATAAACAACATAGGATCATTACCCTCAACAATATGAAGAACTTTGATGAAGAACTTAAAGTAAAAAGCTTGATAAAAAGATGAACTTTAGAAGAGAGAAGAAGAGAAAGTAAGGAAATAAGTCTAAGTGTGAAATGTGTGAAGTGAAGAAAAGTGATTAAGTGTTGTAGGTTGAAGTATATATATATAGGGGGGAGAAGAAGAAGGGGTCACGGCTGGAAGGAAGAAAGAAGAGAAAGAAAAATTGGTTTGCTTGTAGGGAAAGAAAGAAGGTATGGTGTGGTAAGGTGGAGGTATGGTGTGGAGGTAAGGATGGAGAGAGAATGTAAGAAAAAATGATTTGATGAAAAAGTGAAGTATGTCTTGTTGAAAAGGTGTCATAACTTTCAAATCAGTCATTCCATTCCCTCTTTGCTCTTCTCCATTGCGCATCAGATGACTTTCCCGATCGTATTTCCCGACAATTTCGCCCGGGTAACACTCGGAATTTTTCCCCGAACAAGATTTTTTTTGAAAAACTCCAAACCCACACAAAACATCAAAAAAAAACACACTAATCGTCTCGTTCATGAGTCAAGATTATGTCTCTATCTCAGTAAACTTGTACTGGCTGTGAAAACCCAGACCGACTTTCGTCTGAATTTTCGACCGAAAATTTTACTGTGACTTCATACAGTAAAACTACACAAGAAAATAATTTTATTTAAAATAAAACCATCTTCTGGATTTTATCACAAATAATTACATTAAAGCATGTATTTACTGATAAAGAAGCATACGAAAAACAGGGTGTTACAACTCTACCCCTCTAAAAAGAATCTCGTCCTCGAGATTACGTTCCTTGAAATAACTCAGGGTATTGCATCTTTATCTTGTCCTCTGCTTCCCACGTAGCTTCTCCGATTGTCTCATTCCAGATGACTTTTACTAGAGGAATTTGTTTACCTCTGAGCTGCTTCGTCATCTTATCCGCAATTTGTACTGGTGACGTCACAAAATACAAGTTCTCTTTTAATTGTACATTATCAGACTTTATGATATGTGATGGATCAGGAATGTATTTTCTCAACTGAGAGACATGAAAAACATCATGGATATTGGAAAGAAAGGGTGGTAAAGATATTTTATAAGCTACTGGACCTACACGACGAAGAATTTTGTAGGGTCCAATGAACTTGGGTGTAAGCTTTCTGGACTCTAGTACTCTGCCAATCCCAGTCGTTGGCATGACTCTCAAGAATAAATGCCCGCCTTCCTCAAACTCCAGGGGTCATCGTCTCTTATCCGCGTAACTTTTCTGTCGGCTCTGAGTAGTCCTCATTTTCTCCTGGATCATCTTCACCTTTTTTGTTGTTTGTTGCATGAAGTCTGGACCTAACAGCAAACTCTCACCATCCTGGTACCAACACAAAGGCGTCCGACATCGTCGACCATACAAGGCTTCATAATGTGCCATTCCAATGCTTGAATGGAAACTATTAGTGTAGGTGAATTCTATCAACGGTAGGGACTCGTCCCAACCCCCGGCATCCTCCAAAACACAAGCTCTCAGCAAGTCTTCAAGCGACTGAATCGTCCTTTCCGATTGTCCATCAGTCTGTGGATGATACGCAGAACTCAATTTGACTTTTGTTCCCAAAGAGTTTTGTAGTCCCTTCCAGAACTCTGATGTAAATCTCGGATCACGATCCGAAATAATACTCGAGGGTATACCGTGCAACCTAACAATCTCATCGATGTACAACTGAGTCAACCTTTTCATTGGGTACTTCATGTTGATAGGTAGAAAGTGAGCAGACTTGGTCAGACGATCTACAATTACCCATATAGCCTCATACCCTTTTCTAGTTCTTGGTAAACTGGTTATGAAATCCATTGATATCTCGTCCCACTTCCATTCGGGAATATCTAAAGATTGCAACATTCATGCGGGTCTCTGATGTTCTACTTTGGCTTTCTGACATACTAGACATGAAGCGACAAATCCCATTACATCTCTCTTCATTCCGTACCACCAATACCACTTCTTTAAGTCTTGATACATTTTGGTGGCTCCCGGATGCATACTCAATTTACTCTTATGAGCCTCTTCTAAAATCAGCTTCCTCAGCTCAACATCGTCAGGTACACAAATCCTTTCACCAAACCTCAAGATCCCATCTTTTCCATCTCTGAACTCTGACAATGCTCCTTGCCGCACTAAGTTCCTTTCGGTCTGCATATACTTATCAGTCTCTTGCTTCTCCTTTATCTGTTCCATCAATCTGTTTGACACGGTGATCTTGTTTAGACACAGCCTTCCTGGTGTAACCTCAACCGACAAACTTAGATCTCAGAATTGTTCCAACAATCCCTGCTCCCTAACCATCATCACTGACGCGTGAATCGACTTTCTGCTTAGTGCATCGGCCACTACATTCGCCTTCCCTGGGTGATACTGTCGTTGAAAGTCGTAATCCTTTAGAAACTCTAACCAATGTCTCTGACGCATATTCAACTCCTCCTGGTTGAACAGGTACTTCAAGCTTTTATGGAACTAAAAATATTAAAAGTAGCTCCATACAAGTAATGTCCCAGATTTTCAAAGCAAAAACCACAGCCGCCAACTCTAAATCATGCGTCGGGTAGTTCTTCTCGTGAATCTTCAACTGCCTCGAAGCATAAGCCACGACTTTCCGGTTCTGCATCAGCACACAACCCAACCCTTGATACGAAGCGTCATAGTAAACATCAAAAGATTCCCTGGGATCGGGTAGGATCAACACAGGTGAGGTCGTCAACCTCCTTTTCAGCTCTCGAAAGCTTCTTTCACGGGCTTCTGTCCAAACGAACGTTTGGTCCTTACGTGTTAACTGAGTGAGAGGTCCTACAATCTTGGAAAATCCTTCAATGAACCTCCTGTAGTAGCCAGCCAAACCCACAAAACTACGGATTTCTGTTGCCGTTGTTGCCTTTCCCATTCCAACACAGCCCCGACCTTCGTTGGATCCACAGCGATTCCTTCGCGAGATATCACATGACCCAAGAATTGAACTTGATCCAGCCAAAATTCACACCTCTCTGGTTTCGCATAGAGCTGCTTCTCTCTCAGGATCTGAAGGACAATGCTAAGGTGTTCAGCATGAGTCTCCTTGTCCGGAGAATAGATCAGAATGTCATCAATGAAGACGACTACGAACTGATCCAAAAAGGGATGAAAGATCCTATTCATATAGTCTATGAATATAGGAGCTGCATTCGTCACTCCAAACGGCATCACCAAATACTCGTAATGCCCATAGCGTGTTCCAAACACTTTCTTAGGAATATCTTCTGCTTTTACTCGTATCTGGTGGTATCCTAACCGCAGATCTATCTTTGAAAACACTGCCGCGCCACGCAACCGATCCAAAAGATCATCTATCCTTGGAAGAGGATATCTGTTTTTAATCGTGACTTTGTTTAACTGACGAAATTCCACACACAGCCTAGCCGTTCCATCTTTCTTCTTTACTAGCAGGACTGTAGCTCCCCACGGTGACACACTAGGTCGTATAAACTCTTTCCTCATCAACTCCTCAAGTTGGTCCTTCAAGGTTTCTAACTCTGATGGCGACATGCGATATGGTTCCATGGATATTGGTCCAGTGCCTAGAATCAGATCAATCGCAAACTCGATCTCCCAAACAGGTGGCAATCCGGGTACATCCTCAGGGAAAACTTCCGGAAACTCTAGAACGACAGGTACGGATTCTAAGTCAAACTTGCTCTCGACGTCCGAAGAAAACAACAGCTTGTATCCTTGAGCTCCCTCTTTCAAAGAAGCTCTTACCTGACTAGCAGATAATAATCCAGAAATCTCATCCCTAAAAACTAAGGTTTTCTGAGCACAATCTATTAGAATATGGTTGGAAGATAACCAAACCATACCTAAGATCACATCTAGTTGTACTAAAGGCAAACAGATCATGTCTACAAGGAAATTTCTACTCTGAACAATGATAAGACAATTTAAGCAAACATAATTAACAGTCATAGGTTTAGAAGTTGGGGTAGAAAGAATCAGATTATAAGGTAAGGAAGAAACAGGAAAGTTTAGAGTTTTCACACGATCCATCGAAACAAAAGAATGGGTTGCATCTGAATCAAACAGTACAATTAAGAGATTACCATCAATGTCACACTCACCCTGCACGAGATTGCCGGAGTTCGATGCGTCCGCACCACTCATCGTGTAAACTCTTCCCTTGGCAGTTGGCTTGCTTACTCTGGTATGATTGATTGACTGCTCCCACTTCGGTGCACGGCACTCCTTTGCCAAGTGTCCCACACGATCACAGTTGTTACACTTGTAATCCTTCTTCGGGCAAGCATTGGCCAGAAAATGGATGTGAACCACGGTTTATCACACATTACCTCAAAGAAGTAATTCAAACAATGTCCAGATAGACAAAAACACAACTTCGAGACAACAGACCTAAACCCAAACATTCTCGAAAGACTCGACTAGCTCTGATACCAACTAATGCGACACCCTAAAACCCGGCGTCACATGGTTACCCGTTGTGGAAAAGAAACTTATTTAAAACGTTGGTCGCCGTCGGAAAAATAACCTTTTATATAAGGTTACTGAAAAAGGGTACACATTTCTTTTGTTGTTGTAAGCAGTTAAGAAAAGGTGATGAACACTCAGAACATGAAAATCAACATCACACATATAAATGTAACTGTCCCACTTAGGATCTTAGGTTTGATTACAAGACAGGCCTTGTCGAACTGGCCACATACGCTAAAACAGCTACTGAAGAAATAGGTAAAAATAAAACATCAAACCAGGAATAGGGAACTGGGTACAATACTCAAAAGATGGCTCTAAAAGCCTAGGGACTATCACGACAACTCCAAAAGCCGACGAACGATCTACCGATGCCTCTTGTATACAGAGTGGCCACAAACGCTACCCTCATACGAGATATAAGATGTCGGATCGATAACGTCACCACCATCGTCGATAGGGACGTCGTCATCGCCGGGATCCTGCGGATGGTACTCTGGCTCCTCCTCCTCGTCCTCGACCTCTATCAGCTCAAAAGGTTCTTCCTTAGGATCCTCTTCGGGATCCTCCTCCACTGGATCCTCCGCAAGTGGTTCAACTGGATCAAAATGTTCATGAAGGAGTCCGGTGACTTGTAGCGTATGAAGGTAGTACCATGGAGGTGGAAGCATCATAGTCCTCGTCTCGACGGTATGAATCCTTCGTACGGACACTCCGTTAGCATTCGTCTCGGTAGTCGTGACAGGTCCTCGATACGTCGCGGTCGTCGCACCCTCGTGTATAGTCCAATTCCCTACCGACCCAGCAAGATCAAATACTTCACTCCTCGAGCTCGTATGTGCCAAGGGAACATCCGGATCCATCTAAAAGCACGCGCATACCCGATACAAGAAGAAAAGAACATAACATACATGTGTGCAAGAGTGAGATACCATCATAAGATATATCCCAAAACAACCATATACATGATACATATATCACAGAATCATATAAGCAGTTAAATCATGCATATACATAACATAATAGTATTATATCAAAGGGTCTCAAACCCGCACAGTCAACCTTTGAAAATATGCATGGCACTTCAATATCAGGCTCTAACTTAATCTCATGAGATATCAACACTGTTTTCCACCGGAGAAGAATTAGAGTTGGTCAATCTCTAGCCCAACGGCCAGTTGCCTCCACACCCTCATGCATTTAAGGTCTCAGGACGAGCAACGTCACATGTGCCTCTGAACCGATCACATGGACTGACTCCCAGATACCACCTTGTATCTAATATGTAAGAAAGCATGTCTGCCTGGGGAAGTGCACATGAGAAATATTTTATACAAAAGGTTTTCTTTGTGTTCATTCTTTTTCGCTGTCGCGGCTCAAAGCTAACGACTTAATCATCATTTCCCCATCACTTGAAAACTTAAAAGCATAGGACACACAGTCCGAATGCTCAATCACAACGCCCGAGACCGATGCACCAGTCCTAGGCTTGTGGTCGTAGAAAACAACATTCACTTTTAACAACGTTCTCCACAACATGGTTAGGACACACAGTCCACAACAACGTGATTCGGACACACAGTCCATAACAACATGATTAGGACACACAGTCCACAACAACGTGATTAGGACACACAGTCCACAACAACGAAATCAGAACGCACTGTCCTCGATTTTGAGAATTGGACCCTCAGTCCAGAACATCATGAATAGGACCCATGGCCCCGAATTAACATTGATCCAAGATCACGTGCGTATAACTGAATACTAGAGGCGATGTCTCGTGTACTAGATTCTCTTTCTTAAGTACTTATTTTTCATTCAGTGAAAATCAAATTCAAAACCGAATCCTCGATAACCTATCCAGGTTATCGGAAAGTTTCTAAAACATTTAGGAGAAAACCTTTTCTTTGAAAATCTTTTGTAAAGCATCTTTCAAATACTTTTATCTGTGAAAATCCCCAATAGGATATTGCCAAATAATCTTGAAAGTTTTCACTTGAAGACACATAGTTCGAAAATGGTTTTCTCTTGTATAACAATAGTTCACCAAAATCATTTCAACATTTAAAACAAGTACTTTAAGTTAATGAGCTTTTGGAAAAGAACACTAATCCCTTCATCTTCAAAGCTTATTGAGGTTTGTAATCCTTATAACAGTTGAGCACAGACACGAGTCTGGCTTAGCAAATTTTTAATCAATAGCAGTATATATTCTCAGTTCAATGCTAATATCACAGTTGAAAGCAGTTCATCACATATATGCATTAAAACATTTAGAACAAGCACAGTTCAACATCAGATAATAGCATAACAGTTCAAGTACATTAAATAACCAAGTAATCTAAATCAACATATAAATATCCAGTTAAACACCTACACACATGCATATAGTTATTGAATATCTTTAGGAAATCCCCTCTTACCTCACGTGGAAGTTAAGAGTTTCGGATTTGAAGAGAAAAGCTCACGAACGTCCTCGCTCCGCTTGGCGATGGAAGTCTAAGGTTACAAAACATGAAATCATGAGTTAAAACTCAATCAAAGAACACTAACCACAAGGTATAGGTTCGGTTTAGACAATAATTTAGGATTAGGGTTTTTTTTCCGAAATTTATGCAACTCATGGATTCATGATCCTTAAGTGCTGGAAGTTCTTAAACACCAATCATTTAACAAAGTTGAATTAAAAATGGCACTAAGTACTTGACTTAGGGTTTTCGGCCTTCACTAATAAATAGGCTAGAAATTTCTAAAATTTCCAATTTCTTTAGGTTAGCATCCATACATAGTAAGGAGCTTGAAACCATGATCATTTTGGAAAATTGAAAAAAAAAAAACAAATGTCTTTGGCCATGAACACCTAGGTTCGGCCTTGACATGTTTGTGAGACTAAAAAAATCTTTAAATCCTCCAATCTTTTGGACATAGCCTCCTTTAACATAAAAAAGCTTAAATCCTTAATCATTTTGGAAGGATAATACAACACATTCCTAGGTCCAAACATATGAGTTTCGGCCATCATAGGGAACTTAATGAAAATGATTTAAACTTTCCAATCACTTTAGACATAGCATCCTTTATTATAAGGAGCTTTAATCTATGATCATTTTGGAAGAAAATAAAACTTAATAGTTTTGCCAAAAACCTATAAAGTTTCGGCCTTGATACAAAATAAAGGTTAGAAATTTTCAAACTTTCCAATCCCTTGGATTTAGCATCCTTATACATCAAGAAGCCTTAATCCATGATCACTTTGGAGAAACATCAACTAAGCATCAATGTCTTAAACTACTTAAAGTTTAGGCCTTTACATGAAAATGTGTAAAATCTCTAAACTTTTCCAATCACTTAAACCTAACATCCTTTATTACAAAGGAGCCCTTGGTCATGATCATCTTGGAATAGAACTCAAATACAAGTCCATACAAGCAAAGTTAAACAAAACCCACCAAAACCAAAAAGCATGGTTTCGGCCTCATCAAGAAAATAGGGTTAGAAATTTTTGTTTTACACAACCTTTTAGTATGTTTCATTAGGAGTAAAAATAAGAACATAGAATTTGGTTTCAACTCAAACGGAATTTTCTACCATTTTTAAGAGATTTTAGAAGTTTGAAAGCTTAAAGGAAACTTAAAGCAAAACTATGAACATAAAGACAAGAACTTGAAAAATAAACAACATAGGATCATTACCCTCAACAATATTAAGAAATTTGATGAAGAACTTAAAGTAAAAAGCTTGATAAAAAGATGAACTTTAGAAGAGAGAAGAAGAGAAAGTAAGGAAATAAGTGTAAGTGTGAAATGTGTGAAGTGAAGAAAAGTGATTAAGTGTTGTAGGTTGAAGTTTATATATAGGGGGGAGAAGAATAAGGGGTCATGGCTGGAAGGAAGAAAGAAGAGAAAGAAAATTTGGTTTGTTTGTAGGGAAAGAAAGAAGGTAAGGTGGAGGTATGGTGTGGAGGTAAGGATGGAGAGAGAATGTAAGAAAAGGTGATTTGATGAAAAAGTGAAGTATGACTTGTTGAAAATGTGTCATAACTTTCACATCAGTCATTCCATTCCCTCTTTCCTCTGCTCCATTATGCATCGGATGACTTTTCCGATCGTATTTCCCGACGATTTCGCCCGGGTAACACTCGAAATTTTGCCCCGAACAAGATTTTTTTGAAAAACTCCAAACCCACACAAAACATCAAAAAAACTATAATCGCCTCGTTCACGAGTCAAGATTAGGTCTCTAGCTCAGTAAACTTGTACCGGCTGTGAAAACCCAGACCGACTTTCGTCTGAATTTTCGACCGAAAATTTTACTGTGACTTCATACAGTAAAACTACACAAGAAAATAATTTTATTTAAAATAAAATCATCTTCTGGATTTTATCACAAATAATTACATTAAAGCATGTATTTACTGATAAAGAAGCATACGAAAAACCGGGTGTTACAATATTTCATTGGCCTCTTTGCAGCAGGGGCATTAGAAGGCTCCCTGATAGCAATCCCACTTGCTGGCCTTTTGGGGGCAGGCTTCCTTATAGGAGTTGTCTTTTACCCGGTTACCCTTCTAACCCCTAGAACTTCAGCATTATTCTGTTCAATCATCTCTTCTTTAGCCACCATTAATTCCTCAGTCATAGCCATCGCAGCAACATCACACATACTGAGGTTCTTGTTGGTTATGTTCATCTTTCCAAAGTCTGTTGCAGACATTGGTTTATCAGTCAGTAACCTCGCTTGCTCCTCAAGAGTCTTAGCAGCAAGAAACTCATATACTCCTTGAGCCTTGAAAATCTTCTAGAGAAGGTGACAGAAAGGAAGTGCAGAGAGTCTTTTTTTGTTCATCACTACATCTCTGAATCTTGCATAAAGGATTCTTGGAATATTGATTCTTGTCTCTGTGAGAAGATGGTAGAGACAGAATTTGTGAAGAGATGAGAGGTTGTCCTTTGATCCAACCTTGTGAAGCACCACTTTGTTGAGAAGCTGGTGAAGGATACGAACGATATCCTTCATTTCAATAGCCTTCCACGAGTGAGTCCTGACCGTGTCCTCCTTCATGAGACAGACTTCTATAGTCTCAGAGCCGCCCAAGTCTTCTTCCCAAGACTCAGTGAAAACTAGTCCTTCCTGAGCACAGAAGATTGCTTCAGTAATAGTCTTCTCCGAGACTGTAATCTTCCTTCTTAATATTGTTGAGTAGAAGTCAGTTTCTGTCAGTTGGATGTTTCTCCAAAAATCCCTGACAAGATTTGGGAAAACAGAGACTTTCTCCGCGAAGAGTCCTTCCCAGCCAGCTGCATTGACATATTTGCTTATGTCAAGATTGTAGTCTTTTAGCACACTAAGGTTGAAATGATGCTCTATAGCTAAGTTGAGTTTGTCCACGTTGAAGGTTGAAGATGCCATTGTAGATGATCAAAGAGCTTAGGGTTTGGAGAGCAGAGAGAGGTAAAGATATAGATAGCTCGAGAGATTATGGAAGCATAAAGTCTTTCTCAGAGGGAAATGATTTCTTTTAAAGGAATCTTGAATATCAAAAGGTTTAAAAAAACTTTTGATATGACATTTCATTATGATAAAACGACGTTGGTAACTTGGGACCATAAAAAGGTCTTGATGGGATTGATGGAAGTATTGACTCAGCAAAGAGAATAAAGGATAAATTTGCCTTGTGACAAAATAAATGCATTTATTAACACACAAATAGAATAACTTTAATAATAGGCAGATGTGAACTCGTTTGAAACTTATACAATGGACGCGATCATCCATAACAGTGGACGCGTGCAATACGTTAGGCAATAGAAGCACAACTTTAAATGTGTATTAGACGAGCATAGGTAACAGACACAGAATTAGCAAAACAAATTTTTCTAGGCTGGACGCCTACATTAATCCACACATATCATATTAATATGCTTTCTAATAAAGATATATATGTCCTCTGCAAGAGGTTTAGTAAAGATATATGCCCATTGATGATCAGTATCTACAAATTGAATGTCAATCACACCTTTTTGCACATAATCCCTAATAAAATGATGTTTAATCTCTATGTGTTTAGCTCTAGAATGCAAAATTGGGTTCTTAGATAGATTTATTGCAGCAGTATTATCACACATAAGAGGAATACTACTTACAAATACATTGTAGTCCTCCAATTGATGTTTAATCCAGAGAAGTTGAGAGCAGTAACTTGCAGCTGATATATACTCAGCTTCAGCAGTTGATAAAGCAATGGTACTTTGCCTTTTGCTTGACCATGATACTAGGTTAGCTCCAATGAAGTGACATCCTCCACTGGTGCTTTTTCTTTCAATTCCATCTCCAGCATAGTCAGCATCACAAAAACCAACTAATTTGTAATCATCGTTTTTTCTTAAAGCACAAGCCCAGATTAGTAGTACCTTTTAAATATCTAAATATTCTCTTAACTACTGATGTTAGACTCAATGACTTAGAGATTTTGATATATGACAAATACAATTTAATGTCTGTGCAAGTGTTTTAGTGTCAAATTGCAAAGACAGGTATCAAGCAGTGATCAACAAGTTCATTAAGCAAATTCAAGGAAAATATTCAAGGAAGAACTTGAAGGAATCAAGGAGCTGCATGTAGAAATCAAAAGAGAAAAGTCAAAGATCAAAGGATCATCAAGACCAAGCTTAACGGAGAATTTTAGATTTAAGTCTTAGATGATTTGTAAGAGAAAGAAATCTCTTAGTCACAAAATAGCTCAACTAAAAAGATCCATGAAGAAAATCAATTTTCATAACCTGCATTAAAAGGAATAAGTTTTCATTAATGAAAATGATTTTTGGAAATAAGATTGCATAAGAAGCGCTCGTCCAACACAAGTGACAGAAGCGCTCGTCCACTAAAGTGATACAAGTGCTCGTCCACTAAAGTGACAGAAGTGCTCATCCACTAAAGTGATACAAGCGCTCGTCCACTAAAGTGACAGAAGTGCTCGTCCACTAAAGTGACAGAAGTGCTCGTCCACTAAAGTGACAGAAGTGCTCATCCACTAAAGTGACAGAAGCGCTCGTCCACACAAGTGACAGGAGCGCTCGTCCACACAAGTATTTGGACTTGCTAAGTCCTTAATAAGGAGCTCGTCTACTAGGTTACGTTCAACCAGTTAAAGGAGTATCCGTCCAATGACGTGGCATATGGAGCTCGTCTATTATCAACTACGAGCCCTGAGGATTGAAGACGACGTCGATGTAGAATCTTATTTCAAGAACCAGAATCAAGAAAACAGATTCTGTTATCAGACTCAAATATGTTTTAATTGATCCCAACGACTATAACTTGTTTTCTATATATAGAGGGATCAAAGGAACACTTTTACGACATATTGAACTCAATCAGAAAGTTTACAAAATCAATTTGAGATATCAATTATGAAAATCATTCATCTTCTTTCTTGAGCTTTATTGTGAAAAGAGTGTTTCATTCTCATCAGTGCTTCAATTTGTTTATCTGACTATTGAGAGTTATGAATCAATTTTTCATTTTATTTGATTGTAAATAGAGATGGAGTCTCTCTGAGTGATTAGGGTGAGGTATCCCTAAGGAAGAACATTGAGGCTCTTCACAAGAGTGTGGTATCTTGAGGTGAAGGAATGCTCTGTGGTGTAAAGGTTTTTCAAGCTACCTGACTAAAGCTTGTTATGTTAGTGTGTGAAAACCCACAGGTGGAGTGGGGACTGGATGTAGGTCACAGTGGTGGTGACTGAACCTGGATAAATCTGGTTGTGTGTTATCTCAAAACTCAAACTCTTTAATTTTTGTTTTGTGCATATAACTATGATCTTGATGTTCTAAGTATTCAATTGATATCAGTTCTTGATCTGCATAATCAGTATCGAACCTTGAGTAAACTATAATAATAACTGTGTATTCAATTCTATTCTCAAGGATCAATATTTGAATTGAATCTTGCATCATATACTGAAACTGAAACGTGCAAGTTTGTTCTTGATTGTTAATGCTTGTATCTGAAACTTGCATTACTTGTTCTTAATCTTTAAAGGTTTAGTCATTTTCTGTATTTTGTTATTACTGAGTTTTGAACCCGAACCTATTCTGAATTAATCTTTCTGAATCAATCTTTCTTATCCTCATCACCTTCAATTCAAGTTTTTATATAAACCCTTCATTGATTTTGTAAAAGATCCCGCGGCCACAAATCTGGAAACTAAAGTTTTGTGAAAATTTTTAAGAGGGAAATATTTTAAGAAAACTCAATTCACCCCCCTCTTGAGTCGTGAAGCCAAAACAACAGCTGAGAGATGAGTCTCTCTAAGATCAGATTGAAATCGAGCACATAAACATACACTGAACATAATAGCAAGCCTAGACGCAATAAGATATAGGAGAGATCCTATCATACCTCTGTATACCTTTTGGTCTACCTTTTTCTCTTTATCATCTTTATTCAGTATGGAAGTGGGGTGCATGGGAGTATTCATTTGTTTACAATCATATATCTTAAACTTCTTCAGAAGTTCTTTTGTATACTTAGTTTGGTGGATGAGCACTTCGTCCATGGTTTGTTTTACTTGAAGTCCAAGGAAGAATTTGAGATCTCCCATCATGCTCATTTCAAACTCTTTCTGCATTAACTTAGAGAATTATTTGTACAGAGATTCATTAGTACTACCAAGAATAATATCATCAACATATATTTGTACAACTATGAAATTAGACTTAATGGATTTTCTAAATAGGGTTGTATCAACCTTTCCTCTGTTGAATCCATTTTCCAAAAGAAAGGAACTTAGTCTATCATACCAAGCTCTAGGAGCTTGCTTAGGACCGTACAAAGCTTTCTTAAGCTTCTATACATGTTTAGGGTGGGTTTCACACTCAAAACCCGGAGGTTGCATAACATAGACTTCTTCATTAATAAAACCATTTAGAAAAGCACTCTTAACATCCATTTGAAAAAGCATAATATTATGATGTGCAGCAAATGAAAGTAAGATTCTAATAGCTTCGAATCTAGCAACAGGTGCAAAGGCTTCAGTATAATCTATACCTTCTTCTTGAGAGAAACCTTGAGCAACAAGTCTTGCTTTGTTTCTGATTACCTTACCATTTTCATCAAGTTTGTTTTTGTAAACCCACTTTGTTCCACCATCGATTTGTCTTTGGGTCATGGGAACCAGAGTCCAAACATCACTTCTTTCAAACTGATTGAGTTCTTCTTGCATAGCTAGAATCCAACCATTGTCGAGCAGAGCCTCGTCTACTGTCTTTGGTTCCAACTCAAAGACAAGTGCAGAATTGTTTTGTTCTCTGAAGGTTGATCTGGTTCTTAGCTTGTCATTGGGGTTTCCAATGATCTGATCTTGTGGATAATAGTTCTTGAAGTACCAAGATTTTTGAAATGTATCATGTTGAGAAGTGGAAGTTTCTAATTGTTGAGTGGGGTCATCTTCTTGATCATCAACTTTTATCTCAGGTGAGTCTCCTGGAGTTTTTAGATCAAGATCTGTAAAAGCTTCATCTAGCTCTGATAATTTCTTATCAAACTGTTTGTCATCAAACTTGAGATCACTATGTCATGAATCTGAGAACTCCATTTCTGATTGCACAACAGCAAGACTAAGTTTATTGAAGAGGAATCAATGTTGAGGCCAAGACAGGAGCTTAACCAACTCCACATTTCCATAGCAAACTGACACTGAAAAAACAAGTGCTCAGTTGTTTCAGCTGCAGCATAGCATAAGTTACAAATAGAGACAACACATCAACCCTTTGCTGCCAAGTTTTCATCTGTAGCCATTTTGTTATGCAAAATTATCCAAATTAAGAAGGATCTGGATGGAGGAACTACACTGCACCATATCAGTTTGCCCCAGGGAATTAAAGGAGTAGATGGTTTCATTATAGCATAGGCATCCTTGAAACAAAGAGTGCCTGAATCAGAAGCACACCAGATATGCTCATCAAGATAGGGAGTAGCTGGAATGGAATACTGCTTGATTTCATCAGCCAGTGCAGCAGACTTTTGTAATACAAAGTCAGGGATAGTCCAATTTCCATCATGAATGAAGTCAGAGACTTTAGTATTGAGATGTTGATGAAGACTGGAAGGAATGTCTAAAAATTCCACCACAGGCTTTGAGAGCCAAGTGTCTGTCCAAAAACTGACAGAAAAACCATCTCCAATGAGCCATTTTGAATTTTCGAGAACTTTAGAAATATGGTTCTTCATACCAAACCAAATAGTGGAAGCTATGTGGTTGTGAATAAATCTGCCCTTAACAAAAATCCTAGCCTTCAACAACTTAGTCCACTCAAATTTGGAGGAGATTAATTCCCAAGCAAGTTTTAAAAGAGCAGCATTGTTGATTCCTGTGATTGACCTCAATCCTAACCCACCCTCCTCTTTAGAAGAGCAGATAGTAGACCATGAGACAGTAACTAACTTCCTTACCATGACATCACCTGACCAGATTGTATATTTAATACGAAGGAATGTATGTCTGTTTCCCTTGTTGCTTCAATTGTTTACTCTTTGTATCTTGAGATTATAAACATAGTAGCATCGAGAACACAAACCCTTATACTCTGACACTCATATTGCTGTAAAGTTAAACCAAGTACAAAGAAGGAAAGTCAGAAAGTAACCTTCGGTACAACAGGGAAGTGACATCACTACTTTGAGCATTCCTCAGATAACCAAAAGTACTCCTCCAGGAAGCATATCAAGCTATCAGTCTCAATGGATCTCAGCATTAAATGCTATCTCTAAATGGATATTTACTTAAGATCGTTGAAGAAAAGATGAAGGTGTTTATATATAGTAGACGACCCCAAGAGAAGAAACAACTTGATGCTGTGAAATTTTCGAAGTGCCAAATCTCTGAACAAATTGCATTTGAATATTTTCAATTGTATTCTTCCTGATCTTAAACTTTCATATTCTCACACATAGTGAGTTCATAGATCAAAATCTGTAAATCTCTTTGTTAGAGTTAGAGCCTGAAGAGGTGTTGAATAGTTGTAATCTATTTGGACAATAGTGGCGAAAACCTTCAGGTATAAGGGACTGGACGTAGCTCTCGGTTGGATGAGAGTGAACCAGGATAAATCACTCGTGTGAATCTTCTATCCCTATCTTTTACAGTATTTGATTATACTAACTGTGGGGATTTGGATCCGAGTTTGTTAATTCTTTAAAAAGGTTTTCTTGTTTGTGTGTACTTATCTTGTTTTGCTTGCAAAGAGGTTTAAGAAAAGGATTTTTCAAAAAACTATTAAGAAACACAATTCAACCCCCCTTTTATGTTTCCCTGTGTCAACTTCAGCATCTTGTTGGTATAGGTAGTACCAATCAATTCATATAAGTCATCCTCAATTATATAGCCCCATACCTACACAGTCTCAGGATCCCTCTCATTCCTGTGTGTAATCGGTTCATTCATGTGTCCCTCCGCCTAGAAGCCTGCCAGGAGCCGCTCCTTGTCCGTGCCTTCTTGCACCGGCGACCACTGCCTTCCCTCGTCAACTCCGGGTGTCACATGCCCACCAGCTTCCACTTAGTTCATCCCCGAACCACACCATACTAGGAGAAGTGCCGCTCCGATACCATTTGTAACGTCCCAAGGTGCTTTATGGATAGACGACTATCCCCACAAACCAGCACGAGTCTTTTCAGTGTACTTTGTCCTCACTCACATGCTTCTTGGGAAAACTTCACAGGAAGTCACCCATCCTAGAATTGCTCTAAGTCAAGCATGCTTAACTATGGAGTTCTTATGTGATGGGCTACCGAAAAGAAGATGCATCTTGTTGGTATAGGTAGTACCAATCAATTCATATAAGTCATCCTCAACTGTATAGTCCCATACCTAAACAGTCTCAGGACCCCTCTCATTCCGGTGTGTAATCGGTTCATTCATCTATCCCTCTGCCTAGAAGTCTGCCAGGAGCCGCTCCTTGTCTATGCCTTCTTGCACCAGCGACCATTCCCCGCCCTCGTCAGCCCGGGTGTCTAGTATCTCTGCTAATGACAGGTCTTTTCGGTGATGAAGATATGGTTCAATCTCAATCGGAACTATACGAAAAAGTCGAAAGTCAATGTAAATTTATTAAAAATCAAACTTAGATACTCAACCAGCATGTTTTTATAAATTGGTTTTTTAAAGTTGTACATTGATACGTAATTGTGCATTCCTTGCTGCGTGCCTAGATTTTGGACATCAATCATTCACATGTGTTCACTGTAAGACCCACTTTGGGTTTGAGGAGAGGCCTGACAAGCAAAAGAAGACTGTCAAACATGGATTTTCTTTTTGTTGTATGAAGGGGAAGGTACAACTCCCATTGTTGGAAAAAAACCCCGGACCTATTGCGTAATATATATATATGGAACTGATCATAGAAGTAACCACTTTCTTGAAAATATAAGAGCATGCAACAACATGTTTTCATTCACCTTAATCGGAGGGAAGGTAGAAGGTTCAATAAACAACGACGGTAGTCCACCACAATTTATCCTTAGAGGGCATAATTACACTCTTATCGGTAATTTGTTACCGGAGAGGGGATGCAAGCCAAAATTCACTCAATTGTATATATATGATACTAATAATGAATCTGTCAATCTAGTGAATCACTTCAGGTATTTCAATAAACTACCTTTTGTATATTGATGCATTATTTATCATGATCATGAACTTCGATCTCATGCTAAATATGGGTCTATTTTCTTATCAAAAAGGGGCACATTATGCTTCGACGAATCGTTGGTTGAAGACTTGACAAAGATGATTGATGACCACAACAAAGTGGCGCAGTCTTTTTGACGTTTAAGGGAATATGTCAAACAAAATGAACCATCTAATTTCTGTTTAAGATTGTTCATAAATCACTCAAGGGATGCAAGAACGTATAATATTCCAACTACCAACGAGGTTGCAGCATTAATAGTGGGTGACTTGAGTAGCATGGAATTTAGGAGGGATATCATTGTTAAAAAAAGTTCTGGTGATTTGAAAAGACTTCATGTGACTTATACTTCATTCATACCCCTACAATATCCGTTGTTGTTCCCTTATAGAGAGGACGGTTATAAAGAAGACATTCCATACAGGAATTTAGAAGATCCAAACCAATGTCGTCGGAGAAATAGGGTCGCGCTAAGAGAGTTTATTGCATTCAGGATCAAACAAAGGAATGTTGAGTTTGGTAACATTGTCAACTCAAGAAGGCTATTTATGCAATTTGTAGCTGACTGTTACACTATGATAGACTCTCGAAGGTTAACCTTCATTAGAAACAATCAAAAAACTATAAGATGTGACATTCTAAATGGTTTGCATGATGCAATTAGTAGGGGAGAAATTGATCCATCTTTGATTGGAAGACGAAATGTATTGCCAGCCTCATTTACAGGTGGAATGAGATACATGTTCAACAATTGTTAGGATGCAATGGCTGTGTGCAAGAGTTTCAGATACCCAGATCTCTTTATAGCGATTACCTGCAACTCAAATTGGAAGGAAATACAAGACTTTGTTTCTATTGATCACCCAGGCCAAATATTGTTTCCAGATTGTTCAAGATCAAACTTGATCAGATGATAACAGATTTCAAGAAAGGAATTATATGTCGAAAGGTTGATGCAGACAAGTTTTTTTACATTGTTACTTTCACTACTTTACTTCCAAATCATATCTGATAGTTTATTAATTTAATAACATTGAATTATCGTATCAAGATTGTATAATGTGGAGTTTTAGAAGAGAGATCTTCCCCACACTCATATCCTTTTATGGCTAAGTGCTGAGAATAAGTTGAGGACTGGGAGAGATATTGACAAAGTAATTTCTGCAGAATTGCCTGATCCAACACTCTACCCAGGATTGGTTGATGCGGTACCTAGATACATGATTCATGGACCTTGCGGCGCTACCAACCCAAGGTCCCCTTGCATGAAAAATAGGAAATGTTCCACTTCCCAAAGAATTTTCAATCCTCTACCACCATTGATGAGTAAGGTTATCCAAAGTATAAATGTCATGATTTTGGCCAGTTGGTTGAGAAAATGGGAACAAGGTTAGACAACAGGAGTGTTGTTCCCTACAATCCTCATCTTCTAATCAGGAACTCAGGACACGTGAATGATGAATACTGTAATAAGCCCAACTCGGTAATGTCTTTGTTTAAGTATGTGAACAAAGGTCCTGACAGAGCTACTATCCAGATATGCAATGACGTTGACAATGATAACAATAATAAGTGTGTTGACGAAATCAAGAGGTGTTATGACTATAGATACGTGTCATCGTGCGAAGCAGTTTGGAGAATTTTTGTGTATGATATACATCAATCGTGGCCATCTGTCCAGAGATTGATGTTTCACCTACCTAATCAGCATATAGTTTATTTCAAAGATGATGATGAAATTGACAATGTTGTTAGAAGATGCGAACAAAAAGACACAATGTTTCGAGCATGGTTTGAAGCAAACAGAAATTTTATGGAAGGTAAGGGTTTAACTTATTCAGAATTCCCCTCTATGATTGTGTATTCAAGTGAAGAAAAAAAATGGCACCCAAGAAAAAGGGGTCAAAGTATTGGGAGGCTTAATTACGTTCCTCCTGGCATGGGGGAACTATATTACATGAGAATTTGCTTACTGTTAAGAGAGGTTGTGTTGGCTACGATTGTCTAAGGACATTTAATGGAGAAACATATTATACCTTCAAGGAGACATGTTATGCATTGGGATTATTGGCAGATGATAAAGAGTTCATAGATGCAATATCTGAAGCCAGTGAGTTGTCCTCTGGTAATCAGCTGTGAAGGCTATTTGTTACACTTTTAGATATGAATACAATGACAGAACCGACAGCAGTCTGGAACGAAACATTCAGGTTATTGTCATATGGTATACTATATGACAGACAGAGAGATTTAAATATTCATGGTAATTTGTTTTTTGGTGTTATTTCATTTCATATTTATTTCATCATTAATATTTATATTAGATTGAGACAATCATTTGTTGTACAGCCTCAAATCCAGAATGATGAGTTAAAAAACCTATGTCTTATTAAGGTGGAGAAGCTGCTTTGGGCAAACGGGAGATCTCTTTCGCACTATTCAGGCATGCCACTTCCCATTATATCTAACATGTTTGATTGTCAGAATAAGTTGATCATAGATGAACAGTTATGATAGGGCAGAGATGGCAAGAACGCACTCCTCTTCAATGGAGTTGTTGACAGAAGAACAGAAGAGTGTATACAACGACATCATGGTAGCAACAGTTTCTGGATCGGGTGGTTTTTTTCCTATATGGATACGACGGTACTGGGAATACATTTCTTTGGAAAAACTTTATCTTCAGGCCTTCGGTCACAAGGACTCATTGTACTCGAGGACGAACTGCCCATTATACTTCTCCATTATATTAGTTATCAATGAGTCCTCAACTTGAAATATCAGCTAGGGGAGTGCTAGATCAAAATCGCTTCTTCACACTAAATTAATCATATGGGATGAGGCACCGATGATGAACAGGTTTTGCTTTGAGACTTTTTATCGCATAATGCATGATATCATGTTGTCTTAGGATAGGGATAACATGGACAAACCGTTTGGAGGAAAGGTCGTTGTGTTGGGTAGTGACTTCAGGCAGATATTGCATTTGATTAGGAAAGGATTGAGGCAAGATATTGTTGGGGCATCCATAAATGCATCTAGCATTTGGAAAAGTTACAAGGTCTTGACACTTACAACCAACATGAGGCTCCGTGCTTCCACCGAGAATGCAAACAATGAGGATAAGACATCTTGCAAAATGGATCCTTCGGATCGGAGACAGCGATAGCAATGCAAATGAGGATGGTGAAAGTGAAATCAACATCACTGAAGACCTACTAATTCACGAATGCGTCGATCCATTGTTATCTTTGGTTGAGTTTGACTACTTTGAGTTTTACAGAATATGAATTTAACACATTATTTTCAGGAGAGAGGAATTCTTGCACCAACTTCTGAAGCTGTTGAGCAAGTTAATGATTATGTGATCTCATTAATTCCCGGAGAGGAGATCGAATATTTTTTGTAACATTCGTGTTTTAAGGCAGTGTTTATATGTTTGATAACTAGGTTTAAGACCTTGATTTAAGGTCTAATATGAATGCTTAGGTATCGGGAACCTTGCATGGAAAGTACGAGATTAACCGATGTTGAATTGAATGAGAACGTGTTCTACGGTTTTCTTTATACGGTTTAGAACGCTTAAGAAGGGCACAATAGGAAACTTAAGTTGAGGAAGAGATTAGGTATGTTTGAGGACTTGATCTTATTCCTTAGGTATAGAGGACTCTATGTTTCAAATTTCAGGTCAATCAGACTTCAAACAAGCTTAGAATGCGATAAAACGTACGAATCTGTAGTGTTGGTCAGCATAGGGCGCTGAGTGCTGAGTTCTGGGAGCTGAGCGCTGGCTGGTTGGACACGTGTCATGCATGGATTCGCGGAATAAGGGCGGTGCAGCCCAGCCAGTGTTGAGCGCTAACTTATGGGCGCTGAACGCCAGTATATTAAAAAAAATTAAATGATTTAAATGAGTCAATTTCGGTGGAGAACCTTATAGAAGGTTCAGAAACAAGAAAAAATAGAGAGAGAGAGAGGGGAGAGGAAGTGAGAAGAGAGATAAATTTCTGAAGGAGTTTTTGATCAATCCGTTCGTCCTATCGAGAAACCGATTATACCATTGTGATCCTCGCGATGTCTACTTCATCATCCTATCTTTCTTTTTTTGATTAGGCTAAGGTAAGCCTATGTCCTTTTTATGCCGAAATGTTGTCGGTGATGGTATTGAGGTTATCTTTCAATCCGTTTATCGGTTTTCGGTCTCGTCTTCAGATTTGGGTTACACGTAACGTGAGCTTTATGAATATGTATTCAGGTGAATTTTTGGAGCCCCGGAGGTAGAGAACCTCACATGGCAGATTTGATGAGTTTAGAGAGGGCTTGTTTCGTTACTCCTAAGCTAGCCTACAACACCTCAGGTGGGAGAAAGAAGCCTCGTATCATCCGAATTGGCTAAGTAGCATATTTTACATTAATAGCGTAGGGCGACCTAAACCCTACTAGTGGGTGAATTATAACACCCCATTTTTCGTGTTAAGCCTTTAAGTGCTTATGTGTGTGCTTTAGATGTTAAGTTTAGCCTTAGAAATGTTCAATCCTTTTAGAGTCCTAGTAACATGTTTCACCGATTTGGCCATATCTTGAGTTCTGGATGTTCGATTAAGGTGATCTTTGATGCGTTACAAAGCTACGAGAATTATATACAAGCCTTATTTTATGTGTATTGGCCAATTAGATCGTTTAGATGGTCTCACAGTGCAATCTTTGAGCGCCCCGTGCTTAGGAATTGAGCACGGCCGTGCTCAACAGGGAGCAAGGTCGTGCTCAGGTCTCAAAGTCTATAAATAGAGCAGTTCCGTGAGGGTTGCGACCCAAACTCTCTTTTTGGTACTTTAGGCAATCCTAGTGCGACAGAAACCTCTTCCCTTCCCTTCCCTTCCCTTCCCTTGAACCCCTTGAAGTTCTGGGTGTTCCTGCTCTAGTTTTGGGAAAGAAGTAGTGCAATAGTGTCGTTTAAGGTAACGTTGTCTCCCCTATCTCTTAGTATCTTTTCTATTATTAGATCTAGGAACTAATTGGTTGTCCCCTTCTTGTTTTGTCAAGGCTTGGGAAACTCATCGAGCCGCTTGAGGGAACGCGACCAGTTTGCTTTCGGGGTTTGATCTTCATACCAGGTATGGGGAGAAGGGCTAGTATGAACATGTAGGCTGTGGGGTAGTGTAAGATGAAGGGTTAACCCATGACCATGGTGTTTGATTAAATGCCTACGTGACTGTTTGCTTGATAACATGTTTATATTTGCCTATTTGATATCTGTATGTTTAATTGTTTATGTTTGGCATGTTTAGACTTGTTATTATGATGATGGTGTTGATCTATTTAATGGATGCCATGAGTGAATGTTCTTGATGATGATGAATGCTAATGATGATGATGTTGTGCTCTTATTGAGTGTTAATTGTTGAGGATGTTAATGCCAACAACGATGTTAAGACGTTAAAATACACTAATAATGATAATGAGAATTAAGGGATGTTTTCCCAGTTGTTCATAAGACATGAATATAGTGTGAGAGGTAAGGTTATGTTCATAAGGCTTAGTTAAAGACCCTAGGATTGATTAGTGAGTGTTCTAGGAACTTTAATGATAAAGTTGTGATTAAAAGATTAATTCCCCATGATGATAAGGTATGAATATTAATGAAGAACAGTTAAGATTAATGAAGCTGATGTTCAATGTATTAGTAGAAGCCAATAGGTTGAATCTGTGAAATGTCCCAAGGATTTGGGAAAGGGTTTCTGATCCTTTCTGCCCAGATCAGTACGGCCACGCTCCATTGAGCATGATCGTGCTTAACAGGGAGCACGCCCTTGCTCCAGTTTGAAATCCAGAGCAAGGCGCGCATTTGAGCACGTCCGTGCTGAGCGGACAGCACGGTCGTGCTTGCCTGCAGGTCCAGCACGCTCGTGCTGAGGGTGAGCATGCCACAGAACCAGAATGCATGAAATAGGGGTTTTCACTCCAAACACTTAAAAGACTTAATAAGATACCAACGAAACATGAAGACCAAAGACAAGTGAAAAGATGATGTTGAGCCTTGATGCTTAATGGTCAAGGTGTTGTTGATGTTGTACCTTGGTAGCTGAGTGGCCAAGGGGGCCTTGATGCTTAATGGTCAAGGTGTTGAGGCTTTGGTACTTTTTGACCAGAGTGTTGTTTAACGTTTAAAGTTAAAATATTAAAGATGATGTTACCTTTGGTGCTTGTTGGCCAAAGAGGTTGAGCCATAATAAATGGTGTTCATGGAGGTGGTGGATAACGGTTTTTTGTTCTGTACATGCATCATGCATGGAGTTTTAGGGGGAGGTTTGTGACAATTCAATGAACCCTCGAAGGACCGCTTCTAACTCTCGTGATTTAAGTCCTAAGTTCAATTCTTATGGATCATATATCTAGGTTCACTTCTCAAATCCTCCCTAGAATATCTAAGACATGCAAATAAGTGATCAATCAATTCACATGGATGAAACACAATAAGAACCAAATCTAAAGCAAAATGAAATTAACAAAAAGGGAAAAACATCAATTCATCACATAAAACAAGTCTTGGGCATAGCCCCAATTCCTAGAAACAAAACGACTACTCATGCATTGCCATGTTCATAGCAATCTTGAATAAAAAAGCATAAAAATCCTAAAAGAAGAGAAGAAATTGAGAAGAAGAGAAATCCTAATTTTTACCAGTTGGTAGCAACCAAAAGATGCCTATTTTCGAGCCTAATTTCCTTATTTATAGTGTAGGTTAACTTGGATTTAAAGCTATTACAAAATCGGATCAAATCGGCAAATCAAATTCCAGATTTTGTGTGTCACGGCCGTGATGCCTGTCACGGCCAGGCCGTGACCAATTCTGACTTGGGGAGCTAGGGCTGGTTTACCTGACGGTCGTGATGGCCATCACGGCCTAGCCGTGACAGGTTCTGACTTTTGTATTCTTCATTTTCTTTAGCCCTACGCGATCGTGGCCGTGATGCTTGTCACCCCCAGGTCGTGATGGTCTCTGCTTGGCTCATTTTTCTTGCTTTTCAAGCTCCGCCTTCATGCAAACTCCAAATTAACTGGTCTTGAGCAATTTAATCATCAATTCCTGCACACAAGCACCACCAAGCCACCTTACCCGTTCCAAGGTAAAAACTAACAAATGTCAAATTAAAAATGCCTAAACTACATGAAAATGCATGCAAAATGACAAGGAAATATGAGGTGAAATCACACTCATCAAACTACCCCGAGCTTAAGATTTTGCTTGTCCTCAAGTAATCACTAAGGCCAGACAAGATAAACAGTTAGAGCACAAACAGTGAACCAAGAACCCGAGTAACAAATCCAAGTAACAGACACATCCAATAAGTAACCAAGAGACAATCAATTTCAAGTCCAATTAGAAGCTTAGGTTCTCTAAATTCATGCCTCTCACTAATTCGGGCACTCTTCTCACCTCACTCAAGTGTTTAAGGACATATGACAATTCACTCAATTTCCTCAAGGAAGGTACCTTACCATAAGCTTGACTATTAACTACTTTATTAGTGAAAACACATAAGAATCAAGAGGTCTTTCATTTTGGTTGTAATGGGGACATGAGATTAATCGTTAGGTGGGGAAACCAAAAAAAGGAAAATTCAAGAAGGCTAACAAAATATCAAACAATGCAAAGCATGACAACCTTCTAAAATACCTTTTTGGGCTTTAATTCACTTTTCCACTTTTCTTTCTTTCTCTCTTTCTTTTTTCTCATCCCCTTCTCCATTTTTTTTTTGGTTATTTTATTTTATTTTTTTCAATTTGGAGAAGGGGATATTTCTAACTTAAGAGAAATATTTTTCTAACTTTTTCATCCCACAATTTATTTTTCAAACTACCTTTTAGCCCTTTTTGCAATACTTTAAAAGGTGCCATACCATGAATCATTTATCAAAATCAATCAAGGTACCAAGAAAAGCATTTTATTCTATTAGGTTTAAAATTGGGCAACTAAAGGGTAGCATTTAATCAGTCAAAGCTCAAAAAGCCAGAAAAATACCTAGTGCCTCAATCATTTTCAAATATGTTTTCAAAAATTTTTAAGTTTCAAAACAATTTCAAGTCAAGTTGTAGAGAATACAATCCAAGAGGAATAAAACACTCAATCACAAATAATGGGGTAGATTTAGTGATTACCCCTTGTAGGCTCAAAAATATCACATTTAGTAGTTTGAAATTAATGAGAAACACAGATTCAAGGAACCACATGCTAATTATCAACTATCAAAAGATCATCTCAAGCATTTTTATTTTTAGCCTATCACAAGAATACAAAAATTGGGTTCAAAAATTTACTGTCTCGATTCATTTGGCATAAATTTCTCACAATTGGATGCAATTTCAAAACAATGGGCAATCTAATGATGTGATTATGCAAAACTACACTTAAAATGAATGCAACATGAAAAATGTAAAAATACCCCTACCCTAAGCTTAAAGACTTACATTGTCCCCAATGTAAATATTCAAGTCGGAGGGAGGATAAAAAAATAAAAAATAAAAAAATTGGAACAACTCACTGAGGTGGTGGTGGGTGCTGGCTCAAATACCAGTCATAGAGCTGTTGGATCATGGTTCTCTGCTTGCGCTGCTCTTCCATGATGTGCTCCTGGTTCGCTAGAATAGTATCAAAGCTGGATGAGAACCGCACATAAGGATCTTCAGATGATGTACCTGTAGAGGAAGAAGAAGATGGGCACCCAGATGGCCTAGCCGGCGGTGGCGGATGTAACGGCCTTTGTATCTCAATAGGCTCAGGCTCCTCTCTCATTGGCACTTTCCAATTTGCCGGATTTTTTATATCCAAGAGTGCAGGGTTAGGGAGAGGAATTGGGCGTCTGTGCTCTGGGTGAGTCAGGTAGTAGATGTCATCCTCCTGGACGATCATCCCCATGGGCTCGCAGGCCTGCAAGGTAATACGTGTCCGCCCTGGGGCGGGCTCAAAACCATCCAAATCAAATTGAAAATGATGGCATACGGTGGTGATTAAGCCACCAATGGCAATAGTCCCATTTGAGCTGTTGGCAACCTTTAAAAGGGGCCTAGCCATATACGACCCCGTGTCCACATTGCTCTCAGGATGGAGCATGGCCCATAGGAATAGGACCTCGTTCGCACGGATGGATCCATCACTCTCGTCACGGCCAAACAAAGTGTTGGAAGTAACCCAATGGATATAGCGCAGGCTAGGGTTAACTAGGGTTATAGACTTGGCCGTCCTAGGATTAAAATGACCCCCAGGGTAAGTAATATGAGACCAAAAACCGTCATGACTAAATCCAATGGGATAAGTCTTTTCCCCCCCCCCCCCCCCCCCAAACTGGAAATTCAAAAATTTCATTAAATTCAGCCAGAGTCAATTGAAAATCCTGATTAAATATCTAGAAAGTGATCTGGCCTTCAGTACAATAGGCCCCTTGCAAAATTTGAGCATTAAAGGAGTTCATGAATTCAAGAGTGGGGCCAATGTATGCAGGGTACCGGGTGTGAGTGAACTCGCTCCACCCTACATTTTCTAACATCCAATTTATATCCACAGTCAAACCCAGGGTGTCTATATAGGCATCATCCATATACTTTTTGGACTATTTTCCTATTTTTCAAAATGTTAAACATATCTTGTTGAGCAGTATTCTTGAAAACAATTACATATCCATGTTCATCAGAGTCAGAAGAGTCAGAATAGTTACCTAAGTTCCTGTTCCCCTTGTACGAGGGCGTAAGGCTTCGCTCGCCCTTTGGCGTTTGCTTGCCATGATCGCTCCAATGAATCACAAAGCACCAGAATGCACAATCCCCTCTATTGATTTCTTCAAATTCGAATTATAGGGGTTAGGTTCCAAAATTGGGGCTTTTTGATTTTGCCCAAAATTGAAGGAGTTGGCTTGATTGGGTTGATGGTTTAGGTGTAGGAAGGAAGGAAACTAAGTTTGTTTGGCATGGGTGCCATAGAGGAGGTGAGTTTTGAAGCTTTTAGTGTATGGGTATGGAGAGAGTGAGGAGATGAAGAAGAAGGTGAATAGGAGGGAGAGATGATGATGGTTGTGTTTTTGAGTGATTTTTGAATGAAAATAGATGGAGAAGGAGACTAGTGATGGTGGCTATGGAGGTTATAGAGAGGAGGAGGAAGAGAGGAGGTTGAAGGAGGGTGGGGGCTTCAGCTGCATAAAAATCAGCAAGGAGAGGAATTTATGCGTTTTAAAACGATGTTGGCTACGTCACGGGCAGGTCGTGACCCATTGAGCTGCTTGATCCTTCACATCATGGCCGTGATGAAGATCACGACTGGGTCGTGATGCATTCTGTTCTGCTGGGTTGCTTCACATCAATCCCGTGAGGGCTATCACGGCCTGGGCGTGACCAATTCTGACTTTCTACTTCTTCACATCACACCCGTGATGGCTATCACGGCCAAGGTGTGACCAATTCTAACTTCCTGCTTCTTCACATCACGCCCGTGATGGCTATCCAACTTATGAAGAAAGAAAACAAAAATGGAAGAAGATGAGAGAAGTGTGGCTGATTTCATTTGGCTCACACTTAGTCTTCCAAATGATTCCAAAACCCCCTCATAACTAGTCTAATCAAGACTAACTTAACATCATTTTAATTCAGCCACTAAAACTAACCTAACACCCATATATTTAGCCTAATAAAGACATTAAAAAATCACAAAAAACCAACTTAACTCAGCCACCAATAGATAGGTTACGCCCCCCTCCCTCATGACTCTCTATCTCACTCATTATGTGGTGGTTACACTTGCTTCTCAAATTAAAAGTGTAACCCCCCATAATTTATTCAAAATACCAACCCACTAATTTAGGAGTTCTTATAGCATGCAAGCTAAAGATTCCTCCCACTAAGACACATACAAATTCGTTTTTCATCATGGATTACAAGTGGGCTGCCCCAAAAACATCACTTAGTAATTGGGCTCACTCATAAAACCCATTTTCACTTATTGAATTAAAATAAACAACTAAAATTGGACTCTTCTTCATGTTGCACGCCCCTCTTGTCATGGATCCTTTAGTTGGATAATGTAAGTTAATAATTTGGGCTTCATTCCATCCAATCTTGCATTTGAGCTTGCTTCCATGATGAGAACCATAGTTTGAATTAACACTTGTTGGGCTTTCTTGGTTGTAACATTTGTCATTGGCCCACCAAGTCCTTGGCTAGCTTCTTGAACCATACTCCAAATTGGGCTCATATCATCCCCTCCTTCTTTGAGTGAATTCGACCTTGAATTGAAGTCTTCATCACCAAAATTAGTCATTTAGGGTGCATCCAGAGTGTTCTCCACAATCACATTGCCATAGGGTGCTTCCTTTGGAATGAAATTACCAAATTTCTGCAAAAAAGTTACAACACCACTAGATAAAGAAAGATCATTAGAAATATTAGCAATTAAATAAAAATTGTTTCAATAAAAAATGAATTGGGGCTTCCTTGAAATCAAAGCCTCCTTCTCTTCACTTTTTGTTGCCAAACAACTCTCTTTTTTATCACTAATTTTCACAATATTTTCCTCATTATTTTTCTCTTGATCACTCTTTTTTTCAATTGTTTTCTCACTCTTTTTTTCAATCTTTTTCTCACTCTCCTTTTCTTTCTTTTTCTCACTCTCTTTTTCTTTTCTCTCTTGCTCTCTTTTTTTTACATCTTAAGTTGATGCTCTCTCACTTCTTTTGGAGACAAAGGACCAAGAGTAACTTTTCGGTTTTGTTGCAAGAAAGAGAACTTATTGGTGCACCCATCATGAGTGGCCTTCTTATCAAATTGCCAAGGCCTCCCTAGCAACATATGGCTTGCCTCCATAGGCACCACATCACAAAGTACAGTATCATGGTATTTCCTAATTGAGAAAGGAACCTCAACTTGCTTATTCACCACCATTTCTCCAACCTCACTTAGCCATTGAAGCCTATATGGTTGTGGATGTGCCTTAGTAACAAGATTTAATTTTGAAACCAATCTAGAACTAACAACGTTGACACAAATACCTCCATCAATGATTAAAGAGCAAACCTTCTCTTGGATTAGGCATCTAGTACAGAAGATGCTTCCTCTTTGACTATCATCTTGATCTTTGGTTTGGCTTCCCAAAAGTCTTCTTACCATGAATAAGTCTCCCTCCAGAATTTCTTCTCCTTTTTCACTCTCCTCCTCACTTGAAGCCTCGTTTTGTGAGACCACTTCACCATTCCTTGCCACCATTGTCCTCTTTTTTGGGCATTGGGATGAAATATGTCCATGGTCTAAGCGTTTGAAACACTTCACATCACGGCTCCTAGAACTTGTTTCCATTGGCTTCTTTCCTTGAGGGGTGCTCACGACCTCTTTGGAAAATGGTGCACCCTCCTTCTTTGAATCTTCCTTCCAATTTGAGGATGGAAATTTGGAAGATGAAGAAGAAGAAGAATATTTGGACTTCCTCCTCTTAATTTGTTGCTCCACTTTAATCCCTTGTTGAACCAAATCTTCAAGCTCCACATAATTTTGTAACTCCACTATGTCTTGAATATCTTGATTCAAGCCATGTAAGAACCTTGCCATGGTAGCCTCCCTATCTTCTTGAAAATTTGACCTAAGTAAGGCCAATTCCATCTCCTTGAAATATTCATCAACACTTTTGGTCCCTTGGGTAAGCCTTTGTAATTTGTTGTGAATGTCCCTTTGATAATGATTTGGGACAAACCCCTTCCTCATGACAATTTCATCTCCTCCCAAGTGTCTATGGGATATCCTCCATGTCGCCTCCTTTCTTTTTGTAATTGGTCCCACCACACAAGGGCATATTCTTTGAACTCAAGAGTGGCTACTTTCACCTTCTTGCTGTCATTGTAAGAATTACAATCAAAGACTTGTTCTATTTTTAACTCCCACTCCAAGTAAGCCTCCGGATCATTCTTCCCAATAAAGGGAGGAACTTTTATTTTGACCCCTTCAAATCCTCTATCACGTCTCTCTCCTCTACGTCCTCCTCCTCTATGTCCTCCTCCTCTAGGTCTTCCTCTTTCACTCTCATATCCACTAGAATCATCATTGTGTTGAAGGTTGGCAAGTTGTCTATCATAGTTTGGTTGCATTGCCTCCATTTGCCTTGTAAGAGCTTGAACTTGAGTAGCCACTCTAGCATGAATGGCCGCTGACCTTGGAGAAAGTGGTGGACTATCATCTTGGTTTGCCATCTCTTGAGTTTATGTAATTCCTCACTACACCCCCTCACTTGTACACACAAATGTATATTTTTTTTCACTCTCTTGGCTTTTTCCACACAAGATGTAATTTGTCACTCTTTGCCTTTTTCCACTCAATTGTCCTCCTTTAGTTCTTAGAAGATTCAAACACAAAAACCACACAAAAATCCAAAAAATTCAAGTAACAAAATCACAAAACTTATCAAAAAACAAAATAAAGGCTAGAGAAGCAAAGCTTTGGAAATAAGAACAAAGGAAGAAGGGGAATTTTTTTTTAAGAAAACAAATTGCTCAAATAGAACTTTTCTCTTCTCTTTTTCTCAAGATTTCATGCACAATTTTTTTTTATAATTTGTGCAATTTTTTTTTTCAAACTTTGAAAAAGAGAATCACACTTGAAAACTTGTTTTTGAGCAAGAACAACAACCACGAAATTTCTCTTCACAAATAGAATCAAAGTGTAATTTTTTTTTTTTTTGTATTTTTGGGTTTAAAAGAAGAAAAGAAGAAAGGTAGAAGGTGAAGAACAAAAAACTCAGAAAATTCAACCAAAGCCTATGCTTTGATACCACTTGATGACAACCAAATGGATAGTTGCCTTTGAAATGATCTTCTTGGTTGAATTTTAGTCAAGAACTTAGTGTAACCAATTTGTAACCAAAATCAAATGAAGAAAGAAAACAAAAATGGAAGAAGATGAGAGATGGATGTCGCCGCAAACATGCAGTTTGATGAGCCTAATGATATTCGTAACAAGAATCTGGGATTCTTGATAAGAATTTAGCTTGGTTCAACCAAGAACCTAGGAGAAGAATATTCTCACAAGAATGGATTTGATCCAAAATAACATCAAAGTTGTTATTCATTTGTTTTAGGCTTCATACATATAGAAGTGTGACTGATTTTATTTGGCTCACACTTAATCTTCCCAATGATTCCAAAACCCCCTCATAACTAGCCTAATCAAGACTAACTTAACACCATTTTAATTCAGCCACTAAAAATAACCTAACACCCATATAATTGACCTAATAAAGACATTAAAATCTCACAAAAAACTGACTTAACTCAGTCACCAATAGATAGGTTACGCCCCCCCCCCCCCCCCCTCCTGACTCTCTATCTCACTCATTATGTGGTGGTTACACTTGCTTCTCAAATTAAAAGTGTAACCCCAATAATTTATTTAAAATTCCAACACACTAATTTAGGAGTTCTTATAGCATGCAAGCTAAAGATTCATCCCACTAAGACACATACAAATTCGTTTTCCATCATGGATTACAAGTGGGCTGCCCCAAAAATATCACTTAGTAATTGGGCTCACTCATAAAACCCATTTACACTTATTGAATTAAAATAAACAACTAAAATTGGACTCTTCTTCATGTTGCACGCCCCTCTTGTCATGGTTCCTTTATTTGGATAATGTAAGTTAATAATTTGGGCTTCATTCCATCCAATCTTGCATTTGGGCTTGCTTCTATGATGAGAACCATAGTTTGAATTAACACTTAGTGGGATTTCTTGGTTGTAACATTTGTCATTGGCCCACCAAGTCCTTGGCTAGCTTCTTGAACCATACTCCAAATTGGGCTCATATCATGAGGGCTATCATGGCATGGGCGTGACCAATTCTAACTTCCTGCTTCTTCACATCACACTTGTGATGGCTATCACGGCCAGGGCGTGACCAATTCTGATTTTCTGCTTCTTCACATCATGCCGGTGATGGCTATCACGGCCTGGGCATGATCAATTCTTCTTCCACACAACTTTTTTTTATATCATGGCCATGGTGGCTATCAGGGCCAGGCCATCATCTCCTCTGACTTAATTTTTTTCATGCCTTTTTGCTCTTCATGCCTTCATAACCTGAAAATACTTGGCCAAACTTTGTTATCTTTCTCCTCTAATCTTCTCAAATTATTCAAAACAAAAATCAAAAACAAATAGCAAGGGAAAAAAAGCTTGGGTTGCCTCCCAAAAAGCTCTTATTTACGGTCTTAAGCTTAACCATACTCCCTTCAATCAATCGGGATCAGCTGGGCTTGGAAGTTAAATAACACCTCTCTTCGAAGGAAGTCCTCCAAAGAGCCTATTTTGTTCATATGGCCACATGCGCTTTTGCTTTGCTCTTTCCGCTCTGAGTTTCATGGCCTTACTTCCTCCTTGCGGAAGTTTTAACTCTACATGTTGAGCAACTCCTGGTTCATCTTTATTTGGTGCACCATTTGTCATGCAAAGTTTGGGAGTTGCTTCCATGTTACGCTCTTCCTTCACCTTTGAAGGCATTATCTCAATCCTGCACACATTACTCTCAAAAGGAGGGTTGTTATATGAGTTAGTCTAATCAAAATCCACCCTACCTTCCTCTACATTCAAAGAGAGCTTACCATTTTTTTGGTTCTATTATTGCTCCAGCTGTGGCCAAGAATGGCCTTCCAAGAATGATAGGAATTTAGAATTCTCGTTCATATCCAACACCATGAAATTGGTAGGAATGAAAATTTTCCCTACCTTTATGGGGACATTCTCTAGTATGCCTAGAGGAGTTTTAGTTGAGCCATCCGCAAATTGCAAAGAGAACTTGGATGGACTCAATTCCTTGGTACCTAACCTCTCAAAGATGGTAAGTGGCATCAAACTCGCACTAGGCCCTAAGTCACATAAGGCTTGGTCTATTTTCACTTCTCCAATTGAGCAAGCAATAGAGAAACTTCCTGGATCTTTTAGTTTAGGAGGCATATTAGTTTTTATCATTTCATCATACTTCTCAATTAAGCTCTTAGCCTCTTTTTCTACTTGCTTTTTCATAACTAGCCTTTGTGGGAAAGGTATTGGGGGGTTGGTAAGGTGGTGGATGGGCGTACTTTGGTTCTATCTCTTCTTGTTCACTCATGTCCTCCTCACATCCACATCCTTTTCAACTACCCCAAGCTTATCATCCCTCAAGTATATAGCATTACAATGCTCATTTGGATTAACTTCGGGTTGTCCCGGAAACGTACCCTTAGTTAAATAATATGTACTAGCTTGTTGGGCAATCTGAGTTTCTAACATCTTATTATGGATGGCTAAGTTATCTACCTTAGATGTTAACTCTTTTATTGCCTCATTGACTGCCCTACCTTGTTGCCTAAACTCTTCATTTTGCTTTGTTTGAGTTTCAACAAAATTTTCCAAAAGAGACTCAAGTTTAGACATTTGTACCTGAGGATACCCCAATACGGGTGTCCTATTACCTTGGCCTTCTTGGAATTCATGGTTCAACGTGTTGTTGTAGTTCCCGTAGGAGAGATAGGGGTTATTCTTCCTTCCTTGGTTGTAAGAATTTCGGGGAACGTAGTTTGGCAACTTCGGGTTCATGTCATAAAAATTGTGACATGAATTCACTTGTTCACCCGAAGCACCGGATCCAGGGGCACTACCATGTGGGCACTCCATCATGTCATGTCCCTGCATACCACAAATCTCACAAACAACATTAGTAGCACCTATTGAACTCACATTAGCTTTTTCAAGCTTATCAAAGCATTTACTCAATGAGTTAACTTTAGACACAATTAAATCATTACCATTCATTTCAAACTTACCCCCCGAAAGCTTTTTCAGGTTATTACATCTTTCTGAACCCCATTGGTGATATTTGGTGGCAACGTTCTCAATGGTCTCAAATGCTTGAGTCAGTGGTCTATTCATCAATGCTCCACCAGCTGCGGAGTCAAGTGACACCTTCGAAGAATAGTCCAATCCATTGTAGAAGGTATGCACTAAAAGCCACTTCTCAAGCCCATGATGTGGGCAAGACTCTAGCAATCCCTTGTAATGATCACAAGCTTAGGATAAGCATTCTTCGTCCTTTTGGAAGAAGCCTATGATCCGAGTTCGTAGGTAAGCGGTCTTGGATGGTGGGAAGAATTTTTCCAAGAATGCCTGCTCCAGTTGGTCCCATGTTGACAAAGTATTAGCAGGCACTGACTTCAACCAAGCTCTTGCCTTTCCAGTCAGAGAGGAGGGGAATAATCTCAAGCGGATAGCATCAAGTGGAGCTCCTTGAATCCTAGTTATATGACTAAATTCCAGGAATGTCTCCAAATGATCAGTTGGGTCTTCCGAGGGTAATCCTCCAAAGTGATGTTGCCTAATCATGCCAATTAACTGATGTGGTATTGTGAAGTTTTCTGCCTCAATTTCTGGGCTATCAATCCCAGTTCGCAAACCCCTAGCATTTGGGGCTCCTTAGTCCTTTAGTGGTTTGGTATCCGGTAGATCGGCAATGAGTGGAATGGGGATCAACCTTTCTCTCGCTCTTTGTCTTTGTAGTCTCCTACGTCTATGAAAAGTCCTTTCGATCTCAGGGTCAACTTCAATAAGAGTCCCAAGACTTTGGGATCTTTGCATAAAAGAGAAAAATACCTGCAAAGAGAGAGATAGATACACTAGAAAAAGAAATAAAAATTAAAAAAAAATGTCCAGAAAAATCAATTTAAAAATTAAATTGAAATTCAAGAAAGCACAGTCCCCGACAACGGCGCCAAAAACTTGATAGTGTGAATCTTCAAGTGTACGGTTTCATCGTCAAGTAATAAAAAGATCGAACCCACAGAGACTGTGATCCTAAACAACAATTAATTATTAAATTAATTAAAATAAACAAGAAAAAGATTTGGTTTTTGAAATAAGAATTAACTAACAAATCAAGTATTTAAAACGCAATCAAACAGAATCACAAAGCAAATCAAATCTGGAGTTTTTCAAATTAAAAGAGATTTCTAGGAATTGTGTTACCATCAAGACTGTTTATGCTACTAAATTGACTACCCCTCTTGTTAATTATCAAAATGCTTTGAAGGTGAATTTATCCTAATAAAGTTAATGTTCCCTCTCGAGATACAAGAACCGTGCCCAATTAAACCAACCCCTACTCTCGTGGTAATTGTATTTAAATTGAACCCATTAAGTTTGTGACAATTCAATGAACCCTCAAAGGACCGCTTCTAACTCTCGTGATTTAAGTCCTAAGTTCAATTCTTATGGATCCAATACCTAGGTTCACTTCTCAGTTCCTCCCTAGAATATCTAAGAGATGCAAATAGGTGATCAATCAATTCACATGGATGAAGCACAATAAGAACCAAATCTAAAGCAAATTGAAATTAACAAAAGGGGAAAACATCAATTCATCACATAAAGCAAGTCTTGGGCATAGCCTCAATTCCTAGAAATAAAACTACTACTCACGCATTGCCAAGTTCATAGCAATCTTGAATAACAAATGCATAAAAATCCTAAGAGAAGAAGAGAAATCCTAATTTTTGCCAATTGGTAGTAGCCAAAATATGCTTATTTTCGAGTCTAATTGCCCTATTTATAGTGTAGGTTAACTTGGAATTAAAGCTATTACAAAATCAGATCAAATCAGTAAATCAAATTCCAGATTTTGCACGTCACGACCGTGATGCCTGTCACGGCTAGGCCGTGACCAATTCTGACTTGGGGAGCTGGGGCTGGTTTGCCTGTCACTGCCGTGACGACCATCACGGCCTGGCCGTGACGGGTTCTGACTTTTTGCATTCTTCATTTTCTTCAGCCCTACACGATCATGGTCGTGATGCTTATCACCCCCAGGTCGTGATGGTCTCTGCTTGGCTCATTTTTCTTGCTTTTCAAGCTCCGTCTTCATGCAAACTTAAAATTAACTGGTCTTGAGCAATTTAATCATCAATTCCTGCACACAGGCAACACAAAACCACCTTACCCGTTCCAAGGTAAAAACTAACAAATGTCAAATTAAAAATGTCTAAACTACATGAAAATGCATGCAAAATGACAAGGAAATATGAGGTGAAATCACACTCATCATGCTCACCTGTACAGAACAGAAAACCAGATTGGTGTATAAGCAGGGGTTTCCCCCCAAATTCTATAAAAGACTTAATAAAATACCAACGGAATATGAAGAGCAAATACTAGTGATAAGATTGTTGTACCTTGGTAGCCTAGTGGCCAAGGGGGCCTTGATGCATGATGGTCAAGGTGGTAATCTCTAGTGCTTAATGACTATAGTGTTAATAATAATGTGGTACCTTGGTAGCCTAGTGGCCAAGGGGCCCTTGATGCTTGATGGTCAAGGTGGTAATCTCTAGTGCAGAACAACTAGAGTGTTTAATTAATGAATATGAAAGACAACGATGAATTGATGGTGTTTAAACATGGGTAGCCTATGGGCCCAAGTGGAGGTGGAGATTGTGCTTGTGTGTTGTGTTGAGCATGCATTCACTTATTGGAGATGTTAGTGGAGGATGTTCAACATAGGGGAGGTTGTCCGTGAGTAAGACGACCTGGCGGTCCGTGGGACCTGGTACCCCCGCAGTGGCGCATCCGTGAGTAAGGTGCGTCGGCTATCCTAGGGGTCCACCCAAGGTTTGGTGGATTGCCCCGGCATTGGTGCTTATTGGCCAATGTGGAAATGTAACTCCGAAGTTGACTTCCTGAAATAGAATGGATCCAAGTGCATAATGGAGTAGTGGAGCAGAGTTGCATTGCATAGAATACCTGTTTATATTATGATGTATATGTGTTATATTGTTGTTTCCTATAACATGATTGTTTGTTGTATGCTCGTTTTGCTAACTGCTTCCTTGCCATTATATTCATATTCATGTTTCTTACTCCCTGTCTCTATGTTTCTTGTTGTGGCATGTATCTTTTATGTAGAGGACGGCGGACAGCCAGTTGAGGAGTGACTCCTAGGAGCTGTGACTCATTAGTTAGGATTTCCAGTTTTTCAGTAGTTAGTTGGTTTGTTCACTTTGTATCTGAGGTTGTTTTTTCCGAATCGGTTATACCAGCTCTGTAATGTGACATCAGGGTTGGTTTTTCTTTTATGTTATGTTATGTTTTATTTTTCCGCTTTTTGAGACACGACACAATGTGGTGTTCTCTACCGTTGTTTGGTTTTAATAATTAATAGATGTTTTATTTTTAATTATCTTATCTTGTAATGCTTTATATGTATGCGGGGTAGAGGGTGTCACATTTAGTGGTATCAGAGCATTTCGGCCCTGTCCGGATGTGGTATGTGTCTGATGTGAGTCCGTTGTGTGCTGTTGTTTGAATTGTCTATCCTTGTTATAGAAAATGAAGCTATATGTTAGAGGTCGTATCTTTTCCTACTTTAAGTTCCCTGTGTTTAACAAGTTGCCTTGGGCGTTTACAGGAACTTATAGCAGGAAGAGGAGGCAGAAACGACCAGGCTATCGCAGATGCTTTGGCACTCCTTGCCAAGGCGATAGGCCAGAATCAGAACACCAACAACAACGAGGGACCAGCTGAGTTCCAGGGTCTCAACAAGTTTCGGCGGAACAATCTGCCATCTTTCAAGGGAGCTTATGTTCCTGAGGGTGCCCTATTGTGGATGAGGGAGACCGAGAAGATCTTCCGAGCTATGGGATACAATGATCAGCAGAAGGTCATCTTTGGGACTTTCATGTTGACTGAGGAGGCTGAGCACTGGTGGGAGAACTGTCGCCGGCGCTTGCAGGCGGAAGGTACTATGATCACATGGAATGTATTCAAGGACAGATTTCTCAAGAAGTACTTCCCGACAGATATCAAGGATAAGAAGGAGATGGTATTTCTGGTGCTGAAGCAGGGCAACATGTCGGTAGGATAATATGCGGCTAAGTTTGAGGAGCTCGCCCATTACTATACACTGTATCAGTATGTGGCGGACGATCGCTCCAAATGCGTGAAGTTTGAGGATGGTCTGCGTCCAGAGATCAAGTAGGCTATCAGCTACCAGGAGATCAGAGTCTTTCCAATTTTAGTGAACAAGTGCAGGATCTATGAAGATGCCTGCAAGTCTAGAGGGTCAGCATCCAAGGGATCAGACAACCAGAGCAACAAGAGGAATGATCAGGGAAACAAGTGGAAGCCGTGTCTCGCTCCAGCTGGCAAGGACTTCAAGCGGGATGGCAAGAAGTCTCGATTTTCTTCAGACATATCCAGGAGATGGGATTCTTTCGATCCTGGACCTCTTCGTTGTGGCAAGTGTGGACAGAACCACTTCACTACTCAAAGCAAGGAGACAGACATCATCTGCGTCAAGTGTGGCAAGCATGGCGACATCAGCCGAAACTGCGAGGGAGGAAAGTCAGAACCATAGAGTGCGAGCAAAGGTCAGAAACCTCAGGCCAACTGACTGAAGACCACGAGAATAGTCTTTACTCTCAGTGGAGCCGAGGCCTCCGAATCTGAAGATTTGATCTAAGGTATGTGCCTCGTTAATAAAGTTCGTTTGACTGTATTGTTTGATTCGGGTGCGACTCACTCGTTTGTGTAATATGAATGTGCTAAGAGTCTTAAGTTTCCTGTGACACTTCTTGAGTGTGATTTAGTTGTTGCCACACCCACGAATAAACATGTTCTCACTTCTTACGCATGCAAGAATATTCCTATTACCATAGATGGTAGAAAATTTATTGTTGATCTTGTATGTTTACCACTGAAAGCCCTTGATGTCATTCTTGGCATGGACTGGTTATCTTCCAACCACGTTCTTCTGAATTGCTTCGATAAAACCATAGTTTTTGGAACTCCAGTGGAGTCAAGGGATCCTAGCTTCCTCTCTATCAACCAAGTTAAGGCTTCGATGAACGAAGGAGCCCAAGTGTACATGATGCTATCTTCCCTGGAAGTCGAGAGACCTCCTAATATCGACAGCGTGCCTGTTGTACGAGAATTTCCTGAAGTGTTCCCGGGGGATGTTTACGAACTACCCCCAGAAAGAGATGTGGAGTTTGCCATAGACTTAGTGCCTAACACTAGCCATATATCCATAGCACCCTATAAAATGTCTCCTCTAGAGCTGGCTAAGTTGATGGAACAGTTATAGGATCTGATGCAAAAGCAGTTCATCAGGCCTAGCATATCCCCATGGGGAGCGCCATTGTTGTTGGTGAAAAAGAAAGATGGTAGTATGAGGTTGTGTGTTGACTATCGACAGCTCAACAAAGTGACCGTTAAGAATAGGTATCCCCTCCCTAGGATTGATGATCTTATGGATCAGTTGATCGGGGCTTGTGTTTTCTCGAAGATAGATTTGAGGTCAGGATACCATCAGATTCGGTTTAAGTCTGAGGACATCCCGAAGACGGCGTTTAGAACGTGATACGGTCACTATGAGTATTTAGTATGCCCTTTGGTGTGACTAATGCTCCTGCTGTGTTCATGGATTATATGAACAAGATCTTCCACCCTTACTTGGATAAGTTTGTGGTGGTTTTCATAGATAACATCTTAGTGTACTCCAAGACTAAGGAGGAACATGAGGAGCACTTGAGGGTTGTTTTGCAGACCCTTAAGGAGAAGCAGTTGTACGCTAAGTTGTCTAAGTGCGAGTTTTGGTTAGAGGAGGTGAGTTTCTGAGGTCACGTGATCTCAAAAGGTGGAATAGTCGTGGACCCGGCTAAAGTAGAGACGGTGCTCCAGTGGAAAGCGCCAAAGTCAATGACCGAGGTTAGAAGTTTCTTGGGTTTAGCAGGGTACTATAGGAGGTTTATAGAAGGCTTTTCTAAGTTAGCTTTACCCTTGACCCGTCTCACAAATAAGGGACAGTTGTTTGTGTGGGACTCTAAGTGTGAGGAGAGTTTCCAAACCCTGAAGGATAGGTTAACATCAGCACCAGTTTTGGTTTTACCCGATCCTAGTAAACCTTTCGTAGTGTATTGTGATGCATCGAAGCAAGGTTTAGGTGGAGTGTTGATTCAAGACGGTAAGGTAGTAGCTTACACTTCTAGACAATTGAAAATCCACGTGAAGAACTACCCTACTCATGATCTAGAGTTAGGAGCTGTGGTATTTGCCTTAAAGATCTAGAGGCATTACCTTTATCTAGCTAAGTTCGAGGTTTTTAGTGATCATAAGAGTTTGAAATATCTGTTTGATTAGAAAAAGCTCAATATGAGACAGCGTAGGTGGATGGAGTTTTTAAAGGATTATGAGTTTGATCTGACCTACCACCCAGGAAAGGCCAATGTAGTGGCAGATACTTTAAGTAGAAAGACCTTGCACGTCTCCACTTTAATGGTTAGGGGGATGGATCTAATCGAGGAATTTAGAGACCTAAGTCTAGGTTGGGAACTTACCCCTAAGAGCATTAGGCTTGGAACCTTGAAGGTTACCAATAGTTTGATGGATCAAGTTAGAGAAGGCCAAAAGTTAGATAAGTTTCTCTTAGACCAGAAGGAGTTGCTTGCTCAAGGTAGAGGCCTTAGTTTTAAGGAAGGAAGTGATGGAGTCTTAAGGTTCAAAGATAGAATCTGTATACCAGACGTTCCGGAGCTTAGGAAGTTGATCCTTGAAGAAGGACATAGGAGTGGACTGAGTGTGCACCTAGGTGCCACGAAGATGTATCAGGATTTAAAGGGGATGTTTTGGTGGCCTAGGATGAAGAAAGATGTGGCTGAGTTTGTGTATGCTTGTTTAGTGTGCCAAAAGGCTAAGATAGAACACCAGAAGCCATCAAGAAAGTTGCAACCTTTGAGTATCCCAGAATGGAAATGGGACAGTATTGCCATGGACTTTGTGTCTGGACTCGCAAGGACTCTAGCGGGTTATGAAGCGATATGGATTGTTGTGGATAGATTGACTAAGTCTGCCCATTTCATCCCGATGAACATGGAATACCCTTTGGAAAAGTTGACCGGGTTGTATATCAAAGAGATAGCCAGGTTACATGGTGTACCTTCTAGCATGGTGTCAGATAGAGACCCGAGGTTTACCTCTAGGTTTTGGACTAGTTTGAATAAGGCCTTAGATACCAAGCTTAGGCTAAGTTCAGCTGCTTACCACCCACGAACGGATGGTCAATCTGAGAGAATCATCTAGTCCTTAGAGGACTTGCTTAGAGCTTACGTGCTAGAACAGTCAGGTAGTTGGAATAAGTTTTTGCCCCTAATAGAGTTCACCTACAACAACAGCTACCATTCTAGTATTGGGATGGCACCTTATGAAGCTCTTTATGAGAGGAGATGTAGGACACCTTTGTGTTGGAGTGAACCTTGTGATAGTGTTGTGTTAGGACCTGAGACAGCACAAGAAACCACAGAAAAGGTGAGGATGATTCAGGAAAAGATGGGAATGGCACAGAGCAGGTAGAAAAGCTACCATGACAAAAGGAGGAAGGCGCTCGAATTCCAGGAAGGCGATCACGTATTCTTGAGAGTTACACCAACAACTGGGGTCGGTAGAGTGATGAAAGCGAAGAAACTTACTCCCAAATTCATTGGCCAATTCCAAATTTTTAAAAAAGTCGGTGAAGTTGCATACAAAATTGCATTGCCACCTTTCTTCTCTAAACTTCACAATGTCTTTCATGTGTCACAACTTCGTAAGTACATTCATGACCCAAACCATGTGATAGTCCCCGACACAATTCAGTTGAAAGAGAATTTGACCTTTGAGGTACAACCCCTTCGAGTTGAGGATCAGAGGGTGAAACAGCTGAGAGGCAAGGAGATTCCTTTGGTAAAAGTTGTTTAGAGTGGGGCGACTGATGAAAGTGCTACATAGGAGCTGGAGAACAAGATGATGGAGGCATACCCGCATCTCTTCGTTCGAGGTGAGTAGAAATTTCGAGAACGAAATTTTTATAAGGGGGGGTGGAATTGTAACACCCCGTTTTCCGTATAAGTGCTTTTACGTGTGCCTTGTTTGTTAGGAAGGTTTAGAGTAGGCTAAGTATGGTTTTTAAGTTAAAAATCCCTTCCTGATGCATGAGCATGCCTGTGCTCATGTGTCAGCACGCCCATGCTTAAGGCTGCATGCATCTCGTTGACGCTGATGTGAGCACGACCGTGCTCAATGGGGAGCACGACCGTGCTACGCAGTCAGATATGCCTCATTGACGCTAAGTTGAGCACGCCCGTGCTCAACGGTAAGCACAACCGTGCTCGAGTCATAGTGGCTATAAACAGGAACAGTGCGTGAGGGTTTTGTGTGCAACCCTTATTTTGGTTTCTCTGCATCCAAAACAGCAGAAACCTTTCTTCCTCTTTCTCTCCCTTGAACGCTTCTTAGTTCTAGGAATCCTTGCCGCGTTTGGGATAGGAACACGCACGTTAGTGTCTTATAAGGTAATGGTCTTTCCCTCTGCTGCTTCCTTTTGTTTCATGAATTTGGAACTAATGGGTTAACACTGTTTGCGTTGACCAAGGCTTGGGATCGTTCTTCGAGCCGTGCGAGGGAACCAGTTTAGGAGCATCGTCAGTTTAACGGGATTTCTTCATACCAGGTATGGAGAGAAGGAATAGTATGAGTATGTAGGCTTGGGGGTAGTGTAAGACGAAGGGTTCCCATAACCCTTTATGTTTGATAACATGTTGTATGCCTATATGCCTAAATGTTATCTGATATTACACTATTTGTTATTATGATATTGGCATGACTGTTATTATTGATTTAATGTTATTATGAACATGTTAATGTGATGATGCCATGATTGAGTGTTTTATCGTGATTATGATATGATGATATATTGGCTATTGTTTGGTATTATGAATGCATGGCGTAAATACAATAAAACTGTTAAACAATGTTAAGGGAGGTTTTTCCACTTTTGATCATAAGATCGAATCGTAGTAATGAGAGGCGAGGTTATTATTGATGGTTCTTGACTAGACCCTAGGGATTGATCTTGATTGATTAGGGAAAATTAATAAAATGAAACCAAAGGACTAATTCCACCTTAATTTGTAAGACATGAATATTAATTCAATGTTAATGAAACCGATGAATTATGGATTAGAGGAGCCTTAGGATTGAATCTGAGAATGTCCTAAATAAGTCATGATAGGGTCTACGACCCTTCTGCCCAAAACAGCAGGGCGTGCATTCAAGCACGCCCGTGCTCCCATTCAAACCCAGAACTGGGCACACTGCTTAAGCATGCCCGTGCTCAACAGTCAGCACGACCGTGCTGGACTGTGAGCTCAGCACGACCGTGCTAAAGGGTGAGCATGCTCGTGCTCACCTATACAGAACAGAAAACCAGATTGGTGCATAAACAGGGGTTTCACCCCAAATCCTCTAACAGACTTAATAAAATACCAACGAAACATGAAGACCAAATACAAGTGATAAGATTGTTGTACCTTGGTAGCCTAGTGGCCAAGGGGTCCTTGATGCATGATGGTCAAGGTGGTAATCTCTAGTGCTTAATGGCTAGTGTTAATAATGATGTGGTACCTTGGTAGCCTAGTGGCCAAGGGGACCTTGATGCTTGATAGTCAAGGTGGTAATCATTATTACAGAACAACTAGAGTGTTTAATTAATGAATGCGAAAGACAATGATGAATTGATGGCGTTAAAACTTGGGTAGCCTATGGGCCCAAGCGGAGCTAGAGATTGTCCTTGAGTATCACGCATTGGAGATGTTATTGGAGGATTTTCAACATAGGGGAGGTTGTCCGTAAGTAAGACAACCTGGCCGTCTGTGGGACCTGGTACCCCCGTGGTGGCGAATATGTGAGTAAGGTGCATAGGCTATCCTAGGGGTCTACCCAAGGTTTGGTGGATTGCCCCCGCGTTGGTGCTTATTGGGCAATGTGGAAATGTAACTCCGAAGTTGACTTCCTGAGATAGAATGGATCCAAGTGCATAATGGAGTAGTGAAGCAGAGTTTCATTGCATAGCATACCTGTTTATATTACAATGTATATGTGTTATATCATTGTTTCCTATAACATCATTGTTTGTTGTATGCTCGTCTTGCTAACTGCTTCCTTGCCATTATATTCATATTCATGTTTATTACTCCTTATCTCTATATTTATTTTTGTGGCATGTGTCTTTTATGCAGAGGACGGCGAGCAGCCAGTTGAGGAATCACTCCGAGGAGCCGCGACTCATTAGTTAGGATTTCCATTTTTTTAGTAGTTAGTTAGTTTGTTTAGTTTGTATCCGAGGTTGTTTTTCCCGATCGGTTATACCAGCACTGCAATGTGACATCAGGGTTGGTTTTTTTTTTAATATTATGTTACGTTTTATTTTTCCGCGTTTTGAGACTCGACACAATGTGGTGTTCTCTACCGTTGTTTGGTTTTAATAATTAATGCATGTTTTATTTTTAATTATCTTATCTTTTAACGCTTTATATGTATGCGGGGTAGAGGGTGTCACACACCACAGTAACTAACTCTAGGTCGTGCGTCGGTTAATTCCTCTCATGAATTTTTCGTTGACGGGATGTGTACGCTACAACTTTTCGATGTTGCATTAATACACAGCCTAAACCTTGATGTGAAGCATCGCAATACACTTCATAAGGTTCATTTGGTTCATGAAGTATTAGTACCGGTGAAGTTGTCAGTCGTTCCTTTATTTTTTGAAAACTTTCCTACACTTTGCAGTCCACACAAAAGGTTGATCTTTCTTTGTAAGTTGAGTCAAGGGCGTCACTATCTTTGAAAAACCTTCAATGAACCTTCGATAATAACCGGCTAAACCAACAAAGCTTCGAATTTCCGTCACCGTCTTTGGTCTTTCCCAAGAAAGTACTGCTTCTACTTTCGCAGGATCTACAACAATTCCTTCTTTGGTGATCACGTGTCCTAAGAACTTCACTTCTTCGAGCCAAAACTCACATTTGGAAATCTTTGCGTACAACACTTTCTCGCGTAAAATTTGTAGAACTTGTCGCAAATGTTCTTCATGTTCCTCATGACTCCTAGAGTAAATGTGAATGTCATCGATGAACACTATGACGAACCTATCAAGAAACAGATGAAAAATCTGACTCATGTAGTCCATGAAGACAGCAAGTGCATTCGTTACTCCAAAAGGCATTACGAGATACTCATAATGTCCATAATGAGTTCAAAACGCAGTCTTTGGTATATCTTTTGTCTTCACCCTTATTTAATGACAACCCGTCCTTAGATCGATCTTCGAGAATACTACAGCTCCTTTCAATTGACACATCAGATCGTCAATGTGTGGTAGAGGATATTTGTTCATGATCGTTACTTTGTTGAGTTGTCTAAAATCCACGCAGAGTCTCGAACCTCCGTCTTTCTTTCTTACTAACAAAAATGGTGCTCCCCACGAGGACACACTCGGTCGTATGAATTGTTTCGACAAAAGATCTTCCAGTTGAGCTTTCAACTCAACAAGCTCTATGGGCAACATTCGGTACGGAGTGATAGAAATTGGCCCGGTTCCTGGAACGAAATCGATGGAGAACTCGATATCCCTAATTGGTGGCAAACCCGAAACATCATTCGGAAAAACGTCTGGAAACTCTCTTACTACAGGCACCATACTCAAATCGATCTCCCCCTCGACTTCTAACCTAGATAAAAACAAGCATCTCTGGTCTCCTCCTTTCGAAGAAGTTCTTACTTGGTTGGTAGATAAAAATCCAGAAATCTAAGGATCAGGAAAAACTAAAATTTTCTGAGCACAATCTAAAAGGATATGATTGAAAGATAACCAATCCATGCCTAAAATTACATCTAATTGTATTAAAAGAAAACATATCAAATTCACAAGAAAATGTCTATCTCGAAGAACAATGGGACAATTTTGACATATAGAATTTACCATAATGGGTTCAGCAGTAGGGGTTGAAACAATCAAATCATATGTCATGGAAGAAACAGACAATCTCAGATGTCTCACTCAATCCATCGATATAAAAGAATGCGTTGCACCCGAATCAAAAATTACAGTTAAGAGATTACCAGCTATGTCGCAATTACCTTGTATCAGATCATCGGATTGTGATGGTTCAGCACCACTCATGTGTAAACCCTTCCCTTAGCCGTTGGTTTATTGGTCCTAGAGTTGCTGGAAACTGGTACAGATTTCTAAGTATTGCTGTCTCTGGCCAAGTGTCCTATCTGCCCACACTTGAAACACTGCATTCTTGTCAAATGACAATCTTTTGTAGAATGGTTTGAATTTCCACACTTGTAACATTCGGAACATATCCTTGGTCTTGGTTCCTCTGACCTCCATTACCAGATGCAGAAGCAACTGGATGATACGATTGTTGTTGCTGGTTGATTCCGGGTGGTCTATAGTACGGTTTCCCTTGAGCTTGCTTCCCTCTCTGATTCTGGAACTGGTTCTTGAATCTGGATGGTCCTCTGACATTTCCTCAGTTATCTATTCCTTTCCTCATCTGTTCTACTTTTCAACACATCTCTACTAAAGCTTGAAAATTTCCAATCTGCAGTGGCAATACAGATTCTTTGATTTCAAACCTCAAACCTGCTTCAAATCTCTCACATTTCCAACTTTCATTAGGTTGTACTTGAAAGAATCGGAAATACTTGGCGAGCGATTCAAACTTCGCTGCATACTCCCCAACAGATAGATCCTTCTATTTAAGACTCAGGAACTCTTGTTCCTTTTCGATTCTGGCACTTTGAGGGAAATACTTGTCCAGAAATGCCTCACGGAATACATTCCAAGTGATGTCCTAATGATCTGCATCTAACAGTTGTCTGGTGCCCTTCCACCAGTACTCAGCATCTCCCAAGAGTAGGAAAGTAGCATAAGGGACTTTGACTTCTTTTGGGCTGTGAATTAATTCGAAGATTTTCTCCAGTTCTTCTATCCACAAATCTGCTTTATCAAGGTTAGTCTCTCCATGGAATTGTGGTGGATTCTGACGTCTAAAAGATGTCTGACCTCTTCCTTCAACAGCTTGCTCATCACGAATTTGTTCTTGTTGAGTTTGGGCAGTCATTGCAACTGTTTGAAGGGCAATAGCAGTAGCAACATCTGCCATCGCTTGTGCTGCATAGTCATTTCCACCAGCATCCTCATAATTCTCTTCGAAATCACCATCGCCGGCTACATGGCCACCTCTATGACCCCTTCCACGGCCGCGACCACGTCCTCGTCTACCTCCTAGTTCCATAACTGACCTACAAGACAAAATCAGTTAATCTAAAACCAGAAAATGTAACGTAAACTATTCTGCTAACACATATTACTACTAAAAAGTAATTCAATCAAGTCTTAGTCAAAGATCACACAACATAGACATAACACACCTATTCCTAAAGATTCTCGAAAGACTCGACCAGCTTTGATACCTCTAATGTAACACCTCCCTTGGTGCTACATGAATTTTTACTTAACCAAGGAAAATAAAACAGAAAATAATTTGCTGGTTACTTTCGGAAAATATTTATGATTTTGATTATGTTCGAAAATTTGAGTAAGAAAATTTCTTTTCCAACATGAACATAAATACATCACTCATATGTATATATGGATATATATATATATATATATATATATATATATATATATATTGAGACACCCCGATGTGCCCCATCGTATTGTTACATTAAAACCTTAATATTTATTTACTTAATCGCGCGCTTACTATTGAAAATACGTAAAAATTTAAAACTTAATTAATAATCATATAACTTCTACAAATATAAGACACACCAAAGTTGTAATATATATATTTACACACATGTTTATTTATTACATTCCAAAAGCACTGTTAAGGGTACCCTCTCAGTAGGATCCCTCACAGGCATAAACTTCACTACGGACATACTTAGAGGAAATATAAATACTCTTTAGACACACTGGCCATAATGTCTATACTCTAATCGCCTTGAATCACAGCTCGACCTCCAGCATCTGGTTCATACGGAGTTCCACCTAACTCCTCAGCAACTGGTTCCTCCATCGGGTCTTCTCGTACAATCACATCAGAAATAAAATACAACACACAGAAAGATATAGGGAATAAGAAACAGTTCTATCATAAAAAAAAAAGGGAAAAGATTCATAGTATATCATACAATAAATGTCAGAGACAAGCAACACACATAACTAACAAATCATCCTCAAATTATGATATTGTCTTCTACCCTCTGCTCATGTAGTCTAAACACTTATACTATCATAACTGTCTCTATTCCTTTCACATTCGTTAGTAGTCCAGGGTAGTCCGATGCAAAGAACTCAGCATAGTACACTTCTATCTTTTGATAGGATAAGACTCAACATAGTGCCCTTCTATCTTTCGATAGGATAAGACTCAACATAGTGCCCTTCTATCTTTCGATAGGATAAGCTTTCAATATAGTGCACTTCTATCCTTCGATATGATAAATCAGATCGACGCGTCATGGACTGAAAAAGTATTTGCATCAAAGCCTCTATATGAATCTCACTATCTCAAATCAATAACAACCTTGTACCTCAATCTCTCATCATAACCTCAACTCGCATTCTATGTCACATCTCATCCATTAGATAACTTAATTAAGCTAGGTACCTCTAAGTCAATTCATTCTCTCACCCAAACAATCATCTACCGAACAACATATATCCTTACTTAAAATCAACTGGGCATAGTATTAAAAACCAGGCAGATCATGCATAACACATTAATCAATAGAATATTCAAATATCTAAATATCATATAAGGCAATTTATCACAACCAAATCATAATAGTCCAACCAACAAATAACAAAGTCAGACTCTGTCACTGCCTGGCCTTGATAGCCATCACGGCCGTGACAGACAACAACCATCCTCAATATCATAAATATTCAAGCACTGAAATAATACGTCACATGCAGATGGAATACCTCAACCAGCGTATCATAGTAAATTCAATAGCAAAATCAAACATCCTCAAATACTTAAAATCAACTTAATGTCGATAAACCTACAATCCCCGAATCACATTGGTTTTACAGAAAAGGTTTCCAATGGGATTTTAGTCTTGTCGATTACTCGACTACTAGTAGGGTTTAGGTCACCCAACACAATTATCATATAATCTACTACTTATCGATTCCGACGATAGGTTGATTCTTTTCCCCACCTGAGCTAGCACCAGAAATACGTACACGACGATCCTCGTTATCCCGCCACGAGTTAACACAACCACCTTCAACCAAACAACATAACTATAATTAATCAACTAAAAACCATCTATGACACTTTAGGGCTAGGTTCGGCCAAGACTTAGAAAATTATGTTTAAGGTTATCTTCTTAATGCCATCTTTTGGATCCTAGTTACTAGAGTCTTAACTAACATAGATTACTTATTACAATACTAAAATTTGAAACAAAATCCTCTAACCTTTAGGGTTAGGGTTTCGGCCAAGGGCAGACTTTTAGGGTTCAAAATCCTTAAAATTTCTAATCATGATTAAGTCATAGATTAATGATCCTTGATTAACCTAAATCATGGATTAGTGACTAAACAACTAAAGTTGAAACTCAAAACTTCCTATCTCTTTTATACAAGGATTCGGCCTCAACATGTTCATAGGGTTAGGGTTCTTAGTTTAATAAACCAACTTGGATTTATTAAGTGAGACACCCCGTTGTGCCCCATTGAATTATTACATTATATCCTTAATTATTTATTTACTTAATCGCGCGCATACCTTTGAAAATACATAAATCTTAAAACTTAATTAATAATTATATAACTTATGCAGATATAAAACACACCAAACTATTTTACATAAATACACACATGAGCATCCTTTATTTTACACAACACTGATTAGAGTGTGACTTTGCCTATGACTCATCCACTTAACATCAATGCTCATTTATGGCTAGGAAAAAGTTGTGTCCAAATGCTTGGAATGGAAGAAGGAGACGTGGGTTTTGGGTAACATTTGGTCAAATTTTCCAATGGCATGGCTTGTAATTGTCATAAAAAGACAAGGGTAAAATGGTCATTTCATAGCAAAAATTCCCTTTGCCATAAATGCGCCATTATGGCCATTATGACTCAGATAAGCTCGTCATAAATGCTCGTCAAGTCGGTCAAATCCATTATCTCAGATCCATTGCCGACTCCGGGTTCATCTGGCGTAGGATTTTCCTAGAGATAGTCTCGACGTATACGCCCGCAACAAATATAATATTTTAATTTTTACGCTAAATTTTTCAAAACTTCCAGTATCGTAGTAAATATAATAAAAACATTTTTCATCTCGTTCACGAGTTAAAATTAGGTTTTCCGAGCAGAGAAACTTTTCTTGTCGTAAAAAAAACACGTAAAAACGAGGCAGACTCAAATCCGTCTGAATTTTCAACCAAAAACTTCCCCGTAACCTTATGAAAATAAGTATAACAAGGAAATGACCTTGGTTTATCCAAAATCATTTTCTTAGTCTCGGATAAAAATATATATTTATATATTTATTACCGATATTACAAGGCAGCGAAAATCGGGGTGTTACATTACTACCCCTCTTAGAAAAAAATTCCGTCCTCGGAATTTCTTAACTCAACACTAGACATCATCTTGTAATCTTATCTTAATCTAAAGCTCAAACAATATATTTCTCATCGTTGTTTTTCCCCTAGGTGACAGCGGTAACTTCATAACAAAATTCATTCTTATATAGTTATATTTATCCTCAAAACAATCCATCACTACATTATATTCATTGTCCTTAACGTTTCACCTTGATCTATCATCCTTGAAGGACATAATTAAGACTTAATCATTTCATTCTTCTTACTACCGATCCACTAGAGAACTTTATTTCAACATCTAACTCCCGCAATTAACACCACAATCAATTCCAACATTTAACTTCTACAATTAACCGCAATTAACACCACAATCAATTTCAACATCTAACTTCTACAATTAACACCGAAATCGAACTACCCTAACTTCCTACTTCATGTATCCAATCACAGTCTTAGTTTCCTAAAATGTATTTCACTGTTCTAGATTATATCAAAATCACACCTTTCAAGTCTCCAAATAAACATCTCAACATTACGTAAGATAAAATCAAAAGAACAACACCTGTTAGGATCATCTAACTTAACAAATTTGAATTTCTCTAGTAACCTCAATTTACATCGAAAATCATCTTTTCTGCTCATATTCAACTTAAGTGAAATCTCATATTCAACTTAGGTGAAATTACTATATACACTTTCGTTTACTCTTCCCAAACTCATACAATCCATCTTAACTACGATCATTAATCATTGCCCTAGATTCCATAATGATACTATGCCTCGATCAACATTTGATTTATAGTAATTGTCTTACTCAACGATCTGATCTTAATCTTACCAGTCATATCTATATCTCAAAACTCCCATCACTTCCTATTTATCCTACTATAGGGAAACAATACTTAGGTACTATACCTAGATTATATGTTGCTCAATCAAGTCTTAATTGTAATCCATAACCATCAGAGCTTAAGGTGAAATCCTAACTCACCATTTAAACAAGAACAACATATCATTATAACCATTATCTCAAAAATAAAAGGCTACAAAGCTTCAACCAAATGAATCCTATACTAGATAAGCTCCAAACTAATTCGTTGTCTCTTTATTATTTTCAAGGACTACCCATACTATCCAAATATATCAAGCACTTAAGATAAAGTTCCCTTAATACCAATTATCCCACAACAATCTATACTTTCACTGTACTTGATTTTAAATAAGCAGGAAAACCACAACCGACTAACTAACAAAACTTACGGATTTCGTCACCATCTTCGAGACTTTCCCACCAAGAACACGATTTCCACTTCCATAAGATTATCGACAAGTGTTTACAATAAATATCATATTCTTAACAACTATATGACACGATGTCGTGCACATACCTTATATGAGATCTACAGAGTGAGAAGGTTCAACTCCCCTCATTGTAAACACTCTCCCAGTGACCCACTGTCCGCAATCTCTAGCTATATGACCAGGTTTTCCACAGTGGAAGCAACTAGGTTTCTCCTTGAAATTTCTAACATGATGAGGTCCTCCGCATCTAAAGCAAGCTAAGCTCTTCCGTGGTCGCCGACCTTCTCCTAGATCTCTTCTCCTTGCTTCACCTCCATAACTTCCAGCTCCTTTATCGCCAGCCTCTTCGTCTGCTGCCTATTTCTCTCTGTCTACACTTACGAGCATAATGACCTGGTTTACCACAATGGAAACAACTAGGTTTTTCCGTGCAATCTTTAAAATGATGCGATCCTCTGCATCCGAAGCAAGCATAGACTTGTTGTTGTTGATCCGATCTAACCACTAGTGTTAGTGCAATGTATGCCTTTGGTTTAGTATATGGTCCCCATCTCCCTTGAGAACCACTCTCTACCCTCCTTGGAGAACCCGGGTCGATTAGGGCCTCCACTTCTTGGTTGTTTCATTTCAACGATCTTGCCTCCGGTCTATGCTTTCTATAGCACCGCAACTATCAACCAACTCCGGAAAACACTTGAATATCTAAATACACTACAGCTCTTCGCAGCTCATGTCGCAATCCTTATTCAAACCTTCTACACCGCCAATCCTCATCTGGGAATCTCTGATAGAATTCTGAAAACTTAATCAGAGCCTCAAAACGTGATACATAATCACCTACAGTCATGTTTCCTTGTCGGAGACTAGTAAACTTCCTCTCCTTCGCACGTCGGACTACATTCGGAAAATAATTCTCGAAGAAGCATTCAGTAAACAACTGCCAACAGATAATCCTACCCTCTAACTCCAGTAATCTTATCTTACCTCTCCACCAAGACTCTGCTTCTCCAGTTAACATGTATGCAGCATAAGTCACTTTCCTCCCCTCCATACAGCGTATGGTGTCAAATATCTTCTCTATCTCTTGTACCCACCATTCTGCCTTCTTTGGGTCATAGTCCCCTGAATCGTGGTGGCTTCCCTTTTAGGAAAATAATCAATTCTGCCTCCTCGGTTTCAATGGTCTGTTATTTGATTCTCAGCAGTTCTGTTGCTCTTTGTTTATTTGTAGCATCTTCGTGATTCTCTTTGTGTTTGTAATAACAAGGTAGCAGCTATCGTTTCCATGATATTGGGAGTCACAGATGACTCTCCTCCATTCCCAGTAGGATTAACCTCACCGTTGTCAGCTCCAATGGTTCCCTCGGGAGATCCGTCACCACTAATAATCGGACTTCTTCTTTCATGAGCCATGATTCTGTAACAGAAATCATCCTCTCTCATCAGTGTGACATATAATACTACATAGACAGGTATATAAATACCATATGCCATACTAATGCTAATTATCGCATCGGGTTCGGACACACTATCCAACTTCTAAGCATAGTTAAAATCCGATGTGGATTCAACTAGACACGGCCAGTAACAACATCCTAAACCTCACAGTCCGATTAGAATCGAACTGCTCTGATACCACCAAATGAGACACCCCGTTGTGCCCCATTGAATTATTACATTAAATCCTTAATTATTTATTTACTTAATCGCGCGCTTACCTTTGAAAATACGTAAATCTTAAAACTTAATTAATAATTATATAACTTATGCAGATATAAAACACACCAAACTATTTTACATAAATACACACATGAGCATCCTTTATTTTACACAACACTGATTAGGGTATCCTCTCAGTAGGATCCCACACAGGTACTTATTTAAAACCAACTGCTTATAACTAACGGAAAACAAAAACATCATATATGACTCACTGGCCCTAAACTTACTACACTATATTATTAGGATCAATCGGTTGTTCTCCAGCGTTAGCTTCATACGGAATGTCATTCAACTCCACCACCACCTCCGTCTCGTACAGGGCTCCATCCATCTCCTCCGCAACATATTCGTCCGTCTGGTCTTCTAACGTAACAAAGTTGACATACCCAAAAATACAGAAATAGGGAGATAAGAAACAATTCTATCATCATAAGTGGAAAAGATTCATAGCATATAATACAATAATAGTCACAGACACGCATCACTCAAACTCAACAATCATCCTCAATTCACTATATCATCCTCTACCCTCCAACTCATGCAACTAGACCTTTATGCTGACGTGGCCAATGCTAATCCTGTCACACATTCCTCGGTAGGAATGTCAGTCAGTCGTCCAAGTGACACGTTCCCAACGCCGGTGCACATTCACATCCATGGTGTACATCCATGGTGAGAATGCTCATGCAAAGCAATGACACTATAGCCGCACAAGATCACGCTGCACACCCTGGTTCTCTATCTCAACTCAGTCAAGGGTGCTCATGCAAAGCAATGACACTATAGTTGCACAACTTAAATTCTAATTTGGAACGGTCCACGAGAACTTCGGACCTCGTGTATCTCAAATACACGGTTATGAACACCAATGCAACATATGATTCTCACTGACTTTTATCAATAACAACCTAGTACCTCAAGCTTTTCCTCATAACCTCCACTTACATACTATATCACATTACTTCTATACCATAATAGCGAGGCACTTCTAATTCATATTCAAAACTCTCACCCAAACAAAATACCTCCGAGCAATATATATCTTTCCTTAAAATCATCTAAGCATAGTATTAAACCCAGGCAGATCATGCATAACACATTAAGCAACAGAATATTCAAATATCTCAATATCATATAAGGCAATTTATCACAACCCACTAAATAACAAAGTCAGACTCTGTCACGGCCTGGCCGCGATAGCCATCACGGTCGTGACAGACAACAAAGACAAGAATCCTACAACACAGAACCTGTCACGGCCTGGCCATGACAACCATCACGGCCGTGACAGACAGCAAACATCCTCAATATCATAATTATTCAAACACCGAAACAATACGTCACATGCAGATGGAATACCTCAACCAGCGTATCACAAACAGTCAAAAGTAAATAATTCAGACATCCTCAAATATGAATAATCAACCTAAGGCGATAAACCTACAATTCCCAAATCGTCATTGGTTTTACGGAAAAGATTCCAATACGATTTTGGTATTGTCGATTACTCGACCACTAGTAGGGTTTAGGTCGCCCTACACCATTATTATAAATTATATACTACTTATCGGTTCCGACGATGGAATGGTTCTTTCTCCCACCTGAGTTATCACCGGAAACACGTACACGACGATCCTCGTTATCCCGCCACGAGTTAACACAACCACCTTCATTCAAACAACATAACTATAATTAATCAACTAACAACCATCTATGACACTTTAGGGCTAGGTTCGGCCAAGACTTAGAAAATAGGTTTAGGATTATCTTCTTAATGCCATCTTTTGGATCCTAGTTACTAGAGTCTTAACTAACATAGATTACTTATTACAAGACTAAAATTTGAAACAAAATCCTCTAACCTTTAGGGTTAGGGTTTCGGCCCATATTAGGAAAATAAGCTAGGAAATTTATTTGGATTCAAGCTCTTGGATTTAAGCTATATATGTATTATAGAACTTAAGTCAAGTACTAACTTTCAAAACAAACAACAAAACACCAAACCCATTTTCCTACCAAGGTTCGGCCCTTAAGGGTTAATAGGGAAGGAGAATGATTTTGATCACATGCTCTTGGATAAATAAATTAGGGATTATATCTAGATCATATAAATTGGTTTCATGTCAAAAGGATTTTTCTAGAATTAGTTATGAATTTTTGAAGAAAGCTTCAAGAACTTTGACTCATATGAAGAACATGATGAACACAAGCATAAATCCATAAAAGTTGTGAATAGAAAAGCTTAAAATATCAAGATTAAGAGAGAGATTCCTCACCTTGAAATAAAAAGATTTATTCAAGAACTTGAAGAACAAAGATGATCTTAGCAAGAACACTAAGGAGTTCTTTGTGTTTTGTGGGGAAAAACTTGAGATGTGAAATAGAAATTGTTTAGATCATCTAGATAAGTGAGAATATGATCTTAGAAGATCAAAACAAGGTTTGGATGGTTATATATGGGTATGGGCCGAATTTGAAGAAAAGAAAAGATGAACTTGAAAGTTCATGGATTCAAGAACAAAATGGATCAAGTGATGGTTATTGATCTAAGGAACAAGTTTCATGAATGAAGAATCATGAGATTATGTTTCTAAGTTAGAGATAAATGATGAATAAGTTAAGAACAAATGAAGAACAAATGAATAACAAATGAAGAACAAGTGAAGAACTTGTGAGAGAAAATGAAGAACATGAAGTTTTGAGAGAGACAAAATGATGAAGTTGGAAAATGAGTGAAAATGATCCAAGTGTGGATGATGGGCACGGTTTAGAGGTGGGTATGAGTAGAAAATGTGTGGTTTGATGAGATAAAAGAACCATTATTGAGTTTATTTGATCAAGGTTAAGTTAGAAAATAATATAATAACTTAACTATAGTTAATAGTAACCTAACTAGGGTTTTATGTATAATCATGGTTAATAAAATATGTGGTCCTAAATTTTGAAGAGATGTGGCTGCCTCCTACACCACATATTATGGAGAAAATATCTTGGTTTGCAAATCATGGTTAATAAACCTTGGTTTTCTAAGTATTCTAGAGAAGTTTAGAGAGAAAGATGAAGATGATGAAGATTTAGAGCAGTTTCGGTAATTTGGACATATCTCCCAATATACTTGTCCGTTTTTGATGATCTTTATGTTGTTGGAAAGAAGAGAGAAAGATGAACAACTTTCATGTAGAAAGTTTTTCGAGATTCAAAACATATAAGAGTAATAATTTCGTGGCAGTTTCGGGATAATGATGAGAGTTTGACTTTGCCTATGACTCATCCACTTAACATCAATGCTCATTTATGGCTAGGAAAAAGTGGTGTCCAAATGCTTGGAATGGAAGAAGGAGACGTGGGTTTTGGGTAACATTTGGTCAAATTTTCCAATGGCATGGCTTGTAATTGTCATAAAAAGACAAGGGTAAAATGGTCATTTCATAGCAAAAATTCCCTTTGCCATAAATGCGCCATTATGGCCATTATGACTCAGATAAGCTCGTCATAAATGCTCGTCAAGTCGGTCAAATCCATTATCTCAGATCCATTGCCGACTCCGGGTTCATCTGGCGTAGGATTTTCCTAGAGATAGTCTCGACGTATACGCCCGCAACAAATATAATATTTTAATTTTTACGCTAAATTTTTCAAAACTTCCAGTATCGTAGTAAATATAATAAAAACATTTTTCATCTCGTTCACGAGTTAAAATTAGGTTTTCTGAGCAGTAAACTTTTACTGTCGTCGTAAAACACAAAAAACGGCACCGGCTTCCGTCTGAATTTTCAACCAAAAACTTCCCCGTAACCTTATGAAAATAAGTATAACAAGGAAATGACCTTGGTTTATCCAAAATCATTTTCTTAGTCTCGGATAAAAATATATATTTATATATTTATTACCGATATTACAAGGCAGCGAAAATCGGGGTGTTACATTACTACCCCTCTTAGAAAAAAATTCCGTCCTCGGAATTTCTTAACTCAACACTAGACATCATCTTGTAATCTTATCTTAATCTAAAGCTCAAACAATATATTTCTCATCGTTGTTTTTCCCCTAGGTGACAGCGGTAACTTCATAACAAAATTCATTCTTATATAGTTATATTTATCCTCAAAACAATCCATCACTACATTATATTCATTGTCCTTAACGTTTCACCTTGATCTATCATCCTTGAAGGACATAATTAAGACTTAATCATTTCATTCTTCTTACTACCGATCCACTAGAGAACTTTATTTCAACATCTAACTCCCGCAATTAACACCACAATCAATTCCAACATTTAACTTCTACAATTAACCGCAATTAACACCACAATCAATTTCAACATCTAACTTCTACGATTAACACCGAAATCGAACTACCCTAACTTCCTACTTCATGTATCCAATCACAGTCTTAGTTTCTTAAAATGTATTTCACTATTCTAGATTATATCAAAATCACACCTTTCAAGTCTCCAAATAAACATCTCAACATTACGTAAGATAAAATCAAAAGAACAACACCTGTTAGGATCATCTAACTTAACAAATTTGAATTTCTCTAGTAACCTCAATTTACATCGAAAATCATCTTTTCTGCTCATATTCAACTTAAGTGAAATCTCATATTCAACTTAGGTGAAATTACTATATACACTTTCGTTTACTCTTCCCAAACTCATACAATCCATCTTAACTACGATCATTAATCATTGCCCTAGATTCCATAATGATACTATGCCTCTATCAACATTTGATTTATAGTAATTGTCTTACTCACTGATACTGATCTTAATCTTACCAGTCATATCTATATCTCAAAACTCCCATCACTTCCTATTTATCCTACTATAGGGAAACAATACTTAGGTACTATACCTAGATTATATGTTGCTCAATCAAGTCTTAATTGTAATCCATAACCATCAGAGCTTAAGGTGAAATCCTAACTCACCATTTAAACAAGAACAACATATCATTATAACCATTATCTCAAAAATAAAAGGCTACAAAGCTTCAACCAAATGAATCCTATACTAGATAAGCTCCAAACTAATTCGTTGTCTCTTTATTATTTTCAAGGACTATCCATACTATCCAAATATATCAAGCACTTAAGATAAAGTTCCCTTAATACCAATTATCCCACAACAATCTATACTTTCACTGTACTTGATTTTAAATAAGCAGGAAAACCACAACCGACTAACTAACAAAACTTACGGATTTCCGTCACCATCTTCAGACTTTCCCACCAAGAACACGATTTCCACTTCCATAAGATTATCGACAAGTGTTTACAATAAATATCATATTCTTAACAACTATATGACACTGATGTCAGACACATACCTTATATGAGATCTACAGAGTGAGAAGGTTCAACTCCCTTCATTGTAAACACTCTCCCAGTGACCCACTGTCCGCAATCTCTAGCTATATGACCAGGTTTTCCACAGTGGAAGCAACTAGGTTTCTCCTTGCAATTTCTAACATGATGAGGTCCTCCGCATCTAAAGCAAGCTAAGCTCTTCTGTGGCTGCTGACCTTCTCCTAGATCTCTTCTCCTTGCTTCACCTCCATAACTTCCAGCTCCTTTATCAGCAGCTACTGTCTGCTGCCTATTTCTCTGTCTACACTTACGAGCATAATGACCTGGTTTACCACAATGGAAACAACTAGGTTTTTCCGTGCAATCTTTAAAATGATGCGATCCTCTGCATCCGAAGCAAGCATAGACTTGTTGTTGTTGATCCGATCTAACCACTAGTGTTAGTGCAGCTGTCTGCACTGGTTTAGTATATGGTCCCCATCTCCCTTGAGAACCACTCTCTACCCTCCTTGGAGAACCTGGTTGATTAGGGCCTCCACTTCTTGGTTGTTTCAGCTCAGCATCTTGCCTCTGGTCTATGCTTTCTATAGCACTGTAACTATCAACCAACTCCGGAAAACACTGAATATCTAAATACACTACAGCTCTTCGCAGCTCATGTCGCAATCCTTATTCAAACCTTCTACACCGCCAATCCTCATCTGGGAATCTCTGATAGAATTCTGAAAACTTAACCAGAGCCTCAAAACGTGATACATAATCACCTACAGTCATGTTTCCTTGTCGGAGACTAGTAAACTTCCTCTCCTTCGCACGTCGGACTACATTCGGAAAATAATTCTCGAAGAAGCATTCATGAAAAACAACTGCCAACAGATAATCCTACCCTCTAACTCCAGTAATCTTATCTTACCTCTCCACCAAGACTCTGCTTCTCCAGTTAACATGTATGCAGCATAAGTCACTTTCCTCCCCTCCATACAGCGTATGGTGTCAAATATCTTCTCTATCTCTTGTACCTACCATTCTGCCTTCGTTGGGGCCTAGTCCCCTGAATCGTGGTGGCTTCCCTTTTAGGAAAATAATCAATTCCGCCTCCTCGGTTTCAATGGCTCGTTATTTGATTCTCAGCCTCTGTTGCTCTTTGTTTATTTGTAGCATCTTCGTATTCTGCTGTGTTTGTAATAACAAGGTAGCAGCTATCGTTTCCATGATATTGGGAGTCACAGATGACTCTCCTCCATTCCAAGTAGGATTAACCTCACCGTTGTCAGCTCCAATGGTTCCCTCGGGAGATCCGTCACCACTAATAATCGGACTTCTTCTTTCATGAGCCATGATTCTGTAACAGAAATCATCCTCTCTCATCAGTGTGACATATAATACTACATAGACAGGTATATAAATAACATATGCCATACTAATGCTAATTATCGCATCGGGTTCGGACACACTACCCAACTTCTAAGCATAGTTAAAATCCGATGTGGATTCAACTAGACACGGCCAGTAACAACATCCTAAACCTCACAGTCCGATTAGAATCGAACTGCTCTGATACCACCAAATGAGACACCCCGTTGTGCCCCATTGAATTATTACATTAAATCCTTAATTATTTATTTACTTAATCGCGCGCTTACCTTTGAAAATACGTAAATCTTAAAACTTAATTAATAATTATATAACTTATGCAGATATAAAACACACCAAACTATTTTACATAAATACACACATGAGCATCCTTTATTTTACACAACACTGATTAGGGTATCCTCTCAGTAGGATCCCACACAGGTACTTATTTAAAACCAACTGCTTATAACTAACGGAAAACAAAAACATCATATATGACTCACTGGCCCTAAACTTACTACACTATATTATTAGGATCAATCGGTTGTTCTCCAGCGTTAGCTTCATACGGAATGTCATTCAACTCCACCACCACCTCCGTCTCGTACAGGGCTCCATCCATCTCCTCCGCAACATATTCGTCCGTCTGGTCTTCTAACGTAACAAAGTTGACATACCCAAAAATACAGAAATAGGGAGATAAGAAACAATTCTATCATCATAAGTGGAAAAGATTCATAGCATATAATACAATAATAGTCACAGACACGCATCACTCAAACTCAACAATCATCCTCAATTCACTATATCATCCTCTACCCTCCAACTCATGCAACTAGACCTTTATGCTGACGTGGCCAATGCTAATCCTGTCACACATTCCTCGGTAGGAATGTCAGTCAGTCGTCCAAGTGACACGTTCCCAACGCCGGTGCACATTCACATCCATGGTGTACATCCATGGTGAGAATGCTCATGCAAAGCAATGACATTATAGCTGCACAGTACCGCCGGTGCACACCCTGGTTCTCTATCTCAACTCAATCAAGGGTGCTCATGCAAAGCAATGACACTATAGTTGCACAACTTAAATTCTAATTTGGAACGGCCCACGAGAACTTCGGACCTCGTGTATCTCAAATACACGGTTATGAACACCAATGCAACATATGATTCTCACTGACTTTTATCAATAACAACCTAGTACCTCAAGCTTTTCCTCATAACCTCCACTTACATACTATATCACATTACTTCTATACCATAATAGCGAGGCACTTCTAATTCATATTCAAAACTCTCACCCAAACAAAATACCTCCGAGCAATATATATCTTTCCTTAAAATCATCTAAGCATAGTATTAAACCCAGGCAGATCATGCATAACACATTAAGCAACAGAATATTCAAATATCTCAATATCATATAAGGCAATTTATCACAACCCACTAAATAACAAAGTCAAACTCCGTCACGGCCTGGCCGCGATAGCCATCACGGTCGTGACAGACAACAAAGACAAGAATCCTACAACACAGAACCTGTCACGGCCTGGCCATGACAACCATAACGGCCGTGACAGACAGCAAACATCCTCAATATCATAATTATTCAAACACCGAAACAATACGTCACATGCAGATGGAATACCTCAACCAGCGTATCACAAACAGTCAAAAGTAAATAATTCAGACATCCTCAAATATGAATAATCAACCTAAGGCGATAAACCTACAATTCCCAAATCGTCATTGGTTTTACGGAAAAGATTCCAATACGATTTTGGTATTGTCGATTACTCGACCACTAGTAGGGTTTAGGTCGCCCTACACCATTATTATAAATTATATACTACTTATCGGTTCCGACGATGGAATGGTTCTTTCTCCCACCTGAGTTATCACCGGAAACACGTACACGACGATCCTCGTTATCCCGCCACGAGTTAACACAACCACCTTCATTCAAACAACATAACTATAATTAATCAACTAACAACCATCTATGACACTTTAGGGCTAGGTTCGGCCAAGACTTAGAAAATAGGTTTAGGATTATCTTCTTAATGCCATCTTTTGGATCCTAGTTACTAGAGTCTTAACTAACATAGATTACTTATTACAAGACTAAAATTTGAAACAAAATCCTCTAACCTTTAGGGTTAGGGTTTCGGCCCATATTAGGAAAATAAGCTAGGAAATTTATTTGGATTCAAGCTCTTGGATTTAAGCTATATATGTATTATAGAACTTAAGTCAAGTACTAACTTTCAAAACAAACAACAAAACACCAAACCCATTTTCCTACCAAGGTTCGGCCCTTAAGGGTTAATAGGGAAGGAGAATGATTTTGATCACATGCTCTTGGATAAATAAATTAGGGATTATATCTAGATCATATAAATTGGTTTCATGTCAAAAGGATTTTTCTAGAATTAGTTATGAATTTTTGAAGAAAGCTTCAAGAACTTTGACTCATATGAAGAACATGATGAACACAAGCATAAATCCATAAAAGTTGTGAATAGAAAAGCTTAAAATATCAAGATTAAGAGAGAGATTCCTCACCTTGAAATAAAAAGATTTATTCAAGAACTTGAAGAACAAAGATGATCTTAGCAAGAACACTAAGGAGTTCTTTGTGTTTTGTGGGGAAAAACTTGAGATGTGAAATAGAAATTGTTTAGATCATCTAGATAAGTGAGAATATGATCTTAGAAGATCAAAACAAGGTTTGGATGGTTATATATGGGTATGGGCCGAATTTGAAGAAAAGAAAAGATGAACTTGAAAGTTCATGGATTCAAGAACAAAATGGATCAAGTGATGGTTATTGATCTAAGGAACAAGTTTCATGAATGAAGAATCATGAGATTATGTTTCTAAGTTAGAGATAAATGATGAATAAGTTAAGAACAAATGAAGAACAAATGAATAACAAATGAAGAACAAGTGAAGAACTTGTGAGAGAAAATGAAGAACATGAAGTTTTGAGAGAGACAAAATGATGAAGTTGGAAAATGAGTGAAAATGATCCAAGTGTGGATGATGGGCACGGTTTAGAGGTGGGTATGAGTAGAAAATGTGTGGTTTGATGAGATAAAAGAACCATTATTGAGTTTATTTGATCAAGGTTAAGTTAGAAAATAATATAATAACTTAACTATAGTTAATAGTAACCTAACTAGGGTTTTATGTATAATCATGGTTAATAAAATATGTGGTCCTAAATTTTGAAGAGATGTGGCTGCCTCCTACACCACATATTATGGAGAAAATATCTTGGTTTGCAAATCATGGTTAATAAACCTTGGTTTTCTAAGTATTCTAGAGAAGTTTAGAGAGAAAGATGAAGATGATGAAGATTTAGAGCAGTTTCGGTAATTTGGACATATCTCCCAATATACTTGTCCGTTTTTGATGATCTTTATGTTGTTGGAAAGAAGAGAGAAAGATGAACAACTTTCATGTAGAAAGTTTTTCGAGATTCAAAACATATAAGAGTAATAATTTCGTGGCAGTTTCGGGATAATGATGAGAGTTTGACTTTGCCTATGACTCATCCACTTAACATCAATGCTCATTTATGGCTAGGAAAAAGTTGTGTCCAAATGCTTGGAATGGAAGAAGGAGACGTGGGTTTTGGGTAACATTTGGTCAAATTTTCCAATGGCATGGCTTGTAATTGTCATAAAAAGACAAGGGTAAAATGGTCATTTCATAGCAAAAATTCCCTTTGCCATAAATGCGCCATTATGGCCATTATGACTCAGATAAGCTCGTCATAAATGCTCGTCAAGTCGGTCAAATCCATTATCTCAGATCCATTGCCGACTCCGGGTTCATCTGGCGTAGGATTTTCCTAGAGATAGTCTCGACGTATACGCCCGCAACAAATATAATATTTTAATTTTTACGCTAAATTTTTCAAAACTTCCAGTATCGTAGTAAATATAATAAAAACATTTTTCATCTCGTTCACGAGTTAAAATTAGGTTTTCTGAGCAGTAAACTTTTACCGCAAATAAAACACAGAAAACGGCAGACCGGCTTCCGTCTGAATTTTCAACCAAAAACTTCCCCGTAACCTTATGAAAATAAGTATAACAAGGAAATGACCTTGGTTTATCCAAAATCATTTTCTTAGTCTCGGATAAAAATATATATTTATATATTTATTACCGATATTACAAGGCAGCGAAAATCGGGGTGTTACATTACTACCCCTCTTAGAAAAAAATTCCGTCCTCGGAATTTCTTAACTCAACACTAGACATCATCTTGTAATCTTATCTTAATCTAAAGCTCAAACAATATATTTCTCATCGTTGTTTTTCCCCTAGGTGACAGCGGTAACTTCATAACAAAATTCATTCTTATATAGTTATATTTATCCTCAAAACAATCCATCACTACATTATATTCATTGTCCTTAACGTTTCACCTTGATCTATCATCCTTGAAGGACATAATTAAGACTTAATCATTTCATTCTTCTTACTACCGATCCACTAGAGAACTTTATTTCAACATCTAACTCCCATAATTAACACCACAATCAATTCCAACATTTAACTTCTACAATTAACCGCAATTAACACCACAATCAATTTCAACATCTAACTTCTACGATTAACACCGAAATCGAACTACCCTAACTTCCTACTTCATGTATCCAATCACAGTCTTAGTTTCTTAAAATGTATTTCACTATTCTAGATTATATCAAAATCACACCTTTCAAGTCTCCAAATAAACATCTCAACATTACGTAAGATAAAATCAAAAGAACAACACCTGTTAGGATCATCTAACTTAACAAATTTGAATTTCTCTAGTAACCTCAATTTACATCGAAAATCATCTTTTCTGCTCATATTCAACTTAAGTGAAATCTCATATTCAACTTAGGTGAAATTACTATATACACTTTCGTTTACTCTTCCCAAACTCATACAATCCATCTTAACTACGATCATTAATCATTGCCCTAGATTCCATAATGATACTATGCCTCTATCAACATTTGATTTATAGTAATTGTCTTACTCACTGATACTGATCTTAATCTTACCAGTCATATCTATATCTCAAAACTCCCATCACTTCCTATTTATCCTACTATAGGGAAACAATACTTAGGTACTATACCTAGATTATATGTTGCTCAATCAAGTCTTAATTGTAATCCATAACCATCAGAGCTTAAGGTGAAATCCTAACTCACCATTTAAACAAGAACAACATATCATTATAACCATTATCTCAAAAATAAAAGGCTACAAAGCTTCAACCAAATGAATCCTATACTAGATAAGCTCCAAACTAATTCGTTGTCTCTTTATTATTTTCAAGGACTATCCATACTATCCAAATATATCAAGCACTTAAGATAAAGTTCCCTTAATACCAATTATCCCACAACAATCTATACTTTCACTGTACTTGATTTTAAATAAGCAGGAAAACCACAACCGAGCTAACTAACAAAACTTACGGATTTCCGTCACCATCTTCGACTTTCCCACCAAGAACACGATTTCCACTTCCATAAGATTATCGACAAGTGTTTACAATAAATATCATATTCTTAACAACTATATGACACCGATGTCGGACACATACCTTATATGAGATCTACAGTGAGAAGGTTCAACTCCCTTCATTGTAAACACTCTCCCAGTGACCCACTGTCCGCAATCTCTAGCTATATGACCAGGTTTTCCACAGTGGAAGCAACTAGGTTTCTCCTTGCAATTTCTAACATGATGAGGTCCTCCGCATCTAAAGCAAGCTAAGCTCTTCTGTGGCTGCTGACCTTCTCCTAGATCTCTTCTCCTTGCTTCACCTCCATAACTTCCAGCTCCTTTATCGCGGCCTCTTGTCTGTCGCCTATTTCTCTGTCTACACTTACGAGCATAATGACCTGGTTTACCACAATGGAAACAACTAGGTTTTTCCGTGCAATCTTTAAAATGATGCGATCCTCTGCATCCGAAGCAAGCATAGACTTGTTGTTGTTGATCCGATCTAACCACTAGTGTTAGTGCAGCTGTCTGCACTGGTTTAGTATATGGTCCCCATCTCCCTTGAGAACCACTCTCTACCCTCCTTGGAGAACCTGGTTGATTAGGGCCTCCACTTCTTGGTTGTTTCAGCTCAGCATCTTGCCTCTGGTCTATGCTTTCTATAGCACTGTAACTATCAACCAACTCCGGAAAACACTGAATATCTAAATACACTACAGCTCTTCGCAGCTCATGTCGCAATCCTTATTCAAACCTTCTACACCGCCAATCCTCATCTGGGAATCTCTGATAGAATTCTGAAAACTTAACCAGAGCCTCAAAACGTGATACATAATCACCTACAGTCATGTTTCCTTGTCGGAGACTAGTAAACTTCCTCTCCTTCGCACGTCGGACTACATTCGGAAAATAATTCTCGAAGAAGCATTCAGTAAACAACTGCCAACAGATAATCCTACCCTCTAACTCCAGTAATCTTATCTTACCTCTCCACCAAGACTCTGCTTCTCCAGTTAACATGTATGCAGCATAAGTCACTTTCCTCCCCTCCATACAGCGTATGGTGTCAAATATCTTCTCTATCTCTTGTACCCACCATTCTGCCTTCTTTGGGTCATAGTCCCCTCGGAACTGTGGTGGCTTCCCTTTTAGGAAAATAATCAATTCTGCCTCCTCAGTTTCAATGGCTGTTATTTGATTCTGCAGTTCCTGTTGCTCTTTGTTTATTTGTAGCATCTTCGTATTCTGCTGTGTTTGTAATAACAAGGTAGCAGCTATCGTTTCCATGATATTGGGAGTCACAGATGACTCTCCTCCATTCCAAGTAGGATTAACCTCACCGTTGTCAGCTCCAATGGTTCCCTCGGGAGATCCGTCACCACTAATAATCGGACTTCTTCTTTCATGAGCCATGATTCTCATGAATAAAATCATCCTCTCTCATCAGTGTGACATATAATACTACATAGACAGGTATATAAATACCATATGCCATACTAATGCTAATTATCGCATCGGGTTCGGACACACTACCCAACTTCTAAGCATAGTTAAAATCCGATGTGGATTCAACTAGACACGGCCAGTAACAACATCCTAAACCTCACAGTCCGATTAGAATCGAACTGCTCTGATACCACCAAATGAGACACCCCATTGTGCCCCATTGAATTATTACATTAAATCCTTAATTATTTATTTACTTAACCGCGCGCTTACCTTTGAAAATACGTAAATCTTAAAACTTAATTAATAATTATATAACTTATGCAGATATAAAACACACCAAACTATTTTACATAAATACACACATGAGCATCCTTTATTTTACACAACACTGATTAGGGTATCCTCTCAGTAGGATCCCACACAGGTACTTATTTAAAACCAACTGCTTATAACTAACGGAAAACAAAAACGTCATATATGACTCACTGGCCCTAAACTTACTACACTATATTATTAGGATCAATCGGTTGTTCTCCAGCGTTAGCTTCATACGGAATGTCATTCAACTCCTCCACCACCTCCGTCTCGTACAGGGTTCCATCCATCTCCTCCGCAACATATTCGTCCATCTGGTCTTCTAACGTAACAAAGTTGACATACACAAAAATACAGAAATAGGGAGATAAGAAACAATTCTATCATCATAAGTGGAAAAGATTCATAGCATATAATACAATAATAGTCACAGACACGCATCACTCAAACTCAACAATCATCCTCAATTCACTATATCATCCTCTACCCTCCAACTCATGCAACTAGACCTTTATGCTGACGTGGCCACTGCTAATCCTGTCACACATTCCTCGGTAGGAATGTCAGTCAGTCGTCCAAGTGACACGTTCCCAACGCCGGTGCACATTCACGTCCATGGTGTACATCCATGGTGAGAATGCTCATGCAAAGCAATGACACTATAGCTGCACAGTACCGCCGGTGCACACCCTGGTTCTCTATCTCAACTCAGTCAAGGGTGCTCATGCAAAGCAATGACACTATAGTTGCACAACTTAAATTCTAATTTGGAACGGTCCACGAGAACTTCGGACCTCGTGTATCTCAAATTCTAATTTGGAACGGTCCACGAGCAATATATATCTTTCCTTAAAATCATCTAAGCATAGTATTAAACCCAGGCAGATCATGCATAACACATTAAGCAACAGAATATTCAAATATCTCAATATCGTATAAGGCAATTTATCACAACCCACTAAATAACAAAGTCAGACTCTGTCACGGCCTGGCCGCGATAGCCATCACGGTCGTGACAGACAACAAAGACAAGAATCCTACAACACAGAACCTGTCACAGCCTGGCCATGACAACCATCACGGCCGTGACAGACAACAAACATCCTCAATATCATAATTATTCAAACACCGAAACAATACGTCACATGCAGATGGAATACCTCAACCAGCGTATCACAAACAGTCAAAAGTAAATAATTCAGACATCCTCAAATATGAATAATCAATCTAAGGCGATAAACCTACAATTCCCAAATCGTCATTGGTTTTACGGAAAAGATTCCAATACGATTTTGGTATTGTCGATTACTCGACCACTAGTAGGGTTTAGGTCGCCCTACACCATTATTATAAATTATATACTACTTATCGGTTCCGACGATGGAATGGTTCTTTCTCCCACCTGAGTTATCACCGGAAACACGTACACGACGATCCTCGTTACCCCACCACGAGTTAACACAACCACCTTCATTCAAACAACATAACTATAATTAATCAACTAACAACCATCTATGACACTTTAGGGCTAGGTTCGGCCCAGACTTAGAAAATAGGTTTAGGATTATCTTCTTAATGCCATCTTTTGGATCCTAGTTACTAGAGTCTTAACTAACATAGATTACTTTTTACAAGACTAAAATTTGAAACAAAATCCTCTAACATTTAGGGTTAGGGTTTCGGCCCATATTAGGAAAATAAGCTAGGAAATTTATTTGGATTCAAGCTCTTGGATTTAAGCTATATATGTATTATAGAACTTAAGTCAAGTACTAACTTTCAAAACAAACAACAAAACACCAAACCCATTTTCCTACCTAGGTTCGGCCCTTAAGGGTTAATAGGGAAGAAGAATGATTTTGATCACATGCTCTTGGATAAATAAATTAGGGATTATATCTAGATCATATAAATTGGTTTCATGTCAAAAGGATTTTTCTAGAATTAGTTATGAATTTTTGAAGAAAGCTTCAAGAACTTTGACTCATATGAAGAACATGATGAACACAAGCATAAATCCATAAAAGTTGTGAATAGAAAAGCTTAAAATATCAAGATTAAGAGAGAGATTCATCACCTTGAAATAAAAAGATTTATTCAAGAACTTGAAGAACAAAGATGATCTTAGCAAGAACACTAAGGAGTTCTTTGTGTTTTTTGGGGAAAAACTTGAGATGTGAAATAGAAATTGTTTAGATCATCTAGATAAGTGAGAATATGATCTTAGAAGATCAAAACAAGGTTTGGATGGTTATATATGGGTATGGGCCGAATTTGAAGAAAAGAAAAGATGAACTTGAAAGTTCATGGATTCAAGAACAAAATGGATCAAATGATGGTTATTGATCTAAGGAACATGTTTCATGAATGAAGAATCATGAGATTATGTTTCTAAGTTAGAGATAAATGATGAATAAGTTAAGAACAAATGAAGAACAAATGAATAACAAGTGAAGAACAAGTGAAGAACTTGTGAGAGAAAATGAAGAACATGAAGTTTTGAGAGAGACAAAATGATGAAGTTGGAAAATGAGTGAAAATGATCCAAGTGTGGATGATGGGCACGGTTTAGAGGTGGGTATGAGTAGAAAATGTGTGGTTTGATGAGATAAAAGAACCATTATTGAGTTTATTTGATCAAGGTTAAGTTAGAAAATAATATAATAACTTAACTATAGTTAATAGTAACCTAACTAGGGTTTTATGTATAATCATGGTTAATAAAATATGTGGTCCTAAATTTTGAAGAGATGTGGCTGCCTCCTACACCACATATTATGGAGAAAATATCTTGGTTTGCAAATCATGGTTAATAAACCTTGGTTTTCTAAGTATTCTAGAGAAGTTTAGAGAGAAAGATGAAGATGATGAAGATTTAGAGCAGTTTCGGTAATTTGGACATATCTCCCAATATACTTGTCCGTTTTTGATGATCTTTATGTTGTTGGAAAGAAGAGAGAAAGATGAACAACTTTCATGTATAAAGTTTTTCGAGATTCAGAACATATAAGAGTAATAATTTCGTGGCAGTTTCGGGATAATGATGAGAGTGTGACTTTGCCTATGACTCATCTACTTAACATCAATGCTCATTTATGGCTAGGAAAAAGTGGTGTCCAAATGCTTGGAATGGAAGAAGGAGCCGTGGGTTTTGGGTAACATTTGGTCAAATTTTCCAATGGCATGGCTTGTAATTGTCATAAAAAGACAAGGGTAAAATGGTCATTTCATAGCAAAAATTCCCTTTGCCATAAATGCGCCATTATGGCCATTATGACTCAGATATGCTCGTCATAAATGCTCGTCAAGTCGGTCAAATCCATTATCTCAGCTCCATTGCCGACTCCGGGTTCATCTGGCGTAGGATTTTCCTAGAGATAGTCTCGACGTATACGCTCGCAACAAATATAATATTTTAATTTTTATGCTAAATTTTTCAAAACTTCCAGTATCGTAGTAAATATAATAAAAACATTTTTCATCTCGTTCACGAGTTAAAATTAGGTTTTCTGAGCAGTAAACTTTTACTGTCAGCGAAAACACAAAACGGCAGACCGGCTTCCGTCTGAATTTTCAACCAAAAACTTCCCCATAACCTTATGAAAATATGTATAACAAGGAAATGACCTTGGTTTATCCAAAATCATTTTCTAAGTCTCAGATAAAAATATATATTTATATATTTATTACCGATATTACAATGCAGCGAAAATCGGGGTGTTACATTAAGCATACACATTAATAGCTTGATTAACAAGATCATTAATGAAAACCATTAACAAAAACTCTATCAAACCTACTTTGATAGATTCGGCTAAGGCTAGGTTTTTAGGAAAGAAATTTTTGATTACATCATGCTCTTAGATTTAGATAATATGCATGATATCAAGAAGATAGAAAGTAGTTTCATCATCATTAGATTTTTCTAGAATTTATTATGACTTTTCAAAGTTCTAGGGTTAGAAACTTGAAAATGATGAACACATATAAAACAAACTTTGAATCAAGAAACTTGCTAAAGAACATAGGCATGATTAAGGAAGAATATTAGGATTTACCTCTTGAAAATCAATGACAAAGGAAATCCAAGAAACTTACTTCACAAATCTATCACTAAAAGACTTATGAACTTAGGGTTTTGAACAAAAAGACATTAGAAACTAAGTGAAAAGTGAAAGTATGGTATTTATAGAGATAGTGGCGCCATCTTGGGAAGGATCTAGAAGTAATGAGTTGTCTTGCTAAAAGGATTAAAATGCAATTACTTCCAAGGGACCAATTTGCAAAGATTCCAAAAGTTTAAGGACTAGTTTGCAAATTGTCAATAAATTGTCATGATGACTTGTTGCCACATTTAATGCAAGCTTATCTTGACCAAAGTTGGCTGATTTTATGTCATAGATATTTTCTTAAGAACAATCATGAAGGTTGAAGACAAATCAAGAATGTTGAAGAAGATTAAAGAATGATGTAGAATAATGTGGAAGATTGTGGAACATTCTAGAAAATCTTGGTTCATCCAACAACAAATGATGGCAGCCTTCAATCCCTCATGGGCTTGCGCATGGGCTTGGTAAGTTTGGGCTTGAATTCATTTTTGTGGGGCCCACTCAAAGATTTAAGCATTAAGCTTGACTTAGGAAACTTGTATAGTTTCAAATGGGCTTTATGGAATCAATTCATGAACTAGACAATTTGGGCTTCATAGCCACGTCCATTAAGAGATTGAGAACAAGGATTCTAGCCCAATTCACTTGAAAAAACTTAGAAACTAATTTAGGGACAAAAGGGTAATTAACAGAAAGTTCAGGGGCTTAAGCGTAAAATTGATAAATTTTCTATTTAACCCTGAAAAACCTTCTAGACTTAAAAATATGATTCATCCCCTTGAATCATCTCAAAATCCTAAGATAAACCCTCTATCGGTTCTGAGAAACTCCGAAATCTCTTCCGTCGTCTACCCGATTACGTGTTTCGTCCGAAAAACATAAATTATTTATTTTTTTCCAAAATAATTCTAAAAATACAGAATTGTAGGAAATAAAATAATAATCTTAAGTCTTTAGTTCATGAATTAAAATTAGGTCTTTTGAGCAGTATAATTATACTGTCAATGGAATTCGCGGATCGGGTTTCGCCTGACTTTCCAATCTAAATTTTAATTGTAGCTTCCTACGGTCAAGTATGATTGAATGGTAAACTCCGTTTACTTAAAATAATTTTCTAAAACTCAAATAAATATATACCAATAATCGTTCGCGTTTCGATTATTTTGAAACAGTGAAAATCGGGGTGTTACATATATAACTATGCATCGTCAAAATAACTACACTGTTGTCTTGCCTACGTCAGTACCCTTATAGTTGCGGGTCATTGATTTTGAGTTTTAACTTCAGTTAAGGAAATACATACAAAATATACAGTACCAAAAATAAGGAGTTCGGCAAAGAACCATTACTACAAAAAGACTTGGCTCTCATCAGCCGAATATACAGACTAGAAAAAGTTGACACTACCTCCAAAAACTATATAAAACCTAAGATGGTCATCTAGTGGAATCCATTAGGGAGACCTCCATGGTCATCCCCAGGATTAGAAGGGTCAGGAGAAACAACTCCTATAGCCGCATCCACTACTGGATCAACCTCCAAACCTAGTGGGTGATATTCAGCCACCTTTCCCTCATGGTCAATCATATCATCCTCAACCGGATCCTCCTAAATAGGATCCGCCTCATAGGGTCTTCCTCAACCATGATGTCATCGTCATCATCCTCTCCTCCAACCAGGACGACGGGTGTAGGCAACTCTGGTACAGGAGATGCGAGTGCAAATCCGGGTATAGCCTGTAGTGGTGGTGGCTGATGCGGGTGCAAAAAGACTTTTTTCCTTCAAGTGCTCTTAAAATAAAATCATGGATTTTTCGATATTTTCCATTTTTGTTTCCTTTTCGTAAAAGCTTGGTACTATCTCAAAACTTCTCATTCTTAGAATTTATTCACACTTTCCAAAGAAAACTAACATCACTTTCTCAGTTTTTTTTTGTGTTCATGTATTTTCAATAACTTGATCTTCATTAATAAGCATTGACCAATGTCATGCCTCAGCCAATCACAGTCAAGCAATACAATAAAATCTTAACTAGTACATGTATAATCAATTTATAAAATTTAACAGCAACATATAACACATTTCAACACTTTACAAATAGCATCACAACATATTCTAAAACAACACATACCAAATCACACAAAATAGTATATGACTAACTAGAACTCCTCAGGCAAACTCCATTTACCTCAGAGTGTTGATTTCTTCTTTAGAAAATGCTCGTCGGAAAATCAGTTTCCTCCACACAAGCCAAATAACAATACTAACCAACAATTACTTCACAAAACAACATAGCTTAAGTTAATTTTTTGGAGAAATCCTATTAACTCCCTAAGTATGAATTTTGGCCAACTCATGAACAAGAGGCTAGGATTTTCAAATCAACTTAATCTCTTAGATACATGATCATAGAGCACTTAGTATACAAGATCAATTGACATGGCTCGAGAATTTTGAAAAATTTCCTCCCACTCCTTAGAGTTAGGTCGGCCCATACAACAAGAATAGGCTAGGAATTTTTGTTAAATTTAAGCTATTAGATTTTGATCATATAGGTACTAGAGAGCTTAAAACAAGCATTATACTTCACAAAAGAAATAAAAACACCAAACCCATTTTCTATAACAGTTTTGCCCAGCAAGGTTTGTAGGGTTTGGGTTTTATTTTTTTTTCATTCATACTCTTCAATACAAGTTAAAGCCTCACTAAGATTATATAAGGAATCAAGTTTCATGAACTTATTCATAGAAGAACTTTTTTGTTCATGTTCATGGAAGACATAAAATGGGTTTCAACAATCATGAACAAGAAAAAAAAAAGGAATGAACTTGAGGAGAATAAGTGAGTTACTACCTCAAGTGATGAAGATGGAGAAGAAGGTTGAGACCTCTTGAGAATAAGTGAGTTACTACCTCAAGTGATGAAGATGGAGAAGAAGGTTGAGACCTCTTGAAGAATCTCTACAAGTATGGCAACTTGAGCTCTTAAGGTGAAGCTTAGAGTTTTCTTTGTGTTTGATGAAAATGAAGAAGTCTTTTCGACTTAAGGTTTTTATGCGAGTCTTCTGTAAACATTTCACCCGAATAAAATATAATATTTTATTTTCGAGTAAAAATTTTGAAATGACTCATACCATTTAAGAAAAGGATAAAAATCATTGATGTTTCGTTCACAGGTCAAAATTATGTTTTCTGATCAGTAAGTTTTTACTGACGGTGAAAACGCAGACCGGGTTTCGTCTGAGTTTTCAACCCAAAATTTTACTGGAACTTTTTTTCTATCTAATTGAATCCATATATGATTTTGTCTTAGTCAAAATCATTTTCTAGATTTCGGATAAAAATATAACATTTTAAATATCTTTACAGATATTGGAAAACGTTGAAAATCGGGGTGTTACAACTAGTGTTAACTCGAGATGTATGTTGCATTGCGTAGTTGCCAAGTACTGGGCCATATGACTGGGAGTCATACGAGGTTAGTTGTACCTAAGTGCGGGTATGGGATACGAAAGGGACGGTCTGTGAGACATTAGGGATGTAACCATGCTCGGATTTTCATCGTGACCACTATTGTGTCGTGTTCCCCGCTGGAGACTTCTTATTTCGAGGCAACCAAGATACCCTTCCTATGGAACGGGGCTCGCTCATAGTAAGAGGGGACACACTCTTATTAGTCACGATGAACGGAAGTGTTACGTGGACAAACTAACTGACATTCTCTGAACGAGTTGATGCTTTTGAGAGATAATGTCCTGGGAGTTGGACTCCGTGAGTGAAATCGACCGATATGCATGGGAGTTGAATCTCCTTCTTAGAGGTGTTGATTTGAGAGATATTGATTCTGGGATGACTGTGATAGTGTGACTCGAGAGATGGTTGTTGTATATGTCTGTATATGATGTATGAATAATATGTCGTTCTATGATTCTCCCTTCCTTTTTTATGATGTTTGCAATGTTTGCTTATCTCCCGTTGTCTCTTTTCTTTGTTTATGTGTGTATCTAACGATCAGATGAGTCAGAGCAGTCGGGCGCAGACTTTGTATAAGAGGGATTACCGTCTGAACATTACCTTCTAGCTCGGCCGCCCAGGATCTTAGTCTTGGGAGATATTGAGGTCATATATCATAACCCAAATGGTTGGCAGGTCAACCACTCACAGTTCTTTACAGTTTACATGGGACCTGTCAATCTGTATATACGTTACCACGGAGGACCTATGGCTACATTGATTGGACTTTTTTAGATTGCCCAACGACTACCATCAACCCATATCTAGTACCCACTGAGACCACGAGAGTTCCTGGATGACACGTGGAACAATGCACAAACTTCCCAGGCTACTAGAGGACGCGAATTTGTCTATAGTGGAGCTTGCCGTAGGAGCGTGTAGTACGCGCAGTCCTGTCAACGACGATGTATTGTAGTTTTGAACAGTGAGGAGTCTATATGGGAGCCCAGAGTCTATAGGCGGCGATATGGCGAGGGATAGGATAGTTTGAGGCGTCCATATCACTGACGACATGGAACGAGCCCATATCACTTTGGAATCATCAACTAGCTACATAAAAAAATGAGTTCAAAGTATAACTATAAACAAATCTAAATTATACAATGCTAACTATTCATTCACCTAGAGGAAATTGAATTTTCTTTTAGCGTAATAAAGTAACCAAATTGCAAGGTTCAAGGAAGTAGCAAGAGGGTTAAACTAAACTTTTCTCCATTTCAAATGTATAATCCTCTTCCATAATGACAAAAAGGGTCACAGTATGGAAATTCAATACTTCGAAACTTAGATACTTGGTAATGTAGAGAATCACATATTATGCTGAGACCAGGGAAAATTCACGGGCACAATCATGTTTTATATAATCTCACATTAATTCATACATGAGAAGCAAACACAACATTTCGGGTGCAACCTCATAATTCAAATTGATCACATGAAATGCAAGATTTTAAAGTTAGTATAAGATTAACATAAAAGTACAAATCTTAAATTAGACTAGAAATAATGTTCTAAAGTTAGTATGAGTCTTTGTACATGTCCATACACAACTACTGTTTTGAAGTGCCTATGCTTCATAGGCAAGGAGGTATTTTATAAATTAGTATTATATTACAAGATAGTTGCACTTTCTCTCCTCGGATGCAGTTGCAGAGAGGAGATGCGAACTTCCCGTTGTTGTTAACTTATATAGGCCTATTTAGGGATGCTTTTTATGAACCTTTTTTCTTTTAAAAAGTGTTTTTGATTATTTATAATGTTTTTGTTTATATGTATTTGTGAACCTATGTATCATTGTTGGATTTCTGTTGTAACACTATTTGTTGGATAATTTAAGGCATGATGCCTTTTAGATTTGTGTCATGGTAGTTATGTTGATAGTAATTTGAGCCCTGGGGCATTTTGGATTTGTCTCATCTAATGGTATTGTTAAGCCTTTTGGATTTGTGTAATGGGGCTGTTACTTTGTTAGATAATTTGAGCTTTAGACTGGTTGTATTTGTATAGTTTTGTATTGTTGGATATTAGGCCCGTTAGATTCCCGTTATTGTGTTACATTTTTAACATAATGTCTTTAAATCATACACTAGTTGGCCTATTTAAGGGCCTTTTTGCAAAGTTTGCCTTTAAATAGACTTTCAGGACTTGTTAAGCTTTTAAGAACGTCAGGCCAGGCCTTAAAAAATGGCCTATGTCAGGTGAACAGAACAGGTTCAGGCATTACATATGGGAAACAGGCCAAGCCTGTTAAAGGCTTGACCTGCCCTGTTCAAGCCCCTACTTGTGGAGCTGGCAATTTTGGCCTGACCCGATGGACTCACCCGAATGGCCCGCATTTCAGGCTGAGCTAGGCTCTCTAAATAGTGCCCCCAAAAAATTGGGCCATTTTGGCCCAACCGATTAGCCCGAACGAGCCTTCGGGGTCGGGTTTGGCTGGCCTAATGAATTTCGGACTGGCCCGGTAACACAAAAAACAGCAGTGCAAGTGTGTTGATTTGTGATCCTCATGCTCCATTTCAATTCGGGCCTTACTTTTGACACCTTGCATTATGCTCTACACACCTTGCACTTTTTTAAAATATTTATTTTCCAAAAATGGCTTTTTTATCTCATTAGTGCGTTCATGTTGGTACTTTCCGGAAATTATTTTTCGGAAACAGTCCAAAAATTAAATTCCAGACATTCAAAATGTTATTACAGAATAAAAAAAAATTCACTGTCCGAAAACTTATTTCCGAAAAAGTTTCAAAATTTAAATCTAGAGACTAAAGTCTACGTTGGGAAAATAAAATCCAGAAACTTTCCAAAAAAAAATCCGAAAAAACAGACCGTTGTCTAGATCACATATACACATTGCTCTGCTGATACTCATTGCTGACAGTTTCAGTATGGAATTTGAAAAATCTATTTAATAATATTATACTAAACTATTTCACTTTGCGAATGAGTAATGAACATCCAAGGTGTTTGACTTAGTGGTAGACCGTTTGTAACTCTAAAATACGATCATTTGGAGCCAACATCATGAGAGTAGCTTCTCATAAGCATACGAACTAACCATGGTTGGCATAAGGACCTCTTATATGACATGAAGAGCTAACACATCTACTCGCCATTTGTCTCTAAAACACCCGGTGTTGGTTGGAGCTCGCAAAGAATACCAGAACCAACTAGTCTTATTTTTTCTTTGCTCTGTTGTAGTTATCCAGATTTGTTTTTCGGGAAGATTTTCGGATGTAGAATTCAGTTTCCAGATTTTAAATTCTTGAACTTTTCCTGAAATAAGTTTTCGGATATTGAATTTTTTTATTATGGAGTAATATTTTGAATGCCAGGAATTTAATTTCTGAACTGTTTCCGAAAAATAATTTCCAAAAAATACCAATATGAACATACCAACAAGATGAAAAGGACATTTTTAAAAAATAAATATTTAAAAAAAAAGTGCAAGTATGTGGAACATAATATAAGTGTGAAAAGTAAGGCCCTTTCAAATTTACTTGCTATCTTGATACAGTCCAGTAAATTTGGCCCAAGTACCTTGCAATGAAAAAAAAAAAAAAACCCACTCCAAGTAAGTAAGCGCGTCAAAAAGTGAAACGTGGATCTGTCTCTCTCCCGCGCGACCCAAGCTCTGCGCTGCTAGGGCTCAAAACTTTCGAACATTCCTCTCACTCTCAGTCCTCTCACGTCGGCGCTGCTCCTGCTTTGCCTTGCTCGACGCGCCGCCGCTGCTTCTGCTTTGCCTTTCTCGACACGCACCGCTGCTTCTGCTCCATATCCGTTGTGCTCCATCTCTCAGGTTGTTACTGATCTTGCCATTTTAACTCTGTTTTTTGCTGCACACATTTTTGAGTTTTTTGTTTTTTGCTGTGAGTATGTGAGGACCGAGTTCAGTGGTGGGATTGTGAGGTTTAATCACTATTGTCTTCAATATTTCATTAAAATGATTCTGCTTCTTTGATGAATATGAAAACACCGTTCTCTCTCTAGGATAATGCATATTCATTTTCCCCTTAGATTAGATGAAGTTTCTTTAACCTTGAAATAGAATATAGTGTAATCTCATTTGCTGTTGTAATTAGTCTCTTTACAATTAGTCTATGTTTTTGCTTCATTTTTTGGGGTTGTTTAGAAGCCCGAAAGCTTGGTATTCCTATTAACAATTAATTTATATGGAACTTTTGACAGTGACAGGAAGTGAAATATAAAAAGGAGCATATGTCCTAATACATGGTTGCTGAGTATATTTAATTTATATAGGCGTACCATCCCCAGAATCTTCCAGTGTTACTTTTTTGTTTCACCATTGCGGTAGTGTTTAGATAATACATGGTGGTATTGATTATATATTTTGTGAGTGTTACCAGTACTTCTTTAGTATTTATTTTTTAAATTACTGTTTTTTTAATTATTTACAATAAGGGCTTATTTGCCCTGCTAGCCCACAACAGGGCTAGGCTGGGCCAGTAAATAAGCAGCCCGTATTAAAACCAGGTCGGGCTGACCTGGCCTGTTTTCCCACTCTGGTCCGGCCTGGATTGCCAGCTCTACTTGTGGTTAGGAATTTCCTCCTCTTTAGTGCTCAGTAAGAAACTAATGATAGAGGAATGATGATGGTATCTGAGTTTTCTGTTTAAGGATTTGAGCTTCTGCTTCTTTTTCTTTGGTATAATTGTTGTGCCAGTATCACTTATCAAGTGCGTCATCTTGCTGAGTTTTCATTACTGCATCTTGCTTGTTTTAATCTGATTATGTGCAACATACCTATAATCAATTTTGTATTATTTTTGCCGATATAAAAAAAGTTGTTCTAAAATAATTTGGTTATAGAACAGCCATAAAATCAAAGTCACTAATTCGTTGGAAAAAGAGGAAAAAAGTTATATAAGAATATTCCTGACTCAACTCAATCTAATGTTTTGATTTATAATTCATGGTATTAGGTTTTCCTATATACATATAAATATATTATTTTAATTATTATGTCATCCGACTTAGCCATCGGTTCCACCTGTTTAACCAATCAAAATATCACTTCAAACAGTGTGAGAAGACAAAAATGGCAAGTGCACCTGCACAAATTCCTACAAGCTTTGGCCATGAGTTGAGGGCTTGTCTTCGCTGCCGCCTCGTCAAAACCTACGATCAGGTCTTATTGTCCTTCTATGTTTCTCATCATTCTTAGCCTTTTGATTTATTTATTTACAATTTGTGTTTTAACTACACAGTTCAGAGAGTCAGGCTGTGAGAACTGCCCATTCTTTAAGATGGAAGAAGATCATGAGCGTGTTGTTGATTGCACTACCCCCAATTTTAATGGGTTGATCTATGTCCTTTCTTTTTCACCAAAACCCTCTTCACCTTTAAATTTCTCCATGCTAATTTTGATTTTTGTTTTCCATTCAATTTTGTCACAGGATCATCTCTGTTATGGATCCAACTCGGAGTTGGGCAGCCCGTTGGTTGAGAATTGGTATGTGTTCATTTGTCTCCTGTTACACTCATTATAATTTTGCCATGCCTCACCTTGGCTTTCAGTTTTCTTTTCCTTTACCATATTCTAACGAGTGACGACATTCAATATACAATATCATTAGGACATTTTGTTTTTGAAGTTTACCTTTTATTTTTCCTTTCAACTGAAAGACTCCATCTAGGTTTTATAAAATTAAGCTTTTATTTATGATGATTATATATAGGAAGATACAATCTGAGGATTTAAGCAACACTGCCATGTTTGACACTTGGACTCAAATGAACCTATAAAAATTTGTACTCTGTTGTTCAAAAGGCTGTATCAATAATATTTGTATAAAATTTAAGTGAGAAATGCTTATTGACTGCTGTAATTAATTTGATATTTTCCTTAAATTTGTGTAAGTCGTGAAAAACTGGATGCATAAATTTTAAAAGAACAAAAATTGAGTAACTCGTTAAATCTGATGTGTTACTTTTACAAAGTAATTGGTTTCTTTCAAATTAATTTTGCAAATCCTTTGATTTATTTATATGATACAAGTGCCTTTCTATGTACTTTTTGGTGGTTTCATTTCATTCTTCATTCTTATTGTTACTGGGGTGTTATACTCTAATAATATTTCAAATCTCCTTTTCACATTGACAAAAACAGTCTAATAGGTAAGGACAAAAGGTCATTTTTAACTCTCCTTGAGTATTTCTTCCGACAATTTGGATTTCTAATTTACCATGTAGACGGTCTTTATAACTTGTAGCTGTCTAGCGTGATCTGGAAAGATAATTTGAGAACTCATGAGGCTGGGTTTCAACTTGGTTAGTTAATTGGTAAAAAATGTAAATATTGTGATGAAAATCAATATGAATGGGTTCCCGGTCATTGTTTTCTTGCCAGTACCTTTGTTTTGTATTCACATAAGAAGCACTGGATCAAGGTAAAAATAAAAGCACTTTGACTCTCGCTAATAAGGAAATTAAAAGAATAGGTAACTGAAAGAATAGGGATCAGAGGGCTATTTTGTTTTATAATATAGTATTTTGCTCTTATGGATTTTCTTTTGTTGTGCTGAGTTTCCTTCTGTTGAGGAGGATATTGTATCACAAACTTCTTTCTTTCTTGAATAAAATTTTTTGCTACTAAAAATGGCAAAAGAAAAACAAAAGAAAAAGAAAAAGTCATAGAGATAATTCACGCACTTATTTGATCATTTTGTTCACTTTCACTCCAAAGAATCAGGCAAATTTCTTGCCAAGTGTGACAACTATTTGAAAAGAGAAAATGAAGAACATAAATTTCTGTTGGTCAGATTTCTACCTGGATTAAGATTGTGGAAATTAAGGTTCTCCTTGAATATGTTGTAGGAAGATTTGTTCCTGGTGTATACACTCTTGCTGTCTCAGAGGCTCTTCCAGAAGAGATGCAGGTTTTTATTTTTATTTTTTGGTTACATAATTTTGTACTTTTCTAGTGTAATTTCTATTAGTATATGTTTGGATTTGGATTTTGATTGATGTTTAGAAAAAAAATGTTTCTTTTTTTTTTTGGTCAAGCTCTCTATAAGATCTTGATTATAACCTGTTTTGAATATAAAATAAACTGATCCAAAAACACAAAAGTTTGATATAGATTTCAGAATGCTACTATTTTTATAAGAGAGTGATTTTAATTTTGTTAATACATAGTGTTATTGATAGAATACTTGACACCGGAGCCTGATATTGGACCTGAAAGAGACCGCCTAGTGGGCCAGCATCAAGGAAGGCCCAAGATATGGAGAGTGTATAGTCATAGGAAGAAAAGGTGAGAGATAGAGGAGAGTTAGGAAAATGCTGAGTTGGCTAGTTAGTGGAAAAACATGAATGTATAGGGAGGGGCAGTGAAGGGTAGGAGGTATGATTGTTATTCTGTTGTTAGATAGAGATAGATGTTTTATCTTCTCTGTGGAGCTTAGCTCTGGTTTACGTTCCTTAAGGAGCTCAGCTCTGGTTTTGTAGTAACTTGGTTCCTTTTCCCTTCTATTTTGAATACATTATTGCATTTTCAGTCTCTATTTCTATTGTTCTATCAATTGGTCCGACCTGCCATTGGCCACTCATTCATGCCACCAAAGATGGGGGAGAGGCTTGAAGCGTTGGAAGCTTGTGTCGCGGAGTTGGAGGTTGCTGTCAAGCTGTTGTTGGTGGAATTTTACCGATCTTTGTTGCTAGAAATAACTAAGTTACTAAAGAGATGCTCGTTTGATGAGGGACATAATGGCGAGGGAGGTACATCGTTTTCCACTGGAGATTCCTTGTCAGAGTATCGGATGGCGGCAAAGAAGGTAGAGCTGCCTTTGTTTGATGGAACTAACCCAGTGGGAGTTCAAGTTGCTTATATTCGGGCCATAATGGATATATATGATGTGGCTAAAATCAGTGTGCCAACACATGGGGGGCCATAGAAGATTTTCCAGTAACCTATGGTTACATCAAGGGTCAACCTTGAGCGAATATCTTTTTACCTTGTTTTTAAACGTTCTTACTCAACATGTCCAAGAACTGGTGCCTCAACGCATGCTTTTTGCGTATGATATAGTCCCAATGGGAAAGTCAAGGGAGGGCATATGGTAAACTAGAGTTATGGAGGGAAGCTTTTGAATCACATGGGTTCCGTTTAAGGATAAATAAAATAGAGTAAATGCAATGTAAGTTCAGTAAGATGAGTGTTAGCAATGGCTTAAAGGTGAAAATGAGAGTTCAAACCATACCATTCACACTGTTTAGGTGCCTTGGATCTATCATACATAGTGATGAAAAAATAGAGGGAGATGTAAATCATAGGATTCAAGTTGGGTATAAGAAATGGAGGAATGTTTGTGATTGAAAGGTACCTTTCAAGCTAAAAGGAAAATTCTACTGCACAATCAAAATACTTGTGATGTTTTATAGTATTGAATGTTGGGGATTAAAGTGTCAACAAGAGCATAACTGTGGCAGAGATGAGAATGTTGCGTTGACTGTTGGTTGAGTGGCCATTTGGAAAGATAAGATTAGGAATGAATGTATGGAGGGTAGGTAGGTGTGACACCTATTGAGGAAAAGATGATAGAATCATACCTATGATAGTTTTGGCATGTGAGAAACAATGTTATCGATGGCGGATGGTGGCAGCCCAAAAATCCGCCATACATTATAGCGGATGGCGATGCGGCCATATGGCGGATGCCATGGCTGACAAAAAAAAATTATATATATATATATATATATATATATATATATATATATAAAACAAAAAATGCAGAAATAAATATAAAATCCAAAAAACTAACAACATATATCAAGAACCAGAAACTAAATTGATAGAAAATATCATATAAGTCTCATATTCATCTAGACTACTAACAAGGTTGATTATCATCAAGTTCAAGACTTCAAAATTCAAATAACAACAAAATGATAAAAACAACAATACAAGAAGAGAAGAGGGTACGTGAAGCATCCAACGACCCTAGTTCAGAAGCCATTGTCGGAAAAGACCAAAAACACGAGAAGAGGATGGTCGTTGGACGTCAGATAGAGGTTTCACGCATGGACGAAAGTGAGAGAGGAAAATAAGGGGCAAACATTTTCATTAGGGTTTTACCCATATTTGGGTCGGGTCGCATAACCTAGAAGACCCAGAAGGCTGTTTGCTTTTTAAAAAAACCCACCTTTTCCGCAATGCCCGCCACCTGCCATGCAGCCGCCACAGACCGCCATGTGAAATCCGCCACCGCCACCGTATGGCATTTCCTTCGAAACCCGCTACCGTTTCCCCCCCATGGTGCCGCCATAACTGCTATTCGATAACACTGGTGAGAAGGAAGACAGTAGAAGCCTGGATGTGCTAATCATAAATTGGCACATCGTTAAAAATGTTTGACTTTTATAATAACCACCTTAAAAGTCACATGATGATTTGTGATTAGTTAATAGTGCAAAATATTTTACATAGACCATCAAAATTAAACTCTAGAAGCCCCACTTAAAAGAATTGATTAAATGGAGGATAACTCAATAAATAGGGGGAGAGGAAGACCAAGAAAAACTATATGTGAAACCATTATAAAGAATTTATACCTAAATGTTCTATCAGAAGATTTGGTTTTTGATAGAATACAAAAGTGTCGTTTAATCCATCTAGTCATTCCAGTGTAGTAGGAAAATGCTTTGGTTGTTGTACTCTTGGTCAAGTACAAGTGTAGCACAACTTGTACTAGTAGCCTAACCAAATAAGACTTACCTGACACTAATAATCTTAGTATTCTAACAGATAAAAAAGTTCAGTCAGCCTCACCGAGAACCTCACCGAGATTTCTATCCTCTCCAGCATCCGTGATAGCTAGCAATCATGGAATGCTTTTACTTGCTGACCCCTAATCCTTAGTAGCTTTTTCTTCAAACTGGTTAATTTCACATAATTGTATTGCTTTATTATGATCGGATGTGTGAAGAAATGTTATTTGTATGATGAAATATCATGATTTTGAGTTTTAAAGCAGCTATTGCTGTAGACTTGAATTTATTAAATGAATTGTTGAAAGCAGGCTGTAGCCTCAGAAGCTCTCCGTAACTCCTTCACATTCTGATTTCCGGAAGTTAGAGCTTTTATTATATTTCCAATCATGAGGAGTGCTAGCAACACATTCTCTAACACACTCTTTCCAACACACTCCCTTCTATTGGTTGAAATTCTTATGGGTCCCACTATTTTAGAAATGGATCCCACTAATTCATGTGGATCCCACTTGAATTTTGTAGGACCCATATAAATTTCAACCAATAGGAGGGAGTGTGTTTGAAAGAGTGTGTTAGCATTTCTCTTCCAATCATTTATTGCTTGATTTTCCTCTCTAAACCATAATTTAACTCCAGCTTTTTAAAGGACTTTCTCCTAGAATGTGCCTTCTCCATTAGTTTACCTGGTTGGATGTGAAGTCCATGGTGTTTAATGTTGCGTTGTTTAGGCGTTAGAAATTTTGATTTTAAATTTGAGTCCTGCAAGGCCGTCTATTCATTAAGCCAAGTTGGGTAGCCCCAGCTTGTGACCCAAGTGGGAGCACTAAGGTCACGCGATTCTAGCTAAAGCTAGCTTGGTTGGGGTGGTGGCTGCAACGTGCTGGCCATTGTGCCTTCGCACAGGCACAGTATCTTTTGCACCTATACAAGAGGGCACCCCGTGAGGTTGGCTTCTCAAACTTGAGTTATGTATACTACCTTGGTATTTAGAATAAATGCTCAAGTAGCTACATTGTTTGGCAACTACAATGAGGTAATCTAGGTAAGTGTTAAGTTGTTAGTCTTGGCCGCTCGCTACTCGAGACCTGTGTGTAATTAACTAATTCTTTTGTATCACCATCTTAATCTTTTGCACTGAATTAATGTTGTATGGATAAGATTGCTTATTGATTTTATTGGTGATGCCCTTTTGCAGACTTTATGTGAAGACGAGCGTGTGCAATATAATCCTCCCAAACGTTTGTGAAACATGTGTAACATTGACTTTGTGATATCTTCAACACAAGCCTAATGAGTCTGTATTAATGTGGATTTTAATGTTCATAGTTGTGTTCTGATGCATTCTCTAAATGACTTGTTAAATTTTTTCATGCTCTATGTCGTGTATCTCTTCTGATGAAGAAATTAACTAATAACGGGATTGTGTGTTACGAGGGTAGTATCATGAATTAAAACATTATTCACAGGGTAGAGAATGGTTTGAAATGAATTAAAGATTGTAATATGGAATTTACGTGAATGTTGTAATTTGTTTTCGACGTGTGTAAAAATCTCTGATTAAAGGAAAACTAGGTGTTCTGGCCAAGAAGCAAAACCTGGTCGTCGAGTTTGGATACTCGATCTAATAAAGGTGGGAAAAATAAGATATTGATATTATCTTTAATAATCCTGATAATAACCTTATTCGGTTAAAAGAGATAAAATCCCTCAAATTAAGGAAATCATATCTCAGAAGATTTAAGAGATAAAAGGATATAAATTCAGATCTCTTAAAGATATTGGGATCTTATTATAAAAGGAGGAGAACTCAAAATAGAGACTCATTTTTCACTAATCTATATGAATCTTCTTTAAGCGTATTAGAGAAATTAGTTAGACCAAGAGACTATTGAAGAGTCCTTGCTTGCGTATTTATCAGATACAAGATTAGGGGATTGAGATCACTGTATGATCAAGGGTTGAATCGAGAATTACGTTTGACTTTGATTCCCGTTGGGATACGTAGGATCAGAATACAATATTCTGTAAAGTCATAATCTAAAACAACCCTTGTGTTCACTCTTGGTTAGACATTCTACGACGAGATTCTGGTAAGTCAGATCTCGGCAGGAACATTTGATGCCCACCGTGGGACCGAGGAAAAACTTTCCCCGGTTTCATAAGAAAGCTTGATGGTGACTACACGAAATAGATCGAGGGGAGGGGCAAACAGCACGAATCATGTAGATCATGAGGCTTCGAACACGAGTCAGAATCGTGACAATCCCCTGCTCCCTCCCATCAATGAAGATAACCCTCAACTGGGAGAGGTTATGACATAGTTAAGGCAGTTGCATGAGGAGAACGAGGAGATACGTGCTCAGAATCTAAGGCTGTTAAGAGCTCGGAAAAGTGAAAGATTGGTGATGCCTTCCGAGGAAGAGTAATCCTCACCCGAGGGTAGCCAAAAGGATCCATCGTACGTACCTTCTCATCATGATATGAGTCGACCGTCCAAGACCAAACCTCGCCCAGAGGGTTCAGGAGTTAAATCTCGTGCAGAAAGACCGTCCAGAAAGAAAGGGTAACAGACCGACGATCGAGGTTGCCGTTCACGGATGACATCGATGAGGTAATCATGCTTAGACATTTTAAGCCTCTTATCATTGATAAATTCAATGGCACCACTGACCTAACCGAGCACGTAGAATCCTTTATTTCTTCTGTTTATCTGGTGACTAATTCGGAAGCCGTCGTGTGCAAAAATTTTCCAACTACTTTGCAAGGCCCTGCCTTAACCTGGCTTACAAATCTTCCACCTTGGTCAATTGATTCCTTTGATGTGCTTGTAACTAAGTTCACTGCACAATTCGCAGCGAGCCAAAAGCATAAAAGGCACTCGGTCTTGCTGGTGAATTTTAAACAAGAAAAGAATGAATCACTTAGAGATTATATGGCTCGTTTTAGTGCCAAACAAATTTTAATTCCAAATATGAGCTCGAAACTCTGTCTACATACCGTCATGGGCGGTTTGAAGCCGGGGCCATTCTTTGAGTATTTATCTTGAAAACCACCGAGAGATTTTGAAGAGTTGCAGGAAAAAGCCACAGGTTTCATGAACTCGGAAGAGATGGTAGAATCCAAAAGGAGAGATAGAGGTTTTGAAGACAAGAGCTCGGTTCCGAGCAAAGAAAGAGATAGGGGGGACTAATCCACAAAGGGCCCAAAAGAGCAATGAAAGGGGATTCTCGGAGAGGCAACCCAGGTACCAGTCCTATACACCGCTAAACCGATCTCGGGCAACCATTCTCCAGGAGGTGTGCAACGTCGAGTTACTCACCTTACCTCGACCGTCTAAAACTCCGGCCAATGCAGACAAAAGTAAAGAGTGCAAATGGCATCAAAACTATGGTCATTCCACTGAAGACTATAAAACATCCCAGGAAAAAATTGAGGATTTGATACAGGCAGGTCGTCTTGACCGGTTCGTTCGCCGACGACCATGAGGGAGACGCGGTTATGACAATCGTAACCGAGATGCAAACCTGCAAGGGAATAATCAGAACGGAGATCGGGTGAACAATCAAAGGGCTCCCAATGAAGAAACAGAAGAAGGAGTCAGAGGGGTCATCAATACAATCTGAGGAGGATTTGCAGGTGGAGGAACAACGAGTTCAGCTCAGCGGCGACATGTAAAAACCATCCGATCTGTAAACACGGTGTCTGGAAAACCTACACGGACGAGACCTCCAATAACTTTCTCAGATGATGACTTCCAAGGGATGGATCCAAATCAAGACGACCCAATGGTGATAACGGTCGAATTAGCCAACTTCTCGGTCAAACGAACACTTGTTGATCAGGGAAGCTCGACTGATATTTTATACCTGGCGACCTTCAAGAAACTTGGAATTCCAAAAAAGCTGATAAAAAAGCAAGAAGACAAGCTAGTAGGGTTAGCCAGAGAGCAAGTAAAAACCTGAGGTTATATAGACCTCTTAACAACATTTGGAGAAGGAAAACTCTCCCGGACCGTATCAGTCAGATACGTTATTGTGGATGCCAGCACCTCGTACAACATCCTTATTGGAAGACCGACGTTGAATGAACTCGGAGCAACGATTGTCTATACCCCACACCTCACAATGAAATTCCCAACCGAGTCTGGAGATATAGTCGCTGTCCGAGCTGACCAAAGGATGGTCAGGCAATGTGGATAGTCTGAAGGTTACCCGAAACCAGAACATCGCAAAGAATGCCGAAGATGATAAAGCGGAAGTGGTAAGCTCGGTCAGTTCGGTTACCTCAGTGAGCTCGGTTAGCATGTTTGAACTAGACTCAAGGATGGAGATGTACGAGTCCACACCTGAGCCAACAAAGTCTTTAGAGAAGTTTCAATTGGGATCCCAAGCTGAACAGTGCACCAAGGTTGGTAGTCAGCTCGACCCCTCGCTCAAACAACAGATTCAAGCGGTTTTAAAAAAAGAATGCCGATTTGTTTACTTGGAAGACATTGGATATGCCTGGTATAGACCCCAATTTTATGTGCCATAAGCTATCTATATGTCCCGAAGCAAGCCTGTAGCTCAGAGAAAAAGAAAACTTGGCGAAGAAAGGCGCCAAACAGTAGCCGAGGAGACTGCCAAACTGGTCAAAGCAAATTTCATCAGAGAGGTGAAATACACTACTTGGCTAGCCAATGGTAAGTGGAGAATGTGCATCGACTACACCGATCTCAACAACGCGTGTCCAAAGGATTCTTATCCTCTTCCCAACATTGACAGATTGGTAGACGGAGCTTTAGGGTACAAAGTTTTGTCCTTCTTGGACACATATTCAGGTTATAACCAGATAAGGATGTATCCACCCGATGAAGAAAAAAATGACATTTATGACCGATGGGGCAAACTACTGCTACCGAGTAATGCCTTTCGGTTTAAAAAATGCTGGTGCAACATATCAAAGGCTTATGGACAAAGTCTTTGTCAACCAGATCGGAAAGAACCTAGAAGTATATGTTGACGATATGGTGGTCAAGTCCGATGACCTAAAGCAACACTCAGCCGACCTCGAAGAAATTTTCAGTCAACTCAGAAAGTACAACATGAGGTTAAATCCAGAAAAATGCTCTTTTGGTGTACAAGGAGGAAAGTTCTTAGGATATATGCTAACACATAGGGGAATTGAAGCTAATCCTGATAAGTGCAAAGCTGTCATTGAAATGCGGTGCCCTCAGAATGTGAAAGAAATTCAGAGGTTAGCTGGCCGATTAGCTTCTCCTCTGCGGAAAAAGCAAGACCCTTCTTCCAGCTTTTGAAAAAACCAAAAGAGTTCACCTGGACTGAGGAGTGTGAGAAAGCCTTTGAAGATCTGAAACTTTTTCTAGCCTCTCCCCCGATCCTAACTCAGCCTCAGCTCGGCAAAGATCTGTACTTGTATCTTTTTGTCAATGATTATGCAATCAGAGTAGTAATCATCCAGGAAGAAGAAGAACAACAGATGCCGGTGTATTACGTTAGTAGAATTCTGAAAGATACAGAAACACGGTATCAAGTAATTGAAAAACTAGGCCTTGCCTTAATCATGGCAGCTCGAAGGTTACGACCTTACTTCCAGTCACACCAAGTTATAGTCAAAACAGATCATCCAATAAAGCAGGTGCTCAGAAAACCCGATCTAGCCGGACGAATGATAGCTTGGTCAGTAGAATTGTCAGAGTTCGATTTGCAATATGAGTCGAGGGGACCGATGAAAGCACAATGCCTCTCCGACTTCATTGCCGAGCTCTCTTCTAAGCCGAGGTCAGGATCCTTCATCTGGCTTCTATATGTTGATAGTTCATCTAACTTAAAGGGAAGCGGAGCTGGAATAATTCTCGAAGGTCTGATGATCTAATCCTGGAACAATCTTTAAAGTTTGGGTTTAATGCTTCAAACAACCAAGCAGAATATGAAGCCCTTATTGCAGGACTGATGCTAGCTAAAGAGGTTGGAGTCAAAGAATTAAAATTCCGAAGTGACTCACACTTGTAACAGGACAAGTATCAGGTGATTATCAAACAAAGGATCCCCAACTAACCAGGTATCTCTGCAAAGTTAATAGTCTAATTTCTGAATTTGATAATTCTACTATTGAGCATATACCTCGGGAGGAAAAATTCCATGGCAGATCTGTTGTCTAAGTTGGCTAGCACCAAGAAAGCTGATCAGCTAAGAACTTTCATTCAGGAGAATCTCCTCGAACCAAGCATAAAAAGTGCGAGGTGATAATGACCGAGCACTATGATCGTGACTGGATGACACCAATTTGGGAATATTTAGCCTCTGACAAATTGCCCAATGATCCTAAGGAGGCAAGGAGAATTCGTCTAAAATCTTGCCATTACACCATCCGAGATGGAGAGTTGTACAGAAGAGGATTCTCCATGCTGTTACTAAAGTGCATAGCAAAGGAGCAGTCCGTATACGTAATGGACGAGATGCACCGAGGAATCTGTGGAATGCATTCAGTTGGCCGATCTCTAGCAGCTCGGGTCCTACGAGAGGGGTTTTACTGGCCAACTATGAGATTGGATTGTGCTACTTGGACTAACAGGTGTGAGCCTTGTCAGAAGTTCGCCAATGTAGCACGAGTTCCAGGTGAAGAGCTCCATTCCATGTTCTCGCCGTGGCCTTTTACTATGTGGGGGATGGATATAGTTGGTCCTTTCCCAGTTGCTAAAGGTCAAGTCAAGTTCTTGTTGGCAGGAGTAGACTACTTCACTAAGTGGATTGAAGCAGAACCATTAGCTACCATAACAGCTAAAAAGGTTCAGAGTTTTGTATGGAAAAACATCATATGCAGGCATGGCCTCCCTTATGCAATTGTCACATATAATAGAAAGCAATTCACTGATAAAAGGCTTGGAGAGTTCTACTCCAACCTCGGAATCAAAAATAAAGTGACCTCGGTTGAGCATCCACAAACAAACGGCCAAGCAGAAACAGCCAACAAAGTCATTTTAAACGAGCTCAAGAGAAGATTAGGCCAATCAAAAGGGGCATGGGTTGAAGAATTACCAAGCATCCTCTGGGCCTACCATTGCTCACCGCAGTCTTCAACTGGTGAAACGTCATTCAAGCTAACCTATGGAACCGATGCAATGGTTCTAGTTGAGCTCGGTGATGAGTGTGATTCCACCTCATCTTTGTCCATCATTTTGCATGCATTTTCATGTAGTTTAGGCATATTTTTATTAGATTTTAGGTTAATTTTCCTTTGGAACGGGTAAGGCGGTTTTCGTGTGTTGTTTTGCAGATATAAAGGGTAAATTGCTCAAGATCAACCATGATGAAGTTTGGATGAAGATGGAGCTTTAAAACTGAAGAAAATGAGCCAAACAGAGCCCATCACGGCCTAGCCGTGATGCCCATCACGGCCATGATCGAGCAAAAACTGAAAAAGAAGAAAGGTCAAGTCGAGTCTCATCACGGCCCGGCCGTGATAGCCATCACTACCGTGACCCAAAACCACCACAAGTCGAGAGCACATCACGGCCCAGTAGTGAAATTCATCACGGGCCATGAAGGCGAGGACTCGCGTCGCGAAGTCATATCTCGCGTCGCGAGAAATTGAAATTTCCAGATTTGCAGTGGCAGAGACCGTCACGGCCTGGCCGGGTTGGCCCTCCCGGCCGGGACGCGCCTTACTTGGACCTGAACAAACCGAAAAAGATCAGATTTTGAGTTGGTTTGGGACTCTAACTTCCCATTTCTATAAATATGGACCAAGGCATCAGATACACAAATCAACACATTAGAGATGATCAACACATTAGAGAGAACAACACCTTTGGTGCTACTACTCTAGGGATAGATTTAGGATCTCTTTCTTCTTCTCCTTCTTCTCTTAGTTATTTTCATGTTATTTGTAATCATGCTGTCATCTCCATGGCAAGGCGTGAGTAGTAGCATAGTTTCTAGGGATTAGGGCTCGCCCAAGTTTGTTTATGATGTAAATTTGATGTAAACTCTTTGTTAATTACGATTTACTTTAGATCTGATTTCTAGTGTTTAATCAATCGTAAAATCGGCGACCGCTTATTTGCGTGACGTGAGACGTTCTAAGGAGGAACCTAGCGGTGAACTTAGGATTTCTAGTGTGTTTCACACGTAAAGTTCGCGGCACGCTTATCGTGAGACGTAGATATTCTAAGGAGGAACCTAGCGGTGAACTTAGGTTATTTGCATGACTTAGACATTCTAGGGAGGAACCTAGCGGTGAACCTAGGTGTCGGATCTATAGAGTCGACTTGGGACTGAAATCACGAGAGTTAGAAGCCGTCCCTCGAGGATCAACGAGTTGTCACGAAACGCAAAGGGTTCAATATGGGATCGACTACCACGAGTAGGGGTCGGGTCAATTGGGCACGGCTTTTGTAACCCGAGAGGGAGCTTAAGCTATCGGAGGATAAACTCGCCTTCAAGGCAATTTCGCTAATTAACAAGGGTAATCAACTTCATAACGTAAACGATCTTGTGGTAACCTAAATCCCTAGGAACCCATTTAGATCTGAAAAATCAAAAAGATTTGTTTTCTGTTTTGTTTGATTCTGTTTTATCTCTTAAATTCAAATTCAAAAACCATTTCAAAAATATAAAAATCTTTTTAAACAGTCCAGATCTAATCGATTTGATAATTAGTTGCGATTTGAGAACACACGATCTCGTGGGATCGATATCTTTTATTACTTGGCGGCGATCCAGGTACACTTGCCGGAATCGCACGTGCATTCGCATAGTGGTGAGTATTCCCAAAATCTTGATGACGTGCGAGTCGACGCGCGTGCGAATGCACGTGTGATTCCGGCAAGTGTACCGGATCGTCGCCAAGTAATAAAAGATATCGATCCCACAGAGACTGTGTTCTCGAATCGCAACTAATTATCAAATCGATTAGATCTGGACTGTTTAAAAAGATTTTTATATTTTTGAAATGGTTTTTGAATTTGAATTTAAGAGATAAAACAGAATCAAACAAAACAGAAAACAAATCTTTTTGATTTTTCAGATCTAAATGGGTTCCTAGGGATTTAGGTTACCACAAGATCGTTTACGTTATGAAGTTGATTACCCTTGTTAATTAGTGTGATTCCACCTCATCTTTGTCCATCATTTTGCATGCATTTTCATGTAGTTTAGGCATATTTTTATTAGATTTTAGGTTAATTTTCCTTTGGAACGGGTAAGGCGGTTTTCGTGTGTTGTTTTGCAGATATAAAGGGTAAATTGCTCAAGATCAACCATGATGAAGTTTGGATGAAGATGGAGCTTTAAAACTGAAGAAAATGAGCCAAACAGAGCCCATCACGGCCTAGCCGTGATGCCCATCCACGGCCATGATCGAGCAAAAATCAGAAAAAGAAGAAAGGTCAAGTCGAGTGCATCACGGCACGGCCGTGATAGCCATCACGGCCGTGACCCAAAACCACCACAAGTCGAGCACATCACGGCCCGGCCGTGAAATTCATCACGGTCCATGAAGATGAGGACTTGCGTCTCGAGTTATTGAAATTTCCAGATTTGGAGAGGCAGAGACCGTCACGGCCTGGCCGTGATGGCCATCACGGCCATGACGCACATTACTTGGACCTGAAGAAACCGAAATAGATCAGATTTTGAGTTGGTTTGGGACTCTAACTTCCCCATTTCTATAAATATGGACCAAGGCATCAGATACACAAATCAACACATTAGAGATGATCAACACATTAGAGAGAACAACACCTTTGGGGCTACTACTCTAGGCATAGATTTAGGATCTCTTTCTTCTTCTCCTTCTTCTCTTAGTTATTTTCATGTTATTTGTAATCATGCCTGTCATCTCCATGGCAAGGCGTGAGTAGTAGCATAGTTTCTAGGGATTAGGGCTCTGCCCAAGTTTGTTTATGATGTAAATTTGATGTAAACTCTTTGTTAATTACGATTTACTTTAGATCTGATTTCTAGTGTTTAATCAATCGTAAAATCGGCGACCGCTTATTTGCGTGACGTAGACGTTCTAAGGAGGAACCTAGTGGTGAACTTAGGATTTCTAGTGTGTTTCACACGTAAAGCCCGGCAGCCACTAGTTTGTGAGATGTAGATATTCTAAGGAGGAACCTAGCGGTGAACTTAGGTTATTTGCATGACTTAGACATTCTAGGGAGGAACCTAGCGGTGAACCTAGGTGTCGGATCTATAGAGTCAGACTTGGGACTGAAATCACGAGAGTTAGAAGCCGTCCCTCGAGGATCAACGAGTTGTCACGAAACGCAAAGGGTTCAATATGGGATCGACTACCACGAGAGTAGGGGTCGGATCAATTGGGCACGGCTTTTGTAACCCGAGAGGGAGCTTAAGCTATCAGAGGATAAACTCGCCTTCAAGGCAATTTCGCTAATTAACAAGGGTAATCAACTTCATAACGTAAACGATCTTGTGGTAACCTAAATCCCTAGGAACCCATTTAGATCTGAAAAATCAAAAAGATTTGTTTTCTGTTTTGTTTGATTCTGTTTTATCTCTTAAATTCAAATTCAAAAACCATTTCAAAAATATAAAAATCTTTTTAAACAGTCCAGATCTAATCGATTTGATAATTAGTTGCGATTTGAGAACACAGTCTCTGTGGGATCGATATCTTTTATTACGTGGCGACGATCCGGTACACTTGCCGGAATCGCACGTGCATTCGCATAGTGGTGAGTATTCCCAAAATCTTGATGACGTGCGAGTCGACGCGCGTGCGAATGCACGTGTGATTCCGGCAAGTGTACCGGATCGTCGCCAAGTAATAAAAGATATCGATCCCACAGAGACTGTGTTCTCGAATCGCAACTAATTATCAAATCGATTAGATCTGGACTGTTTAAAAAGATTTTTATATTTTTGAAATGGTTTTTGAATTTGAATTTAAGAGATAAAACAGAATCAAACAAAACAGAAAACAAATCTTTTTGATTTTTCAGATCTAAATGGGTTCCTAGGGATTTAGGTTACCACAAGATCGTTTACGTTATGAAGTTGATTACCCTTGTTAATTAGTGTGATTCCACCTCATCTTTGTCCATCATTTTGCATGCATTTTCATGTAGTTTAGGCATATTTTTATTAGATTTTAGGTTAATTTTCCTTTGGAACGGGTAAGGCGGTTTTCGTGTGTTGTTTTGCAGATATAAAGGGTAAATTGCTCAAGATCAACCATGATGAAGTTTGGATGAAGATGGAGCTTTAAAACTGAAGAAAATGAGCCAAACAGAGCCCATCACGGCCTAGCCGTGATGCCCATCACGGCCATGATCGAGCAAAAACTGAAAAAGAAGAAAGGTCAAGTCGAGTTCATCACGGCCGCCGCGTGATAGCCATCACGGCCGTGACCCAAAACCACCACAAGTCAGAGCACATCACGGCCCAGCCGTGAAATTCATCACGGGCCATGAAGCTGAGGACTCGCGTCGCGAGTCATATCTCGCGTCGCGAGAAATTGAAATTTCCAGATTTGCAGAGGCAGAGACCGTCACGGCCTGGCCGTGATGGCCATCACGGCCGTGACGCGCATTACTTGGACCTGAAGAAACCGAAATAGATCAGATTTTGAGTTGGTTTGGGACTCTAACTTCCCCATTTCTATAAATATGGACCAAGGCATCAGATACACAAATCAACACATTAGAGATGATCAACACATTAGAGAGAACAACACCTTTGGGGCTACTACTCTAGGCATAGATTTAGGATCTCTTTCTTCTTCTCCTTCTTCTCTTAGTTATTTTCATGTTATTTGTAATCATGCCTGTCATCTCCATGGCAAGGCGTGAGTAGTAGCATAGTTTCTAGGGATTAGGGCTCTGCCCAAGTTTGTTTATGATGTAAATTTGATGTAAACTCTTTGTTAATTACGATTTACTTTAGATCTGATTTCTAGTGTTTAATCAATCGTAAAATCGGCGACCGCTTATTTGCGTGACGTAGACGTTCTAAGGAGGAACCTAGCGGTGAACTTAGGATTTCTAGTGTGTTTCACACGTAAAGCCCGGCAGCCACTAGTTTGTGAGATGTAGATATTCTAAGGAGGAACCTAGCGGTGAACTTAGGTTATTTGCATGACTTAGACATTCTAGGGAGGAACCTAGCGGTGAACCTAGGTGTCGGATCTATAGAGTCAGACTTGGGACTGAAATCACGAGAGTTAGAAGCCGTCCCTCGAGGATCAACGAGTTGTCACGAAACGCAAAGGGTTCAATATGGGATCGACTACCACGAGAGTAGGGGTCGGGTCAATTGGGCACGGCTTTTGTAACCCGAGAGGGAGCTTAAGCTATCAGAGGATAAACTCGCCTTCAAGGCAATTTCGCTAATTAACAAGGGTAATCAACTTCATAACGTAAACGATCTTGTGGTAACCTAAATCCCTAGGAACCCATTTAGATCTGAAAAATCAAAAAGATTTGTTTTCTGTTTTGTTTGATTCTGTTTTTTCTCTTAAATTCAAATTCAAAAACCATTTCAAAAATATAAAAATCTTTTTAAACAGTCCAGATCTAATCGATTTGATAATTAGTTGCGATTCGAGAACACAGTCTCTGTGGGATCGATATCTTTTATTACTTGGCGACGATCCGGTACACTTGCCGGAATCGCACGTGCATTCGCACGCTATCAAGTTTTTGGCGCCGTTGCCGGGGACTGTGCCTTTTCGAATCTCAATTCAAATTTTGAATTGATTTTTCTGGACCTTTTCTTTTTATTTGATTTTTATTTCTGAAATTTAAAAAATTAAAAAAAAAAATCAAAAATTTCTTTTCCTTCTATTGTATCCATCTCTCTGTGTGTTATATGCAAAGATCTCTAAGTCTTGGGAGCCTTAGTGAGATTGATCCGGAGATCGAGAGGACCTTCCACCGACGTAGAAGACTACAAAGAGAGGAAGAAAGGTTGAGTCCCTTTCCATTCATGGCGAATCAACCGGATACAAAGCCTTTGAAGGACTACGCAGCCCCAAATGCGAGAGGCTTGCGAACTGGGATTGCAAGGCCAGAGATTGAGGCGGAAAACTATACCATACCGCCCATGCTAATCAACATGATTAGGCAACATCAATTCGGAGGATTGCCTTCGGAGGACCCGACCGATCATATAGAAACATTCTTAGAGTTCACCGATGCAATCGAGGATTAAAGGAGCCTCGATCGATGTTGTGCGTTTGAGATTGTTCCCCTCATCTCTCACTTTGGAAAGGCGAGAGGCCTGGCTAAAGCAAATTCCCGCTAACACCTTGACTACTTGGGACCAACTGGAGCAGGCGTTCTTGGAGAAATTCTTCCCTCCATCCAAGACGGCCTACATAAGAACCCAGATCACCGGCTTCTTCCAGAAAGACGGAGAATCATTATCGGAAGCCTGGGATCGTTACAAGGGACTGCTGGAGTCGTGCCCACATCACGGACTCGAGAGGTGGTTAATAGTGCACACCTTCTATAACGGATTAGACTACTCTTCAAAGGTGTCACTAGATTCTGCAGCCGGTGGAGCGTTTATGAATAGGCCTCTTACTGAGGCATTCAACATCATCGAGAATGTCGCCACCAACTACCACCAATGGGGATCCGAAAGAGGTAATAACCCGAACAAGATTTCGGGGGTAAGTTTGAGGTAAATAGCACAGATCTTTTTATGTCTTATATAGACTCACTTAATATTCTTTTTGATCGGCTGGAAAGAGCTTATGTGAGTGCATTAGGTGCTACTAACCTTGTTTGTGAGATTTGTGGAATGCAGGGACATGACATGATGGGATGCCCACATGGATCCGGCGCTTCGGGTGAACAAGTGAACTCTTGTAACAACTACTATGATACGAACCCGAAGCTGCCCAACTATGCTCCCCAAATCCCTACAACCAAAGAAGGAACAACCCTTACCTCTCCTACGGCAACTACAAAGAACACGCTCAACCATGAGTTCCAAGAAGGTCAAGGTAATAAGAGAACCACACCGGGTACCCTCGGTACAAAGATCTAAACTCGAGACTTTATTTGAAAGTTTTGTCGAAACTCAGACAAAACAGACTGAGGAGTTTAGACAACAAGGAAGGGCAGTGAGTGAGGCACTAAAGGATCTAGCATCTCAGGTAGACAACTTAGCAACTCATAACAAGATGCTAGAAACCCAGATTGCCCAACAAGTCAAGACGTACTCGAGACCTAAGGGTGCATTCCTGGGCAACCCAAGCAAATCCCAATGAGCATTGCAATGTCATACACTTGAGGGATGATAAGCTTGGGGTGGGGGTAGCTGAAATGGACGTGGAACCGGAGGAGGACACGAACGAAAAAGAAGAGCCGAACCAAAATATGTCCCTCCACCACCGTACCAACCCCGATACCTTTCCCACAGAGGTTGGTCAGGAAAAAGCAAGTAGATGTAGAGACTAAAATGCCTACTAAACTGAAAGACCCAGGTAGTTTCTCCATCGCTTGCTCGATTGAACAAGTGCAAATTGACCAAGCTTTAGGTGACCTAGGGGCTAGTGCGAGCTTGATGTCCCTCACTATCATGGAAAGGTTGGGAAGCAAAGAGTTGAGACCATTCAAATTCCCCTTACAAATTGCGGATGGCTCAACTAGGACTCCTCTAGGCATACTAGAGAATGTTCCTGTAAAGGTAGGGAAAATTCTCATCCCTACCGACTTCCTGGTATTGGACATGAAGGGGAATTCTAAATTCCCCATCATTTTAGGAAGGCCATTCTTGGCAACCGCTGGAGCATTAATAGACGTAAGGAATGGCAAACTCTCTCTAAATGTAGAGGAAGGTAGGGTAAATTTTCAGTTGATTAACTCTTGTAACAACCCTTCTTTTGAGAGCCATGTGTGCAGAATTGATGTAACGTCTCCAGCGGTAGAGAAAGAACTTAGCATGGAAGCAACCCCAAAGATATGCATGGTTGGAGATGCACCCAGTGGTGAAGTTGGAATTGCTATCCATGCAGAAACAATACTTCCGCCGGGAGGAAGGAAGGCTAGGAAGCTCCGAGAGAAAAGAGCAAAGCGGGCGTTCATCGGCCGTATGAGCGAAAAACGGCTATTTGAAGGAGCTCCATGGAAAAGAAGTGTTCCTGCACTTCTACGCCCAGCCGACCCCGGTTGACTTGAGGAAGTATGGTCAAGCTTAAGACCATAAATAAGCGCTTCTTGGGAGGCAACCCAAGTTTTCTTTCCCTTTTTCCTTTTGTTTTTGATTTAACCTCTTGAATAATTTGAGAAGATCAAGAGGCAAAAATATCATTAATAGGTTTGTCTAGTGTTTTCAGGTTGAGAAAGAGAAGAAGAGCAATGAAAAAGATAAAGTCAGAGGCCATCACGCCCTGGCCGTGACAGTGGTCACGGCCGTGATGAACTAAACAAGAGCACGAAAAGGGATCACGGCCTAGCCGTGAAAACCATCACGGGCGTGATGAGTAGGATGCCAAGATCAGAGAGCATCACGGCCTAGCCGTGATGTAGATCACGGCCGTGACAGGGCAACTCCTGAGGACCAGAAACGATCACGGCCTGCCCGTGATGAGCCTCACAGCCGTGATAAAATTTCTACCCAAATTTTGACTGGAATGTGAAGCCAACACCCGCTACCGACTCGGTAAGTTGTTCCAATTTTTCTCCTCTCTCCGACTTGATTATTTACATTGGAGACAATGTAAGTAATCAAGCTTGGGGTAGGGGTATTTATTTTTGCATTTGCATTGTTGCATTCATATTGCATTCTCATAGGCATAGATTGGTATGATCACATTCTCTAGATTTCCCCTCACTTAGAACATGCATCCGATTGTAAAAACTTGGAGCCAAATGAATTGAGATAGTGAATTTTGAACCCAATTTTTCATTATTCTTGTGATATGGCTAAAAATAAAAATTCTTGAGATAGTCATTTGATAGTTGATAATTAGCATGTGGTTCCTTAGACTTGTGTACCTCACTGATTTTTGAACAACTAAATGTAAGATTTTGAGCCAAATAGGGGTATTCACTAAATCTACCCCATTTCTTGTGATAGAGTGATTTAATTCCTCATGGACTGTATTTTCTAGAACTTGACTTGAAACCATTTCAAAACTTAAAAATTTCTGAAAACATTTTTGGAAATGATTGAGGCACTAGGTATTTTTCCGGCCTCCCGAGCTTTGAATGATAAATGCTACCCCTAGTTGCCCAATTTTGAGCCTAAAGATAAAATACTTTTCTTGGTACCATGATTTAATTTGATAAATAATGCTTGGTATGGCACCTTTTAAAGTATTACAAAAAGGGCAAAATGGTAGTTGGAAAAAGAATGGGATGAAAATATTTCTCTTGAGCTAAAAAGCTCTCCTTCTCCAAACAAGTAAAAATGAAATAAAAAGAAAAAAAATGGAGAAGGGGATGACAAAGAAAGTGAGAAATGAAAAGAAAAGAAAGAGAAAAAGAAAAGAAAAAATATGAAGGAAGAAAGGTGGAAAAGTAAACCAAAGCCCAAAAAGGGGTATTTTAGAAGGTGTCATACTTTGTAATGTTTGATAATCTGTCTAGCCTTCTTGAAATTCCTTTTTCCTTGATTTTCCCACCTTACAATAAATCCCATGGCCACATTATAACCAAAGGAAAAGACCTCTTGATTCTCAAGTGTTTTCATTAATAAAGTGGAGATTTGATTAATAGTCAAGCCTATGGTAAAATACTTTCCTTGAGGAAATGGAGTGCATTGTCAATAAACCCTAAAACACTTGAGTGAGGTGAGACGAGTGCCCAAATCAGTGAGGACATGAACTTGATGAACCTAAGCTTCTAATTGGACTTGAACTTGATTATCTCTTGAATGCTTATTAAAAATGCCTATTACTCGGATTAGCTTCTAGGGTTCTTAGTTCACTATCCATGCTTTGAAAGATTTATATCTTATGGCCTGAGTAATTGCTTGAGGACAAGCAAAGTTTCAAGCTTGGGGTGATTTGATGAGTGTGATTCCACCTCATCTTTGTCCATCATTTTGCATGCATTTTCATGTAGTTTAGGCATATTTTTATTAGATTTTAGGTTAATTTTCCTTTGGAACGGGTAAGGCGGTTTTCGTGTGTTGTTTTGCAGATATAAAGGGTAAATTGCTCAAGATCAACCATGATGAAGTTTGGATGAAGATGGAGCTTTAAAACTGAAGAAAATGAGCCAAACAGAGCCCATCACGGCCATGATCGAGCAAAAACTGAAAAAGAAGAAAGGCTGAAGTCAGAGTCTGTCACGGCCTGGCCGTGATAGCCATCACGGCCGTGACCCAAAACCACCACAAGTCAGAGCACATCACGGCCCAGCCGTGAAATTCATCACGGGCCATGAAGCTGAGGACTCGCGTCGCGAGAAATTGAAATTTCCAGATTTGCAGAGGCAGAGACCGTCACGGCCTGGCCGTGATGGCCATCACGGCCGTGACGCACATTACTTGGACCTGAAGAAACCGAAATAGATCAGATTTTGAGTTGGTTTGGGACTCTAACTTCCCCATTTCTATAAATATGGACCAAGGCATCAGATACACAAATCAACACATTAGAGATGATCAACACATTAGAGAGAACAACACCTTTGGGGCTACTACTCTAGGCATAGATTTAGGATCTCTTTCTTCTTCTCCTAGTTATTTTCATGTTATTTGTAATCATGCCTGTCATCTCCATGGCAAGGCGTGAGTAGTAGCATAGTTTCTAGGGATTAGGGCTCTGCCCAAGTTTGTTGATGATGTAAATTTGATGTAAACTCTTTGTTAATTACGATTTACTTTAGATCTGATTTCTAGTGTTTAATCAATCGTAAAATCGGCGACCGCTTATTTGCGTGACGTAGACGTTCTAAGGAGGAACCTAGCGGTGAACTTAGGATTTCTAGTGTGTTTCACACGTAAAGTTCGGCGGCCGCTTATCAGCGAGACGTAGATATTCTAAGGATGAACCTAGCGGTGAACTTAGGTTATTTGCATGACTTAGACATTCTAGGGAGGAACCTAGCGGTGAACCTAGGTGTCGGATCTATAGAGTCAGACTTGGGACTGAAATCACGAGAGTTAGAAGCCGTCCCTCGAGGATCAACGAGTTGTCACGAAACGCAAAGGGTTCAATATGGGATCGACTACCACGAGAGTAGGGGTCGGGTCAATTGGGCACGGCTTTTGTAACCCGAGAGGGAGCTTAAGCTATCAGAGGATAAACTCGCCTTCAAGGCAATTTCGCTAATTAACAAGGGTAATCAACTTCATAACGTAAACGATCTTGTGGTAACCTAAATCCCTAGGAACCCATTTAGATCTGAAAAATCAAAAAGATTTGTTTTCTGTTTTGTTTGATTCTGTTTTATCTCTTAAATTCAAATTCAAAAACCATTTCAAAAATATAAAAATCTTTTTAAACAGTCCAGATCTAATCGATTTGATAATTAGTTGCGATTCGAGAACACAGTCTCTGTGGGATCGATATCTTTTATTACTTGGCGACGATCCGGTACACTTGCCGGAATCGCACGTGCATTCGCACGCTATCACTCGGTGAACTCTCTTTCCGAAGGCGGCATCATGACCAAAGTAAGAACGAAGAAGAAATCCGAGTTGAGCTTGACATGATTGAGTAAGTCCGAGATGAGGCAAAAATCAGAGAAGAACTATGCAAGCAGAAAGCAACTCGGAAGTACAACTCGAGGTTGCAGCCAAGGGAATTTGTGCAAGGTGACTTAGTGCTGAGATTGCAAAACGATGTGAGAAAAGACTCCAAAGAGGGTAAGCTCACAGCAAACTGGTCTGGCCCATTCAGAATAGTTGAAAATCTAGGAAATGATGCTTATAGACTAGAAGAGTTATCAGGAAAGGCTATTCCAAGAACATGGAACACTTCCCACCTTAAGTTTTATTTTAGTTAAAGTTATGTAAGTAGGTGATGTACTCTTTTTCCTATCCCGGTCTTTTTCCCACGAGGTTTTGGCCAGGAAGGTTTTAATGAGGCACACCCGGAAAAATAAATAAATAGAATCATTTTCAGTTGTGATATTAGGCAAGAATACTGTTATATGGTCAAAAATTTATTTATGAAAAACTAAAAACCTAAAAAGGTTGACCGAGCTAAAATCGATCGATTTGAAGTCGAAATGCTGGACCTAAAGAGGCAAAAACTAAGAACCTAAAAAGGTTTACCGAACTAAAAGTGGCCGAGTTGAGGTCGAAATGTCAAGCCTAAAAAGGTAAACAACATATAAAGGTAGTTAAAAACCTAAAAAGGTTGACCGAGCTAAAAACGACTAAGTTAAGGTCGAAATGCCGAACCTAAAGAGCTAAAACTAAAGACCTAAAAAGGTTGACAGAGCTAAAATCGACCGAGTTAAGGTCGAAATGCCGAACCTAAAGAGGGAACAACTAAAGACCTAAAAGGTTGTCCGAGTTAAAATCGACCGAGTTGAGGTTGAAATACTGAGCCTAACAAAGGTAAACAACATCTAAAGGTAGTTAAAAACCTAAAGATGTAATCTAAGCTAAGATCGACCAAACCAAGGTCGAATGGCTGATCCAAAAAAGGCAACCAATGCCTAAGAAGGTAAGTAAAAACCTACAGGTATTCCGAGTTCCAAAACTCGAGTAAGCCGAGTAACACGCAAAAATGTAAAAGCCGAGCACAAACTTAGAAAAAAGTTACAAGCTCGAGCTCTAAAAGCCAAAAGGAAAAAACGAGGCATGAACATAAAAAACTCAGAAAATTTTCTAAGTTTGAAAAGTCAAAAGCAACTCGTGATCTAGAAACTAACATGTAATTCCATTAATTAAAGGGGCAAAGCCCATGAGTACAAAAGGTTCAGAACGAAAAGGGCATTACCCTAGGAACAAAATACAAGAATTATTTTTTCTACGTTATTCATGGGCATCCCCATGAGCAACGATTCCAGCAGGAGTAGAGTTGAAGATATCCTCGGCACCCGGAGGAATAGTGGAAGATGGATCAGGTAAAGCCGTTCCCCCGTTTCCCCCCTCCTCAACCATTTGCTCCTCAACTTCCCCTTCCTCCTGGCTTGCCTCTTCTTCATCCTCGAGCAAGGACAAAGGAACCATAATTCCATCCTTGTTGAAGTCTTTGTCCACATCCACTTGGGAGTAGTCAGCATCTGGGTTGAAGCGTTGAATCTGTTTCACAGCACGAAAGAACCCACTGACGTGCTCCTTCATGACGGCAGCCTCAGCTTCACTTACATCAAAATGAAGCTTTAGAGTGGCTTCCTTCTCGACATACAGGGACTGGCGAAGCTCGAGGTTGGCCTCCTTCTCTTTATGAAGTTCCTCGGCAGCCTTCACAAGGCTGAGCTTCTCGGCCCTCTCCTTGTCTAGCTCAGCTCGGAGGAGGCGTTGGTTTTCTCCATCTCGGCCTTTTGTGTTTTCAGCTGACCAAGAGATCGAGCCTGTTCTTCACATTTAGTGACGGCTTGAGCCAGCTCGTCATGCACTAATAAAACGCGAGCGGCGTCGGCCTTCATAGCGTCCATCCTCTTCACATTATTTGATAATTCATTACCCCAAAAACGGGTAATGGATGAAATACAGAGAGAATAGGCGGCAGCGGCCTCCATACTTGCCTCCGGTCCCTGCTCCAGCAACGACCGAGCATCGGTGAGCTTGAGAACTTGGCCATCTATAAGTGGGCCAGGATTAAAATCATTACCCCAGAGTGAGTTGATCCCAGGGTTACAGTGGCCGTTATACCACTTTGCGTCCGAAGTTAGATCAGTCACGAAGGGCGACCCTTCAACCCGCTCCTCGGTGATAGGCTCTTCGCAGATCATAGGAAAGGGAGAAGTACTCCGCCTCGAAATCTCAATTTGAATGTCAGCCCTAGCCCGCTTGGAAGGACGGGCACCGAGATCAGCAGCTGTAGTAGTCTTCTTCTTTCTCTTCTTGTCCGCAGCCGGAGCTGAAGCACCAGTAGCCTCTTGATGCGCCAACTTCTTTAGCAACACTTTATAATTAAACTTTCCCATGATCACTGAAGAAGAAGTCAACCGAGTAAAAAGGCAGAATTTTGAAGTCCATCAACAATATCTGAAGAAAAAAATACTTACGATCAAAGTCGGCACGCCGAGTGGAAGAGGTGGGTAATTTTAAAAGCCTCCCACAAGACAATGGCCGAGGATAGAGTTTCAAAATCTCCACATTGGCTCGCTCATCACCGGTCATAGAACCCAGGTCATAACTGGAAAATTTGGAAGGATGGGGCTGCCAATAAAAGGGAAACCTCGGCTCTCCTTCAGAATTTAAAAATACAGATTCATGGCCTTCGGAAGGTCGGACCTTGAAAATTTCTGACTTAAAAAACTTATAAGAACTCTTATAGAGACCGATGATACCTCTACCCTCAACCCCACTAAGAGAAATCCATCCAATTCGGTCCTTGAACCGAACTTTATAAAAATAAAGGAACTTGGGAGCGGTAGCCGTCATCCCTATTTGACTACATAGGATCTGGAAAGCCTTCAAGAAGGCCCAACTGTTGGGATGCATTTGAGTAGGGGTGATGTTCATGATTCTCAGAACGTCGCACTCAAATTGGGTAAAAGGAAGGGTGACACCGATATGTTCAAAAAAAGTTTTATAGACATAAGTAAAGTGTGGCTCGACGGGGAGAGCTCTCAGGAAAACATGCTCTTCATCTGAGCAAGGCAAACATCGAACAGAAGCAGGGACCTGACAAATTTCGTTCTTAACACTCCTAAGGGATTCACGACTCCTAAAGTTAGAAAAGAGCACCCCTACTTCAGGTCTAACCCAGGAATACCCAGGAATGGTAATGTCTGGAATGGGCTCTTTAGGAACCCTTGCGGCGCGCTTGCGGCACTTAGGGGCAGTAATGGCTGCAGGAGTAGCAGAGCTACTCTCATTAGAAGATGAAGAAGAGGATTTAGGGTTATCTCCATTACCCTTCGAAGGAGGCGAAGAATGGGGAGATTCCTCGATAGGATCTATTTCAGGTTCTATGATTTGAACCTCATTGGAGGCATTCTGAGATACCTCAAAGGAAGGTTGCATGACCAAATAAAGAAGCATTAGAGCCAAATAGAAATCGGAAGAAATGGGAAGGACGTACCTGGAAGGAAAAAGAGAATGCAAAAAGCTTGGAGAGGAAGAGCTCGAAGAAGAAGGGTTTTAACAGAGAGGATGCGAGTTAACTCTTTAGCAAATTTGAACCAATTTATACCAGAAACTTTGTCACTTCAAAGTTTAATGTTACTTTCCAAAAAGTAATAATGAAAGCCGGTGTGCGAAGGAAGAGAAACATCTCTTCAGAGCTGCACAAATTTGAGACACCAATAGCACAACAACACGTGTCGAGTACATCGGAAAACGTACTGCAGTAGTTAAAGACTTGAGCATGCAGCCGACGAGTTGGTCTTGGAAATGAGGCCATAAAGGCCACGAGTCACAAGCGTCACAGGTAAGCCTTGCCTTAATGACAAAGTCAACGTCTCTTTTTATCTCAGGAACAGAGAAACTTTGGTCACACCACAAAACTAAGACGACTACCTCCGTCTCGGCTAGGCTCGGCTCCTTCAATGAAGCTTCCACGCATTAAAGAAGCTAAAAGCTTGGGGGGCTTGTATATGGGCCGAGGTGTAAAGCTCTCCAACTGGAAGTGTGAAGCTTGGCCACTTACCTCGCCAACTTGAAAGGCTAAAGAGACCAAGTTTCTAAGCTCGGTCATCGAGGTTGAACGATTGGCCGAGGTATAAGATCAGTCATTAAGACTATGGTAAAAAGGGGAAGAGAACCTACACCATAAACCTTAGATTCTCCAAATAAGGTTTTTAAAGGCCAAGCTCGGCTACTATCATGAAAACTTTTATGCTTCAACTAGCTCAAAGCTTGGGGGGACTTGTGTACTGGCCGATGAGTAAAACCCGGCCACCGAGCTTAGATCCAGTAAAGGTGGGAAGGATAAGATATTGATATTATCTTTAATAATCCTGATATTATCTCAAATAATCTTATCCGGTTAGAAGAGATAAAATCCCTCAAATTAAGGAAATCATATCTCAAAGAAGATTTAAGAGATAAAAGGAGATAAATGCAGATCTCTTAAAGATATGGGGATCCTATTATAAATGGAGGAGAACCCAAAAGAGACTCACTTTTCACTAACTTAGGTGAATCTCCCTTAAGCGTATTAGAGAAACTAGCTCGACCAAGAGACTATTGAAGATTCCTTGCTCGCTGGTATTCATCAGATACAAGATTAGGGGATTGAGATCATTGTATGACGAATGGTTGAACGGAGAACTATGCTTGGATTTGATTCCCATTGAGATACGTATGACCGGAATACAATATTATGTCAAGTCATAATCTAAAACAACTCAAGTGTTCATTCTTAGTTAGACGTTCTACGACGAGATTCCGAAAAGTCGGATCTCGGCATGACATTAGGATTTCATTTGCCAACATTGAATTTGAATGTTTGTCACATGCAGATGTGGTTCATACAACTTATTTGACACATTCAATGGTATGGAACAAAACTTTTTTTGCAGCTTCATAGTTTTTTTTCTTTTTAGGAGGGCATATTAATGACTAATATACAATCTCATGTTTCATTTAATTAATTATTAATGTAATAAATTTTTTTAATTAATTTTATTTTTTTATAATTTAATTTAAATTAATAATTTTAATGATATTCTTAAAATAATTAGCCTCAATTGTACTTTTGGTCCCTGAAGTTTTTCAATTGTGCGATTTTGGTCCCTCAAAAATTTTCATTGTACTTTTGGTCCCTCAAATTTTTAAATTGTGTGATTTTGGTCCCTCAAAAATTTAATTGCACATTTAGTCTTCTAATTTTTTTGAAGTGTACAAAATCAGTCATTCCGTCCATGACTAATCAACGTGCAATTAAATTTGAGGGATCAAAATCGTACAATTTAAAAGTTGAGGGTTGAAATGTGCAATTAAAATTTTTGAGAGATCAAAAGCGCACAGTTGAAAAATTTGAGGGACCAAAAATGCAATTAAAATTTTTAAGGAACCAAAATCGTATAGTTAAAAAAGCTGAGAGACCACAATTGTTTATCATCTAATTATTGTAGTAAATAATTGGGAGTCAAGTTATTTTTATATCTATTGGATAAGATGAAGCTTTAGATTTGAAATATTTTTACTTCTATATGTTTTTTTTAAAAAGAATTGGTAGTGATTGCGTGCAAGCTCTGTTTTGGTGATGTGCGCGTTTGATGGTAGTGAGCAAAAATGAAGAGAACGTCAGGATGCAAAAAAAGACGAGCATTGGCTCGTGACCCTGACACACTAGTGAGGTGGACTTGGGAAATATGGGAGGAATGATTTATATATATAAAATGGGGGTACCATAAGGTGTCTCTTTATTTTTTGAGTATATTTTTGAAAAGTATGTATACAAAGAAGATAAAAAAATAAGTCAGAGATAGAGATAAACATATACGGTGTTATATACGGTGTCCAAAATTTGTGTTCAAATAACATAATTCATTATGATGGCGATCGCGAACAAGATCCACATATCTCCGGGATGTATGTTGTATTAGGAAGTTGCAAGGTGCACGGTGATAGTTGTGGCTACACACTCAAGAGGAGGAAGGATTGAGTTCTAAAACTTTTCAGCACTTTAAGAAAAAAACATAACTTTCTTCGAAAAACATTTTCACACAATGTTTAACAAAGGATTTTAGTATAAAGAATCAATTACAAAAGCATTCATAAATATCCAATCAAGAAAACATGCATATGACAAATATATCAAGTCTAAGGTAAGAAGAATGCTCAAGCCGATTTATCCTAGTTTAGTTATCTCCATCCGGTAACCTACATCCAGTCCTCACTCTAATCTGGGTTTTATCCTCTATAATCATAAATTTTACAATATCCAATTACATTCACCTCAAGGCCTCACTACCTTGAAAAACTTACCAAAAGCACACTTGCCTTGTCAACCCAAGGATCCCTTCTATCCCTGTAAGTCAACTAAGAGATACCCTCTCTTAAATCACCAAGGCTTCACTACCTTGAAAAACTTCACCAAAAGCACACTTAGTGAAAGCACACTTTGAATGAAAGCTTTTGACTCTATAAGTTAGATATTACAAATTGAAGCACTTAATGAATATCACACTTTTCTATCAAAGATGAAGCTAAATAGGAAACATAGAAATTGTGTTTGAAAATTCTAAATAAATTGATTGTTGAAAAGTGTTTCTATAATGTCCTTCTATAGTAATATGAAGAAATAGATCCGTTGGACAAGTTGTAGATTCAGTTAGAATCATGACAGGATCAATTTTCAAAAACTGTGACACGAAATAATCTATGTTCTTATGTATATCGATTTCCTTCTTGAGTACACATATTGCTATCTTGTGTACATCGATGTATATATGAACATTCAACCTAGAAACGTATACATAGATTGTGTAGACAGATTGAGTTCATAAACTCAAATCATGAAGCTTCTAGTTTGAATTATACATAGGTGTATGATTTGGTACATTGATGTATACTTCATTTTTCTCAAGAACTGGTTTTAATACACATTGCACACTTCTCGTAAATAGGTGTATAACACGATTTTCACGTACACTAGACAAATTAACTGAGGATACACATGCGTAACACACAGGTATACAACTTCACATAATCTTTTTCATTTAAAATCTTTTGAAAAATCCTTTTTCATAAAAACTTTATTGATTATACTCTTTAAAACTTAGTTTTTCGTTTGTTTCCCAAGAGCTTTATCAAGAGATTAAGTGTGCCATCCTTACAAAAACATCTCAAAGGTTGAGATCTTCAATTGACTTGGTCTTGATGCTTTGTTCTTTGTGATTTCCTTTGAATCTTTGAATCTCATGATCTTCTTTGATCTTTATCCTTTGATCATTTGACATTCTCCTTCATGAGTAAACTTGTAAACACTTGAACATTTTACTAGTGCATAATCAAATTGAAAAACTCATATAAAATTCATATTGTTTATCATACATCAAAATCTCAAAAGGGCATATTCTTACACAAGGATGATGATGGTGGTGGAGGTAGAGGCAAAGTCCAAGCGTGGTTGCGGTGGTGATGAGGCGACTGGGTGACAGATTCTACCATAGGGGTTCAAAATTGTGAACACCCAATTTTGTTGTTACGACCCAAAAAACTCAAGCCGTGACCGATGCACAGGCTTACAATCATAGTCTGGTCTGCTTAATTCAGAAACATATTTGATAGAAAATAGATTTTTTACTAAAATTTCGACAGAGTCTCCTTGACAATTTTAATAGCCAAAAACAAGAAATCACTTGCTAAAATATTCATATTATCATTCAAAAGTTCCAATGACACAAAATACATCAAGTTAGGTATTCCAGACCATTAACACAACTCAAAAGAATCTAATACTAGTTCTTATAGCTGCAGAGTAAAAAGACTTTCAAAATACACAAAAAGGACCTCCAAAACAAAGGGGCCTACCCCCCAAGGAAGCGAACTTCCTAACAATCAAAAACTGTTAGCAGCCAACTACTCAACTGCCTGGGAATCTGTATGGAAAAATAAGAAGGGCGAGTCACACAAACTTGGTGAGGGCATAACAACCACCATGGACTAGAAGAGAAACATACTAACTGATGAATGTGTAAAATATGTTAGTTTGGAAGTGTAATTAGGAAAGAGTTTGTAAATAATCCTAGAAATTATAGGAAAAGTGATAAGAAAATGTACACATTCATTTGAATAGTGTTTTGATCATGAGACTTCAATTTATATTGAAAATATACTTAAAAGAGGTTGAAAATGTGCAGGAATAGTATCACAGCGCTCAGCCCTCCAATTGGACGCTCAGCGCTAGCAGATTGGAAGGAAGCTAGCGCCCAGCTCTAGCAATTGGAGCCCAGCGTCCAGCAGAAGAAGAAGGGCGCCCAGCGCCAGGTAGCATGGGCTAGCGCCCAGCTCTAGGAAATAGCGCCCAGCGCTAGTGCTTCAGGAGCAGAAGATGTTTGGCGCCCAGCGCAGCTGGGCGCCAAATGGCGCCAGGCAGCGAGCGAGAACCCAAGATAAATACGTTTTGAACAGATTCGAAAGGGGACTTTTTGGTCATTTTTACTCTGATTCTAATCTGTGTTCTCTGAGAGGGTGTTGAAACCAGGGAGTTCAAGAGCTTTCGGAAGAGAGGATTGAAGAATCCATGGCTTCTCTACCTCAGATCTTTTCTATTTCTTCTAGATTTCATCTTGTAACTATGAGTTTCTAAATTCCATAGGTTAGGATAGGATGAGTTCAATCAGACCTTGATGTAAGTTCGTTCCAACTCTGATCTCAATTCAGATTCATTCAATTTGAGTAATCTTTTCAATGCTTAATGCGTTTCCTGAATTGGCCATTCATGAAATTGATCATATGAATGAATGCATAATTGGAAAATGTGTGTTCATGCTAGAACTGAATTAGATTACCACTGTGAGGTTGATTCTAGGAATAGAACTTCATTGCAGTGCATTCCTTGTAAGCTTTGTGCCTATTGCTTGTGCTAATTCTGATTCACCTAAGGAATTAGGGTTCATAATTTGTAACAAAGGATTATCACCTAAGGAATTAGGGATAGATCTAAATCAGTGGCTTGAATGTCAATTAAATGAATTGAATTGAATATTAGGGTTCTGTGAGCTACATCAAGTGAAGATTGAGTGATTCCGATTCCTAACCGTTTGAAATACTTGATTCCTTTTAATTGTTCATTTGTTTTCCATTGTATTGATTGTGTGATAACAGAAAACCTATTTCGATTACCTTTGTAACAATACTTAATTCAACATCTCAGTTAAATGCTGGAACTATGAGTTTTATCCGTTCAAATATCGATTGCTTAGTTTTCATTGTTACTTGAATCTCAATCCTCGTGGGACGATACTCTACTCTCATTATTATTACTTGTACGATTTGGTGCACTTGCCAAACCTTCAACAAGTTTTTGGCGCCGTTGCCGGGGATTGTTGATCAATAGCAACAAAAACAAAAGCATTTGTTAATTTGAACATTATTTTTCTGTTTCTCTGCGAAAATTTTGAATTAGTGCATGCTCTGAAATTCTCTTGAAAATCTTGTGCAGTGTATGCGAGGTAAAGCAACAAGCGAGCTGTTATTTGATCCAGAAATTGAGAAAACAGCAAAGAAGAATCGAAAGAAAACAAGAGAGCAAAAACAGAGAAATAAAAATTTGGCAAAAGAAAATCCTTCTTCATCTCAAGTCCAGCAAGAGGTGATCATGGCTGGAAATGTGGATAGGAACCGGAGAACATTGGGAGAGTATTCCAGTGGTCCAACCAACCGGAATCACTCAAGCATTGTTAGACCACCGGTAGCTGCGAACAACTTTGAGATCAAACCGGCTTTACTCAATATTATGCAGCAAAATCAGTTTGGAGGAAGTGAAGCCGAAGATCCGAATAGTCATATCTCGAATTTCATAGAGATATGTGAGACTCTCAAGATCAATGGGGCCACCGATGATGCGATACGACTGCGGTTGTTTCCTTTTTCACTAAGAGATAGAGCTAAAGCATGGCTCCAATCTCAACCTCAAGGAAGCATCACAACTTGGGACGATTTGGAAGGGAAGTTCTTAGCAAGGTATTTCCCACCGTCCAAGTTTGTGAAGATGAGGGGTGAAATCTCAAGCTTTATGCAACGTGATGGTGAAACCTTATATGATGCTTGGGAAAGATTCAAGGAGTTTCTAAGAAAGTGTCCCAATCACGGCTTTGATGATCTTCAACAAATGCAGATTTTTTGTAATGGATTGAGGCCATCAACAAAGCTTATGTTGGATGCTTCGGCCGGAGGATCTATGAATTCCAAAACAGCGGAAGAGGCCTTAAGGTTGATTGAAGCTATGGCATCCAATGATTATCTGATGAACCATGACAGAGGGAACACATCAAAGAGAGGGATATGGGAGCTTGAGTCTCAAAATGCAATATTAGCTCAAAACAAAATCATCACAAATCAATTGGATGCAATCACACAGCAACTAAAGGCTATGAGTCTAGGACCAACACAAGGACAACAAGTCATGAGCTGTGATTTTTGTGGAGGAGGGCATGATAATGGTAAGTGTGAAGCATCTCTAAGTTCTCAAGAGGAAGCAAAGTACATGGGGAATTTTCCAAGACAAGGGCAGAATTTGCACTCCAACTCTTATAATCAAAATTGGAAGAAGCACCCTAACTTTCCTTGGTCACAAGAAGCTCCACAAGACAATACACCTTCACAACAACCACTACTTCAAAATCAACCACATCGTGATACCGATGAGAGGATGAACAAGTGGGAGAGCACTCTTGCACAATTCATTCAAGTCACCCAATCTAACTTCAAGAATACCGATGCATCAATAAAGAACCTTGAAGTGCAGATTGGACAGCTTTCTAGTGCATTAAGTGCAGGAGTTTGTGGAAAAAACACTAATAATCCAAAGGAGGAGTGCAAAACCATCATGTTGCTAAGTGGAGAGCTAGTAGAGCCGGGTGTTAAGCATTCCTCAAGTCAAAATGCTGAAAATTCTGCATTGAGAAAGGAGATAGTTGATACTGAAGAGAAAGAAGAAAGTTCAAAAAGGAAAGAAAAGGAGGAACCTCAAGATGATAGGAAGGAAAAGAAACTGAAATTAGTTGATGAAAATTCTATCTTGAGAAAGACAAAGAGTCAGCTTTTGAAAGAAGGGGGCAAGCCGCAAGAGATTCCTTCTTATGTGAAAGTGCCATATCCAATCGAGAAGAAGAGGAAAAAGAAAGAAGAGCAATCTAATAGGTTCTTGGATACCTTCAAACAATTGCATATAAATATTCCTTTTGCTGAAGAATTAGAGAGTATGCCATCAAATGCCAAGTTCATGAGAGAATGGCTTGAAAAGAAGAGAAAGACTGAATCAAGTGAGGTAGTGGCTTTGACTGAAAACTGTAGCTCAATTCTCCAACACAAGCTTCCACCTAAGTTGAGGGATCCCGGATCCTTTACCATTCCTTGCGTCATTGGAGATGTAATAAAGGCTAGAGCCCTATGCGACCTTGGGGCAAGTATTAATCTAATGCCATTATCCATGATGAAGAAGCTTGGAATTCATGATGTGGAACCAACCATGATCTCATTGCAACTTGCAGATAGATCAATTAGGAGACCATATGGTTTGGTGGAGGATTTACTTGTGAAAGTAGGAAAGTTCATATTTCCCATGGATTTCTTTGTGATGGACATTGAGGAAGATGTGAGTATTCCGTTGATTTTTGGAAGACCCTTCTTGGCTACCGCCGGAGCGTTGATAGATGTATCAAAAGGCGAGATTATACTGAAGGTGAATGAAGAACAAATGGTTATGAACATGTTTGATAAGGAGCTTATGGGAACTTCACCAACTACTCATGCTCAAGTTCAATTTGTGCAAAGCCAGGAAATCCAAGAAGTTCGCAAGGATGAACATGAGAAGAAAAAGAAGAGCAATGGGAACAGAAAGAAAAAGAAGAAGAGGAAGTCTCAATGGTCATCTCAATTCCAACCACTTTGGCCAAAAGAAGATGATTCATCAAAGAAGGGCAATACACCATTGGTTAATGGTGGGAATAATGTGACCAGTGGTGGCAAGAAAAGCAACAAAAATGCTCCATTTTTCTGTTCATTCAAGCCACCTTGAGCATTAAATAATCGGCGTCAAGCTAGTGACGTTAAAGAAGCGCTTCTTGGGAGGCAACCCAAGATTAGATTAGATTTTATTTGAAATTTTTTTTTTTCCTTATCTTTCATCACACATTATGATGCATCTTACTGTGTAAAGTTCATTCTGACATTTGGTACAGATTTGAGTAGGCCAAAGAATTAGCAGCAGAGGAAGTGGGAAAATTTGAAGGTAAACTGCTAACGCTGGGCGCTCTGCTTGACGCCCAGCATAGGAAAAGTCAGAGACTACCAGGATGAGTGGCGCTGGGCGCTCCACAGGAAGGACGAGCGCTGCAAATTTCTGTAGCTCGTGGACAGCGAGCGCTGGGCGCTAGACAGCCAGAGCTGGGCGCTAGGCAGCCAGAGCTGGGCGCCCAGGGGGAGGCTGAGCGCTGTTTCGTTTAAAAAAAAAAAAAAAATTCACATTTGTGCAGAAGAAAGGGGGTGCTCTAAACTCTGTCTTAATTTTTCTTTACCCTCTTTCATTTGTTAGTTAGTTGTAGGAATAAATTGCCCAAACTTGCATATATTGCACAACTTGTGTTGAATGGATTTTTGTGTATATTCTCTTGTGAGCATGACTCTTTTGCTTGGCTGGAATTCCTAACATGATGCATTTTAGACCTGCTAAGCATATGATTTCATTAAAACCATTGATTCTTGTGAATTGTTTATGACAATTTTTCATGCTATGATTGATGCAATGTTGGATGCATGGATTTTCTCTTGCACATAACCATTAACTGTGAGCTTTTGAGCCCAAATGCTCTGGCACATTATCCAGATGATTTGATTTCTCTCATGTGTGATTGTCCATCACTTGCATGTTCTCACCTTTTCTTGCCTTGCATGCTTGTCATTATTGCAATGTTCTTGCATATGCATAAATGATTGAGGCATTAATTCTTTGTTTAAGCTTAGTGCCATAATTGCCAACCTATCATTTACCATTGTTAAGCCCAATTGAGCCTTGACTTATTGTTCTTGGTATGATAGCTCATTACAAGCATAAAAAGTGATAAAACCATTTTGTCCCACTACTTTAGCCTAGAGGAATGTTTGGACTTAAGTTTGGGGTTGTTCTCTTGCTTAGGGACAAGCAAGCAAATAAAGTTTGGGGTGGTAAGTAGGCCACTAAAGATGCCTACTAAAACTTGGCACAATAAAATCAAGTAACTTTAATGAAGCATATATATATATATATATATATATATATATATATATATATATATATATATATATATATATATATATATATATCACTTAAACTTGAAAATTTAACTGTTACAAATAAAACCATTTTTAACACCCAATCTAGCTAAAGAGGTAAAAATATAAATGAGTAAAATGACAAAACACAACTTTAAAGAAATTTTTAATCACAGTGTGGTCACACATGAGAGAACAAAAAATCTGAGGCGGCTTCATCTCGTTGATAGCTCTCTCCTCCTAAGGATGGCTTCTCCTCTAGGGGCGGCTCCATCTAACGAAATGCCCCATCCTCTTTCAAGTCACATCAATCATATCTCATCGAGGGCGGCTCCATCTCATTTATAGTCTTTCCGTGGAATGGTGGCTCCATCTAATAGATAGACCTCTCCTCCTGGAATTACATAACTAAGTGCATCTAGACCGTTACCATCGCTAATGACTACGAGATTCTAATATGGATTCCCAAATCACAACACTCAAATTTTTTTTAGTTTGTATCAACCTCTTAAAGAATAAAATTTCCAATCTCGTATTTCAAATTCATCTGTTGTCAAATAATTGCTCTATACAAATCTCAGGTATAAGCAAAATCATTTAATAAAAATCCATAACCTTAAAATAGTTAGGCATGGTTAAAATGAATGCCAAAGGTATGTTTCTCGAATATAATTGCAATTTTTTTTAAATATAACAAGATAATTAGAAAAAAATATTTATAAAATATTTAAAATACGTCGCAAAGATTATTATCCACTAACAAATATGAAGAGACAACAAATCTACTCCCAACAACTCCAACGAAAGCAGAAGATGCTAACTGACAGATCTCAAAGAGCCCAAGTGTGTGGTTTATGGAGTTAGAATCTTTCTTCCTTCAGAAAGCTCCAATCCTAACCCAAAAATCACTACAACTTAGCTTCCTAAAAAGAAAGTGGCAGCACTTCAAGATTTCCACAATAATCCCACAATAATGCTTGAGATTGGTAGAATGGTAGGAAATGGAACTAAAAGAAAGAAGGAAAAAGAAGCAAGGAGAGGGAGAGAGGACGTCAGGGTGGGTGGGGTTTAGCAAGAAAGAAAATCAAGGGGGTGGGAGTAATGTTGTAGAAGCTTCGAGTAAAAGAAACTGGATAAAAAGACCTTTTTACCCTTTTTTTCTTTTTAAAACTGAAACGGTGCATTTCATTTGTTTGAGCTGATTTCTTTTGATTAATAAAAGAAGAAAATAAAATAATTTTAAAATAATAAATAATAAAATAAAATTGGATTTTAGCCTGAATTATAGAAGTTGGGCTCATAACTTTTTTTAAATAAATAGACAAATGATAAGGATAAAATAGAAGAAAGATAAGTGTGATCAGGGGCGGAGCCAGGCTTCGAAGATGGGGAGGGCCAACTAGAACAATCAAAGTTTATCCAAAAAAATATATATGTATTAAGTTTCATATAAAATATTAATTACATCAGTAATCTATCAAAATACAGAACATCTTTCTTGCATATCACAAAAATCATCTACAATTAAATCTATACTAAACTTTTCAGCAATATTCTTTTAAATGTATACTAGTAGACAATCAGTTAAAAATTCATCTTCGATCTTGTTACGAAGTGTTGTCTTGACTATATTCATAGCTGAAAATGATCGCTCTATAGTAGCGGTAGAAACAGGAAGCGTGAGAATAAGAGTTATCACTTTATACACAAGAGGATAAGCTTCTGCTTTTCTAGTTTTTATCAACCAATGACACAAATCAGAAATAGTTTCCAATGCTTCAAAATCAGGAATTTACCTCACATGATCAAAGTGCTCAAATTGCTTCCTCAATTGTATCATCTCATATTCTGCAAAATCTTGTGGGTAAAATTTCTTTACCAGCCGACAAATGTCATCAATTCTGAATGATATCCGCATTTCTCTCGGATCTAAAGCCGAACTAAGAATGAGTAGTTCCACCATGTTATCGTTGAATATGTCATTCAATTCCTGCAATTGAGAGTCTATCACAACATCAAAAATATTAACTTTATAATAATGCTCTATTGTAATGTCATCTTGTTGATGGTGGGCGATTCCTCCTCTTGCAATATAACGAGCATTAAAATCTTGTATAGGTATGTTGACTGATTCGCAAAAAGATTTGACATTTGCAACCAATTCAAACCCTCCATCATACTCAACTTTTGAATGAGAGACTTAGTAGATGAAGACAAATGCATTGCATTTAAAATATCTTGATATTTGAGTTGCAAGGATTGGCAAAGCGCATTAAAAATCTCCAAAATTCTTCTCATGATGTGTAGAATAAAAACAAATTCAAAAGAAGTTAACACCTCATAACATGCTTCTGCTTCAATTCGTTGAGCAGCTATAGTTCCATCCTCAATAATATTCAAGAAAACATCACATGTCGCACTGAACATCTTCATCAAGCTAGAAATGGATTTCATGTGAGAACTCCAACGGGTACCACCCGCTCTTTGTAAAGAACCAATTTGATTACGCCCTTTCCCACTTTCAAGCTCACCATTCTGAAGTAAATGTGCAACATTTGCAGCATGAGCATCTTTTAATTGGTCATTACGTTTACATGATGCACCAACAATATTGACAAAGGAGTTCAACTTGATAAAAAACTTGTGGATAGGAATAACTTCTTTAGATGCAGCAACTAATGCCAATTGCAAACGATGAGCAAAACAATGGACATAATAAGCATAAAGACATTCATTTGAAATCAAAGCTTGCAAACCATTCAATTCTCCATGCATGTTACTCGCAACGTCATAACCCTGTCCTCGAATAGATTGAACATCAAGATCATGATCGGAAAGGATAGTACAAATACCATTTTTCAATGTTAATGCAGCAGTGTCATAGATATGAATAAGCCCAAAAAAGCATTCCTGCACATAGCCATCTTTGTCATCAAACCTCAAAATAAGTGACATTTGCTCTCTTTTAGATTCATCTCGAGCTTCATCTACTATTATGAAATATTTTGCATCACCAATCTCTTCACGAATGACATTTCTCACTTTATTTGCTAAGACATGTAAAATTTTTTTTTTGGTATTGTTAGTGATATATATGAGGCATTTCGTGGAGCTTTATCCAAAACTTCTGCCACTTTATCATTATAAGAAGCTATGAAACTCAATAGTACCAAAAAATTTCCACGATTATCTGATGTCTTAGACTCATCGCGACCTCTAAAAGAACATCCTTGGAATGCAAGCCACCTAATTGCTTCAATTGAAGTTTTCAAACGAAGTCTATTTTCTGCAATTTCTTGCGATGTAAAGTTCTCAAACCTTCTTGCTATGTGTGATGGTTGGTTCATAAGATCTACACATGCTCTCTCAGCATTCCTGTGAGCTGAAGTGAGATCTTTTCCGATATGCACCAAGAATGAATAATTTTTTCCATCCCTCACCTTTTTCCATGATCGAAATCTGTTAACAGTAAATGTATCTAATGCATGAGGTCCATCTTTGTTATGGAATAAAAAGCATGGTAGACAGAATACAACATCTACACTGGGAGAATATTCCAACCAAGATGGAAATAACTTAAACCATGATGGTTGAAAACTACGAGCATGTTTTTATGGAGATTTTGGATATGTAGAAAGAAAACATTGATACAGACCTGCTTTAATGTAAGCTCTTCGAACTTCATCACGCTTCACAATTGGATATTCCCATATCTGTGGTCGTAATCCTGGATCATGCTCTAATGAGTTGATATCAAATCCTTCTTTGACTCCAACTCTTAAAGATTTTGCGGAACGATCTTCAGAATTCAATTGATCACTCTTCACAGATAGATTTGACTGTTGATCAGATGTTTGAATTTCAATATTCTTCCTTTTAAAGTAACCATCAATTTTAGATGGTTTCTTCATCTAAAAAATTTATAAAAGTAATGAGACAAAAATTAAATTAATAAAATTTAATTTAAATTAAGTTAATAAAAACAAGTTTAAAATTCATCTAATAAATAATATCTACAATAATTAAAAAAATTATAAGATAAATTCCCAACCCACCCAACGAAGCAAATATATATAAAAGAAAAACGTACATGTAGAACAAGTATATAAAAGAAAAGTAACGTGAAGGAAGAAGGATGAAAAGAATGAGAAAATTAACGTACAATTGAAAAGCATAAAAAATTGATAAAGGGAAAAAATAGTAGAAATATATAAAAGAAGAATGTATTTTACCTGTGCAGTTCGTAGAATACAAGCACACACTACAAATCCACTAAAAAGATGATATATATATATATATATATATATATATATATATATATATACACCCTAAACCCTAAACAAAAAATTCAAAATGATTTTTTAAAACCTGAATATGAAGAAAAACGAAAATGGTTCTTTTCTTCATTCTCACAGTCTGAAATAAGACAATATCGTGAAAAATATTTGTCTTATTTGGAGGAGGTAGAGGACGACACTATTCCCTACTTCGAATGGTTTCAAAATCACTGTTTTCAAAATTTAGAATTAAAAACTCTTAATTCTGCAAAGAAAATTTGGAAAACAACTAAGGGTAAAGAAGTAATTTCAGTTATTCCACCTTTGGAAGATATCACAATTCCAAATGTCGATAACATTGAAATTACTGCTTCTCCTTTCAAATCAATGAAAGAAGATGACAAAATTTTAACTGTTCAAAATCCGACAAGATATGACATAAAAAATATTCAACATCAATTGAATTATACAAATCAACTGTTGTATCAAGTTGCCAGTACAACTGATGATTTTGATACACCTGTTAAAATGGAATCTTCTTCAAAATCAAGTTCAAAATTAAATAAACCTTTGATTACTCCATATTTATTAGATGAAATAAATAAACAATTAGCATCTTTAAAACTGTCATCATCAAAATTAAATGTTTTGAAAAATGAAGATGTTTTAGAACTTGAAAAGTAATTCCAAGATTCTGATGTTGATGTTATCAATAAAATAAAAAACACATCAAGATCTTATCCCACTTCTAGAAACTATTATCACAGGCCCACTTTGCCTGATATTCAATTTGAAGATAATAGTTTGGATAATGCTTCACAGTACAATGGTGAAGGCATTGTCGAGTGGAATATTGATGGGTTTTCTGAACATCAAATCATGAGAAAATTGGAAGAAATGTCTATGGCTGCTACAGCCTATAGAGCTAGAAATAATAGTGCTGTTTCAACATGTAAAATTTTAATACAAGGTTTCACCGGCAGTCTGAAAGGTTGGTGGGATAATAATTTGAGAGAAAATGAAAGACAAGCAATTTTAAATTTTACAAAAACTGAAACAAGAAATGATGAGCATGGTCAACCTGTTGAATATCCTATTAATCAACAAGTTGAAGCTCTAATTTTTGCTATATCTCAAGCATTTGTTGGCGACACAAACACTTTTGCTGACAGATCTCTTGAGATATTAAATAATTTGTACTGTCCAACTCTTGGTGAGTTTCGATGGTATAAAGATAATTTTTTAACAAAAATCTATACTAGAACTGATTGTAGAGAAGCTTATTGGAAAGACAGATTTATATCTGGCCTTCCAAAAAAATTTTCTAATAAAGTTCGCACTCAAATAAAATTGGAGTACCCTGGCACTCCTTTGGAGGATTTAACCTATGGAAGGTTAATTTCTATTATAAATAAAACTGGTTTGCAATTTTGCACAGATATAAAAATGCATAGACAAGCAAAATTTGAAAGCAAAACAAACAATAAAGAATTAGGAAATTTTGGTGAACAATTTGGTTATGAGAAATTAACTCCTCCCTCTAAACAAAGAAGAGTTAATACTCAGAAGTTTCCTAAAAAAATTAAAATCTATAAAAAATATAATAAAAAGGAAAAAGAAATTAAACCTTATAAGAAAACACAAAGAAAATCTTAAAAAAAACCATATAATAAAGATTTTAAGAAAAACATAACTTGTTACAAGTGTGGTCGTGTTGGTCACATGGCAAAAGAATGTAGAGTTAAACAAAAAATTAAAGAATTAAAAATGGACGATGAAATTAAAGAACAAATTTCGAAAATCATTCTTTATGAATCTAATTCCTCTGAAGATTCATCTTCTGATGAAGATTCAGATGTTATTTATCAAAATCAAGAAACATCTTCTGATTCTGATACAGCCTGTTTAAGTTGTGGTTGCCTAGGAGATAATTGTGATTGTAAGTTTACAATCAACGTTATCTCAAAGGAAGCAAGAGTTCTTCTTGACTTAATTAGTCAAGTTGAGGACCCACAAGTTAAACTAGCTATGCTAGAAAAATATAAAGAATTAGAATCTCTAGAAGTTGAGAAAAACGAATTTAAAGGTTATTCTTTAAAAGATATTATGAATCCTCAAAATATCCCAGAATCATCTTTTATTCAAGAACATTTGAGTCTTTCTTTTCTATATAAAGAAATCAAAGTTTTAAAATCTGAAATTGCAGATTTAAAACTAAAAACTAAAATTTTGGAACAAAATTTTTCAAAAAACCCCGGGAAAGGTAAGGAAGAAACTATTTCTGCCTCATCTTCTTCCCAAAGTTTTAAAAATGATAATCCCGAGTTCAGTGAAGAAGCTAACTTCTTTCTGAGAATCAAAACTTTACAGCAAAAATGGCATGTGAAAGTAAATTTGAAAATAAACAGTTCTTTTCACAAACCATTTGTTGCCCTTATTGATTCAGGAGCGGACCTTAACTGTATTCAAGAAGGTCTGATTCCTACTCAATATTATCAAAAAACTATTCAAAAATTATATACTACAAATAATGAAAAACTTCAAGTTAAGTACAAACTTGAGGAAGCAAGTATTTGCAATAATGGAATTTGTTTTAAAAATTCCTTTTTACTTGTAAAAAATATGTCAGAACAAATAATACTTGGAACTCCTTTTATAACCCAGTTATATCCCTTTGGAGTTTCTGAAAATGGTCTTACAACAAAAAGGAATAATCAAGAAATTCTTTTCGAATTCTTAAATCCTGTTAAATCAAAAGAATTAAACAATATAAATGAAAATCTTGAAGAAACTAATTTTTTATCTATTATTAATGGACAGCAAAATAAAATAAGTTTTCTTCAAAAGGAAATTCTTTATCAAAAAATTGAAAAACAATTACAAGATCCTTTGATTAAGGAAAAGGTAATTGCTTTACAAAAAGAATTTGAAACAGAAGTCTGTTCTATTATTCCAAATGCTTTTTGGAATAGAAAAATTCACACTGTATCTTTACCGTATGAAAAGGAATTCGAAGAAAGAAATATTCCAACTAAAGCTCGACCTATTCAAATGAATAGTGAGACTTTATAATTTTGTAAAAAAGATATTCAAGATCTTTTAAATAAAAAATTAATTAGGCCAAGCAAATCCCCTTGGAGTTGCACTGCCTTCTATGTTAATAATAATTCTGAAATTGAGCGTGGCGAACCCAGAATGGTTATAAATTATAAACCATTAAATAAAGCTTTGCAGTGGATTCACTATCTTGTTCCTAATAAAAAAGATCTTATCAAAAGGCTGCACGATACAGTTATCTTTTCAAAGTTTGATTTAAAATCAGGTTATTATCAAATAGCCTTAAAAGAAGAAGATAAATATAAAACTGCTTTCACTGTCCCTCTAGGCCATTACGAATGGAATGTAATGCCTTTAGGATTGAAAAATGCACCATCTGAATTTCAAAATATTATGGATGAAATATTAAAGCCTCATTCTGAGTTTGCTTTAATATATATCGATGATATTTTAATATTTTCCAATTCGTTGGAACAACATTTTAAACATTTAAATATTTTCAAAGAAACTATAAAAAGAAATGGAATGGCTTTGTCTGCCAAAAAGACAAAACTTTGCTTAACTAAAATGAGGCTTTTGGGCCATGAAATATTTCAGGGCACAATAACTCCCATCAGCAGAAGCATTGCCTTTGCTGATAAATTTCCAAATGAATTAAAAGATAAAACACAACTTCAAAGATTTTTGGGTTGTTTAAATTATGTGTCAGAATTCATTCCTAATATTAGGATAAAATGTAAGCCCCTATATTCTAGACTTAGAAAGACTAAGAACCCCAAACCTTGATCTAGTGAGTTGTCAGATTTAGTGGCTGATATTAAAAGGGATGTCAAGTCTTTATCGTGTCTTGGTATTCCTCATCCAGATGCAAGTCTTATTGTTCAGACTGATGCATCAGAAAAAGGATATGGTGGCATCCTGCTACAGGTCCTCCCAGAGTCAAAAGTCGAACAGATTGTCCGATATCATTCTGGTCATTGGATCTCCTCACAAGAAAAATATAGTACTATTAAAAAAGAAATTTTATCTATAGTACTATGCATTTCAAAATTTCAAGATGATCTTTTTAATAAAAAGTTTTTACTAAGAATTGATTGTAAAGCAGCTAAAGATGTTTTAGAAAAAGATGTTAAAAATCTTGTTTCAAAACATATTTTTGCCAGATGGCAAAGTCTTTTAAGTTGCTTTGATTTTGAAATTGAATTTTTAAAAGGAGAAAATAATTTTATCCCTGATTATCTAACCAGGGAATTTTTGCAGGCCTCTACATAAAATGGCGAGCAAGGCCCGAGGTGGGTCTGTCAGAGGTGGGGCATCCCCTTCCTCTTCAATATCAAAACCCTTAAGATTGGACTCTTTTGCACCAAGTGCATCCCAAATCGCAAAAACTCCAATATCGGCCCAGCCCACTAAAAATACCCCCTTTGAAATTTCCAATAAATTTACCCCTTTGGGAAAACCTCAAAATAGCCCATAAACAACCCCACAAAATACCCAAATTCTTGAGTGAGAGCCTCTACAACATAAAACGAAGCCAGGCTGTCATCAAGTATTGCTGTTGGAACCTGAAATGGGTGACCCAACCAAAAATGTATCTGAACCATGGAATATATACTCAAGATACTTTCAAGAAGGTTTTGGTTGGATCAACATGCTTGGATCCAGTAAAAACTTAAAATTTTATCAGTATGTGCTGATAGATTCCGGTTCAGTAGAAATTAATGAAAATCAAAATCAAAATGCACCTGGAATAGTGGCGTATTCCCAGTGTAAAATTTTAAAGGTTTTGACCCTCACTGATTAGGGACAACACCCTTTAAAGCCCAAAAGATTTTCAAGGGTCTTCGACCCACCAATATACAACTATTTTGATTACCAAAAAGCATGGGAATACTTTCTTTGTATCCCCAATCAAAAACACTCTTGGTATTTCCTAATAGTCAGTAACCAGTCTGTTTACCCGTCGTGGTTTATGGAATGGTTTTGGGAGTTTGGTTTATCCGCAGAAATTCTCCCAAACGCTCTTTATTCAAAATATTCAGAGTACAAGACTCTAACCCCCAAAATTCTAGCTCATGTAAAATTGTTGCATTTCTGTGCACAATTTGGAATTTCATGGTTGTTAAGATTCAACTTTGATGTTCATCAAAATTTACCTGAGTCATTTCGAAAATGCATTTGCTTCTCGGCAATTGTGTCATGGTGGCGAAAATTCAATGAAGAATTTGTTCTTTCAAAATTTGAGACTTGGAAGAAGCATGGACTTCAAAAAAGGAGACTTCCTCAGTCCATCACCCCAGCAAATTCTCCAACTTCAAATAAAGGAAAAGGAATAGTTGGTATAGCATCTTCTATAATATCTCAGCCAACTAGTCCTTACTCACTAAAATTGGATGCATCTTCTCCTTCAGAATTAAAGAAAAAACTGCTAGAAGCAATTTCTACAGTTGGATCAGATGAAGAACCTGAAGATCCCGTCCCTGAAGAAGAAGACTTTGAATATAATCCTTATCTGGAAAAAAATGATCCAGATGTTGGATTTTTTGATTAAAATTACCAAAATTTTGCTTTGTCGCTTTCTCCCTCAGGATAAGTAGATGGCCGACAAAGTTACTGTTCAAGATACCCACTCAGAAAATAAAGTAGCGTCCGATGGACACAAATGTGGACGCCCATGTGCCATGCTACTCTCAAAATAAAAGTTGTTTGTCTTGTTGTGCCGAAAGCACCTTCGTGGCAGACCAAAGAAAAAGATCAACAGTGAAAGTAGGTGCCAAAGTCAAAAGTAAAATAGTACCTGCTTTTCAGATTTGAAAATTTTGGAATCCATCCCTCAGCTGAAGGCTTCTCCTCTCTATATAAGAAGCCTTAAGACTCAGTTGAAAGCATCTCGCATTTTACTCTGAACTTACTAATCTCTTTGCTTTCTTGTAATCTTGTAGTGATCAAAGTTTGTACAAGTTTTCATTCGAGAGCAAGTTTTCTTTGTAAGTTCTTCAATATTTGAATATCTTGTAATATTTTAAGCTTGTAGTGTTCAAGCTTATAATAAAAATAAATATTGTGAATTTCCAAAGTACTTTCATACTCTGATATTTTGCTTCTTCACCTGTTTTTCTCCTATATTTTCTCTAACATCTTTTGTGAAATGATCCACAGCGGCATCCTGCTTCCTTTGAGATAACGTTGATTGTAAACTTACAATCACAATTATCTCCTAGGCAACCACAACTTAAACAGCCTGTATCAGAATCAGAAGATGTTTCTTGATTCTGATAAATAACATATGAATCTTCATCAGAAGATGAATCTTCAGAGGAATTAGATTCATAAAGAAGGATTTTCGAAATTTGTTCTTTAATTTCATCATCCATTTTTAATTCTTTAATTTTTTGTTTAACTCTACATTCTTTTGCCATGTGACCAACACGACCACACTTGTAACAAGTTATGTTTTTCTTAAAATCTTTATTATATGGTTTTTTATAAGATTTTCTTTGTGTTTTCTTATAAGGTTTAATTTCTTTTTCCTTTTTATTATATTTTTTATAGCTTTTAGATTTTTTAGGAAACTTCTGAGTATTAACTCTTCTCTGTTTAGAGGGAGGAGTTAATTTCTCATAACCAAATTGTTCACAAAAATTTCCTAATTCTTTATTGTTTGTTTTGCTTTCAAATTTTGCTTGTCTATGCGTTTTTATATCTGTGCAAAATTGCAAACCAGTTATATTTATAATAGAAATTAACCTTCCATAGGTTAGATCCTCCAAAGGAGTGCCAGGGTACTCCAATTTTATTTGAGTACGAACTTTGTTAGAAAAGTTTTTTAGAAGGCCAGATATAAATCTGTCTTTCCAATAAGCTTCTCTACAATCAGTTCTAGTATAGATTTTTGTTAAAAAATTATCTTTATACCATCGAAACTCACCAAGAGATGGACAGCATAAATTATTTAATATCTCAAGAGATCTGTCAGCAAAAGTGTTTGTGTCGCCAACAATTGCTTGAGATATAGCAAAAATTAGAGCTTCACCTTGTTGATTAATAGGATATTCAACAGGTTGACCATGCTCATCATTTCTTGTTTCAGTTTTTGTAAAATTTAAAATTGCTTGTCTTTCATATTCTCTCAAATTATTATCCCACCAACCTTTTGTGTGGACAGCGGAATGGGAAGAAAGCTTACAGACGATAAAGGAACGTTTGACAACTTCACTAGTGTTAATCCTTCCTAAACCCTATGAACCTTACGAGGTGTATTGTGATGCTTCATATCAAGGTTTAGGTTGTGTATTAATGCAACACCGGAATGTTGTAGCGTATGTGTCACGTCAGCTGAAGACTCATGAGAAGAATTATCCGACACATGATCTGTAGTTAGTTGCTATGGTCTTTGCACTGAAGATATGGAGGCATCATCTGTGTGGAGCTAAGTTCGATGTTTTCAGCGATCACAAAAGTCTGAAGTACCTATTTGACCAGGAAGAACTCAACATGAGACAAAGACGGTTGATGGAATTTTTGAAAGATTATGACTTTGCTTTACAGTATCACCCTAGAAGGCGAATGTCGTGGAAGATGCTTTGAGTCGGAAAGCCATACATGTTTTAGCAATGATGGTGAAAGAATTAGAGTTGATCAAGAAGTTCCGCGATCTCGATTTGATGATGGAGATAAACCCAAAGAGAATCAGTGTGGGGATGATTACGATCTCAAGTGGATTGATGGAAGAAATCAGAGAGCAACAAACTAATGATGTGTATCTTCAAGAGAAGAGAAAGCTTATGGAACAAGGAAAAGCCACAAAATTTAGCTTAGGGCCAGATAACATCCTATGGTGCAATGAACAAATCTGTGTACCTAACAATTCTGAAATGAAAAAGATGATTCTCGAGGAGTGACACAAGAGCAAACTGAGTATTCATCCTGGATCAACCAAGATGTACCAAGATCTAAAGTAGAGATTATGGTGGTCGGGCATGAAGAAACAAGTGGCAGAGTATGTGGCATCTTGCCTGACTTATCAGAAGGCAAAAGTGGAACATCAACGACCTGGTGGAATGTTACAATCTCTGGATGTACCAGAATGGAAGTGGGATAGTATATCCATGGATTATGTGGTAGGATTACCAAGGACTTCCAAAGGCTTTGATTCGATTTGGGTAGTTGTTGACAGGCTAATGAAGTCAGCACACTTCTTACCTGTTAAGGCTAATTATACGGTGGAGAAGCTAACTGAGGTGTATATCAGGGAAGTAATAAGACTCCATGGAGTACCTTCTTGTATTGTCTCGGATCGAGATCCGAAGTTCACTTCGCGTTTCTGGGAAAGTTTACAGAGAGCTCTGGGAATCAAGTTAAGGTTAAGTTCTGCTTATCATCCGCAAACTGATGGACAGACGGAAAGGACAATACATATGATAGAAGACTTGCTAAGGACGTGTGTCTTAGATAATCGCGGAAGTTGGGATGATCTTTTGCCACTCATTGAGTTCACGTACAATAATAGCTTTCATTAAAGTATAGGGATGGCACCCTACCAGGCTCTGTATGGGAGGAAATGCCAAATGCTATTGTGTTGGTACCAGGATGGGGAAAGCGCAATTTTAGGACTCGAGATTGTACAATAAACAACAAAAAAAGTGAAACAACTCTGTGAAAGGATGAAGGCTTCTCAAAGTAGACAGAAGAGTTACTCCAATCGGAGAAGACGTCCTCTCGAATTTTAGGAAGACAAACATGTATTTTTGAGAGTCACACCCACGACCGGGGTAGGTAGGGTTATAAAGTCCAGAAAACTCACTCCTAAGTTCATTGGACCTTATCAAATTATTCGCCGTATCGGTCCAGTAGCCTATCAAATCTCCATGCCACCTTTTCTTTCAAATACCCATGACGTCTTTCATGTCTCACAACTGAGAAAGTACATTCCCGATCCGGATATAGTACAATTAAAAAAAACCTATCTTATGAGACCTCACCAGTACGGATCGAGGATATGAGGATTAAGCAACTCAGGGGAAAACAAATTCCCTTAGTTAAGCATATTTGGTGATATGAGCATGGACACACAAAGCCAATGACCTAGCATTGAAGACCAATACGGACCCATAGCAAGGGCAAGGCTTAGAAGAGTCCAAGACACATTGAAGATGGTGGTGGTCAATCACTTGACTCATAGGCAACCTTATGAAGAGGGCTTCATCTTGAACCTCTTATGCATTGAGCCATTGACCACCTAGTTAGGGTTAGGACCTAGGACCCTTGTTTAGCTTAGACATATGGTAATAAAAGTAGTGTAAGACTCAATGACTTAGAGATTTTGATATATGACAAATACAACTTAATGTGTATGCAAGTGTTTTAGTGGTAAATTGCAAAGACAGCTATCAAGCAGTAAACAACAAGTTCAGTGAGCAATCAAAGGAGAATATTCAAGGAAGAACTTGAAGAAATCAAAAGAGCTACATGGAGGAATCAAAGAGCAAAGACAAAGATCAAGGAATCGTCAAGACAAGAGCTTAAAGGAGAAATTTTAGGTTTAAGTCTTAGAGAATTTGTAAGAGATGAAATCTCTTATTCACAAAAAGCTCATTTGAAAAGATGCATGAAGAAAATCAATTTTCATAACCTGCATTAAAAGGAATAAGTTTTCGTTAATGAAAATGATTTTTTTGGAAATAAGATTTCATAAGAAGCGCTCGTCCAACACTGAAGTAATACAAGCACTCGTCCAAGCACAAGTGATAGAAGCGCTCGTCCAACACTGAAGTCATAAGAAGCGCTCGTCCAATACTGAAGTAATACAAGTGCTCGTCCAAACACAAGTGATCGAAGCGCTCGTCCAACAAGTGACAGAAGCGCTCGTCCACTGAAGTGATACAAGCGCTCATCCACTAGAGTGATACAAGCGCCCGTACACTAAAGTGACACAAGCGCTCGTCCACTAAGGTGACAGAAGCGCTCATCCAGACAAGTCTTTGGACTTGCTAAGATCTTAATGATAAGATCCGTCCAATGATGTGGCATATGGAGCTCGTCTACTAGCTCGTCCGATATAAAATCTTAAATTCAAAATGACTGGATGGACGCGAATTCTATAAGAACTATCAGAATCTTATTTCAAGAACCAGAATCAAGAAAACAGATTCTGTTAATCAGATCCAAATCTGTTTTGATTGATCCCAACAACTATAACTTGTTTTCTACATAAAGAGGGATCAAAGGAACACTTTCATAAGAATATCATAACATATCGAATACAATACACATATCATTCATCATCTTTCTTGAGCTTATTGTGAAAAGAGTGTTTCGTTCTCATAAGTGCTTCAATTTGTTTATCTGACTATTGAGAGTTAGGAATCAACTTTTGTTTTACTTTTCGATTGTAAAGAGAGAGGGAGTCTCTCTGAGTGATTAGGGTGAGGTATCCCTAAGGAAGAACATTGAGGCTCTTCACAAGAGTGTGGTATCTCGAGGTGAAGGATGCTTTGTGGTGTAAAGGTTTTTCAAGCTACTTGGCTAAAGCTTGTGTTTTAGTGTGTGAAATCCCACAGGTGGAGTGGGGACTGGATGTAGGTCACAGTGGTGGTGACTGAACCTGGATAGATCTGGTTGTGTAGTATCTCTAAACTCAAACTCCTTTACTTTCTATTTATAATCAAGAACCTGTGATTTTGATGTTTAAAGTTCAATATAATTTATGTTCTTGATCTGTATAAACTGTATTGAAACCCGAGTCCGATTGTAATCAAGATTGTGTTATCTGCATTCAAAACTGAGTTGATCAAAACCATTCTTGATTGCTGAAAATAACTATTCACCGACACTGAAACCTGCAAGTTTGTTCTTTATTGTTAATGCTTCTATCTGAAACTTGCATAACTTGTTATTAATCTTTAAAGGTTTAATCAGTTTCTGTATTTCGTTATTACTGAGTTTTGAACCCGAACGTATTTCCTGAATTAATTCTGAATCAATCTTTCTTATCCTCATCACCTTCCAATTCAAGATTTTATATAAACCGTTCATTGATTTTGTAAAAGATCCTGAGGCCACAAATCCGCAACTCAGATTTGAAAAGTTTTGTGAAAAAGTTTTAAGAGGGAAATATTTTAAGAAAACTCAATTCACCCCCCCCCCCCCTCTTGAGTCGTTGAAGCCAAAACAACAATTAGCATAAGAGCTAAACTCTGAAGTTTGGCTTAACAGCTATAAGAGTATGGCTTCCAATGACTGTTTGAATGAAGGTGCTTCCCTTGCACGCCCTCCTGCCTTCAATGGATCTGTGTATATCTATTGGAAGGAAAGAATGATAATCTTTCTTGAGGCAGCAGGTGTTGCCATATGGGATGCAGTAGAAAATGGACCATTTGTCCCCTCTACTGTATATGCTAATGGTGCTCCAAGAAATAAGCCTAAAACTGAATGGAATGAGGATGATAAGAAAAGAGTTCAATATAATGCATGTGCTAAGAATATTATAACATCTGCATTAAGCCGTGATGAGTTTTTCACGGTTTCAAATTGAAAATCAGCAAAAGAGATGTGGGATACATTGCAAGTAACACATGAAGGAACCACAGACGTCAAAAGAGCAAGAATGAACACCCTCACACATGAGTATGAGTTATTTAGCATGAATCGAGGAGAACCTATGACTGAAATGCAAAATAGATTCACACACTTCGTAAATCAGTTGGCTGGTCTTGGAAAAGCTATATCAAATGAGGATCAAGTTAACAACGTAATGAGATGCTTGAGCAGGGAATGGCAACATGAAGTCACTGCAATCTCAGAATCTAGAGACCTCTCATCAATGACCATTGCCACATTGTTTGGAAAACTGCAAGAGCATGAATTGGAGTTGACCAGACCGAATGAGAGTGAAGAAACTGATAAAAGAAAGAAGGGATTGGCTCTGAAATCACAAGTCAGAAATAGAAGACAGTGATAACGATGATTCAACACAAGAGGCAGAATCTGAAGAAGAGATGGGAATGTTAGTTATACATTTCAAGAAGTTCCTAAAGAAGAAAGGCAACTTCAAAAGAAAGCCATCTACTTTTCAAAGAAGAAATCTCAGCAAAGGTGACAACTCTTCCAACAACATCACGTGCTATGAATGTGGAAAGATTGGCCACATGAAGCTTGACTGTCCAAAGCTGCAAAAGAAGGACAAAGCTGAAAAGTTTGACTAAAAGGACAAGAAGTGGAAAATGCCAAGAAAGGTCTACATTGCTAGGGATGATAGTGATCTAGAATCCACTGAAGAATCTGAATCTAACGAGGCAAACTTATGCTTGATGGCCAGCAATCATAGTGATTTAGAAAGTGAAGTAAATTCCGATTATCAACCTTCTTATGATGAATTGAAAAATGCTTTTGAAGAACTTCATAAAGAATCCATTAGACTTGCTAGATTGCTAAATAAGTCTAAGAAAACCATCACATGCCAAGAAGAGAAAAATTCTGTTTTAAACAAAGAGCTAGATGAATTAAAAACAGAAAGTTGTGCAATAAAAGATAGATTAGCTACTGTTTTGGAACCACTTATATGATCTAATTGTTCTAAGTGTTGTACATTGACTAAAGTAGTTGAAAAACTAAAAAATGACTTAGCCAAGTTCACAAATGGTAGAGATAACTTGAATGCTTTGTTAGGACATCAAAAATGTGTTTATGATAAGGCTGGAATAGGCTACAAACCTAAGATACACGAGAAATCTTTCAAGAAATTTTTGGCTGCACCTAAGACATCAAACACACCATTTGTTAAATGCATTTTTTGTGCTAGAAAAGGTTACACAGCTTCTACATGTCAATACAGAAAATCAGCATACAATAAATCTACGTATATATGGGTTCCTAAAGGAACTATTGCTGCAACTAACTCAAAAGGACCCTAAAATATTTGGGTACCTATAGCAAAAACATGAAATTCTATTTTGTAGGTGTGGTGGAATGTCAAGAGCAAAAATTGAAATCATGACATAGAACATTCACCAAACACAAAATGGGTAACAATAAAGAAAGAATATTGATGTTTTCTAATCATCATTATGATTGTGAATCTTTGTATTGACTTATATATCATTGTATAATATGTCTATATTGTTGTATTAAAGATATTTGATCAATCATGGAATAATCCTATGGCATTTGTGTCTCAAGTAGAACCTAAGAACATAGATGATGCTATAATTGATGAACATTGGATGATGGCTATGCAAGATGAGTTAAACCAGTTTGAAAGAAACCAAGTTTGGAAACTAGTGTCTAAACCCAAGAACTGTCAAGTAATAGGTACAAAATGGGTTTTTAGGAATAAACTAGATGAAAATGGTATAATTGTAAGAAACAAGGCTAGATTGGTAGCCAAAGGGTATAACCAAGAAGAACGCATAGATTATGATGAAACATATGCACCAGTAGCAAGATTAGAAGCTATAAGAATGCTACTTGCTTATGCTTGCATAATGGGATTTAAATTGTATCAAATGGATGTTAAGAGTGCTTTCTTAAATGGATTTATACAAGAGGAAGTGTATGTTGGTCAACCACTTGGTTTTGAGAATAATGAATTGCCTAACCATGTTTATAAATTGTCTAAAGCACTATATGGCTTAAAGAAAGCTCTTAGAGTTTGGTATGAAAGGTTAAGTAATTTTCTCATTGAAAATGGATTTAAAAGAGGTAAAGTTGACACAACTTTGTTCACCAAGAAAAAGGCACACAACATTTTACTTGTACAAATATATGTGGATGATATAATTTTTGGTGCCACTAATAAGCATTTGTGCAATGAGTTTGCAAGTCTTATGCAGAATGAGTTTGAAATGTCAATGATGGGTGAGCTGAACTTTTTCCTTGGACTGCAAATAAAGCAAACTAAAAATGGAATCTTTGTTAGCCAAACCAAGTACTGCAATGAGTTGATCAAGAAGTTTGGCATGGAAAATGCTAAGGAGATGGATACTCCAATGAGTACCTCCTGTTATCTGGACAATGATGAGCAAGGTAAACCTGGTGATGTTTCTAAATTCAGAGGTATGATAGGCTCACTACTTTATCTTACTGCTAGTATGCCAGATATCATGTTTAGTGTATGCATGTGTGTTAGATATCAAGTAAATCCAAAATAATCACACTTAACATCAATTAAAAGGATAATTAAGTATCTGTTAGGAACAAAAGACATGGGATTATGGTATCCCAAGGGAGCTACATGTACTTTAATTAGCTATTCAAACTCTGATTTTGCTGGTTGTAAACTAGATAAAAAGAGTACTAGTGGAACTTGCCATTTACTAGGAAACTCATTAGTATCATGGTTCAGTAAGAAACAATCTAGTGTGGCATTATCCACTGCAGAGGCTGAATATGTAGCAGCTGGTAGCTGTTGTGCACAATTTTTATGGATGAAACAACAATTAGTTGATTATGGTGTGCAACTAAACCAAGTTCCTATTAGATGTGACAATATGAGTGCAATTAACTTAACTAAGAATCCCATAATGCACTCTAGAACTAAACACATAGAAATCAGACATCATTTCATTAGAGATCATATAAAAAGTAGAGAAATTGAGATTGAATATGTTGATACAACTAAACAACTTGCTGATATTTTTATCAAGCCCTTGAATAAGGAAAGCTTCTTTTTCATTAAAAGAGAATTGGACATAATTGATCAATAATCCTATATCTAATCTCTATCCCTCTATCATGAACAATTTTATATGCTATGTTTGAATGTTTAAATGCTTACCTTCTCTATCGCTTTAAATGTTTCTTTTCTTTACCTTTTTGATAATGCCAAAAGGGGAGGAAAAAGTATGATATAGAGAAAGGGGATAATAACAAATTATACTTGGAGAAAAAAAGTATGATATAGAGAAAAGGGATAATAACGAATTATACATGCATATGTTGAGGGGGAGATTAAAAGCTTACATGACTAATGGGAAGTAAATCAAACTCTGCTATGATAATATTTTTTTGCTCTGATATACTTCTGCTCTGACTGCTCCGGTACCATGATATGAATCTGTTAAAAACACTTAGCTTCTGTTACACTTATAATCTGATCTTATAATTTGTTAAAATATTTGTCATAATCAAAAAGGGGGAGATTGTAAGACTCAATGACTTAGAGATTTTGATATATGACAAATACAACTTAATGTGTATGCAAGTGTTTTAGTGTCAAATTGCAAAGACGGGTATCAAGCAGTAATCAACAAGTTCAGTGAGCAATCAAAGGAGAATATTCAAGGAAGAGCTTGAAGAAATCAAAAGAGCTACATGGAGGAATCAAAGAGCAAAGACGAAGATCAAGGAATTATCAAGACAAGAGCTTAAAGGAGAAATTTTAGATTTAAGTCTTAGATGATTTGTAAGAGATGAAATCTCTTATTCACAAAAAGCTCATTTGAAAAGATGCATGAAGAAAATCAATTTTCATAACCTGCATTAAAAGGAATAAGTTTTCGTTAATGAAAATGATTTTTTTGGAAATAAGATTTCATAAGGAGTGCTCGTCCAACACTGAAGTAATACAAGCACTCGTCCAAACACAAGTGATAGAAGCGCTCATCCAACACTGAAGTCATAAGAAGCGCTCGTCCAACACTGAAGTAATACAAGCGCTTGTCCAAACACAAGTGATCGAAGCGCTCGTCCAACAAGTGACAGAAGCGCTCATCCACTGAAGTGATACAAGTGCTCGTCCACTAGAGTTATACAAGCGACCGTCCACTAAAGTGACACAAGCGCTCGTCCACTAAGGTGTCTGAAGCGCTCGTCCACACAAGTCTTTGGACTTGCTAAGATCTTAACGAGAATATCCGTCCAATGACGTGGCATCTGGAGCTCGTCTACTAGCTCGTCCGATATAAAATCTTAAATTCAAAATGGCTAGATGGATGTGTTATTTTCAAGATGGACGCGAATTCTATAAGAACTATCAGAATCTTATTCCAAGAACCATAATCAAGAAAACAGATTCTATTAATCAGATCCAAATCTGTTTTGATTGATCCCAATGACTATAACTTGTTTTCTATATAATGAGGGATCAAAGGAACATTTTCATAAGAATATCATAACATATCGAATACAATACACATATCATTCATCATCTTTCTTGAGCTTATTGTGAAAATAGTGTTTCGTTCTCATAAGTGCTTCAATTTGTTTATCTAACTATTGAGAGTTAGGAATCAACTTTTGTTTTAATTTTCGATTGTAAAGAGAGAGGGAGTCTTTCTGAGTGATTAGGGTGAGGTATCCCTAAGGAAGAACATTAAGGCTCTTCACAAGAGTGTGGTATCTCGAGGTGAAAGAGTGCTCTGTGGTGTAAAGGTTTTTCAACCTACCTGGCTAAAGCTTGTGTGTTAGTGTGTGAAATCCCACAAGTGGAGTGGGGACTGGATGTATGTCACAGTGGTGGTGACTGACCCAGGATAAATCTGGTTGTGTAGTATCTCTAAACTCAAACCCCTTTACTTTCTGTTTATAATCAAGGATATGTGATTTTGATGTTTAAAGTTCAATATAATTTATGTTCTTGATTTGTATAAACTTTATTGAAACCCGAGTCCGATTGTAATCAAGACTGTGTTATCTGCGTTTAAAACTGAGTTGATCAAAATCATTCTTGATTGCTGAAACTGAACTAATCACTGAGTTTTGAACCCGAACGTATTCCCTGAATTAATTTTGAATCAATCTTTCTTATCCTTATCACAATTCAAGATTTTATATAAACCCTTCATTGATTTTGTAAAAGATCCCGAGGCCACAAATCCGCAACTCTAATTTGAAAAGTTTTGTGAAAAAGTTTCAAGAGGAAAATATTTTAAGAAAACTCAATTCAACCCCCCCCCCCCCCTCCTTGAGTCGTTGAAGCCAAAACATCAGGTAGGGACTAGGAACCCTGTATAGAGTAGAGTTTATGTAATGAAAATTGCTTATTCAAAAAATGCACTTAGGACTAGTTTAGGGTTTGGGCCTATTGGGCCATAGCATAATAGTGGAAGGCATTAGGCCAAAAACAAAGCCCACACTAGGGTGGAAGGAGCTAGGGGCGCTACTTATGGCTGAAGTTAGAGTAGCTTGCACTCCAAGTTAGTCTATCTTGCACCTTAAGTAGGATGAGCCTATAAATAGGTATCATGTTTTTCATTTTACAAGTTTGAATACAATTGAGTTCTCTCACACTTGACATTTCTAGAGAGAGTTGAGAGTTCTCCTCTTCTTGGTTGATGAGTTGAACCATTGATTCTTATCTTGAATTTCCATATTCAAGTGATGAATCTTCCTTGGCTTATCAAATTCAATCTTCTTCTCCAAGAAGAATGACTTTGTGGCACCATTCTCCTTCTTCTCTACGTCTTCCATTTTCTATTTTGTTCTTTAATTCTTGCAATTTAAGTTATGCACTTTAATTGTTGTTCTTGTCATTTCAATTCATATATAATTGTGCTCTTCTACTCCTTTTTGTTTCTCTTGATTCTCACTTGAGAATCAAGCTTCATTATATTGTTCTAGTTTGTGTTTGATCTCGAATTCTTAGCACTTGAAATCAAAGAAAGATCCTCAAATGTTAATTAGTGATCAATCCTTGATCACATCATGTGGTATCTAGAGCTAGTTCTTTGATTCTTCAATTGTTTTGAATTTTTTTGATCAAATTTTTTTTCAAATTCTCTGATGATTCTTGAGTTGGAGCCAAATTCATAATTAAATTTTCATGCTACTGGCGCCATTTACCACTTCAATTAGATGATGAAATTCAATTTGAATCCAATTGTGGTCATGAATCTAGAATTTGAAATGTGTTTGAATTTTTCATGCTTGAATTTTGGTGAATTTTTTTCCCCTCCACTTTTTCACCTTTCTTTATGCACCATTTTTGCCTTGTGTTCATCCATCACATGTGCTTTGTGGTTGCATCTTGAAATTCAATCGTAAATCTCTTTTCCTTACTTTGTGAATTTGAGCAAATTCAAAATTCAAATTCAAAATTCAATTCACAATAGTAAGATTGATTCAAATTTTAATCAAAAGTGTTTCAATGATTTCAAATTTTTAGAACCTAATAGATTTTCATGAAATTCAAGTTGTGGAAATGATGTGTTTATCATCCACTTGAATGAAAGATCTAGGTCTCTAATTTCTTGATTTGTACTTCATTACTTGGATATTATTTTTTTACACTACTTGAATTGTTCTTATTTCCATGTATTACACCAATGTTGTTCAAGTTTAGTCATGCTTGAAGGATTCTTTTTGTAATTCGAAATTTTCATTATAATTGTTGTGGAATTGTAATATAGGAAAATTCAAGTGGCTGCAATTTAAAAAAAAAAAAACTGGTGTAAAAGAAAAAGTGTGCCAAAACCGTAAATATACAAAGTTTTGAGGCAAAAGTGCAAAGTCTGGAAAAAAATCAGCAAAGGTAAAAGACTTGCCATCATTCGACATGCTTATATTTGTATTGATCCTTCACATATTGGTGTAGCACAATTCACTTTGATCATTACTTGTTCACAAATACTTTGCTTAAATTTGAATTACACTTTGTTGAATTCTTTCAACTTGTCTTCTTCACATCAATTTGAGTGTACAATTCTTCTTGAACCTTTTCTTGCTTGTCTTCTAAACTCCATTAGTTTTGTATTAGTTGTTTTCCACTTTCTTGACCTCTTGAAATGGATTTCTTATTGGTTGCTTTATCACTTGTTTGTGGACTAATAGTTGAGAATCTTGTTTCAATTTGTAGATCCCTTGAGGAGGAAACTCTTGAGTGGAAAGAGACAAGAGTGAAATCATCTTGTAAAAGTCTACTTGAGTGATATACACGAGTGACCATCTTTAAGTGAATGGTTAGTGAGTGGTGAGGTCCTTGTACTTTCATTTTTCTTATAATTCTTTGTTCTTTAAGTGTAATAGTCACTAGTTTGGTTTGTACTTAATTCTTTTGATTTTTGGTGATTTAATTGTTCTCATTGGTGTAATCTTCATTTGTTTTGTTTAATTTTTCATTTGCTGTATTTTGTATGTAATTTTTGAATTTGTAAGTGCACCATGACTTCCATACATGAAGAAGACATTGAAGATTCTCCTACATCATCACCAAGAACAAGGAACTTGAATAGGAAGTTGGATAGAATGACAAACCACATGGAAAGAATGTTTGAAAGATTGGAAATACTTGAGAACAAAGAAGGATCAAGGCATACAAACTCTCATAGAGGTTCATCACATTCCGAAGACAACCATGAGGAATGACCTAGATTTGATAGATGGAGACCTAGACATGAGCATAGAGGAAGAAGGTATGACAAGGATGACAAGTTGCATAATGTGAAGGTGAAGATCCCTAGCTTCCATGGGAAGAGTGATCCTGATGCTTATTTAGAATGAGAAACCAAATTAGAACATATATTTTCTTGTTACAATTATAGTGAAGAAAAAAAAAGTAAAAGTAGCAAGTTTAGAATTTCAAGATTATGCTTTAATTTGGTGGGATCAATTATGTAAAGAGAGGAAAAAGTATTATGAGGAACCCATTTGTACTTGGAGAGAGATGAAGAAAGTCATGAGAAAGAGATATGTTCCTTCAAGCTATACTAGAGACCTACACCATAGGCTACAAAGATTGAGGCAAGGAAGCTTGAGTGTAGAAGAATATTACAAAGAGTTGGAAGTCATATTGATTAGAGAAAACATAGAAGAAGATAGAGAAGCAACTATGTCTAGGTTCTTGGGTGGACTCAACCAAGACATCCAAGATGTGGTTGAACTTTACAACTATGTTGAATTAGAAGATTTGGTGCATCATGCAATCAAGGTTAAAGCTCAAGTGAAGAGGAAGAAGTCTTTCAAGAAACCTTTCTTCAACAACAACAATTCATCTTGGAAGGACAATTCCAAGAAGGAGGGTGACTCATTCAAACAATTAGAGGGTTATGGTAAAAGTGGATCCAAGGCCACATCTACTAACTCTAAACCTTCTACTTCTATCCCTACTTCTTCTAGAGCTAGAGACATTAAATGTTTTAAATGCTTAGTAAAATGACATATTGCATCACAATGTCCTAACAAGAGAACAATGATCTCTAGATGTAATGATGATATTGAGGTCACTAGTGAGACACCCCGTTGTGCCCCATTGTATTATTACATTAAAACCTTAATATTTATTTACTTAATCGCGCGCTTACTGTTGAAAATACGTAAAAATTAAAACTTAAATAATAATCATATAACTTCTACATATACAAAACACACCAAAAATATATTACATAAATACACACATAATTATCCTTTATTTTACACAACACGGTTTAGGGTATCCTCTCAGTAGGATCCCATACCGGTACTTATTTATACAAACATGCTTATAACTAACTGAAAACAAGAAACGTTTTATATGACTCACTGGCCCTAAACTTACTACTTTATATTATTAGAATCAGTAGGTTGTTCTCCAGCGTCATCTTCATACGGAATGTCATTCAACTCCTCAACAACCTCCGTCTCGTACAAGGCTCCATCCATCTCCTTAGCAACATACTCGTCCTTCTGGTCTTCTAACGTAACAAAGTAGACATACACAAAAATACAGAAATAGGGAGATAAGAAACAGTTCTATCATCATAAGTGGAAAAGATTCATAGCATATAATACAATAATAGTCACAGACACGCATCATTCAAAATCAACAATCATCCTCAATTCACTATATCATCCTCTACCCTCCAACTCATGCAACTAAACCTTTATCTTGACGTGGCCCTTAATGCTAATCCTGTCACACATCCCTCGTTAGGAATGTCAGTCAGTCGTCCAAGTGACACATTCCCAACGCCGGTGCACATTCACACCCATGGTGTACATCCATGGTGAGAATGCTCATGCAAAGCAATGACACTATAGCTGCACAGTACCGCCGGTGCACACCCTGGTTCTCTCTCTCAACTCAGTCAAGGGTGCTCATGCATAGCAATGACACTATAGTTGCACAACTTAAATTCTAATTTGGAACGGTCCACGAGAACTTGGACCTCGTGTATCTCAAATACACGGTTATGAACACCAATGCAACATATGATTCTCACTGACTTTTATCAATAACAACCTAGTACCTCAAGATTTTCCTCATAACCTCCACTTACATACTATATCATATTACTTCTATACCATAATAGCGAGGCACTTCTAATTCATATTCAAAACTCTCACCCAAACAAAATACCTCCGAGCAATATATATCTTTCCTTAAAATAATCTAAGCATAGTATTAAACACGGGCAGATCATGCATAACACATTAATCAACAGAATATTCAAACATCTCAATATCATATAATTATTCAAACGCCGAAACAATACGTCACATGCAGATGGAGTACCTCAACCAGCGTATCACAAACAGTCAAAAGTAAACAATTCAAACATCCTCAAATATGAATAATCAACCTAAGGCGATAAACCTACAATTCCCAAATCGTCATTGGTTTTACGGAAAAGATTCCAATACGATTTTGGTATTGTCGATTACTCGACCACTAGTAGGGTTTAGGTCGCCCTACACCATTATTATAAATTATATACTACTTATCGGTTCCGACGATGGAATGGTTCTTTCCCCCACCTGAGTTATCACCGGAAACATGTACACGACGATCCTCGTTATCCCGCCACGAGTTAACACAACCACCTTCATTCAAACAACATAACTATAATTAATCAACTAACAACCATCTATGACACTTTAGGGATAGGTTCGGCCAAGACTTAGAAAATAGGTTTAGGATTATCTTCTTAATGCCATCTTTTGGATCCTAGTTACTAGAGTCTTAACTAACATATATTACTTATTACAAGACTAAAATTTGAAACAAAATCCTCTAACCTTTAGGGTTAGGGTTTCGGCCCATATTAGGAATTTAAGCTAGGGATTTTTGTTGGACCTAAGCTCTTGGATTTAAGCTATACATGTATTATAGAACTTTAGTCAAGTACTAACTTTCAAAACAAACAACAAAACACCAAACCCATTTTCCTACCTAGGTTCGGCCATTAATGGTTAATAGGGAAGGAAAATGATTTTGATCACATGTTCTTGGATAAATAAAGGAGGGATCATAACTAGATCATAGAAATTGGTTTCATATTTTTATGATTTTTCTACAATTTTCTAGAATTAATTGAAGTTCTAGATCTAAGAAATGAAAACTCAAGAAATATGAAAAACAAGAGCTTAAAAAGAGATGAGATGATCATGTTACCTCAAGTGTATGAAGAATATGGAGAAAAGATTATGATCTTGACAAGTTCTTCAATGGAAGCACTTGGAGCTCTTGAAGAAGAAAATGGAGTTTTGGGTGATTTGTGAAGAAATGAAGACAAATGATGAAGAAGAAGAAGAAGATGAGTGAATTGGTGAGGGAGGCCACGGTTTGGAGGCTATATATAGGAGTAATCTTATGCCTTGTTTGGTTATTAACTTTTAGATTAATGGGTTTTATGATTATTTAATTAATATAAGCTTAACCATAGTTAATAATTAACTTAACTAGGGTTACTTTGCTTAACTATGGTTAATAAATATGTGGCTCACATTTGATGGAGGTGAGGCTGATTTTGAGCCACACAAAGTGACTCACTAATGAGTCACCGATCTTATCCGATTAGCGGTTCCGGAAATTCCGTCACGCAGACTCAGTCGTTTACCGATTTCGGTTTTGAGAGGAAAATAATGAAACGAAAGCAAAATGAAATAGGTAAGATTTATTGGAGGTGGATGCACGAAATTGGAGAGATGTGGGAGGTTTTCAACCACGTAAAATGAGTGGTTAAGAGTGCGTAGATGCGTCTTGTTAATACCCGCAAAAGCTTGGGGGTATTTTGGTCTTTTTACCTAAATGTCATGATTACATGCATTTAATGCTCATAAATGCTTGGTGACTCATCCTCCATGAGTCATCATGTATGACTCGTTGTCCCGATCTCTTGACGGTTCTCTGCACTTCCCTTCTTGACTCCGTCGGTTTCCCGATTAGGGTTTTACGCCTGCGTAAAAGCGTTATATTTCGTTTTCGACTGAAAATTTTCAAACTAACCAAACTCGTTGGAAATATGATTTAAATATAAACCATTTCGTTCACGAGTCAAAATTAGGTTTTCTGCTCAGTAAAATTATACTGTCAGTGAAAACGTAGATCGGGTTCCGTCTGAATTTTCAACCCAAATTTTTATCGTAAGCTTCTACCCTAAGATAGAGTATGAATATGATTTTTATTTCATAAAAATCAATCTCCATGAACTCGGATAAAAATATAAATAAATACATTTATACCGGTTAATACATCGAAAATATTTTTACTGAAAAAAATCGGAAAATAAAAAGTAGGGTGTTACATTACTACCCCTCTTAGAAAAAAATTCCGTCCTCGGAATTTCTTAACTCAAAACTAGACATCATCTTGCAATCGTATCTTAATCTAAAGATCCCACATTATATTTCTCATCGCTGTTTTTCCCCTACGTAACAACGGTAACTTCATAACATAATTCATTCGTATATCATTCTATTTATCCTCGAACTTATCCATCACTGTATTCTATTCATTGTTCTTAACCTTTCCAACTTGATCTAACATCCTTAAAGGACATAATCAAAACTTAATCCCTTCCTCTTCTTACTACTGATCCACTAAAGAATCTTATTTCAACATCTAACAGCCGTAATTAACACCCCAATTGAACTACCCTAACTTCCTACTTCATGTATCCAATCACAGTCTTAGTTCCTTAGAATGTATTTCACTATTATGGATTATATCAAAATCACACCTTTCAAATCTCCAAATAAACATCTCAACACTCCGTAAGATAAATTGCAATCAAAAGATCAACACCTGTTAGGATTATCTAACTTAACAAATTTGAATTTCTCTAGTAACCTCAATTTAAATCAGAAATCATCTTTTCTGCTCATATTCATCTTAGGTGAAAGCTCATATTCAACTTAGGTGAAATTACTATATACACTTTCGTTTACTCTTCCCAAACTAATACAATCCATCTTAACTACGATCATTAATCATTGCCCTAGATTCCATAATGATACTATGCCTCGATCAACATTTGATTTATAGTAATTGTCTTACTCACTGATACTGATCTTAATCTTACTAGTCATATCTATATCTCAAAACTCCCATCACTTCCTATTTATCCTACTATAGGGAAACAATACTTAGGTACTATACCTAGATTATATGTTGCTCAATCAAGTCTTAATTGTAATCCATAACCATCAGAGCTTAAGGTGAAATCCTAACTCACCATTTAAACAAGAACAACATATCATTATAACCATTATCTCAAAAATAAAAGGCTACAAAGCTTCAACCAAATGAATCCTATACTAGATAAGCTCCAAACTAATTCGTTATCTCTTTATTATTTTCAAGGACTACCCATACTATCCAAATATATCAAGCACTTAATATAAAGTTCCCTTAATACCAATTATCCCACAACAATATATACTTTCACTGTCCGCAATCTCTAGCTATATGACCAGGTTTTCCACAGTGGAAGCAACTAGGTTTCTCCTTGCAATTTCTAACATGATGAGGTCCTCCGCATCTAAAGCAAACCAAGCTCTTTTGCGGCTCCTGACCTGCTCCTGGATCTCTTCTCCTAGCTTCACCTCCATAACTTCCAGCTCCTTTACCAGCGATTCTGATCTGCTGCCTATTTCTCTGTCTACACTTACGAGCATAATGACCTGGTTTACCACAATGGAAACAACTAGGTTTTTCCGTGCAATCTCTAAAATGATGCGATCCTCCGCATCCGAAGCAAGCATAAACTTGTTGTTGTTGATCCGATCTAACCACTAGTGTTGGTGCAGCTGTCTGCACTGGTTTAGTATATGGTCCCCATCTCCCTTGAGAACCACTCTCTACCCTCCTTGGAGAACCTGATCGATTAGGGCCTCCACTTCTTGGTTATTTCAGCTCAGTATCTTGCCTCTGGTCTATGCTTTCTATAGCACTGCAACTATCAACCAACTCCGGAAAACACTGAATATCTAAATACACTACAGCTCTTCACAGCTCATGTCGCAATCCTTCTTCAAACCTTCTACACCGCCAATCCTCATCTGGGAATCTCTGATAGAATTCTGAAAACTTAATCAGAGCCTCAAAGCGTGATACATAATCACCTACAGTCATGTTTCCTTGTCGGAGACTAGTAAACTTCCTCTCCTTCGCACGTCGGACTACATTCGGAAAATACTTCTCGAAGAAGCATTCAGTAAACAACTGCCACCAGATAATCCTACCCTCTAACTCCAGTATTCTTATCTTACCTCTCCACCAAGACTCTGCTTCTCCAGTTAACATGTATGCAGCATAAGTCACTTTCCTCTCCTCCATGCAGCACATGGTGTCAAATATCTTCTCTATCTCTTGTACCCACCATTCTGCCTTCTTTGGGTCATAGTCCCCTCGGAACTGTGGTGGCTTCCCTTTTAGGAAAGTAATCAATTCTGCCTCTTCAGTTTCAATGGCTGTTATTTGATTTTGCAGTTCCTGCTGCTCTTTGTTTATTTGTAACATCTTCGTATTCTGCTGTGTTTGTAATAACAAGGCAGCAGCTATCGTTTCCATGATATTGGGAGTCACGGGTGACTCTCCTCCATTTCCAGTAGGATTAACCTCACCGTTGTCAGCACCAATGGTTCCCTCAGGAGATCCGTCACCACTAATAATCGGACTTATTCTTTCATGATCCATGATTCTGTAACAGAAATCATCCTTTCCCATTAGTATGACATATAATACTACATAGATAGGTATATAAATACCATATGCCACACTAATGTTAATTATCGCATCGGATTCGGACACACTACCCATCTTCTAAGCATCGTTAAAATCCGATGTGGACTCAACTAGACACGGCCAGTAACACATCCTAGACCTCACAGTCCGATTAGAATCGAACTGCTCTGATACCACCAAATGAGACACCCCGTTGTGCCCCATTGTATTATTACATTTAAACCTTAATATTTATTTACTTAATCGCACGCTTACTGTTGAAAATACGTAAAAATTAAAACTTAAATAATAATCATATAACTTCTACAGATACAAAACACACCAAAAATATATTACATAAATACACACATAATTATCCTTTATTTTACACAACACGGTTTAGGGTATCCTCTCAGTAGGATCCCACACCGGTACTTATTTATACAAACATGCTTATAACTAACTGAAAACAAGAAACGTTTTATATGACTCACTGGCCCTAAACTTACTACTTTATATTATTAGAATCAGTAGGTTGTTCTCCAGCGTCATCTTCATACGGAATGTCATTCAACTCCTCAACAACCTCCATCTCGTACAAGGCTCCATCCATCTCCTCAGCAACATACTCGTCCTTCTGGTCTTCTAACGTAACAAAGTAGACATACACAAAAATACATAAATAGGGAGATAAGAAACAGTTCTATCATCATAAGTGGAAAAGATTCATAGCATATAATACAATAATAGTCACAGACACGCATCATTCAAAATCAACAATCATCCTCAATTCACTATATCATCCTCTACCCTCCAACTCATGCAACTAAACCTTTATGCTGACGTGGCCACTGCTAATCCTGTCACACATCCCTCGTTAGGAATGTCAGTCAGTCGTCCAAGTGACACATTCCCAACGCCGGTGCACATTCACACCCATGGTGTACATCCATGGTGAGAATGCTCATGCAAAGCAATGACACTATAGCTGCACAGTACCGCCGGTGCACACCCTGGTTCTCTCTCTCAACTCAGTCAAGGGTGCTCATGCATAGCAATGACACTATAGTTGCACAACTTAAATTCTAATTTGGAACGGTCCACGAGAACTTCGGACCTCGTGTATCTCAAATACATGGTTATGAACACCAATGCAACATATGATTCTCACTGACTTTTATCAATAACAACCTAGTACCTCAAGATTTTCCTCATAACCTCCACTTACATACTATATCATATTACTTCTATACCATAATAGCGAGGCACTTCTAATTCATATTCAAAACTCTCACCCAAACAAAATACCTCCGAGCAATATATATCTTTCCTTAAAATAATCTAAGCATAGTATTAAACACGGGCAGATCATGCATAACACATTAATCAACAGAATATTCAAACATCTCAATATCATATAATTATTCAAACGCCGAAACAATACGTCACATGCAGATGGAGTACCTCAACCAGCGTATCACAAACAGTCAAAAGTAAACAATTCAAACATCCTCAAATATGAATAATCAACCTAAGGCGATAAACCTACAATTCCCAAATCGTCATTGGTTTTACGGAAAAGATTCCAATACGATTTTGGTATTGTCGATTACTCGACCACTGGTAGGGTTTAGGTCGCCCTACACCATTATTATAAATTATATACTACTTATCGGTTCCGACGATGGAATGGTTCTTTCCCCCACCTGAGTTATCACCGGAAACATGTACACGACGATCCTCGTTATCCCGCCACGAGTTAACACAACCACCTTCATTCAAACAACATAACTATAATTAATCAACTAACAACCATCTATGACACTTTAGGGATAGGTTCGGCCAAGACTTAGAAAATAGGTTTAGGATTATCTTCTTAATGCCATCTTTTGGATCCTAGTTACTAGAGTCTTAACTAACATAGATTACTTATTACAAGACTAAAATTTGAAACAAAATCCTCTAACCTTTAGGGTTAGGGTTTCGGCCCATATTAGGAATTTAAGCTAGGGATTTTTGTTGGACCTAAGCTCTTGGATTTAAGCTATACATGTATTATAGAACTTAAGTCAAGTACTAACTTTCAAAACAAACAACAAAACCCCAAACCCATTTTCCTACCTAGGTTCGGCCATTAATGGTTAATAGGGAAGGAAAATGATTTTGATCACATGTTCTTGGATAAATAAAGGAGGGATCATAACTAGATCATAGAAATTGGTTTCATATTTTTATGATTTTTCTACAATTTTCTAGAATTAATTGAAGTTCTAGATCTAAGAAACGAAAACTCAAGAAATATGAAAAAAAAGAGCTTAAAAAGAGATGAGATGATCATGTTACCTCAAGTGTATGAAGAATATGGAGAAAAGATTATGATCTTGACAAGTTCTTCAATGGAAGCACTTGGAGCTCTTGAAGAAGAAAATGGAGTTTTGGGTGATTTGTGAAGAAATGAAGACAAATGATGAAGAAGAAGAAGAAGATGAGTGAATTGGTGAGGGAGGCCACGGTTTGGAGGCTATATATAGGAGTAATCTTATGCCTTGTTTGGTTATTAACTTTTAGATTAATGGATTTTATGATTATTTAATTAATATAAGCTTAACCATAGTTAATAATTAACTTAACTAGGGTTACTTTGCTTAACTATGGTTAATAAATATGTGGCTCACATTTGATGGAGGTGAGGCTGATTTTGAGCCACACAAAGTGACTCACTAATGAGTCACCGATCTTATCCGTTAGCGGTTCCCGGAAATTCCGTACGCAGCTCCGTCGTTTACCCGATTTCGGTTTTTGAGAGGAAAATAATGAAACGAAAGCAAAATGAAATAGGTAAGATTTATTGGAGGTGGATGCACGAAATTGGAGAGATGTGGGAGGTTTTCAACCACGTAAAATGAGTGGTTAAGAGTGCGTAGATGCGTCTTGTTAATACCCGCAAAAGCTTGGGGTATTTTGGTCTTTTTACCTAAATGTCATGATTACATGCATTTAATGCTCATAAATGCTTGGTGACTCATCCTCCATGAGTCATCATGTATGACTCGTTGTCCCGATATCTTGACGGTTCTCTGCACTTCCCTTCTTGACTCCGTCGGTTTCCCGATTAGGGTTTTACGCCTGCGTAAAAGCGTAATATTTTGTTTTCGACTGAAAATTTTCAAACTAACCAAACTCTTTGGAAATATGATTTAAATATAAACCATTTCGTTCACGAGTCAAAATTAGGTTTTCTGCTCAGTAAAATTATACTGTCAGTGAAAACGCAGACCGGGTTCCGTCTGAATTTTCAACCCAAATTTTTATCGTAAGCTTCTACCCTAAGATAGAGTATGAATATGATTTTTATTTCATAAAAATCAATCTCCATGAACTCGGATAAAAATATAAATAAATACATTTATACCGGTTAATACAGCGAAAATATTTTTACTGAAAAAAATCGGAAAATAAAAAGTAGGGTGTTACAACTAGTGCCTCTTCTTGTGAGTCTTCTAATGAGAGTGGTGACGATGAAGTCTTTCCACTTGAAGGAGACCTTTTGATGGTGAGAAGACTCTTAGGAGTCAAAGTGAAAGAGGAGGATGGGAGCCAAAGAGAGAATATTTTTCACACTAGGTACATGGTGAATGGAAAATTATGTGCATTGATAATTGATGGAGGAAGTTGCACCCATGTAGCTAGCCAAAGATTGGTGAACAAACTTGGTCTCAAAACCAATCCACACCCTAGGCCACACAAATTACAATGGCTAAGTGAGAGGGGTGAAATCTTGGTGAACCAACAAGTGTTGTTGAGTTTTGCTATTGGCTCTTATCATGATGAAGTGATGTGTGATGTGGTGCCTATGGAAGCGGGACATGTTTTGGTAGGAAGGCCATGGCAATATGATAGGAAAGTGATACATGATGGCCTTTTCAATAGATTTACTTTCATGCACCACAACAGTAAAATTACTCTTGTACCTCTATCTCCTAAAGAAATTGGTGTGGAACAAAAGAAAATGAGAGAAAAAAGGGAGCTTGAGAGAAAACCCAAGAGTGAAAAAGAAATAAATAAAGAAAATAGTGTGCCACAAAAAAAATATAAAAAAGACAAATGGCACAAGTGGGCAAAATGTTTTTGAAAACCAAAAAGGTAAAGAAAAAGATGGTAAAGAATGCTTATTTCAAAAATAAAAGGAAGCAAAGAAATTATTATTGACACATCAACCAATGTTTTTACTTTACACCAAAAATGAATGTGAAAATTCTACACCATCTCTTTCTCTACCAAAACCCTTTGAGTTTCTTTTGGATGAGTTTAAAGATGTTTTTCCAAAAGAGATTCCTAAAGGTTTGCCACCTATGAGGGGGATTGAGAACCAAATGGACTTAATTCCTAGTGCATCTCTTCCTAATAGGCCGACCTATAGGAGCAATCCCGAAGAAACAAAAGAAATTCAAAGGCAAGTTGAAGGATTGTTAGAAAAAGATGGATAAGAGAATCACTTTCTCCATGTGCAATGCCCTTTATTTTAGTACCAAAGAAAAATGGTACATGGGGAATGTGCACGGATTGTAGATCCAAACATAACCATCAAATATAGGCATACAATACCACGATTAGATGATTTGTTAGATGAGCTACATGGGTCCCAAATCTTTTCTAAAATTGACCTAACAAGTGGCTACCATCAAATAAGAATTAGAGAAGGAGATGAGTGGAAAACCGCTTTCAAAACTAAGTATGGGCTTTATGAATGGCTTGTGATGCCTTTTGGTCTCACCAATGCACCAAGTACATTCATGAGGCTCGTGAATCATGTCCTTCGAGAATTCTTTGGAAAATACGTGGTTGTCTATTTTGATGACATTTTGATATATAGCAAAACACTAAGTGACCATCTTGAACATTTGAAAAGTGTTTTGTTAGCTCTAAGAAAAGAAAAACTATTTGCCAACCTTGAGAAATGCACTTTTTGCACTACCAAAGTGGTATTTTTGGGGTATGTTGTTAGTGCACAAGGTGTGCAAGTAGATGAGGAAAAAATAAAGGCCATCCAAAGTTGGCCAACACCTAAAAATGTTGGAGATGTTAGGAGTTTCTATGGATTGGCTAGTTTTGATAGGAGACTTGTCAAAGACTTTAGCACTTTGGCAAGTCCTCTAAATGAGGATTTAAAGAAAAATGTGCCATTTCAATGGGGTCAAGACCAAGAAAATTCCTTCAACATCTTAATAGAAAAATTGACTAATGCACCAATTCTCGCACTTCCAAATTTTGTGAAATCTTTTGAGATAGAGTGTGATGCTTCTAATGTGGGCATTGGGGCCGTTTTGCTTCAATAAGGACACCTCATTGCTTACTTTAGTGAGAAACTTGCCGGGACACATTTGAACTATTCAATTTATGATAGATAACTCTATGCCCTAGTAAGGAGTCTCAAAGTCTGGCAACACTATCTCTTGCCCAAGGAATTTGTAATTCATAGTGATCATGAATCATTAAAACACTTAAAGGGGCAAGGAAGATTAAAAAAGAGACATGCCAAATGGATAGAATTCATAGAAAAATTTCCTTATGTGATTAAACATAAACAAGGTAAAAGCAATGTTGTGGCCGATGAACTTTCACGTAGACATACCTTACTCTCAACGCTTGAAACTAAACTTCTAGAGTTTGATCACGTAAAGGAATTGTATGTGAATGATCCGTACTTCTCTACAATTTACACTCAAATAGGGTCCATGGCATATAAAGGATATTTCATCAATGAAGGATTCCTTTTTAGAGACAAAAGACTTTGTGTGCCAAGGCATTCTATAAGAGAGTTGTTGGCAAGAGAAGCACATCAAGGGGGAATAATGGGGCACTTCAGTGTTCACAAGACTTTAGAATTTTGCATGAACATTTCTTTTGGCCAAAAATGAAAATCCAAGTCCAAAAGTTATGTGAAAAATGCATTGAATGTTTGAAGGTAAATTCAAAGACTAAGCCACATGGGTTGTACACTCCCTTACCTAATCCTTCTTCTCCTTGGATTGATATCTCTATGGATTTTGTATTGGGGTTGCCAAGGACTAGGCGAGGCAATGATTCAATCTTTGTGGTCGTTGATATATTTTCCAAGATGGTTCATTTTTTACCATGTCACAAAAGTGATGATTCTTGCCATGTAGCAAACATTTTCTTTAGGGAAATAGTTAGACTACATGGGGTTCCTCGAAGCATTGTATCCGATCGAGATACAAAGTTTCTAAGTCACTTTTGGAGAACTTTGTGGACCAAACTTGGAACAAAATTACTCTTTTCAACGACTTGCCTCCCACAAACGGATAGGCAAACTGAGGTGGTTAATCGAACTCTTTCTAATTCCTTTAAGAACCATCCTCAAGAAAAACCTAAAGACTTGGGAAGAGTGCTTACCTTTCATTGAGTTTGCATACAACCGTGTGCAACATTCTACTACTAAGCACCCCCCTTTTAAAATAGTCGATGGTTTTAATCCTCAAACCCCACTTGATTTGCTTCCAATACCCATTGAACAAACATTGTTGCATCAAGATGGGCTTGCCAAGGCCGAATTTGTTAAAAAGCTCCATGAACAAGTAAAATTAAATATTGAAAAACAAGGGGAGCATTATGCAAGGCAGGTAAATAAAGGAAGAAACCAAGTGTTACTCAAACCAGGTGATTGGGTGTAACACCCTGTTTTCACTGTTTTTACCGTTTTGCTGTTTTTACTGTTTTTCAATTACCGGTAGAATTTTAATTGTTTGTAATTTTTATATTAGATCTAGGAAATGATTTTTAATAAAATAAAATCATAATTTTACGCTACCTTATGGTATAAGGTTACGGTAAAAATTTAGGTTTAAAATTCAGACAAAACCCGGTCTGCGTTTTAACTGACAGTAAGATTTTACTAATCAAAAAACCTAATTTTGACCCGAGAACGAAACAATTTAGAATTTTATTTTATTTCCAACCATAGTGGTTATTTTGAAAATTTTCAAAATAAATAAGTTATTATACGTTAGTCAGGCGAATACTCGACGATCGGGGATCGACGGAATCGAGAACAGAGGTGCAGAGGCAAAACCGGACGCTGGACGGATGAGAACAATGAGTCATTGTGATGACTCAAGGGGGTGAGTCATAGGGGTTAGTCATCATGCGTTAAATGCATATAATGATGACTTAAATGTGAAAAGTCCAAAATACCCTTAAGCTTGCATTGTAATTTCAAGTGAGCCATGACAACATTTTACCTTATTCTCCCTAGCAACTCACGGCCACATCACCCTAGGAGCACCTTCACCACACAAATTTTCATAGCATAATGATTACACCAAAATTTCATGATATTTATTCTAGTAAAAAGACCAAATTGTCCCTAGTCTTTAAGTGAAACTCCAAAAGTGTCTCTATGTGAATTTTGACCAAAATACCCTCTAAAACTACTCAATTTCATGCAGCCCCTCCATTAAACCAAACTCATTTCATTTTGATTTTATTTCATCATTTTCCTCTCAAAAACCCTAATCGGGTAAATAACGTAATCGGACACGGATGCTAATAGATACACTGGGAGATAGAACGGCGAGTCATCTATGATGACTCATAGGGGATGAGTCACCCTGGTGAGTCATAGTAGTGACTCACCTCCCTCATCAATGCTCATAAATGCTAAGCCAAAAATATCTAGATATTTCCTTACTAACCTAACCTTGGCTTAGTTAACTTCAACCGCGGTTTACAAGACAAATTCAATTTGGCTTCTCCTTCCTTTGTATGGTTACAAATCAGCCACATCCTCCCATTCATCTCCACCACATATTTTTCATGAATCATCCTAATGATTCATCATAGCCATTAATGGTATTTATGTTAACCAAGGTGAATCACCATTTAACATAACCAAGGTTTAGTTTATTTTCACCATGGTTCTCACTTAAAGAAGACAGTGTCAAATTGAATTCTTCTCCTCCTCTCTTCATTTATACACGACAGCCACCTCCACACACATTAACTTTCATTTCATTTCACCTACAAACACTAAGTTGACAACTTACTAGGTTATTAAGTTTCAAGAACCAAACTTCATCACTTTCCTTCATTTTTCTAGAACACAAATGTTCTTCATTCTTTCCTTTCATGAAACTCAACCACCCTCTCTCACACTCATCTACATTTCATTTCAACTTATCATATTACATGACACAAAATACTTTCATTTCATTTCATCATCTTAAGTTCATTTCTCTAAAATCACAAAGTTCTTCCTTTCCTTTTCTTCCTCCATGATTCGGTCACCACCATGCCTCCACCTTCCAATTACTCTATTGAAAAACCAAGATCATATTCATCATCATCTCATCATCCTTGTTCATGAAGTAAAATTCATTCTTTCCTTTCTTTCTTCAAGAATTCGGCCTCCACCTCCAAACAATCATCCAAGGGTTTGTTTCATGAATCAACCATAGATCCATGATCCTCTCATCATTCTAAGCCTTAGTTATTTCATCCAAAAATCCATTGTGAGCCTTCTACAAAAATGGGTATTTAATTGTCAAGAACATCAATCTCTTGATCATCATCCTTTTGGCATAAGATAAGTGATCTAAGCCTTGATTCGTATCTTTGCTTATGTCTAAGTTTAGTTATATAATCCTTTTGAATTTTGTGTGTTGATATCTAGGATTTTGGGAGAAAAACCGTGGCCATCCCTAGGAGAACAACATCATTCTTGCTTGTTTTAAGGGATCTACAAGAGGTTAGGGGGGAGATTACTACTATCCTACCTTAATGTAGACATGTAATGGTTTATTAGTGTTTATGTGGTTTTGTAATTCCTAAGTATGAATTTGTATATTTATTTGCATATGTGTGTGATCCTCTTGGAGGATTTGGTTTGATATATATATATATATATATATGTTGGTTGTGATATATGTGGTTTTGGTGTTGTTGATCTTTAATCAAGACCTTGATCATTGTTGATTGTTTTGTTAAACAAATATGCTTAACATAAATAATTAAGGCCATTCGGCCATGACTGGGTTGAGGGGTTCCATGATGTGTTAAATTATTTTAATAATTTTTATGAGAAGTAAATGACTATATAAGAATATAGAAATTGGTTTGGATTGATTTGGATGTGTATATTGAAAGTTATTTTTATGAGTCCTTAGGGACTAAATTGCAATTTCTGATAATTTCAGTGGCTTCACTGAAATTCGTGTTCTTGAATGTTAATATTGTAGTCCTTTATGAGACAAAACCATAGAAATTGGTTTGGTGCTAATTGGATTAATACATAAAAAGTCATAAGCTTTTTGGTGAAAAAGGACCTTTTTGCAATTATTGAAAAATATTTGGGGCAGAAAAGTGATTTCTGGAAAATTTGAGGGCAACTGAAAAATATTTCTAAAGAAGTTAGTTTGGTGAGATTTGAAGTTTTTAAATAAAAAGTTATAAGGTTTTAAGTGAATAAGGACCTTTTTGTAATTAATCAAAGTTTAGGGACTAAAACGCAATTTTCGAAAATAAATGTTATTGGACAGTTATAGACTGTTCTTCTTACCTAATAAACTGTTCTAAAACTCCAAAATGATTTTTGGACTATTAGAGTGTAAAATCTTTGAAAAAGTGTAAAATCGTTGAAAAAGGATTTACGCGTTTTACAAATTTAACGACGTTCGGTCAAGTTTTAGGAATTTTGTATACATGGAAAGGAAATTGTAAAATTAGTGTTTTAAACCCTTAAAATGAGTATTATAACCTAGGTAAGTAATAGATGTGAGGTGAAGAACCATATTTTCAAAAGTATGGCTTTTGGACCAAAAACTAGCAAGAAGCGGCGAAACTGTCGTCAAACGTTTTTAAGGATTTTTGAGAAAACAATGACGTAGAGTTTGAAATCAGTATTTTAATACTTTAATGTAAGTATGGAAACTTATTAAAATAAAGGATTTGAGAAAAATAATTATATTTGTGAAAATATGGAATTTAAGTTGAAATACAATAAAAAGCGGTAAAACAATATCTTAAAAGTTTCGATGTTTTTCAAGAAACTGTTTTGAGGAATTTGGTACTAATGTACTTTGATGTAATATGATTTCAAAATGATTTGGTTTTAACCATAGGTTTTGGGTTTTAAGACAAAAGATAATTTTAGTCTTCAAGACTAGTATTTCAAGTAAATAGAAAACCTAAGTCGAGGATGACTTAGTGAAAATATGAACTTAATAACTTATGACTTATGGTGAAGCAAGACCATTTGTCGTAAAGTGTGGATAATTCAATATCCATACCTCCATAAGATTTAATGGACTAAGAGTTATTTGATTTCTTGAAAGCTCGGAGAAAGGCTCAATTAGAAAAGTGTAAAGAAATAAATGATTGGACTGTCGATCTAATTTCATAATGTGTTAGGACTTGTAAGCAAGTAACTTAAAATATCTTTACACAAACATGACAAGTCTGTTTGAAAACTATGGATCAGTGAAGGGCCGATGATTTGTACCCGAGAATATCGTCCGTCAGCGATTGACAGCAAGTGGATTCTGGTGGAATCATGAGGTTATCCGATGGATAGACCAATTGGACGTATTCCGACAATTTTGCCCAGATACATAGTTAACACTATGTTCGGTGAGGCCGTTGTGCCCAGGGAGCCGAGTTTCGGTTGTAGAGGTTTTATAAAGAGCCTGATGTGTTACAGAGAGTTTGAGATCACATGTGATTATGATAGTACGTACATTATGATTAAAGTCTTGTGAGCGTAAAACAATAGCCATGATTAGACTGTGTGCATAACATGATAGCACCATTGACTGAGGTGGGCGGATGTGAAACCTATATTGACCATTCCTTTCCCAAATATCAAATTAGCTCCGATGTTAGAATCAGATATTCCTTGAGGATGTGTAGGAATGGGACTATACGGTTTCAATCAGTTTCTCCTTATTCCTGTCCTTCGATGGACAAACCGTGTCCGGTATGCTTGATAAGCTTACCATCGAGTTTGATATATTACATTCTTGGAGTTTTGAGTTTCAGAATTAAAATGGGAGATAAAAGGAATATAGTATTATTGTATTATGTACCTGTGAGTCGTACCACTGCATGTCTGCATTATGTGTAAGATAAATGGAATCTCACCTCCTAATTTTATTTTGCCTATGTCGTCTGGCTATGTGCTTTTTGTATTCTGTTGAGAATATTGAGACGTCAAGATGACACTTGACTAATTCATCATAGAGATCGAGGTTCGAGCATGCGAACGTTATGGTGAAACTTCTATTGGACGTCTTCCAGACTTCAGAGGGTTCAAGGCGACGGTATTAGGGTTTCAGTTATGCCTAACCTTTCTTTTCTTGAGATAGGCATAATAGTCATTAGTTTGTAAGTTATAGTTTTCCTTAGAAAAGGAAATTGTTTAGTCTGAGAGTTACTTTTGTAGTGACTCTAGTAGAGACTTTTGTTATGACGTCGGCAGTGGACTCAAATAGAGTTTCCCCTAGATCTCGTCAGTTGGGTTTGTCTTTCTCAGATGTACGAGAAAGGTTTATCTTTTCCATTTTAGTTTGGCCAGCTGGGTATGTTTGGGAGTTAATGTATCTGTTTATGGAGCTGTGACTCCAAGAATCTTATATTTTAGGAGCTGCATCTCCACATCTTTCTGTTGAGTCCGTACATTCTATGATTTATGTTTATGAGTCGGGTTGGGTATCCTGTAAATGATTTTTTAACTTATGATCCTAATTGTGATAATGGAAGATTTCATTGTCCATTCATTGAATCAAAGTATTTATATTTGTGACTTGCGGAAAAAAAAATTACCCCATTCTTTTATAGCCAATTTTAATCAACCTACTTTTTGGCCTTAAGATGTCACGTACGATGTAACACTCAAGAAGGGTGTTACATTGGGTATGGGTGCAACTAAGAAAATAAAGATTTCCTTTACAAAGGAAGTCCAAACTCCTACCAAGTGGTTATGGACCTTTCCAAGTATTTGAGAAAATAAATGATAATGCATATAAAATAGATCTCCCTGGTGATTATTATGTAAGTGCACGTTTAATGTGTCTAATCTTAGTCTTTTTGAAAATGACACAGATGATGATCAATACAATTCATGGACGAATGTACTTCAAGAAGGAGAGGATGATATGAGCATGGACACACAAAGCCAAGGACCTAACATTGAAGACCTACATGTACCCATAACAAGGGCAAGGCTTAGAAGAGTCCAAGACACATTGAAGAAGGTGGTGGTCAATCACTTGACTCATAGGCAACCTTATGAAGAGGGCTTCATCTTAAACCTCTTATGCATTGAGCCATTGACCACCTAGTTAGGACCTAGGACCCTTGTTTATCTTAGACTTCATGTAATAAAGGTAGGGACTAGGAACCTTATATAGAGTAGAGTTTATGTAATGAAAAGTACTTATTCAACAAAAGCACTTAGGACTAGTTTAGGGTTTGAGCCTATTGGGCCATAGCATAATAGTAGAAGGCATTAGGCCCAAAACAAAGCCCACACTAGGGTGGAAGGAGCTAGGGGCGCTACTTGTGGCTCATGTTAGAGTAGCTTGCACTTCAAGTTAGTCTAGCTTGCACCTTAAGTAGGATGAGCCTATAAATAGGTATCATGTAATTCATTTTACAAGTTTGAATACAATTGAGTTTTCTCACACTTGAGATTTCTAGAGAGAGTTGAGAGTTCTCCTCTTCTTGGTTGATAAGTTGAACCATTGATTCTTCTCTTGAATATCCATATTCAAGTGGTGAATCTTCCTTGTCTTATCAAATTCAATCTTCTTCTCCAAGAAGAATGACTTTGTGGCGCCATTATCCTTCTCCTCTACCTCTTCCATTTTCTATTTTGTTCTTTAATTCTTGCAATTTAAATTCTGCACTTTAATTCTTGTTCTTGTCATTTCAATTCGTATATAATTATGCTCTTCTACTCCTTTTTGTTTCTCTTGATTCTCACTTGAGAATCAACCTTCATTCTATTGTTCCAGTTTGTGTTTGATCTTGAATTCTTAGCACTTGAAATCAAAGAAAGATCCTCAAATGTTTAGTGATCCATCCTTGATCACATCATTTGGGATAGACAACTGGAGAAGCGACATGGGAGGCTGAAGACAAGATGAGATTACAGTACCCTGATATGTTTTCAGGTGCGTAATTTCGAGGACAATTTTTTTTAGTGGGGTAGTAATATAACATCCCGATTTTTCTGTTTCTTAATAATCTGTGTTTATGTATGTGTATGTGTGATTAATATTTTAAATCTGATAAAAATATTTTGATAAACTAAAATTATTCTCATAATTTATTTTATTCTAGGAAATTACAGTTGAAATTTCAGTTGAAAATTTCAGACAAACCCGATCTGCGTTTTCACTATAAGTAAGACTTTATTGATCGGGAAAATGAATTTCGACTCATAAAATGAAACTGTAGATTTCCTAACTCGTTTACAATAATTTCCATAATTTAAAAATTTTTCGGTTATAAATATTACGATATTAATTTTTCCGGGTAAAAATTCACGAAGGAAATACGATCGGTTTTCATAGTCGGGAAATTAATGGAATCAAAATGGAGCAAAAATTTATTCAAAATACATTAGATGTAGATTTGAAATATTTGATATGACAAACTTGATGGATTTGATGTTCAATAGTGACTTCAATTATGACACACCATCATTTTATCTATTTTTGTAGGTAACCAATTTTTTTTATTTTAAATCAAGTTTTATTTCATAAATTTTTTTAAAATCCTTTCCTTTCTCTCCTACTACCAACAGCGCCTCCTCCCCTCTCACTCCCTATAAATACTCCTTTCCATCTCCATTCTTCACTTTCCATTTTCTCTCAAGTTCACTCACATACATACTCTACTAGTCACACACTTACACACATTATTCACCATTTTTCTCTTGAAGAGATCAAGGCTTTGCTGATATTCTTCTCATCATCATCAAAAGGGTATAACTCTCCTCTCTTTCTCTTTATTTTCTTAGAAAATCTTTTTCATCAACATGCATGTCATTTTCTTTATGTTGCATGTTCATATTTCTAGTTAAAATTTTTTAGAAAAATCTTTAGAGACGTCTCTTTAACAAGAAATCAATTTTTAGAAACTCAAATTCATCTCTATTTTCAACTTATTGACTTGCATGTAGTGAAAAACTTCTCCAACCACATTTTCTATAGTGGCCGAAATGCTCTATGTAGGAAATCTAGTATTTTTGTTCAATTTCGCTTATATTTGAGTTAAGGACTCTCTTTTATATATGTTTTTAAGCTCATAAACTACATCAAAAATAGGTTTCTTTCATATTTTTACTAATAAGGCCGAAACCCTAGGTAGGACAAAGTTGGTGTTTTTGTTCCATTTTTACATGCATGATTTTGAATCCTTTGATGCATGCATTTTAAGTTCATGAAACCAATCAATAGAATCAGTTTTCTTTCCTATTGTACTTGATATGGCCGAAACTCTAGTTGTGAGAGTTGAGGAAGCCTTGTTTAATTTTTTTTAAGAAAGATGTTTGCTTAGATCATCATTTTATTTGCATGCATATAGCTAAAAAGTTAAGAATCAATTTCCTAGCCAATTTTATGTGTAGGCCTCAACCTACTCTTGCATGGAGTGGAGGGATTGAAATTTATTTTTAAGTTTTAAACCTTGATTTTGTCTCTATGATGCTTAAGGATCATTAATCCAAAAGCTTGTGAAAATTTAAAAAAATTAATATCTTTTTCTTAAGAGGGCTGAAACATGCATGAGAAGAATGAGGTGGTTTTATAAAATTTTAACTTGTATCACATGTTTAATCTTGTTTAGACTTTCAAATGAAATAAGGAGACAACGTTCGTTTTAAGTACTACGCGTAAAATCACGGTCTTTTCACCTTTCAAGCTAAGGTAAGGAGAGACAGCCTGAGGGATATTATTTATGATAACTATATGTGCTTGTGTGTCTTAATGTATTTGTTGGAATTTTTGATGTCGTGGTTGTTTAATGCTTAATTGAGTTTGATGTGTTTGATTGTTGTTTGGTTAAATAAATATGCTTTATGCTTGGTTATTTATTTATGAATATGTGTTGTAGTTGATATATGTAAATTAATTGATGCATGCTATATTTGTTATGATATTGTTTTGGTTGTTGCATGGAAAGCCTAACTATTGGTTAGAGCTTAATTAAATTCTCAAGGTAAAAGTCTTAAGAAACCATATGGAGAGTATTGAAAATAAATATTTATACGAAGAATTATTTTGGTAAAAGAGAAAATAAATTTACCTTTTTAAAACTTTATGAGAATATCAGAATCAATATAAATTTTTTATGAAAGAAATTTATTTGAAAATTTAAATGATTTTACTCTAAGAAAAAAAAAATCAAATTTTGAAAACATTCTATGAAGAGAAACCATGAAGAAAAACAAATTTATTTTTAAAGTTTTAAAAGGATTTCATTTGAAAGTTCAAATGTTTTTTTTTTGAAAAAGAAAACTTCAAAATAAAATGGATTTTATATAACTTAAAGTTTAGAAATGAATTTCAAAGGAAAATATTTTTTTTTAAAAAAAGTTTTATTCAAACGAAAATATCTGATAACTTGGATAAGTTACGGATGTTTTGTCTTGTATTTGTATTTCACCAAAAAAAAAATAATAATATTGAAAAGTAAACCTAGTAACTGAAACATCAGGATACTAGTGTTTTGAAGCATGTTGATCTATGATCCGTGTCACGTTGTTGTGGACTGTGTGTCCTACATACATTATACTAAACGTGGTGAACGTAGTTAAAAGTGAAAGTTGTTTTTCTATGACCACAAAGTCCAAGACTGGTGCATTGGTGTAGGACTATTATGATTGGACACTCGGACTTTAATGTCCTGTGTTGATAATAAAAGTTTTAAAACATTGAAAATTTTTGGATGGTCGTGAGCCTTGAGCCTTGATGAAGGAAAGAATGAAACACAATGAAAAACTGCGAAAATGAAATGTTTTTACATGCATTTGGCAGGCGTGCCCACGTTGTTTTGTATGAATGCCTTGAAGGGTAAGGTATTTCATGCTACGTTGTATCACTGTGCCTCGATGTACAATGAATCCATATGCCTTGGTTAACGTGCCTTGTGTTGGACAGTATGCTATGGATATCCACACACGTTGATCACTGTGCCAGGAGTTTTGGGAAGTGCTGTGGAAAAACACGTTGTGCCTTTTGACAATCGTGTCTGATCAACTCATTTTTTTAACGAAGTTGGGGTCTCCGGAGATTAGGATAGATTGTTGAAATATAGAAGTGCCATGTGTTTTCAAAATGACGATGATCCTTTGATGTTATATTTTTATTTGAAAATCTTATGCTGTACATAACTGCTTATCTGTACCTGTTGTTTTTGTGTGTGTAGTACATGTAGTTCTCATAATTGATCCATATATTGGTATCTCACCCTTGCATTTTCTTTTCCCTATGTGGTATATATATGCTTGAGTATAGATGGATCCGAACATGCCTCTGGCGCACTCGAGGGTGAGGGCGATCTTTGAGAATGCACAAGATCCGGCCGCGTGGGTTTTTCATCAGGGGGCCCACACTGTCGAATACACTGGCCCTGTTTGCATGGTTGACGGTTCGGCGTTAGAAGGACCAACAAGGAGGACGGATACTTTTGAGACTATTCAGATTTAGTTACCACCGATGGAGTCCTATTTGCAGCATCTGGTCGCCCAGGGACTGTTGGTGCTAAATCATCTCCTGAACGCGCCTCAGCCAGCTGTAGCACCAGCCTCACCTATTGAGGAGGACCCGGTTGAACTAATGGAGGAGGAACCATAGTACCATCCGCTCAGTGATGACGATAATTATTCCCCTGATATGGGAGTTGGAGTGGTTGTGTCTTCACCAGACATACCTCCAAAGGGTGGGGATGACCACCATGGTCTCCCCAATGGGTACCATTAGTTGTCTGACCAGTCGCACGATCCTTCTGTTATTTTGGGGTAATGATGTCTCAATAGTTAATTCTTGTTTCGGAGAACCATTTTCTTTTGACCTATGACTCTTTGAACATACTTTAACTCTGCTAATGTATGTTTGACTATTAACCCTGTTAGTGTACAAATCAACTTTCACTCATGTAAATTTCTGTCAAGTGGCCTGTCTCCAAGAAGGTCTTATGTTTAATGTATATAAGGTATTTGAAACTCTTGTTCTATTTACGTTTCAGTCATTTATGTTTATTGATGTATGAGAGAAAAGTTCTATAATGATTAAGAATGTAAATTTCTTAGAACAACCGTATATTTCCGAAAGTAATTCGACAACTTATAAAAATAAAGAGAACCATCCACACATCCAAGATATGGTATGATGTGGTTAGTCTCCCCCATTACCTCTTGTAGAACCTCTTAAAAGATGATGGTGAAGATGATGTTGTGAAAAAGTTGATGACTTTGAAGAAGTAGTCAAAACCTAGGATGAACATAAAGGTTTAAACTTTGTATTTTTGAAAAACCATGAACTTAAAGAGTTTTGTTCATGATTCTAAATACAAAAATGGAAAAGATAAAGGTGGAGGAACCTTACTATCAAGTTAGAAAATGTTGAGCTTGTTGTGTGTTCTTGAGTCTCCTTTGAAGATGATGAACAAAAGTGCTCAAATGGAGAAATTATGTGAAATAGAAGTGGTTTAGATGATGATGAGGAGTAAGGAAATGATCTTAGAATTTGAAAAACAAATTTATCTTGCAATCTATAGGGCTGGTCGAAATTTGGAAGGGAAGAGAACAGAGACAAGAGAGAGTATTTTGGTTGTTCTTTGCAATTGAGAGTTTTTGATGAGTGAAAATGAAATAAATGAAGTGTGAAGTGTTTAAGTGGAGTGTGTGATGGTGGTAGCCGTGCAAGTGTTGGAGGAATAAGGTGGAAATTTAATTCAAAAACAAAAGTAAATGTGTGTAAGAGAATGGAGGGTGGATGATGTAAAAGGACAATGTGTTGTCTAATTTTATCTGTGTTGTACGTATTCGATATTTTCGACCCCGGAATAAATAAATTAGCAGACTGATTAAAATAATAATATTTACACCGGCTCGGCCAAAAATAACATAGAGAGGCTCAAACAATTATTTTATGATTTATCTTCCTTAGACATATACCGGGTCAAGGAATAACAATTTACAGTATAAATTTGTACTAGGTGTCAAACACAATCTCGTTCTTATCTATGTTTTTAATTTGAATTCGATTGAATTCTCAGGCATAAACCATAAATATTACTTATAATTGTCAAGTTGTATTTCTCAAACAATTTATTCACATAGGACATTAATCGACAAATAAAATGCTTTTCGGGTCAAGTTAGGGTTTTCTAGCCAGTGTAAAACTACACTGTCAGCCAGAACCCATATTGGATTTCGTTCGAGTCTTAAAGCCTAATTTGAATCACAACTTCCTAAGATATAGTAGGTTCTAACCATAATTTTGTTTTCCTCAAAATCATTTTCTTGATCACAAATAAAAAATAAAAAATATATAAATACTGATCAAGGCATAGGAAAAACTGGGTGTTACAGAAAATGTTATTATATGTAAATTCAATCAATGGCAAGAACCCATCCCAAATGCCAGTGTGTTATAACACATAGGCTCTCAAAAGGTCCTGCAACGACTGAATCATCCTCTCTGACTGTCCATATGTCTGGGGATGATAAGTAGAACTCATCCTCAACTTGGTCCCCAATGCACTGTGTAATTGTCTCCAAAATCTAGAAGTGAATTTAGGATCCCGGTCGGAGACAATGCTCGATGGCACATCGTGTATCCTAACAACTTCTCTGATGTAGATCTGGGTCAGCCTCTCTAAACAATAACTCTCACCAATAGGTAAGAAGTGAGCACACTTCATCAACCTATCGATGATCACCCAAATCACATCGTGCCTCTTAGGAGTTCGTGGTAATCCAACCACAAAATCCATAGCTATGCTATCCCACTTCCACTCCGGGATATCAAAGTACGGCAACAAACCAACAAGCTTCTGATGCCCTATCTTAGCCTTCTGACAAAAATCAAGCAAGACAGAACATACTTTGCCACTTCATTCTTCATTCTCAGCCACCAAAACATCTTCTTAAAATCCTGATACATCTTCGTGGCTCTGGGATGAAAACTTTACTTACTGTTATGTGCCTCTTCTAAGATCATCTTCCAAAGCTCTAAGTCTGTAACACCCCGTTTTTCGTATGCTTCTTTATCGGTAAATACATACTTAATGTATTTATTTTCGATAAAATCCAGAAGATGATTTTATTTAAAATAAAATCATTTTCTTGCGTTGTTTTACCATATGAAGCCCCAATAAAATTTTCAGTCGAAAATTCAGACGAAAACCGGTCTGGGTTCTCACTACCGATACAATTTTACTGAGCTAGAAACAAAATTTTAATTCGTGAACAAGACAGTTAGTGTTTTTATGATGTTTTGTGTAGGTTTGGTAAATTTTCGAATTTTGTTGTCCAGGAATAAAATATAGTATTTTATCCGGGCGAAACCTTCAGAAAATACGATCGGATGTGCATCCGGTTACGTATTTAAGCAGTTAAAGGAACCCTAAAGGAGGAGAAAAGGCTTGATGGGAAGTCTCATTAAATTCCTATGACACACCTAAGGATAAAAGAAAATCCTTATGTCATTCCAAAATCTTACTTTTCAACTTTCTCTCTCCAATCACATCACATCACATTAACTCTTAAACCACTCTTCAAGAAACTCATCTTCTTTCTTCTTCTCCCTCTCAAGGCCGTGCACTTCCCCTTTCCCTCTATAAATATCACTCATCAACTTCACTTCAACACTTTCCTTTCTCCTACTTCATTCTTAAGCTTTCATCTTTTCACTTCAAGCTTCCAAAGCTCTTGTTTTTACTCTTCTTTTCACTAAGTGTTATTCATCAAAGTTGTTCCTCTTGTTTAGGGTAATACTCTCATGTATTCTTTTCTTTTAAAAACTTCATCTTTTTCTAAAGTTTCTTCTTTATGTCATTTATGAGCTTTTATCTTCAAAAATCTCTCAAAAATGGTAGAAAACTCCTTTTGAGTTGAAACCAATTTCTATGACCTTGTACTTACTTGTAGTTTAACATACTAAAAGGTTGTGTAAAACAAATTTTCCTAACCTCTACTTTCTAATGAGGCCGAACCATGCCTATGGTTTTGATGGATCTTGTTTCAACTTTTACAAGTGTGAGTTTGTATTTAAAGATTTGTTTTCCCAAAATGATCATGGACCAAGGCTCCTTTATGTTAAAGGATGCTATGTCTAAAGTGATTGGAAAGTTTAAAGATTTGTTTTCCCAAAATGATCATGGACCAAGGCTCCTTTATGTTAAAGGATGCTATGTCTAAAGTGATTGGAAAGTTTAAATATTTTTACTCTACTTTTATGTCATTTATATTTATGTCATTTACTTTATGTCATTTACATTATGTCGTTTACTTTATGCCATTTATATTTATGTCATTTACTTTATGTCATTTACATTATGTCATTTACTTCTATGTCATTTATATTTATGTCATTTACTTTATGTCATTTACATTATGTCATTTACTTTTATGTCATTTATATTTATGCCATTTACTTTATGTCATTTACTTTATGTCATTTACATTATGTCATTTATATTTATGCCATTTACTTTATGACATTATACTTTAATTATTTATAATCCTATGTTGTTTCCAAGATGATCATAGACTTGAGCTCCTTAAGTTATTGGATGCTAAAAGGTCTAAGAGATTGGAAGAATTCAAAGATTTTTATCATAAAAACCCAAGGATGACCGAATCTTAAAGGTTATGGACCTAGGGTGTTTCGTTTTTTTTTCACCTTCCAAAGTGATCATGGTTTTGAGCTCCTTACTATTAATGGATGCTAAACCAAAGAGATTGGAAATTTTAAATGTTCCTAGCCTATTTTATTGGTCAAGGCCGAATCTCCATCAAGGTGTAACTTGGTGGGATTTTTGTTCAACTTTGTTTTAAGTAATCATGTTTTAAACTCTTAGCACTTGAGGATCATAAATCCCTAAGTTGCATATGTTTTGGGAAACTTCTACCGCTAAGTTCTTGGTTGAGTTCTAATCCTTTGAACCTTGTGTCTTGAAACCTAGACTTGCCTCCTAACCAACCTTGAAGAACGTCCGTGAAACTGTTTATTTTCTTGCATTCTCTTACCTTCTTAAGGTAAGAGGGGATTTCCTAAAGATATTCAATAACTGTATGCATGTGTGTATGTGTTTAATTGGATATTTACATGTTGATTGAGCTTACTTGATTATCTAATATACTTGAACTGCTATGCTATTATCTGATGTTGAACTGTACTTGCTCTAAATGTTATAATGCATATATGTGATGAACTGGTTTCAACTGTGATATTAGTATTGAACTGATAATATGTACTGCTGTTGATTGAAAATTTGCTAAGCCAGACTTGTGTCTGTGCTCAACCATTATAAGGATTAAAAACCTTAATAAGCTTTGAAGATGAAGGGATTGGTGTTCTTTTCCAAAATCTCTTTAAACTTAAAGTACTTGTTTTAAATGTTGAAATGGTTTTGGTGAACTATTGTTATACAAGAGAAAAATCCTTTTCGAACTATGTGCCTTCAAGTGAAAACTTTCAAGATTATTTGGAAATATCCTATTGGGGGAAATATTTCAAAGATAAAAGAATTTCAAAGATGCTTTATAAAAGATTTTCAAAGAAAAGGTTTTCCCAAATATTTTAGAAACTTTCCGATAACCTGGATAGGTTATCGAGGATTCGGTTTTGAATTTGTTTTTCACTGAACGAAAAATAAGTACTTATGAAAGAGAATCTAGTACGCGAGACGTCGCCTCTAGTATTCAGTGATGTGCACGTGATCTTGAATCAGTGTAAATTCGGGACTACGAGTCTTGGTTATGATGTTATGGACTTAGGTCCTAATCGCTCTGTGTTGGACTATGTATTCTAACCGCGTGTGATGAACATGATTAAAGGTGAAGGTTGTTTTCTACGACCACAACCCTTGACTGTGGCCACGGTCTTGGGCATTGTGATTGAGCGTTCGGACTATGAGTCCTATGCTTCTAAGTTTTCAAGTGATGGGGAAATGATGATTTAAGTCGTTAGCTTTGAGCAGCGACAGTGAAAAGAATGAACACAAAGAAATCCTTTTAAATAAAGATATTTTCTCATGTGCATTTCCCTAAGCAGACGTGCTTTTGATATATATCAGATACAAGGTGGTATCTGGGAGTCTGTCAATGTAAACCGAGTGAAGAGGCACATGTGACGTTGCTCGTCCTGAGACCTTAATGCATGAGGGTAAGGAGGCAACTGCCCGGTGGGCTAGAGATTGACCAACTCTAATTCTTCTACAGTGAAAAACGGTGTTGATATCTCATGAGATTAAGTTAGAGCCTGATATTAAAGTGCCATGCATATTTTCGAAAGATTGACTGTGCGAGTTTGATGCCCTTTGATATAACACTGATGTATTGCGTGTATGCATGATTTAACTGCTTATATGATTCTGTGATGTATGTATCATGTATATGGTTGTTATGAGATATATCTTATGACGATATCTCACTCTTGCACCACTGTATGTTTTGTTCTTTTCTCCTTGCATCGGGAACGCACGTGCTCTTAGATGGATCCGGATGTTCCCCTGGCACCAACGAACTCGAGGAATGAGGTCTTCGATCACGCTGGGGCGGCGGGGAGTTGGACCATACATGAAGGAGCGACGACTGCGACTTATCGGGGACCGATCACGACTACTGAGACAAATGCCAACGGAGTACCTATACGGAGGATCCATACCGTCGAGTCTAGGACTATGGCGCTTCCACCTCCATGGTTCTACCTCCACACGCTACAGGTCACCAGACTTCTTCATGAGCACCTTGACCCAGTCGAACAGCTCGAAAAGGATCCAGTGGAAGAGGATCCCGAAGAGGATCCGGAGGAAGACCCCTACGAGTTCATAGAGGTTGAGGCGGAGGAGGAGGAGGAGCCCGAGTAGCACTCACAGGATCCCGGCGACGATGACATGATTATAGATGATGGCGGCGACGTTATTGATCCGGTTAGTGGTCCTTCGTCTGAAGGTAGCTTCTGCGGTCACTCCGAGTGCAGGAGGCATGGATACTTCGTTGTTGGTCTTAGGAGTTGCCCCGATGGTCCCTTGGCTTTTGGAGCCTTCTTTTGAGCCTTATGCCCGATTTTCCCTATTCCCAGTGTGATGCTATCTTTTACCTACTTCTTCAGTTTTGTATCAGTGTGAGTTGGCCAGTTCGATAAGGCCTGTCTTGTAACCAGAAACCTAAGATCCCAAGTGGGTCGGCTATATATATTTATATGTATGATGTTTATTCACATGTTCTGAGTGTTCATCATTGTTTCTTAACTACCGCTTACAAAAAAAAAAGAGTACCCTTTTCAGTAACCTTCTAATAAAGGTTATATTTCCGAAGGCAACCAGCGTTTTAAATAAGTTTCTTTTCTGCAAATGAGTAACCATGTGATGCCAGGTTTTAGGGTGTCACATTAGTTGGTATCAGAGCTAGTCGAGTCTTTCAGGAATGTTTGGGTTTAGGTCTGTTGTGTTGAAGTTGTGTTTTTTCTCTGACTGGATATTTTTTGAATTACCTCCTTGAGGTAATGTGTGATGAACCGTGGTTCACACCCCTTTTCTGGATGATATCTGACTGCTTGTGTGGTATTGGTCAGTATGAACCAAAGAGGTGCTCGTGGACGTGGACGAGGTTACGGAGGAATGGATTTTGCTGCCCAAGCACTGGCTGACGTGGCTGCGGCCATAACTCTTCAAACAGCTAATACTGCTGCCCAGAACCAACAAGAGCAACAGAGGGCAGAACAAGCAGCAGAAGGAAGACATCTGGACGCTTTCCAACGTCAGAATCCGTCGTAGTTTGATGGAGATGTGGATCCAATTAAGGCTGACCTTTGGATTCAGGAGCTAGAAAAGATCTTCGACCTGGTACACACTCCAGAAGAATCTAAGGTACCTTATTCCGTGTTCCAGCTAGTGGGCGATGCTGAGTACTAGTGGAGGGTCACCAGGCAGTTGTTGGAGGCTGAGCACCAGGCGATCACCTGGGGAGTATTTCGTGGCAAGTTTTTAGACAAATACTTTCCTCAGAGTGCCAGAAAAGAGAAAGAGCTGGAGTTCATGAGGCTGAGTCAGCGAGACCTGACAGTAGGGGAGTATGCGGCGAGGTTTGAATCCCTTGCCAAGTATTTCCGTTTCTTTCAAGATAATCCCAGTGAGGAATGGAAGTGTGAATAGTTTGAAGACGGATTGTGCTTCGAGATTAAAGAATCGGTATTGCCATTGGAGATCAGGAACTTCCAAGCACTAGTGGAGAAGTGCCGGAAAGTTGAGATGATGCGCAGAGGAAGGGATAACAAGGGAAGCGCAGGAGGACCTGTTCGTCCTAAGAGCCAGAATCAAGGCCATAATTCAAAATGGAAGCAGAACCGGAGGAAGTCGTATCACTAGGCGTCTAGCTACAACCAGAAACAACAAGCTCGTCTCAATGTTTCAGGGACAGGAAGTGGAGGCCAGAGAAACAACGATCAAGGCCAAGAGAGGAAATGTTACAGGTGTGGAGATCCGAGCCACCTGGCAAATGCTTGTCCAAAGAAGGATACCAAGTGTAGCAACTGTGGCCGCGTGGGACACTTGGCGAAGGTGTGTCGTGCACCAAAGGGAGAACATCAGGTCAACCATGCTAGAATAAACAAGCCAACCGTTAAGGGAAGAGTGTATACCATGAGTAGTGCTAAGGCATCGAACTCCGATGATCTCGTGCAAGGTAAGTGTGACATTGCTGGTAATCTTTTGACTGTACTCTTTGATTCAGGCACAACTCATTCTTTTATTTCGATGGATCGTGTGAAAATTCTAAACTTGCCTGTTTCTTCCTTGCCATATAATCTGATTGTTTCTACCCCAACTGCTGAACCTGTGACCGTTAATTCGGTTTGCTTAAACTGTCCTCTCATCGTTCAGAATAAACATTTTCTTGTAGACTTGATTTGTTTGCCTTTAGTACAATTAGATGTAATCTTAGGCATAGATTGGTTATCTTCCAACCGTATCCTAATAGATTGTGCTCAGAAAGCCTTAATCTTTAGGGAGGAGATTTCTGGATTTTTATCTGCTTGTCAGGTAAGAGCTTCTTTGAAAGAAGGAGCTCAAGGTTACATGTTACTGTTTTCCTTGGATGTCGAGAGCTAGTTTGACTTGGATTCCATACCTGTCGTTCGAGTGTTTCCGGAGGTTTTCCCCGAGGATGTACCTGGATTGCCACCTGTTCGGGAGATCGAGTTCGCGATTGATCTGACTCCAGGCACCGGACCAATATCTATGGCGCCATATCGTATGTCGCCATCAGAGTTAGAAACCTTGAAGGACCAACTTGAGGAGCTGATGAGGAAGGAGTTTATACGACCTAGTGTGTCACCGTGGGGAGCTCCAGTCCTGATAGTAAGGAAGAAAGACGGAACTGCTAGACTGTGTGTGGACTTTCGTCAGTTAAACAAAGTCACGATTAAAAACAGATATCCTCTTCCAAGGATCGATGATCTAATGGATCAGTTACGTGGAGCGGCAGTGTTATCAAAGATCGATCTGCGATCAGGATACCACCAGATACGATTAAAAGCGGAAGATGTTCCTAAGACAGCGTTTCGAACACGCTATGGGCATTATGAGTATTTGGTGATGTCGTTTGGAGTGACGAATGCACCTGCTATATTCATGGACTATATGAATAGGATCTTCCGTCCCTTTTTGGATCAGTTCGTAGTCGTCTTCATTGATGACATTCTGATCTATTCTCCGGACAAGGAGACTCATGCTGAGCATCTTAGCATTGTTCTTCAGATCCTGAGAGAGAAAAAGCTCTATGCGAAACCAGAGAAGTGTGAATTTTGGTTGGAGCAAGTTCAATTCTTGGGGCACGTAATATCCCGCGAAGGAATCGGTGTGGATCCGACGAAGGTCGAGGCTGTTGTGGAATGGGAAAGGCCAACAACGGCAACGGAAATCCGTAGTTTTGTAGGTTTGGCTGGCTACTACCGGAGATTCATTGAAGGATTTTCCAAGATTGTAGGACCTCTCACTCAGTTGACGCGTAAGGACCAAACGTTAGTGTGGACAGAAGCCTGTGAGAAAAGCTTCCAAGAGCTGAAAAGGAGATTGACAACCTCACCGGTATTGATCCTACCCGATCCCAAGGAATCTTTTGAGGTTTACTGTGATGCTTCGCATCAGGGTTTGGGCTGTGTGCTGATGCAAAATCGGAAAGTGGTGGCTTATGCTTCGAGGCAGTTGAAGATTCATGAGAGGAACTATCCGACGCACGATTTAGAACTAGTTGCTGTGGTCGTCGCTTTAAAAATCTGGAGACATTACTTGTATGGAGCTACTTTTAATGTTTTCAGTGACCATAAAAGCTTGAAGTACCTGTTTAATCAGAAGGAATTGAATATGCGTCAGAGACGTTGGTTAGAATTCCTGAAGGATTATGATTTTCAACTACAGTATCACCCTGGAAAGGCGAATGTAGTGGCTGATGCTTTGAACAGAAAGACAATTCACGCATCAGCGATGATGGTTAAAGAACATGAACTGCTGGAAAAATTCCGAGATCTAAGTTTGTTAGTGGAAAGTACACCAGGGAAATTGTGTCTGAACAGGACCACCGTGTCAAATGGATTAATGGAGTAGATAAAGGAGAAGCAAGAGACTGATCAGTATCTACAGACAGAAAGAGACTTGGTACGCCAATGAGCTCTGTCAGAATGTAGAGAAGGAACAGATGGAATTTTGAGGTTTGGCGAGAGAATCTGTGTACCTGATGATGCTGAGCTAAGAAAGCTGATTTTAGAAGAGGCTCACAAGAGTAGGTTGAGTATGCACCCAATGGCCACAAAGATGTATCAAGATCTTAAGAAATTATATTGGTGGTATGGAATGAAGAGAGATGTAATGGAATACGTCGCTTCTTGTTTGATATGTCAAAAAGACAAAGTGGAACACCAGAGACCAGCAGGAATGTTACAGTCTTTAGATATTCCAGAATGGAAATGGGATGGAATCTCAATGGATTTCGTGACCAGTTTACCAAGGACTAAGAGGGGGTATGAGGCTATATGGGTAATAGTGGACCGACTGACTAAGTCAGCTCACTTTTTGCCAATCAATATGAGATACTCTATGGAGAAGTTAACCCAACTGTACATCAGAGAGATTGTTAGATTGCATGGTGTGCCTTCAAGCTACTCTTGTGAGTAGCTTCAAGCATTGTCTCCGACCGAGACCCGCAATTTACATCAAGGTTTTGGCAGAGTTTGCAAGAATCACTTGGAACAAAACTCAGATTGAGTTCCGCATATCATCCACAGACGGATGGACAATCGGAAAGAACAATCCAGTCACTAGAGGATTTGCTGAGGGCTTGTGTTTTGGAGGATGTCGGGAGTTGGGACGAGTCCCTACCATTGATAGAATTTACCTACAATAATAGCTTCCATTCAAGCATTGGAATGGCACCTTACGAGGCCCTGCATGGTCGACGATGTCGAACGCCTTTGTTGGTACCAGGATGGTGAAAGTTTAATATTGGGTCCAGACTTCGTGCAACAAGCAACGAAAAAGGTGAAGATGATCCAGGAGAAAATGAGGGCAACTCAGAGCCGACAGAAGAGCTACGCGGACAAGAGACGACGACCTCTAGAGTTTGAGGAAGGCGAACATGTATTCTTGAGAGTCACGCCAACGACTGGGATTGGCATAGTACTAAAGTCCAGAAAGCTTACACCCAAGTTCATTGGACCCTACCAAATTCTTCGTCGTGTAGGTCCAGTAGCTTATAAAATATCTTTACCACCCTTTCTTTCCAATATCCATGATGTTTTTCATGTCTCTCAGTTGAGAAAATACATTCCTGATCCATCACATATCATAAAGCCTGATAAAGTACAGTTAAAAGAGAACCTGTCCTTTGTGACTTCGCCGACACGAATCGTGGATAGGATGACAAAGCAGCTCAGAGGTAAACAAATTCCTTTAGTCAAAGTCATCTGGAATGAGACAACCGGAGAAGCAACGTGGGAAGCTGAGGACAAGATGAAGTTGCAGTACCCTGAGTTATTTCAAGGTACGTAATTTCGAGGACGAAATTCTTTTTAGAGGGGTAGAGTTGCAACACCCCGTTTTTCGTATGCTTCTTTATCGGTAAATACATTCTTAATGTATTTATTTTCGATAAAATCCAGAAGATGATTTTATTTAAAATAAAATCATTTTCTTGCATTGTTTTACCATATGAAGCCCCAATAAAATTTTCAGTCGAAAATTGAGGCAAAAACCTATGCGGGTTCTCACTACCGGTACAAGATTACTGAGCTAGAAACAAAATTTTAATTCGTGAACGAGACAGTTAGTGTTTTTATGATGTTTTGTGTAGGTTTGGTAAATTTTCGAATTTTGTTGTCCAGGAATAAAATATAGTATTTTATCCGGGCGAAACCTTCAGAAAATACGATCGGATGTGCATCCGGTTACGTATTTAAGCAGTTAAAGGAACCCTAAAGGAGGAGAAAAGGCTTGATGGGAAGTCTCATTAAATTCCTATGACACACCTAAGGATAAAAGAAAATCCTTATGTCATTCCAAAATCTTACTTTTCAACTTTCTCTCTCCAATCACATCACATCACATTAACTCTTAAACCACTCTTCAAGAAACTCATCTTCTTTCTTCTTCTCCCTCTCAAGGCCGTGCACTTCCCCTTTCCCTCTATAAATATCACTCATCAACTTCACTTCAACACTTTCCTTTCTCCTACTTCATTCTTAAGCTTTCATCTTTTCACTTCAAGCTTCCAAAGCTCTTGTTTTTACTCTTCTTTTCACTAAGTGTTATTCATCAAAGTTGTTCCTCTTGTTTAGGGTAATACTCTCATGTATTCTTTTCTTTTAAAAACTTCATCTTTTTCTAAAGTTTCTTCTTTATGTCATTTATGAGCTTTTATCTTCAAAAATCTCTCAAAAATGGTAGAAAACTCCTTTTGAGTTGAAACCAATTTCTATGACCTTGTACTTACTTGTAGTTTAACATACTAAAAGGTTGTGTAAAACAAATTTTCCTAACCTCTACTTTCTAATGAGGCCGAACCATGCCTATGGTTTTGATGGATCTTGTTTCAACTTTTACAAGTGTGAGTTTGTATTTAAAGATTTGTTTTCCCAAAATGATCATGGACCAAGGCTCCTTTATGTTAAAGGATGCTATGTCTAAAGTGATTGGAAAGTTTAAAGATTTGTTTTCCCTAAATGATCATGGACCAAGGCTCCTTTATGTTAAAGGATGCTATGTCTAAAGTGATTGGAAAGTTTAAAGATTTTTACTCTACTTTTATGTCATTTATATTTGTGTCATTTACTTTATGTCATTTACATTATGTCATTTACTTTATGCCATTTATATTTATGTCATTTACTTTATGTCATTTACATTATGTCATTTACTTCTATGTCATTTATATTTATGTCATTTACATTATGTCATTTACTTTTTTGTCATTTATATTTATGCCATTTACTTTATGTCATTTACTTTATGTCATTTACATTATGTCATTTAGATTTTTGCCATTTACTTTATGACATTATTCTTTAATTATTTATAATCCTATGTTGTTTCCAAGATGATCATAGACTTGAGCTCCTTAAGTTATTGGATGCTAAAAGGTCTAAGAGATTGGAAGAATTTAAAGATTTTTATCATAAAAACCCAAGGATGTCCGAAACTTAAAGGTTATGGACCTAGGGTGTTTCGTTTTTTTTTTTCACCTTTCGAATTGATCATGGTTTTGAGCTCCTTACTATTAATGGATGCTCAACCAAAGAGATTGGAAATTTTAAATTTTCCTAGCCTATTTTATTGGTCAAGGCCGAATCTCCATCAAGGTGTAACTTGGTGGGATTTTTGTTCAACTTTGTTTTAAGTAATCATGTTTTAAACTCTTAGCACTTGAGGATCATAAATCCCTAAGTTGCATATGTTTTGGGAAACTTCTACCCCTAAGTTCTTGGTTGAGTTCTAATCCTTTGAACCTTGTGTCTTGAAACCTAGACTTGCCTCCTAACCAACCTTGAAGAACGTCCGTGAAACTGTTTATTTTCTTGCATTCTCTTACCTTCTTAAGGTAAGAGGGGATTTCCTAAAGATATTCAATAACCATATGCATGTGTGTATGTGTTTAATTGGATATTTACATGTTGATTGAGCTTACTTGATTATCTAATATACTTGAACTGCTATGCTATTATCTGATGTTGAACTGTACTTGCTCTAAATGTTATTATGCATATATGTGATGAACTGCTTTCAACTGTGATATTAGTATTGAACTGATAATATGTACTGCTGTTGATTGAAAGTTTGCTAAGCCAGACTTGTGTCTGTGCTAAACCATTATAAGGATTAAAAACCTTAATAAGCTTTGAAGATGAAGGGATTGGTGTTCTTTTCCAAAAGCTCTTTAAACTTAAAGTACTTGTTTTAAATGTTGAAATGGTTTTGGTGAACTATTGTTATACAAGAGAAAAATCCTTTTCGAACTATGTGCCTTGAAGTGAAAACTTTCAAGATTATTTGGCAATATCCTATTGGGGGAAATATTTCAAAGATAAAAGAATTTCAAAGATGCTTTATAAAAGATTTTCAAAGAAAAGGTTTTCCTAAATATTTTAGAAACTTTCCGATAACCTGGATAGGTTATCGAGGATTCGGTTTTGAATTTGTTTTTCACTGAACGAAAAATAAGTACTTATGAAAGAGAATCTAGTACGCGAGACGTCGCCTCTAGTATTCAGTGATGTGCACGTGATCTTGAATCAGTGTGAATTCGGGACTACGAGTCCTGGTTATGATGTTATGGACTTAGGTCCTAATCGCGCTGTGTTGGATTGTGTATTCTAACCGCGTGTGATGAACATGATTAAAGGTGAAGGTTGTTTTCTACGACCACAACCCTTGACTGTGGCCACGGTCTTGGGCATTGTGATTGAGCGTTCGGACTATGAGTCCTATGCTTCTGAGTTTTCAAGTGATGGGGAAATGATGATTTAAGTCGTTAGCTTTGAGCAACGACAGTGAAAAGAATGAACACAAAGAAATCCTTTTAAATAAAGATATTTTCTCATGTGCATTTCCCCAAGCAGACGTGCTTTTGATATATATCAGATACAAGGTGGTATCTGGGAGTCTGTCCATGTAAACCGAGTGAAGAGGCACATGTGACGTTGCTCGTCCTGAGACCTTAATGCATGAGGGTAAGGAGGCAACTTCCCGGTGGGCTAGAGATTGACCAACTCTAATTCTTCTACAGTAAAAAACGGTGTTGATATCTCATGAGATTAAGTTAGAGCCTGATATTGAAGTGCCATGCATATTTTCGAAAGAATGACTGTGCGGGTTTGATGCCCTTTGATATAACACTGATGTATTGCGTATATGCATGATTTAACTGCTTATATGATTCTGTGATGTATGTATCATGTATATGGTTGTTGTGGGATATATCTTATGACGGTATCTCACTCTTGCACCACTGTATGTTTTGTTCTTTTCTCCTTGCATCAGGAACGCACGTGCTCTTAGATGGATCCGGATGTTCCCCTGGCACCAACGAACTCGAGGAATGAGGTCTTCGATCACGCTGGGGCGGCGGGGAGTTGGACCATACATGAAGGAGCGACGACTGCGACTTATCGGGGACCGATCACGACTACTGGATCAAATGCCAACGGAGTACCTATACGGAGGATCCATACCGTCGAGTCTAGGACTGTGGCGCTTCCACCTCCATGGTTCTACCTCCACACGCTACAGGTCACCGGACTTCTTCATGAGCACCTTGACCCAGTCGAACCGCTCGAAGAGGATCCAGTGGAAGAGGATCCCGAAGAGGATCCGGAGGAAGACCCCTACGAGTTCATAGAGGTTGAGGCGGAGGAGGAGGAGGAGCCCGAGTACCACCCACAGGATCCCGGCGACGACGACATGATTATAGATGATGGCGGCGACGTTATTGATCCGGTTAGTGGTCCCTCGTCTGAAGGTAGCTTCTGCGGTCACTCCGAGTGCAGGAGGCATGGATAGTTCGTTGTTGGTCTTTGGAGTTGCCCCGATGGTCCCTTGGCTTTTGGAGCCTTCTTTTGAGCCTTATGCCTGATTTTCCCTATTCCCAGTGTGATGCTATCTTTTACCTACTTCTTCAGTTTTGTATCAGTGTGAGTTGGCCAGTTCGATAAGGCCTGTCTTGTAACCAGAAACCTAAGATCCCAAGTGGGTCGGCTATATATATTTATATGTATGATGTTTATTCACATGTTCTGAGTGTTCATCATTGTTTCTTAACTACCGCTTACAAAAAAAATGAGTACCCTTTTCAGTAACCTTCTAATAAAGGTTATATTTCCGAAGGCGACCAGCGTTTTAAATAAGTTTCTTTTCCGCAAATGAGTAACCATGTGATGCCATGTTTTAGGGTGTCACAAAGTCCTCTGGTACACATATCCGGTCTCTGAACCTCAACACTCCAACTGCACTTCTACTAAATTCTGAAATCTTACCCTCATCTATACTTCTACTCACCTCTTGGAGGTACTGATCTTGAACCTGTATATCCTTAAGCTCTCTCAGAAACTTGCTACTAATGGTGATCATACCTAAGCATATTCTATCTTTAACCAACTCTATCCCTAGGTTTAGATCCCTGAATTGTTCGATCAACTCCATCTCTTTAACCGACATCGCGGGTACATACAAAGATTTCCTACTTAGCGCATCCGGTACAACATTCACCTTCCTAGGATGCTACTGTAGATCAAATTCATAATCCTTGATAAACTCCATCCATCTCCGCTGTCTCATATTCAACTCATTCTGATCAAACAGATACTTCAAGCTTTTATGGTCACAATATACATTGAACTTAGCTCCATAAAGATAGTGTCGCCATATCTTCAGTGCAAACACTATAGCTGCCAACTCCAGATCATGGGTCTGATAGTTCCTCTCATGAACTCTCAGTTGTTGGGAAGCATAAGCCACAACACTTTTCTTTCATTAACACACAACCCAAACCTTGGTATGACACATCACAATATACGTCAAAATGTCCTAAAGGATCTGGCAAAGTCAGCACTGGTGATGTGGTTAACCTATTCTTCAACTACTGAAAACTCTTCTCACACTCCTCTGTCCAAACATAAGTTGTTCCTTTCCTCGTCAACTATGTCATAGGCAACGCAATCTTCAAGAAACCCTCCATAAACCTCTGGTAATATCCACCTAATCCTAGAAAACTCATTACCTCACTCACAGATTTAGGTCTTTCCCACTTAAGTACCGCTTCAAATTTATCTGGATCTACTGCTATTCTTTCTCTGTTGATCACATGCCCCAAGAATTGAACTTCCTCTAACCAAAATTCACATTTGGAAAGCGTAGCATATAACTGCCTATCCATTAGTAATTGCAACATTATCCTCAGATGTTCCTCATGCTCTTCCCGTGAACGAGAATAGAAAAGGATAATCTATGAATACAACCACAAACTTTTCGAGGAACGGTTGATAGCGTGAATCCGCAAGTGAACGGCTTCGTCGTCAAGTAATAATAAGATCAAACCCACAGAGACCGTGATCTTAAATAACAATTAATTATTAAATTAATTAAACTATACAAGAAAAAGATTTGGAAAAGATTTGGTTTTTGAAATAAGATTAACTAACAAATCAAGTATTTAAAACGCATTCAAATAAAAACGCAATCAAATCAAATCAAATCTGAAGATTTTTAAATTAAAAGAGATTTCCAGGAATTGGGTTACCAACAAGACTGCTCATGCTACTAAATTGCTACCCCTCTTGTTAATTATCGAAATTGCTTTGAAGGTGAATTTATCTTAAATAAGTTAATGTTCCCTCTCGAGATACAAGAACCGTGCCCAATTAAACCAACCCCTACTCTCGTGGTAATTGTATTTAAATTGAACCCATTAAGATTCGTGACAATTCAATGAACCCTTGAAGGTCCGCTTCTAACTCTCGTGATTTAAGTCCTAAGTTCAGTCCCTATAGATCCAATACCCAAGTTCACCGCTAGGTTCATCCTTAGAGTATATATGACATGCAAATAAGTGCGCACCGAATTCACAAGTAATTCATGCGATAGGAATTAAATCGAAAGCAAATTGAAATTAACAAGAAGTAAAACGTCAATTCATCACATAAAACGAGTCTTCGGCATAGCCCCAATTCCTAGAAATAAAAACAAGGTTAAAGTGATATTTTAGTCCCTATACATGACATGAATTCTCGATTTGGTCCCTATACATAAAAAATTACTAATATGGTCACTACACATACAGAAAGTCTCCATTTGGTCCCTATACGTTACCCGTTTGGTCCCTATACGAGCAACAATTATCAAATCAGTCCTTAAAATTTTGTACGGCAGGGACCAAATGGAGACTTTTTGTATGTAGAGGGACCATTTTAATAATTTTTTATGTATATGGACCAAATCGAGAATTCGTGTCACGTATAGGGACCAAAATATTACTTTAACCTAAAAACAACTACTCACGCATTGCCATATTCATAGCAACCTTGAATAATAAAAGCATAAAAATCCTAAGAGAAGAGAATAAATTGAGAAGAAGAGAAATCCTAATTTTTGCCTAAGGTAGCAAGCCAGATCCCCTATTTTCGAGCCTGAGTCCTATTTATAATGTAAGGTAACTTGGGATTAAAGCAATTACAAATCAGATAAAAAAAACAAATCAAAATCCCAGATTTTGTACGTCACGGCCGTGATGCCTGTCACGATCAGGTTGTGACAGATTCTGTCTTGGAAAACTTGGCATTGGTTGGCCTGTCACGGCCGTGATGGCCATCACGGTCTGGCCGTGACAGGTTCTGACTTTTGCGTTCTTTTCTTTCCAGCCTTGCTCGATCATGACCGTGATGGGCTCTGTTTGGCTCATTTTTCTTGCTTTTCAAGCTCCGTCTTCATGCAAGCTCCATCATAACTGATCCTGAACACTTTAATATTCAATTCCTGCACATAAACACCACAAAACCACCTTACCCGTTCCAAGGTAAAAACTAACAAAAATCAAATTAAAAATGCCTAAACTACATGAAAATGCATGCAATATGATAAAGAAATATGAGGTGTAATCACACTCATCAAACTACCCCAAGCTTAATATTTTACTTGTCCTCAAGCAATAACCAAGTCCAGACAAGATAAACAATCAGAGCATGGACAGTGAACCAAGAACCCGAGTAACAAATCCAAGTTACAGGAACATCCAAATAAGTAACCAAGAGACAATCAATTTCAAGTCCAATTAGAAACTTAGGTTCTCTAGATTCATGCCTCTCACTAATTTGGGCACTCTTCTCAACTCACTCAAGTGTTTAAGGACATATGACAATTCACTCAATTTTCTCAAGGAAGGTACCCTACCATAAGCTTGACTATTAACCAAATCTCTACTTTATTAGTGAAAACTCATAAGAATCAAGAGGTATTTTATTTTGGTTGTAATGGGGCCATGGGATTAATTGTTAGGTGGGGAAATCAAGAAAGGGAAAATTCAAGAAGGCTAAACAAGCTATCAAACAATGGAAAGCATGACAACCTTCTAAAATACCTTTTTGGGCTTTAATTCACTTTTTCTGGTTTATTTCTTTCTTCCTTTTTTTTTATTTCTCACTTTCTTTTTCTCATCCCCTTCTCCATTTTTTTTTTGTTTACTTTATTTCATTTTTTTTCCAATTTGGAGAAGGGGAGATTTCCAACTTAAGAGAAATATTTTTCTAACTTTTTCATCCCACAATTTATTTTTCAAACCACTTTTTTGCCCTTTTTGCAATACTTTAAAAGGTGTCATACCAAGCATCATTCATCAAATTAAACCAAGGTACCAAGAAAAGCATTTTATTCTATTAGGCTCAAAATTGGGCAACTAAGGGGTAACATTTAATCAGTTAAAGCTCAGAAGGCCAGAAAAATAGCTAGTGCCTCAATCATTTTCAAATATGTTTTAAAAAAATTTTATGTTTCGAAACGGTTTCAAGTTAAGTTCTAGAGAATACAGTCCAAGAGGAATAAAACACTCAATCACAAAGATTTAGTGAGTACCCCTTTTAGGCTCAAAAATCTCACATTTAGTAGTTTAAAATTAATGAGAAACACAAATCCAAGGAACCACATGCTAATTATAAACTATCAAAAGATCATCTCAAGCATTTTTATTTTTAGTCTATCACAAGAATACAGAAAAAAAAATTGGGTTCAAAAATTCACAGTCTCAATTCATTTGGCACAAAGTTCTCACAATTGAATGCATACTCTAAGCAAGGGGCAATCTAATCATGTGATTATGCAAAACTACGCCCATATGAAAGCAACATGAAAAATGCAAAAATGCCCCTACCCCAAGCTTAAAAACTTATATTGTCCCCAATGTAAATAATCAAGTCGGAGAGAGGAGAAAAATGGAATAACTCACCGAGGTGGTGGAGGGTGTTATCTCAGATGCCAATCATAGAGCTGTTGGAGGATGCGTCATGACTGTGACATTCATCACGGCTAGGCCTTGATCGATTCGGATGCTAGTTACTGGGCCTTGTCACAACCGTGATATACATCACGGCTAGGCCGTGATCAATTATGTTCTGTTGGGCTCCTTCGCTTCACGCCCGTGATGGCTATCACGGCCTGGGCGTGATCCCTTCTGGTTTTTAGCTTCTGGCCCATCACGGCCATGACCCTCGTCACGGCTAGTCCGTGATAAATTCTGGTATCCTCTTCCTTTTTGAAATTGCTCCATCATGGCCATGATGGCCATTAGGGCCAGGCCATGATCTCCTCTGACTTCATTTTTCCATGTCTTTTTGCTCTTCATGCCTTCATAACCTGAAAGCACTTGGCAAAATCATCAATTTGTGATCTTTCTTCTCTTAATCTTCTCAAATTATTCAAAAATAAAATTCAAAAAAAAAATTAAAAAGGGAAAGAAAGCTTGGGTTGCCTCCCAAGAAGTGCTTATTTACGGTCTTAAGCTTGACCATACTCCTTGCAATCAACCGGGATCAGTTGGGCTTGGAAGTGAAAGAACACCTCTCTTCCAAGGAAGTCCTTCAAAGAGCCTATTTTGTTCATATGGCCCACATGCGCTTTCGTTTTGCTCTTTTCATTCTGAGTTTCATGGTCTTACTTCCTCCCGGCGGAAGTTTTAACTCCACATGTTGAGCAACTCCTATTTCATCATTATTTGGTCATCATTTGTCATGCAAAGTTTGGGAGTTACTTCCATGTTAAGCTCTTCCTTCACCTTTGGAGGCATTATCTCAATCATGCACACATGACTCTCAAGGAAAGCTTACCATTTTTTACATCTATTATTGCTCCAGCTGTAGCCAAGAATGGCCTTCCAAGAATGATAGGGAATTTAGAATTCCCGTTCATGTCTAACACCATGAAATTGGTAGGAATGATAAATTTACAATTCCCGTTCATGTCTAACACCATGAAATTGGTAGGAATGATAAATTTACCTACCTTTATAGGGATATTCTCTAGTATGTCTAGAGGGGTTTTAGTTGATCCATCCATAAATTGTAAAGATAATTTGGACGGTCTCAATTCCTTGGTTCCTAACCTCTCAAAGATAGTAAGCGGCATCAAACTCACACTAGCCCCTAAGTCACATAAGGCATGGTCTATTTTCACTTTTCCAATTGAGCAAGCAATAGAGAAACTTCCTGGATCTTTTATTTTAGGAGGCATATTAGTTTTTATAGTGGCATCATGCTCCTCAATTAAGCTCTTAGTCTCTTTTTCTACTTGCTTTTTCTTGACTAACCTTTGTGGGAAAGGTATTGGGGGTTGGTAAGGTGGTGGAGGGACATACTATGGCTCTATCTCTTCTTGTTCACTCTTGTCCTCCTCACATTCCACATCATTTTCAACTACCACAAGCTTAACATCCCTCAAGTATAAAGCATTACAATGCTCATAGGGATTAGCTTCGGGTTATCCTAGAAACGTACCCTTAGTTCTAGAATATGTAATAGCTTGTTGGGCAATCTGAGTTTCTAACATCTTATTATGGATGGCTAAGTTATCTACCTTGGATATTAACTCCTTTATTGCCTCATTGACTTCCCTACCTTGTTGCCTAAACTCTTCATTTTGCTTTGTTTGAGTTTCAACAAAATTTTCCAAAAGAGACTCAAGTTTAGACTTTTGTACTTGAGGATACCCCGATGCGGGTTTCCTATTACCTTGGCCTTCTTGGAATTCATGGTTCAATGTGTTGTTGTAGTTCCCGTAGGAGAGATAAGGGCTATTCTTCCTTCCTTGGTTATAAGAATTTGGGGGAATAAAAGTTTGGAAACTTCGGGTTCGTGTCATAAAAATTGTGACATGAAATCACTTGTTCACCCGAAGCGCTGGATCCAGGAGTACTACCATGTGGGAACTCCATCATGTCATGTCCCTGCATTCCACAAATCTCACAAACAACACTAGTAGCACCTATTGAACTCACATTAGCATTTTCCAGCTTATCAAAGCGTTTATTTAATGAGTCAAATTTAGACATAATTAAATCATTACTATTCATTTCAAACTTACCCCCCGAAAGCTTTTTCGGGTTATTACCTCTTTCCGAACCCCATTGGTGATAGTTGGTGGCTATGTTTTCAATGATATTGAACGCTTCAATCAGTGGTCTATTCATAAAGGCTCCACCAGCTGCGGAGTCAAGTGACACCTTCGAAGAATAATCCAATCCGTTGTAGAAGGTATGTACTAACAACCACCTCTCGAGCCCATGATGTGGGCAAGACTCTAGCCATCCTTTGTAATGATCCCAAGCTTCGGATAAGCATTCTCCGTCCTTTTGGAAGAAGCCGGTGATCTGAGTTCGTAGGTAAGCAGTCTTGGATGAAGGGAAGAATTTCTCCAAGAATGCCTGCTCCAGTTGGTCCTAAGTTGACAAAGTATTAGCGGGCACTTGCTTCAACCAAGTTCTTGCCTTTCCAGTCAGAGAGGAGGGGAATAACCTCAAGCGAATAGCATCAATAGGGGCACCTTGAATTCTTATTGCATCAGTGAACTCCAAGAATGTCTCCACATGATCAGTCAGGTCCTCCGAGGGTAATCCTCCAAATTGACGTTGCATAATCATGCCAATTAACTAAGGCGGTAAAGTGTAGTTCTCCGCCTTAATTTCTGGTCCAGCAATCCCAGTTCCTAAACCCCTAGCATTTGGGGCTGCGTAGTCCTTCAGTTGTTTGGTATCCGGTAGATTCGCCATGAGTGGAATGGGAATCAACTTCTCTCTCTCTTTGTCTTTGTAGTCTCCTACGTCTATGAAAGTTCCTTTCGATCTCAAGGTCAACTTCAATAAGATTTCCAAGACTTTGGGACCTTTGCATAAAAGAGAAAAATACCTGCAAGAGAGAGATAGATACTCTAGGAAAAAAGAAAAAGAAAAAGAAATAAATAATAAATAATTATAAAAATGTCCAAAAAAATCAATTTAAAAATTAAACTGAAATTCAAGAAAGCACAGTTCCCAGCAACGACACCAAAAACTTGATGGGTGTGAATCCGCAAGTGAACGACTTCGTCGTCAAGTAATAAAACGATCGAACTCACAGAGACCGTGATCTTAAATAACAATTAATTATTAAATTAATTAAACTAGACAAAAAAAAAGATTTGGAAAAGATTTGGATTTTGAAATAAGATTAACTAACAAATCAAGTATTTAAAACGCAATCAAATAAAATCGCAATAAAATCAAATCAAATATGTAGATTTTCAAATAAAAAGAGATTTCCAGGAATTGGGTTACCAACTAGACTGCTCATGCTACTAAATTGACTACCCCTCTTGTTAATTATCGAAATTGCTTTGAAGGTGAATTTATCCTAAATAAGTTAATGTTCCCTCTCGAGATCCAAGAACCGTGCCCAATTAAACCAACCCGTACGCTCGCGGTAATTGTATTTAAATTGGACCCATTAAGATACGTGACAATTCAATGAACCCTCGAAGGACCGCTTCTAACTCTCGTGATTTAAGTCCTAAGTTCAATCCCTATAGATCCAATACCTAAGTTCACCGCTAGGTTCTTCCTTAGAGTATCTATGACATGCAAATAAGTGCGCACCGAATTCACAAGTAATTCATGCAATAGGAATTAAATCGAAAGCAAATTGAAATTAACAAGAAGTAAAATTTCAATTCATCACATAAAACGAGTCTTAAGCATAGCCCCAATTCCTAGAAATAAAAACAACTACTCACGCATTGCCATATTCATAGCAACCTTGAATAATAAAAGCATAAAAATCCTAAGAGAAGAGAAGAAATTGAGAAGAAGAGAAATCCTAATTTTTGTCTAAGGTAGCAGGCCAGTTCCCCTATTTTCGAGCCTGAGTCCTATTTATAATGTAGGGTAACTTGGGATTAAAGCAATTACAAATCAGATGAAAAAAAAAACAAATCAAAATCCCAGATTTTGCATGTCACGGCCGTGATGCCTGTCACGGCTAGGCCGTGACAGATTCTGTCTTGGAAAACTTGGCATTGGTTGGCCTGTCACGGCCGTGACAGGTTCTGACTTTTGCGTTCTTTTTTTTCCAGCCTTGCTCGATCATGGCCGTGATGGCTGCCATGGCTAGGACGTGATGGGCTCTGTTTGGCTCATTTTTCTTGCTTTTCAAGCTCCATCATAACTGATCCTGAACATTTTAATCTTCAATTCCTGCACATAAACACCACAAAACCACCTTACCCGTTCCAAGGTAAAAACTAACAAAAATCAAATTAAAAATGCCTAAACAACATGAAAATGCATGCAATATGATGTAATCACACTCATCAACGGTCTAATGATGTTGTTCATGTAATCCATGAACACTGCAGGAGCATTAGTCACACTGAAAGGCATAACTAGGTACTCGTAATACCAGTACCTCATTCTGAAAGCCGTCTTAGGTATATCCTCCTTCTTCACCTTAATCTGATGGTATCCTGACCTCAAATCGATCTTAGAAAACACTGAAGCTCCCTTCAATTGATGGATCGGATCATCTATCCTAGGCAATGAATATTTATTCTTAATCGTCACCTTGTTCAACTGCCTATAATCCATGCACAATCTAGCACTTCCATCTTTCTTCTTAACAAACAACACTGGAGCTCCCCACGGTGAAACACTCGGCCTGATAAAATCTTTCTTCAACATATCATCCAACTGCTTCTTCTATGGTGAACTCCACTTCCTTCTCTGGTGGAAAACCCGAAACATCATGAGGGAAACTCTCTCACGAGATGCATAGAATCTATACTAGGAGTCTCCTTAGCTTCCGCTGAGAAAATCATCACGTACTGTTGAGAATCATCACTCCTCATAGATATTCCTTCATTGGATGATACTACGCTAGAAGGCTCAATAAATGATAAGGACTTTCTAGAACAGTCTAACACTACATGGGTAGCAGAAAGTCAATATATGCCAAGAATCGCGTCTATCTGCTGCATAGACAAACAGACAAGATCCACAAGAAATGTCCTATTCTCAATAACTATAGGACACTGCAAACAGACAGACATCGTAGCCAAGGAATCACTGGTCGGGGTAGATACGGTAAGGGTATATGGTAACTGAGAAACAGGTAACTGTAAATGTTCCACACACTCATGCTAGATAAAGGAATGTGTAGCACCTGAGTCAAACAACACAAATGAGAGTCTACCAGATATCAAACACATACCCTGGATAAGATCTGCAGATTGAGAGGATTCAGCTCCCTCACAGTAAACACTCTCCTAGTGGCCTGAGGTCTAGCCATCTGCTGTCCTGCTGCTGGAACTCCTCTCCCAGCTCCACCTCTGTAACACCGGCTCCTCTACCAGCAGCGACCTGCTGCAGCATACCACTCTGTCTATAATCACGAGCTAAATGACCTAGTTTACCCCAATGAAAGCAACAAGATCGCTCTTTGCAATCTGCTAAATGGCATGGTTTACCATAATGAAAGCAACCAGATCTCTCTCAACAATGTTTGAGATAATGCGGTCCCCCGCATCTGGAACAAACCGGGTCTTTATGCCGCTGGAGATAATGCGGTCCCCCGCATCTGAAACAAACCGGGTCTCTCTGCTGCTGGCTCCCTCCACCAATTGGTGCTGAAGAAACTGGTATTGGTGCATATGTCTGAGCAGTCTGGTATATGGTCCCCGCCTCCACTGGGAACCACTGCCTCCCTATGCCCTCTATGGCACTGCATCTCTTAACCAACTCCGGGAAACTCTGAATATGGAGTAGGACTATAGCTCCCTGTAACTCGTGCCGCAAACCCTCCTCAAACCATCGACATTGCCAATCCTCCTCAAGAAATCTCTGATAGAATTTCGAGAACTGAATCAGAACCTCAAACCGTGCTGCATAATCACCAATAGTCATGCTGCCCCTGTCTAAGGCTCATAAACTCCCTCTCGTTCTCACATCGGACCAACCGCGGAAACTAGGAAGCACTCTCAGAACAACTGCCTGCTGATCAGTCTGCCCTCTGACTCCAGTAATCTCCTCTTGCCTCTCCACCAGTCAACATGAATGTTGCATAAGTTACCTTCCTATCCTCTCTGCAATGCATGGTAGATCTTCTCCAGCTTCTATATCCACCACTCTGCCCTTTCAGGATCATAATAACCTCTGAACTGTGGTGGCTTCTGTCACGACCGAAAAATGCGAAATGGACGGCAATAAAAATAAAAGATTTTATGGAAAAGAGTAGAGTCGCCACCAATTTTAATTATTTAGGATAAAAATTGGAAAACCTTAAAAAAATTGTCTTTGGAAACAAGTTGAGTTCGGAAGTCGATTGTGCATAGGGAAGGATGGGGATTTAACCCCACAGCACCCCTAGTACGCCCGTCAAAAACGGTTACCCAAATTAATTGTGCAACTAATTAATAAACTTTAAATTATTTATTTTGACTTTCAAATCAATTAACAAACAATGAAAATAATTTTACTATTTTTATCATTTATTAATTGATAAGCAAGCTAAAAAAAAACTCAGAAGGAATACTTGAACAAATATTTTTTTTAAAATTTTATTATAGGAAGAAATACCCACACAAAGTCCACCGTAACACCTCTTCACCAACCTCATTATTACATCACTATTTTTCATTCATTCATGTGCACATTCTTTTCAGCATACTATAGCAAAACAATATGCACTTGCTGCACGTGCAATGAACCACATAAACAGGGATCCAAACATAAAAATGACAAATTAAACTCTTAATTCAACATCAACCAGAATGTCACGGTGCATCATCATAAATCAAAAATCAGAATTTATTAAAAAAAGAGCCCACGTTATCATTAGGTTTAAGAACAATACAGAGACATTTAAATGATGTGCATCAAGGAAAATCCATTATATTTCCAAAATCATTTCATCCAAAAGTCCAATAAGTGATCAAACCAGATTGACATTATGTAACACATTCATTTAAATAGTAAGAGAAGGAAAAATAAAAACTCACGAATATGAAAATGAAACTATGGAGTTGTGGATGGTCCCACCTGTGAGTTAGGTTCTCTCCGCTTGGAATTCTTTTCCGTCACTGCGTGTGCCCCACTACCGAATAGACATAATAACATCAGTTAAATTTAAACTGATTAAGCAACATCAAAATGATGACCATAAACTGGATCCATTTATTCTTGAAGGTTCTTCAATACAAATGAAAGAGAAAGAGATGAAGTCTCTCTGTTTTAGAAAAGAACAAAATATAACCCAAAAAAATACAAACAATCTCTCACTCTCCCTCTCTCAATTTTTTTGTCTCTAACCCAGCCTCAATATGCCTTTCTCTATCTTTTTATGTCTCCGTTTTTTTTTCTTCTGCGTTTCTGTTCTTCTAATTTTCGCTCCTCTTGTCTTCTGCTCGTTGCTCTTTTATTTATAGAAAAATCTTGCCTTCAACCTCCTTGATTCTTTCCTCCTGCAAATCAGCGAAAATGGCCATTAAAATATTTGATTTGAAATGAAAATGGAAGGGAATAATAGTTACCTGTGATTGAGCTTGGCCGGGAAAGGAAGTAAAATCTGATTTGAAATCAAATTGATGCCACGAGGGAAGAAAGTGGCGGCTGCTAGGGTTTGTTTGGAGGAGGATGAAGTAGATCCGGGTCGTGGGCAAGTATGTGGATAATGGACTTGGTGTTGGTTTGACCCAATAAGAAAATAAAACAAAAACAAACCATAAAATTTAAAATCTTTTTATGACTTTTGTCTTTTATAGTTTTTTTTTTTTTTTGGATTTTGGGATAAATAAAAACAAACATCATAATAAGATGGCAAGATATTTATTTCTTTTCTTTTATTTGCTTTTTTTTTTATTTTTTTGTGTGCAAATTTTAGTGTAAACTAAAAAAGAACCGAGTCAAAATAGGGTGTTCACAGTTGCCCCTATTTACTTGTTCATTACTAGAATACATGATGAATGAGTGATTCTTCATGTGATCGCAGTAAGGGGCGAGTAAAGAAAATGAACACTTATTTTGTCCGGGATTATGGATACAAGCTTGAGAAAATTCAGAGCAATATGCAATGGACGGAACCTTCTCGTCCAACAAAAAAAGTAAATATGCAATGGACGGAACCTCCTCGTCTAACAAAAATAAACATGCAATGGACAGAACCTCCTCGTCCAACAAATAAAATGTTGTGGGCCTCAGATCCCAAAAATAAATATGCAATGGATGGAACCTCCACGTCCAACAAATAAGTAAATATGCAATGGACGGAACCTCCTCGTCCAACAAAAATAAATGTGCAATTGACAGAACCTCCTCGTCCAAGAAATAAAGTGATGTGGGCCTCATATCCCAAAATAAAATGCAGTGGACCTTGAGTCAAATAATGTGAGCTTGGAGCCCAAACAAGAAAGCCATGAGCCTTAAAAATGGACCATTTGGTCAGAAAAATTTTATGATTGGGCCATGAACCGAGAATGCGATGGACCGTGAGTCAAAACAAGTGAGCCATGAGCCTGAAAATAGAGCCTTGAGCCAGAAAATTTTATGATTGGGTCATGACCCGAGAAATTGATGCAGTGGACCTTAAGTCAAAACAAGTGAGCCATGAGCCTGAAAAATAGACCATTGAGTCATTTAATTTTATGATTGGGCCATGACCCAAGAATGCAATGGACCTTGAGTCAAAACAAGTGAGCCATGAGCCAAAAAATTTTATGATTGGGCCATGACCCGAGAAATTGATGCAGTGGACCTTGAGTCAAAACAAGTAAGTCATGAACTATAAAAATAGACCTTTGAGTCAAAAAAATTATGATTGGGGCATGACCCGAGAATGCAATGGATCTTGAGTCAAAACAAGTGAGCCATGAGCCTGAAAATAGAGCCTTGAGCTAGAAAATTTTATGATTGGGCCATGACCCGAGAAATTGATGCAATGGACCTTGAGTCAAAACAAGTAAGCCATGGGCTATAAAAATAGAGCCTTGAGCTAGAAATTTTTTATGAGTTGGGCCATGACCCACAAATTTTATTCGGAGGCCTTAAGTAGGTTTTTATTTTTTATTTTTTTTATGAATTAGGCCTTGAGCCAAAAATCATTTTGAAGTAGGCCTTGAGCCAAAAACTTTTTATAGGTAGACTTTGAGACAAAAACTTCTTCAGTGGGCCTTTGAGCCAAAAATATTTTGAAGTAGGGCTTGAGCCCAAAAACGATGAATATGGCCATGGGCCAAAAGCTTGTTAGTTGACCTTGGAGCCTGGAGGAAATGAGTCTTATCACAGAATTACAACTTTTCTTTTTCTTCATTTTCTTTTTTCTTTCATCTTCTTTTTTTTTCTTTCTTTTTTATTTTTTTTATTTTTTTTTCTTTCAAAACATATCGCACTTGCAAACAAACTCACACAAGAGAAAATTTAGGCATGAAGAGCGACCTTGCAGATAAATTGAATCTGGTGCTTCTTGACAAGTATCAACCAATCAAACCCGCATTTGGACACTTCATATCTTCTTATCCACTTAGAGTCAGACCTTATTCTTGTTGAAATCAAATTGATGCCATGAAGGAGGAAAGTGGTGACTGCTAGGGTTTGTTGGAGGAGGATGAAGTGGATCCGGGTCATGGGTCAAAGAGATGGGTCTTGGGAAAGTATGTGGATAATGGAGTTGGTGTTGGTTTGACCCAATAATAAAATAAAACCAAAACAAACCATAAAATTAAAAATCTTTTTATGATTTTTGTCTTTTATATATATATATATATTTTTTTTTTTGGATTTTGGGATAAATAAAAACAAACATCATAATAAGATGGCAAGATATTTATAGCTTTTTTTAATTTTTTTTTTGAAAATTTTAGTGTAGATTAAAAAAGAACCCAGTCAAAATAGGGTGTTCATAGTTTCCCTTTCAGGAAGGTAGTCATCCCTGCATTCTCAGCCATTGCAGCATCCTCGAAATATATTATCATCCTCTACCCTTCGCGCTCATGCAACTAATCTTGCATGCTGATGTGGCCACCACAATCCTGTCACACATCCTCCATCGTAATAGGGAGGTTAGTCAGTCGTCCGAGCAAGCACGTACTCCCCTCTATAATATATATCCATGTGCATATGTATACGTAAATGATTCGAAACCACATTAGCCCGAAGCTACAATGGAGCTGCTCATCAAGGACAACGGATATATCTCACGGTAGTCTTCCTCAAACATCATCGACCGCAGGGCACTCACCCGGGACCTCCAGTATCCATAATCGGATACTCTAACCTCGTGTGTTCCATCCACATGACTGTGATCAATATCATGTATCTATATGGGTCTCGCTGAAGCGTATCGAGTCATACCCTAGTGCCTTAACATTTCATCAATACGTCATATCATATATGGAATCATGTCATATCAACTTATCACCAATAAAATATTATTTAATTAAGTTAGGCACTTCTATCTGTCACATCATACACTCCCCAACACGCATCGCCTCAAAACAACATATTTATTCACTTAAATACCAACTACGCAAGTTATAGCAAACAAGGCATATTATCACACCAATCATATTATAATATAATAATAATAATAATAATAATAATAAATATAGCATATTAATCCAAACAACACATAGCAAGCAGCTCAATAGTCAAAATCATGCAACCTCTAATATCATAAATATAACCTAACGATAATAAATCCACAATCTCCATATCATCATTGGTACCAATAAGTAGTCGTCAATATGATATTGACATTGTCAACTATTCCTCCACTAGTAGGGTTTAGGTCACCGGACGCCATTATTGTAAAATACGCTACTTAGCCATTTCCGATGATAGATGGCTTCTTTCTCCCATCTGAAGTGTCATAGGCTAGCTCCGAAGCAACGAAACGAACACTTCCTTATCCTCTAGCTTGCTGCCACACTTGGTACACCATCCTCTAGGGTTCCAAAAATTCACCTTAATACATCATTGTGAAGCATACGTTACGGGTAACCCTAATCTGAAAACGGAATTGGAAACCGATAAACGAATTGAAAGATAACCTCAATGCCGTTGCCGACGGCATTGAGGTATAATAAGGACATAGGTTTACCTTAGCCTAGATGATAAAAGAGATATAGGGTTAAGAAGACGCCGTTGCCACGATCATGATGGTGTAGTTGGTTTCTCGATATGACGAACGGATTGATCGGAAACTATGCTGGAAGTTCACTCTCTCTCACTGCCTTCTCTCCCTCTCTCTCTATATTTTCTTTCTGTCTTCGTAACTTATTATACGAGGTAACTTAAGTTACCTCTTTTAACTCTTTTTTTTTCTTTTTTCAGCACCTTGTACTCGATCGTGGCCAGTCACAAGCTTGAGAGTGCTAGCGCTCAGCGCCATCATCCCACTCTCAACGTTGGGTACTGCATCAAAACTTCTCCTCGAAAGCTCTGCGACACGTGTATTCAGACGCCGGCACTGGTTGACACGTGGCCAACCCTATCCAACGCTCAAGCGCCACAATAACAGCGCTCAAGCGTGCTGGCCTGACAGCAAAACCCTAATTTCGTATTCTCTTCGATTCGATGCCGATTGATCGCGTAATTCCCATGCAATGTTTCCTATGCTTAAACATGCATATTAGACATCTAATCAAGGTCTTAAACATGGTCATTACACGTATAAACAATGCTGTAAAAACACGAATGTTACAGTGTCTACTAGGGTGTGGGTCTTTGATCGTATTTTGGATATTTTGATGTATGTTTAGTGAGGTGGGTCGGGTAGTGATGGTAGGACCTTTCTCTGAACAATGTTTATGTATTTATTTTACTTTATGAGTTTGTATAACTTTTCCTAGGTTTATGATCCCTCTGTTGGGTTTTCACGTACATTGGTGACATGTTGTGTGTGTGTGTGTATATATATATATAGGTCGTGTTTATGTTTTGTCGTTGTGCATGATCAACTGTTTTAATTCTTTACACTTTTAATATTATAATATTTTCGTCTGTAATAAAGCACGTTAACATTAATAACGGATTAAGGCTTAGTTAATTAGGATTATTCTTTATTGAGACATCGAGGTGTCTCACTTTTCGTAGCACAGTAGTCCAAGAAATTTGACTTTTAGTTTCCAATTTTCTTGTGTGAGAAGCTTCAATGGACAAGTAGATCTAGTCTTTGGAGCGTTCCTTTTTCTGCTTTCGACTTTAGTCTACTTATGATTTCTTTTAGACATTTCTCCTATCTTCTATTAGACGCTTATCATTTGGTGATTTTGAGAGGACTCATTTGTTGTTGAACACTTGATTCAGATGTAAACCAATTTGCAGATTTAAATTCAATTGTAAGTTTCTACATCGGTTACTAGAGAAGCGATGTGAAATATGACTAACCACATCGGTTCTTGGACAACCGATGTGTAATATTTGACACAACTCTACTATTTGTTTCTATTTTCATTCCCTCCATCTGTCACACGCCCTTTTCCTTGTTTTTGCTCTGCTCTTCCATTACTGGCCACCACATCTATCCTTAAATTCCTCCACACTGCATGTTCGCCTCCTTCGACTGCGGTGAGTGAACCATGTTCTCCTCCTTCGACTGCGCCATCCTTCATTACTCCTTTGTCTCTCTCTGTGGGATGAGAAGAAAGAACCAACTCACTCATTTCCTTCTTTGATTCTTATTCGTGTGAGTGAGTCAGACCACGACTTTGGGACTAGATAACTTCACTTTCCCTTTTGTTCTCAAGGCATGTGTTAGGCCTTGCAATTCCAACTGGGTATAAACCTTCGTTCCCTCTTGGTTATGACTGGTTTCGATTGTGACATGTTTGTTAAGACTAGTCTTGTTTGTTTATATTCGAAATGCAGGTACTTGCAGGATGCACAAAAGTTGTTTGATGATATTCCAGAAAAAAGTTGTTTCTTGGACTGCCATCATTTGTGGGTACATTGAGTCTGGGCATTATAAAGAAGGTATTGATTTGTTTAGAGGGTTGTTGGAGATAGTTTTACTCTTCTTATTCATGTTTTATATGCATGTACAAACGATAGGGGATATAGTGAATGGACAATGGATAGATAGGTATATGAGTGAGAGTGGTTTGAACAGGAATGTCTTTGTGACCACCTCTTTAGTTGATATATATATCTATGCAAATTGGAAAATGTTCAAGTGCGGAAGTTGCACCTCATGTCTTTGATGCAATGCTTGAGGTTTGCTAATGCACAGGTTCAAATGGAGAAGATAACATTGTTTATGTTTAATAATTAATTTTCTTTTATTATTATTATTATTATTATTATTATTATTATTATTATTATTATTATTATTATTATTATGATTTTGATTGAGTTTATGTTCTTTAGAAGATTGTGTTGTTTGTTTGTGGCCTAGAATAATATGCTTGTAACTAGCAGATTGCACTAATTACAGTACTCACAATGCACACATTACTTAAAAGATATAATCTTTTGTCCAATTAAACTTGCAGATATTCAACAATCCGACTCCATTATCTGATGCCGACATCAATAACATAAGGAGGCGTTGGGTAACTTTCTTTCTTGAAGTGTACCAACCATAGTTTGTATGTAGTTAGTTTAAAAACTTATCATGTACTAGCTATAGTGTACTTTTGACTGATATATATTTTGATATGAAATCTATAATATATCATGTAGCTTTTTGGTTTCTAATTATCTTTGTTGTCTGAATGTAATTGAACATATGTATTGTTCTTAATAAATTCAGTATATATTAACTTAGTGTGTTTTTGTTGTACAAAAGTAATTGTGTTGAGAATATTTAGAATATGTTATACTGGTATTGATCTGGATTACTGAAACAGGGGAAATGAATGATAGAAATGTAAAAAGAGTTTTTAAAAAAATGAGACTTTTCACATCGGTTATACAAAAACCGAAGTGGAAAGTTCACTTTTCACATGGGTTATTTAAAAACCGAAACGTTCCACATCGGTTTTGTAATAACCCATGTGAAAAATGAACTTTCCACATCGGTTATTTAGAAAAATGATGTTAAAAGTGTACTTTAGACATCGGTTTTAAAACCGGTGTGAAAAGTATCAATAAACAACATCGGTCGTTTCAATATCAGTTTGAAAATCGATGTGAAAAGCTAAAAACAACCGATGTGGAATCTCTTTTCTGCACTAGTGTGTATAGATGAATATGCAAAATAAGATAAGAGCATCAATAATATTCATTTGATTCATTTAATCATATTCAATGTTTTGTATTCATCAAAACTAAGTAATACCAATCATTCAGATGCTTTTAGACTTAATAATCCTTATTGAGTTCAAGTGATCATTTGAGTGGGTTAAAAGGACAAACTTCACCTTTGATGTATTAAGGAGGCATATACTAAAATAATAATAAAAATTACCATTACTTTTTGTCTTGTGTGTTGGTCGCCTTGTCTATCCCAAAGGATAGAGAAATAATAGAGAATTAGAGAAAAAGGGAAAGATATATGATGATCATCAATATTTTATGACAGATCCTCATTGAGGTCAAGTGATCATTTGAGTAGGCAAATGGACAAACATGACCTTTGATTTGTTAGGGAGGTATATGATAATACTATCATAAACATTTACCACTATTTTTCCTCTTGTAGCCTTTGGGCATTTTCTATCACAAAAAAGAAAAAAAGAAAAAAAAAATAGAAAAGAAAGAGAATTAGGTAAACAAAAAGGAAAGATATGTGATGAGTAGCAAGAATTTCATGCTAGATCCCCATTGAGGTTAACTGACCATTTGAATGGGTTAAAGGGACAAACACAAGTTGTTCATGTATTAAGGATGCACATAATAACGACTTTTGTATTAGAAAATGATAACTTGCAAGTAATGGTAACTTTTAACATCATTTTTCTAAATAACCGATGTGGAAAGTTCATTTTTCACATGGGTTATTACAAAACCGATGTGGAAAGTTTCGGTTTTTAAATAACCCATGTGAAAAGTGAACTTTCCACTTCGGTTTTTGTATAACCACTAATGCAATAAGTGCTTTTTACGTCAGTTAAAATTGATTTTTTACGTCAGAATACTGACTGACGTAAATACAGCTGACGTTAATAGTTAATATTTTAACGTCAGTTGAGAACTGACGTTAAATATAACACTATTAACGTCAGTTCCTTAACAAAACCGACGTTAATTTTGTAATAATTAACGTCGGTTTTTTAAACAACTGACGTTAAACTAAAACTATTAACATCAGTTCTTTAATACAACGGACGTTGATTTTGTTAAAACTAACGTCAGTTGTTATAAAGAACTGACGTTAAAGGTTTAATTTTAACGTCAGTTGTTTATTACAACTGACGTTAATAGTGTACTGTATATTTTATAAAATACTATTAACGTCAGTTGTTTGATACAACTGACGTTAATAGGTTTTTTTTTTAAATTCAGTTTTAAAATATCACTCCCCTCAGCTATCCCTGCATTCAGTCCCAGTAACACAGAATATCACACACATTACAGAATTGCAAAGGAAAATTGAACAATGGGGGACTTAAAACCAAAACCCATGTATATATATAAATAAATTTTAGTTCCAATGTCTAAAAAACAAAACTATCTAAGGATATATATATACATGTTATTAATTAGTTTCTAAAGTCTAACAAAAAAACTATTTATCTAAGTAGTGCGGAGGTATGTTGTCAATTCCTTTTTCAGCCGCATACTTGAAGAAGAATTCAGCGAAGCGCATCCTCAAGTCTCTTAACTCATCTTCTTGAATAGGCGATTGGTCGATAAATGCCTAGACACGTTCAAATAATAACAATAACATCAATGCAAGTCATCTTCAAAACTATAATATATAATTTAACAAGTTGTTTAAATATTACCTTCTTCCATCCATCCGTAATAGATGCGGAGACTATGTTCAGCATATGAAGCATCACATAATAGCCGCACGACCAACTGTCAGGTTGAAATCGAGACTGCCAACAAAATTAATTTCAACGTCAGTTGAATATACACATAAATTAGTAATTATAATAATAATTATTTGATAAATAAACTACCAAACCTTGAGGATGTTCCATACAGGATTTGCTTTAGCCTTAGAAGTCCTACTTCTCCCGTTGGCGCAACTTATGCTACTCGCCTTCAGGGCCCTATCATAAACAAATAATCATGTCGATCAATTAACAAACTCATTTATCATGTGTGTAATAAACTAAAAACAACTGATATTAAAACTTAAATTAAATTTAAGATTAGTTACTTACATATTTACAGCTTCCACCACCTTCGGTGGCGGATCATGGTGGAGAGAGCAGAAGAATATGACAGTATGCCTAGACGGGTGAAGTACCAACAACTGCCAATGGTCATCCATACAGTAGGGAGCCAGATATAATTCTTTCGGATTGTCTCCCAACAAGTTCCCTATGTATTTACTCAATGCATCGCCAGCAAAGAACTCGGGCAGAAGGATTGACGGATCTAAGAAACCGTAAACTGATGCAACGCCCTTATCAAGCTGAAGACGATGGAGATACCTAAGATATGAAAAGGGTGTGGATGTTAATTACATAATATATATATTGAAATTAAAATAAATTATTAAATGGAAAAATACCAAAAATAAATAAGTTATAAAATTAAAATTAACTTACGTGCACCAGAGACTGATGACATTGCTGTTCATCCAGACGTTATTTCTACAGGCGTTCTCGAGATCGTCACCAACGAAGGAAAATATCCTCTGTTGATCTGGGCGTGCCACCCATCCATCGTGATCCAATGGACATTCAAAAATCTCATACGCATAATCCTCACCAAGTGAGAACAAACGAGTGATAGGTGACAGCGACACCAACGTCGACTTGGCCTTCAGTTTAGGAAAAATAAAATATATAAGTTTTTGATAATTAAAAAAAACACAAGTAATTATTTGACTAATTTGGACATTAATAATGAATAAATACCTTTGCTAACATTTCGAGCTCACGTCGTTTGGAGTCCAACTCAAGCTCACGCCTTTTCATTTCCAACTCATGCTCATGGCTCTGGACTTCCAACTCCCGCTCCCTAGCTGCCAACTCATCGTCCTCCACATGTGCCATACCAAAACTCTCTTTTGTGCTCACATGTGAAGCGTTGGCAAGCCTTACGGTGTCCTGGGATGTACCGACGGAGGAAAGCCTGCTTGAATTCTGGGTTGGCTATTAAGCCTTGCATCAGATGTGTTGTAATATCTGGGTTGGTCATGAGGTGCTGAGTAATGTCAGCCAAAATTGATGCTTCATTGACCACCCGCTTTCGTAAAGCAGACTTGCCATAATATTGTTTGATGGTCACGTTCCCAGGAACACCGAGAACCCGACCAAGATGGTCTTTCTTGCCTAGAGCAGTCATCAAGACGTCCTGCCGTCCAGAAGGGACGAATGCGCCCTAGGAGGATTTTGCTTTAAGATCCATCTACAATGAAAAAAAATGAAAAAACGTGCAAGTGAAAAGTGTTGCAAATATCTATACAAATATCAATTGAAATCAAGTTAATTATTTACTTACAATCTTATCTGCCACTTCGCAAGTGGCATCAGTTTTAAAAGATCCCGCCTTTGTCATGCGGCCGGCTAACCAGACATCCTCACGGTCGATGTCCGACGGAGGACTTGATGGTGTGCCATCAGGCACCTCTCCTCTTTCAATCCTAGCAGAGTGCTCTTCCTGCTTCGCCCTCAGCCTATCCGCCATCATCTGCTAGATCCGAGTATGGTACCCACCCTGAGACATGGTGTGGCGGTGGACGTTCTTCGCCTGATTCTGCCGACCCTTATTTGCCTTAGCCTATTCATACAAAAACACATAATTAAATACAGTTAAATGATCTATAATAAGCATACAAAATTAACTTAATCAACCAACCATAAATTCTCCATCCTGTCGACTCCTGGCAAACATATCCCAAGTATCCTGATCAATCCAGGGATAATCCGAGAACATTTTATCAAGCCGCTTCTTCCCAGATACATAGTACCTGGTAAGATCATGCTTGAACCCATTCCAACGCTTTGATGCCATTTTCATACATTTATGACGATGATCCTCGTCATTTGGCACAGTCCAAGCTACCTACACATTAGATACATATATAACAACTGGATGGATTATAACTCGGATAATTATCTAATAATGTAAATCAAACGAATGTAAAGGTAAAATACCGTGATAGCCTCCCAAATCTGATCCTTAACGCTTACGTGGAACGTCATTCCAATGGTTATAGTTGATGCTTACGTCTTTGCCGCTTGTAGAAACACCCACTTATTAAATTCTTTAGCACGGGGTCCCTGGGCATTTAGATTAGCATCGAAGGACACCTCAAGCTTTTGTCCGCTCTGCCTGTCCTTCTCTAGTTTCTTCAACGAGGTGGCTCCTCTACCCCGTTTCCTATGAGCCTGTGATGTCTGTATGGACAAAAAAAATGATAAAATAGAGGGTTGTAACATTATAAACTTACATTAACAAGAAGGACTAAAGATAGTATATAACATGCATGTAAACTTACACTAGAATCAGCAGGCGTAGGCGTGATCGGGTCCTGCGAAACCCCACAGGTGTCCTCCCGTGCATGTGGGCTATCCGACTGATCGATATGTATGCCTGTTCAGAAACAATATATATGTATTAACATAGGTTATAACTCAAAATAAATACAGAAGTATAAATAAAATTAACTAGATAGGTCCTGTAGATATACAAAACATCTATATATCCAATATAAGGACAATACGAGAGATTGAAAACTATAGTTTTTGAAGATTGCCAAGCACTGTCACGGCACGGCCGTGATTTCCATCACGGCCGTAACGTGCCAACCGAACCAGACCCTCATAGGCGGAATCGATCACGGCCTAGCCGTGATGAGCATCACGACCGTAATGCATCAACCGACAGAGCAACATGCACTCAAAACCAAAAATAGAGACATTCCAAAAACTCAAACTCACGGTTTAAAGTTACAACTACTCGAGACTACAGTTTCAACATACACTCAAAACCAAAAATAGAGACATTCCAAACAACTCAAACTCACGGTTTCAAGTTGCAACTCACCGAGACTACGATTTTCAAACCAGCAGAGCAACATGCATGCACTCAAAACCGTGAATAAAAAAATGTGCCCTAATTAAAGACTCACCAGAAATAGGGCGCTCGCGTGGTGGTGGGGGGAAGCTCGAGTGGTGGCCAACGTTCGATGTGGTTACCGAGAGCAGAGGGACAAGGAGAGTTAGTGCGCGGGAAGGCCAGGGGGGAAAGAGAGATGTCAAGTTATTGCAAAGAAGGAGCGGGAAAGACAGAGTTAGGGGTTAAGAGTGTACCTCACGGTGGTGGCGAAGAAGCCCTCGCGGTGGTAGCGGTGGAGATGAGCTCACGATTAGGGCAGAGTGAGAGCGAGAGTGAGGGTTGAGCGTGATGAAAAGAGAAAAGACGTAGAGAAGTGGAGAAGGCGCGCGGGGGTAAACGTTATAATTAAAATAAAACAACATTTTACGCCGCTTTTGGTAAAACCTGGCGTTGAAGATCATATATTTAACGTCGATTGTCTTAATAAACGGACGTTAAAAACTCTCACACTTATTACGTCGATTGTTAGTAATAATCGGCGTTAAAGGTCATATATTTAACGTAAGTTGTATTAAGAAACTGACGTTAAAAACACTCACAACTTCTTACGTCAGTTGTATTACACAACGGACGTTAAAGGTTTATTAGTTTCTGCAAAAACATTCACTCCCTTGACTACTGTGCTACTTACCCATTCACCTTTGTACCTAATCCTCTTAATGAGCATTAAGTTTCTAGATAAGTTTTCAAGAAAATCAGAATAACTTAGTAACTTCATCCACTTGCTCCTATAAATAGCTTCCTAGCTTCCATCTCCTTTTAATTAATTTTCTCGCTTCACAATATGGCTCTGCCGTGGAGATTAACTTCATCACTCTTTCTTCCTATTCCTAGACTCAAAGGTCTTTGTCTTAATGGTCAAACAACTTCTGAGTTTGAGTAAATTTCATTGCATGGATATTAAGGTTGGGTGAATCACGTAATGTGATTCTCTCACTTTATTTCATCCCCGTCATCCCTTTCACTTTGCTTTGGAAGCAAGTGATTGTGGATTCAAGATGATGCATCAAGGAACTCCATCAAGAAGAAAGATGCAAAGATCCATTTCACTTTGCTTTCGTTGCTAGTGACTGAGGATTTACTTTGCATCTTGGAATTCAAGTGAGGGAGGTGATGCATCCATTGGAGTTTCTGATGACAGGACTGAGAAGAAAATGATGTTGATGCAGAAACTTTTTTATATTTTAGGGCTATGTTGCAGAAATTTTTTATCTTTTAATCATGTAATTTTAACTTATGAATCGCTTCAATGTCATACGATTTGATTATACATATAATTTGTTTTATGTTAAGTGTTTATTTATTTTAATTTGCACGATAATTTGTTTACTAATTCAAGCTAATTAATAAAAATTAAAAATAAACTTGTATAAAAAAAAGGTTTAGAAATAAACTGCAGTACTATATGGAGTGATCTGCGTTAAGAGGGACAACAGGGACATGACAACCAATGAAATGAGTTTCATAATTATTTACGTCAGTTATTTATAGAACTGACGCAAATAGTTTACCCACCACCTCATTTTTAACGTCAACTTAATTGATGACTGTCAAGTTCCCGTATATTAATTACATTATTTCCAATATTCATTCTGCACGTTTATAATATATAGGATTATTTACGTCAGCTATTTATTTAACTGAAGTAAAAATCAAACTTTTAACGTCAGTTGTATAAAAAACTGACGTTAACAATTAATATTTTTTATTTAAAAACACTTTTAACGTCATTTTAAAAAAAAAAAACCGACGTTAAAAGTGTATAGATATCTGCAAAAACATTCATTCCTTTGACTGTACTGTGCTACTTACCCATGCACCTTGTAACTCAATCCTCTTAATGAGCATTAAGTTTATAGGTAAGTTTTCAACAAAATCAGAATAGCTTAGTAACTTCATCCCCTGCTCCTATAAATAGCTTCCTTCCATCCTTTTAATTTTCTGCTTCACAATATGGCTCTGCCGTGAAGATTAACTTCATCACTCTTTCTTCCTATTCCTAGACTCAAAGGTCTTTGTCTTAATGGTCAAACAACTTCTGAGTTTGAGTAAATTACATTGCATGGGTGATAAGTCTGAGTAAATTACATTGTGTGAGTTGCTCACCTTATCACCTTCCGGAGAATCAGCTGCTGGAGGGCTAATCAGGTGCTCGGGGGTCACAGTTCCAAAACCTCAGCTTTGGCAGCAAGTGACCGTGTTGGAAGTCTCTGGAACCACTGCCTTTGCTTGAAACGGATCTGGTGCACCTATTTTTGCCTCTCTCTTGAGCTCTCTCATGCCCCCCAGCTTTCTGAGGTCTTCGGAGTATATATAGTTTTCCCTTTGGCATATTTCATAAAACTCTCTGATGGGATGTAGCTTTAATGTTTAGGATTTTAAACCCTTTCAATGTAACTTTTTATAGGATTTTAAACCCTTTCAATGTAACTTTTTATAGGATTTTAAACCCTTTCAATCTTCTGTATCGATCAGTCTGTATTACACTTCATGAATGAGATCTGGTTTGGGTAATTGATTCAACTTATACTTCGCACATATATTTTAGTTTTCAAAACAGAAACACAAAACATCAAAGCAATTCATGTGAAACTGAAACTTTGAGGAAGGCAATGCGGAAGGAATCGTATACTAGATAAAAAAATTTATTAAAATAACTTTTAACGTCTGTTGATGTAGGGACTGACGTTAAAAGTGAAGAGACTTACTTCTAACGTCAGTTCTTTATCGAACTGACGTTAAAATGTTCACTTTTAACGTCAGTTCTTTATTGAACTGACGTTAAAAGTGAGTCACTTCACTTTTAACGTCAGTCATTAAAACAACTGACGTTAAAATTGAATTAATGAAGCCTGATATTTACAAAACTGCCACCGCCTCCTTTTTAACGTCTAGCTTTTGGTTAACTGACGTAAACCTTTACCGTCTAATGTATATTTTCCACTAGTGAACCGATGTGAAAAGTCTCATTTTTTTAAAAACTCTTTTTACATTTCTATCATTCCTTTCCCCTGTTTCAGTAATCCAGATCAATACCAGTATAACATATTCTAAATATTCTCAACACAATCACTTTTGTACAACAAAAATACACTAAGTTAATATATACTGAATTTATTAAGAACAATACATATGTTCAATTACATTCAGACAACAAAGATAATTAGAAACCAAAAAGCTACATGATATATTATAGATTTCATATCAAAATATATATCAGTCAAAAGTACACTATAGCTAGTACATGATAAATTTTTAAACTAACTACATACAAACTATGGTTGGTACACTTCAAGAAAGAAAGTTACCCAACGCCTCCTTATGTTATTGATGTCGGCATCAGATAATGGAGTCGGATTGTTGAATATCTGCAAGTTTAATTGGACAAAAGATTATATCTTTTAAGTAACGTGTGCATTGTGAGTACTGTAATGAGTGCAATCTGCTAATTACAAGCATATTATTCTAGGCCACAAACAAACAACACAATCTGCTAAAGAACATAAACTCAATCAAAATAATAATAATAATAATAAAAAAGAAAATTAATTATTAAACATAAACAATGTTATCTTCTCCATTTGAACCTGTGCGTTAGCAAACCTCAAGCATTGCATCAAAGACATGAGGTGCAACTTCCGCACTTGCACATTTTCCAATTTGCATAGATATATATCAACTAAAGAGGTGGTCACAAAGACATTCATGTTCAAACCACTCTCACTCATATACCTATCTATCCATTGTCCATTCACTATATCCCCTAACGTTTGTACATGCATATAAAACATGAATAAGAAGAGTAAAACCATCTCCAACAACCCTCTAAACAAATCAATACCTTCTTTATAATGCCCAGACTCAATGTACCCACAAATGATGGCAGTCCAAGAAACAACTTTTTTCTGGAATATCATCAAACAACTTTTGTGCATCCTGCAAGTACCTGCATTTCGAATATAAACAAAGAAGACTAGTCTTAACAAACATGTCACAATCGAAACCAGCCATAACCAAGAGGGAACGAAGGTTTATACCCAGTTGGAATTGCAAGGCCTAACACATGCCTTGAGAACAAAAGGGAAAGTGAAGTTATATAGTCCCAAAGTCGTGGTCTGACTCACTCACACGAATAAGAATCAAAGAAGGAAATGAATGAGTTGGTTCTTTCTTCTCATCCCACAGAGAGACAAAGGAGTAATGAAGGATGGCGCAGTCGAAGGAGGAGAACATGGTTCACTCACCACAGTCGAAGGAGGCGAACATGCAGTGTGGAGGAATTTAAGGATGGAGGTGGTGGCCAGTAATGGAAGAGCAGAGCAAAAACAAGGAAAAGGGCGTGTGACAGATGGAGGGAATGAAAATAGAAACAAATAGTAGAGTTTTGTCAAATATTACACATCGTTTGTCCAAGAACCGATGTGGTTAGTCATATTTCACATCGCTTCTCTAGTAACCGATGTAGAAACTTACGATTGAATTTAAATCTGCAAATTGGTTTACATCTGAATCAAGTGTTCAACAACAAATGAGTCCTCTCAAAATCACCAAATGATAAGCGTCTAATAGAAGATAGGAGAAATGTCTAAAAGAAATCATAAGTAGACTAAAGTCGAAAGCAGAAAAAGGAACGCTCCAAAGACTAGATCTACTTGTCCATTGAAGCTTCTCACACAAGAAAATTGGAAACTAAAAGTCAAATTTCTTGGACTACTGTGCTATGAAAAGTGAGACACCTCGATGTCTCAATAAAGAATAATCCTAATTAACTAAGCCTTAATCCGTTATTAATGTTAACGCGCTTTATTACAGACGAAAATATTATAATATTAAAAGTGTAAAGAATTAAAACATTTGAGCATGCATAACGATAAAACATAAACACGACCTATACCCAAACAATGGAGGAACCCCTTGGATAGCCGACGTATCATAACTCGATAAGCCACCTCGGGGGTGCACGGTTCACCAAATCATGGGTGAACCACCCGAGACTTGGGTCAGATCATCATAACTAGGACGACCTCCCCTATGTTGAACATCCCCCTCAACATTAACTCCAATGCTCTATGCAAATGGCACAACAACACACAAGGAAACCACCTCCTTTGCTTGGGCCTAAAAGCACCCTAGACTTATCACAAAAATCAACATTAACACCTTAGACCCACACCGTGGGGTCAAGGCTCCCTTGGCCAAAAAGCACCAAGGTCCAACATAACAATGTAACACCCTAGTTTTTACACCTATGATTAATTATTTTATTTGGATGTTTATGTTCATTTTGTTATGTGGTTTAGTTTGAGTAATTAAATTACTCTCTTCAAATTATTTTATTGGGTGCATTAGCACTGACTTACTTCAGTGAATGCACGCTTACTAGACAATAATTTACGTTATTGTCACTATTATTACCGGTACAGAAAAATGTTTTAAATAATGTGATTAAGAGAAAAGCATTTTCATATTTTCATATTATTTAATTTAAGAGTTGAAAATAAACTGGTTTGACCTTAATTGGAGATTAAATTTTGGACCGAGTATTTTCTTAGTTGATCAGTTCAACTATTCATCTTTACTCCAATTTGAATTTCGAAATCATATCTTTATCAATCTTTATTTTTAGATTCCAAAAAGTAAAAACATGATTATTTTAGACTTAATATTTTATCACTTATTTTTGTACCTATCACTAAATGTTAATTTTAAAACATAAAAACTCTCTCCTTCCCTCACCAGACCCGTAAACCTCCCTTTTTCTCTTTCTTTCTTTTTCTTCTTCCTTCTCTTTCTTTCTCTTTTCTTCTTCTTCCTCCCACTTCAACTTCATCTTCCTCCTTCCTCTCACCATAGCAGCGCCGCCCACACCGCCAGGAAGCTCGCCAGCCGCAGCGTGAAAACGTGTCCGTCGTCGCGCGATCATCGCTCCACCGCAGTAAGCACCGCGCTCCGCCGCCTCCATGGTGGTTCCCACTATGTGAGTCATCTTAATCTCTTCCTTCTTCCTTGGTCTTACTCTATCTCTCTTGTTGGAACAGAACCACCATGAACCGCCACTGGCCGTCGCATCGCTGCCGTCCGCCGCCGCGTCGCCGCATCACAGCACCACCACAACTTCTTCTTCTTCCTTGGGTGAGTCAAAACCCTCTCTTGTGTCTCAGATTCAAAACCCACAAATTGATTTTGAAACCCTAACCCTTTGATTTCAGATTTTAATCTTGAAATTTAACCTTGTTTTATGAAATTGGGACTGTGAATTAGTGTTTCCCTAAACCAATTTCATTATTCTTTAGTTAAAATGAGTTTTCCCCAAATTGCATTTAGGAGCCCTAAACCCCAATTTGATTTTATTTGAATTTGATTCTGTTTTTGTGAAATATAATTAATTATGATTTAGTGCAATTAGGACTCTTAATTTATGATTCCTAAGTTCTTTTCATGAACCTTTAATCAAAACAAAGTTTCCTCAAAGAGTATTGTGAAGCGTAAGCTCCAAACGTGATTTTCTTTGAAAATAACCTTGTTTGGTAATAAGATTAAGTGTTTAGATCAAATTAGAATGTGTGTTTGGTCATGTGTAATTGATTTCTTGATTTTTGGTTGTTGCGCGTTGTTGGATTCCCTCTCTGAGACGTTTGACACGGCTATGCTTGCTTGATGGAGTAGATAGTTACACTCTTGGAGCTAACGTGAGCATTAAGATGAGGATCCTTTACTTGTCTTCAAAGGTAATGGGAGCTTACCTGAGGGATTTTTCTCAATAACCATTTGCTTTTAGTGTAGTCTGTATAATTTATGTGGTTGTGGTTATCTGTTTATGTTGTTTACGTTGTGTTGTTTATCTGTGTATCGGTGTTTGATCTGCTTTTAATTTATTTGATTATCTGTAGTTGTATATTATATTGCTATGATGCATGATCTGCCTGGTGATATAATTCTGGTAATTGTTGTTGAATGTTGTTTGTGAGTGTTGTTTGAGAAGCCTGACAGTGATCAGTGCACAACCAATTAATCAGATAAAAGCTTTAATAAGCTGTGTAAATTATATTCAATGTTTTATGGGAAATGTTGGAATATAATAGTGGTGGAAAATATTGTTTTGGAAAAATAATGAGTTTTGAGAAATATTATTATTTTAATGTTTTAGTAATAAAAAAATGAATTATGAGTCACAATGAGAGCGAAACCGTGAAAATATTTTATGAATTAATTGTTGAAAATAAGTTAATTATGATTTTAGAAAATTATTTAAGTGGAAAAAGCTAAGTTTTGGCTTAAAAAGCCTTAAAAGTGATAATTGACGGTAAAGTTGGAAAAGTGTCGACGGCAAGTATCTTGAAACGGCAATTCGTATTTTAAGTAAGTTTAAAATCTCTAGTGACTCACCTTTGTGAAAATTAAATTTTATTATTTAAAGATTTTATTGAAGAATTTCCCATTTGAAAAGATTTCTCGAAAGCAAAATTAATTCAACTGTGTTGAAAGTGGTGTGGAACTTAGTAACCGAGACGTCGGGGTACTAAGGTTCTGTGTTGTTATGACTTGGGGTCCTTTGGACTTTGAGGTCCTGTACTGTATACGTGGTGTATACTGTATTTAAACATTTGAGATGTTTTATTACCACGAACCTATGACTGGTGCATCGGTCGAGAGGTGTCGTGATTGAGCACTCGGACTGTGAGGTCCTATGTTGTAATGAAAGTTTTAAAGATGTTAAAACTATGTGAGTCGTAAGCCATTTTGAGCTTCGGCAAAGAAAGATTGAACACAAAGAAAAGAGTTATGAGCAAAAGTGTTTTGCATGCATTTGGCAGACGTGCCCGCGGTTCTATGTATCATTTACCTGCGGCGTCAGGTATTGCATACTGTGTTTTTCTCATTGTGCCTAGGGAGGAAGTTGAGGCCCATCTTCGTTGCTATCACTGGTGCCCTGAGTGTGGACAGTGTGCAATGTGTTTTGTCTGTGTGCCTGTGGCTTTGTGCCTGTTTGGATGAGTTTAGGCTGTGTGCCAGTTAGCCTGTGTGGCAATGGAGCTTGATCAACTCACCATGTGTTGGGATAGCTCATGAGATTAGGACGAAATTAGATGATGTATAGAAGTGTTCATGCATAGTTTTCCAATGTTGATGTTTGGGGTGTGAAACCCATTGATAAACTGTATGCTATAATATGGATGCTTATGTTGTTATAAACATATAAATGTGAATGTGCCTTCTTTTGTGTCGCGCATTTAGTTATTGCGTTAAATCCATATATTGGCGTCCCACCCTTACAGATATATCAGGTTTCTTCTGGTTCGCTATCGTACCCTGGGTACTTTAGTACAAATGGTGCAGAGGAGTCTTCCTAAGTCACTCAGAGACTTAGATCTAGTTGCTTGATGAAGTACTTGATTGTGGAATGATCACGTGAGTTTTCCTCAGGAATAACTTTTAGAATGGCCAGCTTAGGGTTTGAGACTTAGATTATTTTGATAGTATGTATGAGTATGGCTCAGAGAGCCTTTACTTTAAAATGGAATGTTTATGGCTCGAAGAGCATGTCTTTTGAATAAAAACCTAAGCTGTTCCTTTTTGGTCTTGTAAAGCTTATTGTTATAACTATATATTTTTTGTATATTACTTCCTGGTGGTATTTGGTGTAACTGGAATTCTGGAATGAAAATGTAATTATTTTAGCAGGTGTTCTTTTACCTGGGATGTCCAAATTACAGAGGAGACTCTGTCGAAATTTTCGTAAAAATACTAGCTTTTATTCAAGTATATTCTTTAAATTAAATAGGCTTGTCAGGCTATGATAGTAAGTCTGTGTGCCGATCAAGGCTTAGCTGTGGAGTCGTGACAAAATTTTTATACCCAATTTCGGACACTACTGTACTTATATAAATTATTTTCCGAAAGCACCAGCAACTTATATTTTAATTTAAATTCCGCATGTGTTACGTAAGTAATGACCAAGGGGGGGGGGGGGGGGGGGGGTGTTACAACAACATCTCGACCAAAAAGCATCGAGAGCACTTTGACCAAAAAGCACCAAAGCGTGACAACGTACGGTAACCCATCGGGTACCGACTTAACCAGCTTATCAGTCTTTGTTATCTTAATTAATCTTTAATTGAGTTATCTAACTTGTGACCATTTGATTAGTGTATTATTACATCATCTGGGGATAATTGGGGTAAACACCCCTTTAATTCATTAATCTTAAGTTCTGACCAGTAGGGGGAAGCTTGGGCGTACTAAACCCCCAGCACGGTCGTGCTGTTCAGCACGGCCGTGCTCCTGGGCAGGGCCATACTGTTCTGGGCAGAATTTAACGTGTTCTTGGAGTTTAGGCTCCCCAATTCTGTCAAATCAGATCCTAGGGTCTTAACTAAAACATTCGGCATGAAACTTCACCCCTCACTAACACAGTTCATGTCTTATGAAGCTTGGGGAATTAATCCCTTAATTCCTATGTTAACTAAGAGTCCTAATTCAGTCAATTAGAGTCTTATTAACATATTCAACAAAATGGTAACATCATCATTGATGAGCCTCTGTTTGACTGGTTTTATAAATAGTAAAGACCTTGGCTTTGTGCTTATTTTATATCATTTTCACCCAAATTAGACTTGATTGTCCTTAAGTAGTATTTTGAGTCTGTAAAGTGTTTTTAAGTTAATTTAGTTGATTTAGAGTGAATAAAGTATTTACTTTTATTTTCTGTTTTCAGGTAAATAAAAAGGAATAATTCTGGAGTTTCTCGCCCCGCGAGAAGGCCGCTCGCCTCGCGACCCCGAAGCTGACTGTTCCAAGAAAATGCAAAGTCTCTGGTTCGCCCCGCGAATAAATGGCTCGCCTCGCGAGTCATCCAACCATGAAAAGTCAGAGACGATCACGGCTTACCCGTGTGGAAGGTCACGGGCGTTGCAGTTTGGGAATTTGAAGCGTTCGCCTCGCGAAGCTATGCTCGCCTCGCGAGAAGACCAAGAGTTGCAGACCTTTCGTGTTATTCACCTCGCGAGCATTGCTTCGCCTCGCGAGGACTTGAATTTCAGAAGTTGTATATAAACTGCTCTATGGCAGAATGAAAGGGTGGCTAGTCAGTTTTTGGCTAGTTTTAGCCAGTAGCTAGTCTCAGTTAGTAGTTTATTTTCTTTCCTTTTGTTTTCCTTTATGTAATGGAGAACTAGTCTCCTAGATTAATCTATTGTGATTGGTTTCTGTTATGACTTGAGGTTTCTTGTATTTCCTGTTTTCATTTCCTTTTCTCTTTTCAATGCCATGCTTTATATTTCTGTTTGCTTAATTCAGGAGTATATTGTGTTGTGTTGGTTTATCTCGGTGATATCATGTTCCTATATATAATCGCGTTTGCTTAATTCGCGTGTGTACGTTTCGTGTTCGCTTAGTTCACGAAGTGCTTAACCCCGTTTGCTTAATTCGGGAATAGGGACATATATCTGTAGTAGTGGTTCCGCTTGTGAATTATTGCTACAACCGGGAGGGGATTAGAATCTGCTTAGGGCTAGGAATTTGCATGAACCGATGATAGTGGGGAAACCAAAAGCAGTAGGTTAATCGCTTTAGCTTAATTGGTAACTGCTCTATTTCCTTGCTTTGTTTTTCTATTTTGCTTCTTTAATTTAGTTTTCAATCTCAAAACCCCCAATTCTAACATTTTCTAACTTTTTCTGTTAATAATAACAACATCTAAAGAGTCCTTGAGAGACGATCCGAGTTGTCGCTCTATACTGCATTATTTTAATATCGCTCGTTCTTTGTGGCGTGTGGCGACAGCACGTTCAAAAATTGGCGCCGTTGCCGGGGACTCTGGTTTGTTGTTATTAGCAGAACATTAAAAAAAAAATTTTTTTTTTTTTGCTAATTAGTTCTGTCTGCTTTGTCTGGATGTTTGATTGCCATGGATAATTACAGGCATGGATATTTGCCGAATGTTTATTATGAACCACCACCTTGCATGTATTATCCTAATTTTAGTGAGCCACCACCATACTATCCTAGCCAAGTGACCACCTCTGCACCTTCCGAACCTTCACGGAGCACCTTGGATGAGATTGCTTCAATGCTACAACAAATGGAAGAGAACAATCAACGGATGGCATACAATCTTGAATTTCAACAGAGGATGGAGGCAATGGAGGCAAGTAATCTTGAAGCCCAACAGAGGGACCAAGCTGAATCTCAAAAGTTGTGGGCTATAATTGATCAAGTTACCGCCAACTCGGCTGCAATGCTAACTCCACAGCCCCTTGAGGAACATAAGGATTCACAGATGGTTATTCCTGAAAATACTTTTGATGATAATTCTGATGATAATGTTTCTGTTGATGATGAATTTAGTGTTGAATCCCCTGATCCTAATGCTTGTTATTGTGATGGAACTGCTTTGTGTGTGGAATGTTTTGCAGGTTTATACCTTTCAGGAAAAATAGAAAATGCAGATCGTTTTGCAGGTTTATTTTTTTCAGGAAACTTAGATCAGGAGGATCGGGAGAACATTTGCTCCACCGTGCTTGAGGATAAAGAAGAATCTTTGGTCTTAGATGCATGTGTTGAGAGTAATGGGGTGGATGATGAATTGATTGAAGAATTCCTAGACATTGTAGATTTTACTGATTCATTTTCTTGTAATATATGTACTAACTCTAACCCTTGTGTGGTGTGTGCTGAAATCTCTGCATGTATAGCAGGTGAAAAATTTGTTAGTGCAGTGGATGAAGACATTGCAGAAGTTGAAGCAGCACCAGTAACCCCAGCTAACTGTTTGCCACTTCCCCCTGAGGAACCAGTGATGGAGTTTAAACCCTTGGATTTTGCACCATGGCCGGTCCAAGAGGTTGAGCCCCACTTCTATTGGGGAGACTTTATTGAGAAGGAGGTCATCTGTGACCCGAGAGGTAGTGAGAAGTCCGCCGCACTGGGTGGAGTTATTATAATTGTCAAGTGCTCACCTCCGCATCAAAGCTGCAAGTTAGGGAGGCATGGAATGAATTTCAATCCTTTGGCTACCATGTGGGACTTATGTTACAGACAGTGGGATCCTGGTGGAACCGCCTCTGAATGAGTTTTCTTAACCCTTATCTCTTTTAATTTTCTTTTTCTTGCTTTATTTCTGTTTCATTTTTAATAAAGCTCCTGAATAATTTGAGAAGCTCAGGAGTATTTGTGTGTTGAGTCTTTTATTGGCAAGTTTATTGGATTTGATTGATTTTGCATAGATGAATTGCATGATAGTGTTGACTGTTTTCCCCTTAGGATTTGAAAATTTTAGAAAATATGATCCCCATGTGATTGAAAACTGAACTTTGAGATTTTATTGTGAAGGCATGATTTATGATAAGTTTGGGGTGATAGGAAGCACACTAGGGATAGAATCTCTGTCAAATAATTTGCAAAAAATGTCCAGGTGAGGTTTTGAGCCTCCAACATGTTTTTGACTGTGTGAAAATCACTTTTTAAGTTGCACTTCCCTGGATTTGATTGAATCTCTTTATGGTTTGCATGATTATGTGTTTGCTTCAAATGATTTAGGCATTTTCTTTGTAAATAGCTACTTGGCCTGAATAAACCAATTCCTAATGCATGTTCCCTAGTTAGCCCCATTGAGCCTATTAGCCTGTTAGTTCTTGATAACCTAATGTTATAAGCCCACAAATCTGGAAAACCATGTTAACCCGATCTTAGGATTAGGAGAGCATGGAAGCTTAGTGAGAAATTGGTTGCAAGAAATTAAGTTTGGGGTGGCTACCCGGTGCAATGTGTTGTTTGGGATTGAAAAAAAAAAGTGAAAAAAGAAAAGAAAAGAAAAACAGAAAAAAAAAATGCAAAAATGCCAAAAAGAAATAAAAAGGTTGTAGCCACCCAGAAGCATAAAGAAAATTGAAAAAGGAACTTGAGTTAAATTCAAAGTGTAAAAATGTTTCATGCTCTCTTAGTTCCTAGGGTCTTCAGCCTAGTTCCTTTTGTATATCCTACCCTTAGCCAGGCCCCATTACATCCCATAAAAGTCCTTTTGATGTTGCATGCATGTTCTTCTGTGGGAATCATTTAGAGATGAAAACCAAATTTATGGGAAGTGCTCTTAAAAGTGAAATTGAGTGAATTGTTAAAAACCTGACACAAATTGAGTGATTGAGTGAACATAAATTTCCCTTGTGAGGAAGGCAGTTGTTTGAATTTGGTGATCTCTCTTTTGTGTAACTTAGATCCTCTGCTTAGATTGATGATTGTCTGAATGATTAATTTCTCAATTGTTTAGAATAAATGCATGTGGGGATTACTTTGCTTGAAAGGGGGGAACATTGAAAGAAAAATTCTTTGGAAAAATTGCTTGAAATCTGTGTGAAAGTTGATTGAATTCTTAAGCTTGCCATGTTTTGCCAGGTCTTGAGTCTTTTTAAGTTTTTAAGTCTTAGTTTGCTTGGGGATAAGCAAAGTTTAAGTTTGGGGTATTTTGATGAGCCTCTGTTTGACTGGTTTTATAACTAGTAAAGACCTTGGCTTTGTGCTTATTTTATTTCATTTTCACCCAAATTAGACTTGATTGTCCTTAAGTAGTATTTTGAGTCTGTAAAGTGTTTTTAAGTTAATTTAGTTGATTTAGAGTGAATAAAGTATTTACTTTTATTTTCTGTTTTCAGGTAAATAAAAAGGAATAATTCTGGAGTTTCTCGCCCCGCGAGAAGGCTGCTCGCCTCGCGACCCCGAAGCTGACTGTTCCAAGAAAATGCAAAGTCTCTGGTTCGCCCCGCGAATAAATGGCTCGCCTCGCGAGTCATCCAACCATGAAAAGTCAGAGACGATCACGGCTTACCCGTGTGGAAGGTCACGGGCGTTGCAGTTTGGGAATTTGAAGCGTTCGCCTCGCGAAGCTATGCTCGCCTCGCGAGAAGACCAAGAGTTGCAGACCTTTCGTGTTATTCGCCTCGCGAGCATTGCTTCGCCTCGCGAGGACTTGAATTTCAGAAGTTGTATATAAACTGCTCTATGGCAGAATGAAAGGGTGGCTAGTCAGTTTTTGGCTAGTTTTAGCCAGTAGCTAGTCTCAGTTAGTAGTTTATTTTCTTTCCTTTTGTTTTCCTTTATGTAATGGAGAACTAGTCTCCTAGATTAATCTATTGTGATTGGTTTCTGTTATGACTTGAGGTTTCTTGTATTTCCTGTTTTCATTTCCTTTTCTCTTTTCAATGCCATGCTTTATATTTCTGTTTGCTTAATTCAGGAGTATATTGTGTTGTGTTGGTTTATCTCGGTGATATCATGTTCCTATATATAATCGCGTTTGCTTAATTCGCGTGTGTACGTTTCGTGTTCGCTTAGTTCACGAAGTGCTTAACCCCGTTTGCTTAATTCGGGAATAAGGACATATATCTGTAGTAGTGGTTCCGCTTGTGAATTATTGCTACAACCGGGAGGGGATTAGAATCTGCTTAGGGCTAGGAATTTGCATGAACCGATGATAGTGGGGAAACCAAAAGCAGTAGGTTAATCGCTTTAGCTTAATTGGTAACTGCTCTATTTCCTTGCTTTGTTTTTCTGTTTTGCTTCTTTAATTTAGTTTTCAATCTCAAAACCCCCAATTCTAACGTTTTCTAACTTTTTCTGTTAATAATAACAACATCTAAAGAGTCCTTGAGAGACGATCCGAGTTGTCGCTCTATACTGCATTATTTTAATATCGCTCGTTCTTTTTGGCACTTGGCGACAGCGCGTTCAATCATCAACAACATATCCAGTCAATGTGATCAACATAATCCATGTCATAACAACAACATTCATAATCATGGGCATTCATACCAATTCAACCAAAATCATGGCATAAGACAATTCAATAGGCATACCACATCATGAACAACCCAACAATTATAACAAATAGGCATACCAATTAATCCAATTAAACATATAAACAATTCAGTCATACAACCAGGCAAATCATGGCATCAATACATTATAACGACAATAAACGGGGATATGGGAACCCCTCATCTTACGCTACTCCCTAGCCTAGTGTATACACTATTTTTATCACATACCTGGTCGCATTTCAAAAGAAGAAAGAAGATCCACTAGGGTCCCGTCTCACTAGCTCTTGTCTACGACCTCAAGGACGCCAAAGAGACACTTTGGTTCAACTCTAAGATCAAGAAGTCAAAAGGAAGAGATCAATAACTTGAAAGAAAGAACACAAGGGACAAGGTGCACGAATTTTACCTTTTCTAAAGTCCCAAACAACAAGCACAACGAACCCCTATTCGTAGCGATGTTCTCCTATCAAGAAGTAATGAAGAACGGTGCAAGAACGGGTTCCCTAGAGAGTTTTGGGGAGAAAAATCATAAGGATTCAAAGAGAAAGGAGGGAGGCAGTTTTCTGAGCGTTGGGGTCGTGTAAACTAGGTTTAGGTCGAGTCTATTGGTATATATGAGTTTGGGTCATAACGGGTCCCGATTTCAGCCCAAGCTGCATACAGTTCGGTATTTTGACCATAACTTGAGCTACAAGTTTCCGATTGAATCGTTCTTGGTGTAGTTAAAAATCTCAGAAATATCTACAAATTAATATCTAATGATCGAATCCTAAATCAGACTCTAAGATGGTAAAAAGTTCGACATAAGTTTAGCGGCATATTTGGTAGTTATTGCTAGATAGGATTCTTAGGAGATTATGATAAGGTCTTAAGATATAAACAAAACGAGGATGATCCTATATTGATAAGGACTCAAATCTAATTGGTCGAGGGGCTAAAATCTAAGACTAACACTATCTCTATTTAAATACTAAATCACACAATATCTTATCATATCATTCTTAATCGCTTATTATTAATAAAATCACATATCATATATTAACATATAAAATCAAACATTAAGAGACACAATCTCATATTAATGCAAATAATCATATATTAATATACATATTATCATATGCAATAATATATACACATATATATAAATATCAAACATATATATACCAGAACTAACACATATAAACATAAGGGTGAATCTTGAGGTGTTACATAAACAGCCTAGTCAAGTAGTCCCTTGGTGTAAATTAATTTGGCTTAGGAATATTCCACCTTCGAAGTCCTTGCTTTTCTGGAGAATAATGCACAACAAGTTGCCTACTGATGAAAATATTTGGTTAAGGGGCTGTGTTGTTGTTTCCATTTGATGTTTGTGTAACTGTGCAGCTGAAACCACTAAGCATCTATTCTGCAATTGTCCTTTTGCATTTGAAATTTGGAGCTGGATAGGTGCTATTTTGAATTGCAGAGTTGATCATTCCTCTCCTCATGGTCTGCTCTCTGTTTGTAACAGAAATTGGTCATCTGAGGCTAAGGAAGTGGTTACTGCCTGTATTATCTATTCAATCTGGATGATATGGCATTGTAGGAACAATATTAGTTTTGATAATAGACATGTTTCTCTCCAAGCTGCAAAAAATGTGATTGCTGCTAATGTTTCTCTAGTTGGAAATCTTAACTCGGGTTCCATGGCATCCAGTATGCATGAGTTTTGTTTGTTGAAGAGTTTTGGAATTACATGTAATCCAGCAAAAGCTCCTCGGATTATAGAAATTATTTGGCAACCTCCTTCTTTCAATTGGGTCAAATGTAATATTGACGGGGTTACCATAGTTTCTCCAGGTCTAGTTGCATGTGATGGCATGTTTAGAGGTCATAGGGCAGCTGCTATGGGGTGTTTCGTAGCTAATATTGGTATTAGCTATGCCTTGATTGATGAATTAATTGGTGCTATGTTTGCCATTGAGATTGCTTAAAAGAAAGGTAGGCATAATCTCTGGCTTGAATGTGATTCTCAATTGGTAATTCAAGCTTTTAAATCTTTGAAGGTGGTTCCTTGGAAACTTAGGAACATGTGGAATAATTGTATTCATCTATCTCAAAGGATGAAATTTCTTTATACACACATTTTTAGGGAGGGCAATAATTGTGCGGATAAAATTGCTTCCCAAGATTTTTTGATCCAGGATTATTATTGGTGGGATAGTATTCCTAGTTTTGTTAATGAGGATTTTTTGCTCAATAGGAATGGTCTTCCTTCCTATAGATTCAAATAATGTTTATCATGGGTTTTGGTTTATTGGAATAAATTTTTGGGTGTGCTGCAGATGATTGGCGTCTTCTGAGGTGCCAACCTAGATGAGATGTCAATTGTCACAGTGGTGCTTTTGCATGCCCTTTCTATTTGTTTAAAGAAAAGTTTGATTATATTTTAAATGTAATTGAAGTGTAAGAGATAGATTGAACGGAAAAAAAAACAATTGGATAGCGAAAAGAACTGATTAAAATACGAGAAGGGATGAGATCCAAATAATGTTGCATATTGACCAGGACAATTACCAAGACATTCTTGTTGATGCCTGCCAAGACGATGAGGTACTTGACATAGTATTACTGATTCAACATGACTTCGTCGAAGAGAGCAAGGATACATTCATCCCAACCCCTGACGAGGAGAGTGAAGGTGATTTCAGTGGTAGAGACTCCACTTTGGTAATTTGTATATTTCTATATATTGTATTTTACTCTTAGTTTTGTTATTTGTTTATTATTCCACTAGACTGATTATGTTGTAGATTGAATAAGAAACCATGGACATGAGCCAGAAGATGACTTATTTTGTGTCATTAATATTTTTTTTAAGCAAAAAAATGATATGCAATAGCATCACTATAAAATCTAACATCCCAACGGACATGAGCCAGAAAATGACTCATTTTGTGTCATTAATGTTGGTTGTGGCTTCTAATACTTAAGAAGGGGGGTTGAATTGAGTATTTGTTATTTTAAAACTTTTTCCCTTTTTACAAAAATGAAACTTTTTCTCAGTTTATTGAAAAAATTTTTTGTCAACCAACTCACACCAAAACTAGTTTTTGCTAAGTGATAGATTGAAAAATTTATTCTTTTACAAGAAAGAGAGTGATGAAAAGATTGATTGAGATATTATGTATTCACATATTTGATCCTTAACAATTTGCCTAATTACACATTCATCAAATAAAGCAATTAAAAGAGTTAAGGGATAGAGAGAAATGCAAATCGAGATTTAACCTGGTTCAGCTACCTCCTCTGGTAACCTACACCCAGTCCCCACTTTGCAGTGAGTTTTGTCCACTAACAATTAAAACAATTACAGGATTCTTTACAAAGCTTCACAACTCAGGTTCCTTCTATCCTGTGGCAGTTTCTAGAAAAAGCAATCTTGTAATTCCCAAGAGTCCCTTCTACTCTTGTCAAACCTCTAAGAGTTCCTTCTACTCTTAGATCAATACTCAGAGAGAGACCTTCTCTCCTTTCTTCTTCCTTTCTCAGTAAAAGAATAGAATTACAGATTCTTACAAATTGAAGTTCTAACATAAACCTATCAAGTATTCTCAATGAAAAAGCTCTCTCAAAGAATTTCGTGGTTAATCTCAGTATTGATTAAATTCGTTGTTTAGAAAGTGTTTGCCCAAGTCTTTATATAGATGTTTGTCAAAACAGATCCATTGGGCATACTTCAAAAGTTAGTTAAGATCAAAACAAACTTTCATTGAAAAATTCAGTTATCAGTCAATCGATTGTCTAATCGATGTATTAATCAAAGATGCAATTTTTATAACTGAATACATCGATTCCCTAATCAATTATGTTCTTGAAAAATATTGATTCTGACTGATACATAGATGTGTACATCGATTGTATTCTTGAAAAACACAAGAGTTCTCAGCCCAGAAGTCTTTACATCAAATGGTAAATTGATTGCATAATAGGTTTCAAAAGTCTTTGCCTCTGTTTGGGCTTGTGCATCGATGTACTAATAGATTGTTCTATTATTTTTAAAAGACTTAACTTCTGTTCTGAGTTTACATTGATGTACCAATCGATTGTATGCATTTTTCCATAAGTGTTGTCTTCTGTTTAGCCTTATGCATCAATTGGCCAATCGATTATAAGCTTCTCCTAAAAAGTGTCAGCTTCTGTTTCACCTTATACATCGATTGTGCAATCGATGTATTGAAGCTTGTTTTGCATTTTTATCAAGTCAGACACAATCAATCGATGTATAAATTGATGTATACTTTTTATACATTGATGTACACATTGGTTTTCATTAAAAGTTAGTTAATTAACTGAAAGTACATCGATGTACACATAGATGTACAGAACTTTCAATTAACCCTTTTTCCTTCTAAGTTCATTTTACTATATTAAAACCTTTTTAGTTTGTTTTTATGAGAGCTATTTTAAAAATAAAAACTTAAAATATTTCTTTACATTGATAATCTAATATTGCTTGAGATCCTTTGAGATTCTTCTTTGTAGATCTTCATCTTCAAGCATTCCTTCATGATCCTTCTTTTGCTCCTTTGATCCTTTGCATCCTTTTCCTTGCTTTGATTATATCTTATACAAACATACAATCTTGGCAAGAAATTAGTGAATCAAAGTGTAATTCAAGTTAGTTTATTCATTAATCAAAACACACAAGGGTCATTTTTCCACAGACTCCGCCTTTTTGATTGATGACAAACCTACCATACTTTATATGTTCAATCTAAAAGTATTGTATAGGAAGTATATATCAGAGTTCATAGTGCAGCAGTTTTCATTTTTACTCCCACTGTCTAAGTGACAGTTTTTGAACATTTGGATCATGCATTGGTGACAGTATGGTACCCTTTTCCTTCTCCCCCTTTGTCATTATCAAAAGAAATTATGAGGGATGTAAGATACATATCTATAAGGTACATACTAAGATATTCATTGAGAATCTAATTATTCATTCATTCATATGATTGTTTCAAGTAGAAAGTACAAAATATGATTCAAAACAGTAGTAACATCAAATCAGTTAATCATTCATTTCAGTCATCCATACACAAAAAATCACACAGAGAATGTAACAACCTGATCTTTTTATTACGCTGTTTAACCGGGTAAAAATATATTAATTTATATTTTTATCTGACATTTAGGAAATTATTTTGGAGAAAAAAAATCATATCTATAACTTACTCTATGGTAGGAAGCTCTGGTTAAAATTTGGGTTTAAAACTCAGATGGAAACCGAACTGCGTTTTTAACTGACGGTATAATTTTATACTACCAGAAAACCCTAATTTGACCCGAAAACTGAAATTTGTAGATTTTTTATATTTTGTCCGTGAGGAAGTCCACTTTCCAAATTTCTGATCAGAAATAAAATATTATGTTTATTCGGGCGAATTTTGGCGAAAATTCGAATGGAAAATAGTCGGTATTTTCACTAACACTAAGATTTTAATGATCAGAAAACCTAATTTTGGCTCGTGAACAAAATGGTTTATATTTAAATCATATTTCCAACGAGTTTGGTTAGTTTGAAAATTTTCAGTCGAAAACGAAATATTACGCTTTTATACGGGCGTAAAACCCTAATCGGGGAACCGATGGAGTCGAGAAGGGAGGTGTAGAGACAAAACCGGACACTGGAGAAGATGAGTCATGGGGTGAGTCACCACCATGACTCACCAAGCATTTATGAAGCATTAAGTGTAAATTTAGGTGAAATGGTCAAAATGCCCTTGTAGCTTAACCTAACCAAAGTTAAGTTAGATTTTAACCATGGTTAAGGAACCATGGTTAGTTTGTGTGGTCTAAAATCAGACACACCCTCCAGCAAATGTGAGCCACATATTTATTAACCATAGTTAGCAAAGTAACCCTAGTGAAGTTAATTATTAATCATAGTTAACTATTATATTATTTAATATTCAAAAACTCATTAATTAAATTACTAATAACCAAACAAGTCCTAAAATTTCCCCTATAAAACCCCCTAAACCGCAGCCTTGCCCCCCTTCACTAATTTCTTCATTTTCTTCATTTTCTCTCACTTTTCTCAAGAACACTTTAAGCAATTTTGTGAAGGACTTGATCCATTCCTTTCAATTTTCCAACATCTTAGAGGTATACCTTACTTTTCTTGATAAATAAAAATCATGTTCTTCATTGATTTTCTTGTTTCCAAGTCATGATCATCAAGTTTTCATGAGTTTTTTATTCTTAAATCTAGAACTTCAAATAATTGTAGAAAATTTTAGAAAAATCATAAAAATGTGAAACCAATTGCTATGATCTTGTTATGTCTTCTACTACCATCATCTAAGAGCTTGTGAGCAAAATCATTTTCCTTACTATTTTTATTTACAAGGCCGAATCTAGTCATAAGTGGGCTAGATGAGTTTTCTTCAAAGTTTTGCATAAATGATGATGGTTCTAGGCTATCTAAGATTTCTAGGTTTTAAATCTAAGAGTATGTAAATAAAAGAAACTTCTAACCCTATTTTTATGTCTTGGCCGAATCCTATACTAAAGGGGTTAGATGAGTTTTATTCAACTTTAACTTGGATAATGACTTGAAATAAGCTTCTTGAAATCCCTAGAGTGATAATCCAAGAGCTTGTAATCAAAAGCAATTTCTAGCCTATTTTACTCTACATGGTCGAAACCCTAACCTTAGAGGTTAGAGGATTTTGTTTCAAATTTTAGTCTTGTAATAAGTAATCTATGTTAGTTAAGACTCTAGTAACAAGGATCCAAAATATGGCATTAAGAAGATAACTCTAAACCTATTTTCTTAGTCTTGGCCGAACCTAGCCCTAAAGTATCATAGATGGTTTTTGTTTGATTAATTATAGTTATGTTGTTTGGTTCAAGGTGAAACTATTAAGCTGTGGTGTGATAGCGAGGAACGTCGAGTTCAGGATTTCGGTGTTAGATCAGGTGGGGGAAAGAATCAACCTATCATCGGAATCGATAAGTAGTAGATTATATGATAATCGTGTAGGGCGAGCTAAACCCTACTAGAAGTCGAGTAATCGACAAGACCAAAATCACATCGGAAAGTGTTTCTTTAAAACCAATGTTGATTCGGGGATTGTAGGTTTATCGATATTAGGTTGATTATAGGTGTTTGATGATGTTTGAATTTATGTTATTGAATTTACTGTGATACATTGGTTGAGGTATTCCATCTGCACGTGACGTATTAGTTTTGGTGTTTGAATATTTTGATTGATATTGTGTTATGCATGATCTTCCTGGTTTTATTATTATGCTTAGTGGATTTTAAGCAAAGATATATATGTTGTCTAAGAGAAGATTGTTTTGGGTGTGAGGATAATGATGATTTAGAAGTGCCTAACCTAGATGATGTATGTTAAAGAGGTGTTAAGGCATAGAATATATGTCAAGTTCTAATGGAAGGTTAAGGCACTAGGATGTTGTTAAAACGGGTTGGTGAGATTCAAGTATAGGTGTTGTTGTCCACAACCGTGTATTGGTAATATAATACACAAAGATAAAAGTGTATTGGTAATATAATACACAAGGACATCTGTGTATTGGTAATATAATACACCGTGTATTGGCAATATAATACACATAAAACACATATGTGTATTGGTAATATAATACACCGTCTATTGGTAATATAATACAAGTAAAACACATATGTGTATTGGTAATATAATACACGTATAATCAAGAGTTCTCACGGGACCACTTCCACCTTAGAAATAGGTGTGCAGCTATGGTGTCTTTGAGTAGCATGAGATTGAGGGTAGAGGATGATACTTGAGTTTGAGGATGTTTTGTTAGTTAGGTGTTGAATGATGTTATGTCTGTGACAATTACTGTATAATTTACTATTACTCTTTTCCTCTTTTTGACGATAGAACTGCTTCTTATCCCCTATGTTTCTGTATTTTTTGTGGGTTACTTTGGTTTACGTTAGAAGACCCGATGGAGGGTTATGTTACTGAGGAGTTGGATGGAACTCCTTACGAACCAAACGCTGGAGGTCGAGCTGTGATCCATGGCGATTAGAGTATAGACATTATGGCCAATGTGTCTAAGGAGTATTTTATATTTCTGCTAAGTATGTCTGTAGTTACGTTTATGCCTGTGAGGGATCCTACTGAGAGGGTACCCTTAATAGTGTTTTGGTTTTGTAATGAATAAACAGGTGTGTATTTATATATATTAACATTGGTGTGTTTTAAATTTGCAGAAGTTATATGATAATTAAATAAGTTTTAGTTTTTACGTATTTTTCACGATAAGTGCACGATTAAGAAATGATTTAAGAAGGTAATTAATCTAATAAAACACCGGGGCACAACGGGGTGTCTCAGAGAAGGCCTTAAAAACTAAGCATCTTCATTGTTACTTGGCTATTCATGGTGTTGTGTAGACTCCATTGCTGGAACATTGGGAATGTCTTCTTCCTCAGGTGTATTTTCAGAAGCAACAGCAGCAGCTTGCCTAGCCATTTGCACAACATCCTCAGAAGTTGGAGTTGCTTCTGGAGGTGGAGGTGCAGTGATGGGGATGCCTAAGTGTAAATGAATGGTTGCCATCTACCCTTCAAGAGCATTAATCTTTAGACTCATGTAGTATAAAGTTCTCTTGATCATCAAATTTTGCTAATTTTTCCTCTGTTCAAACACTTCAATCATGGATATCAGCCTATCCATTTTGGAATTTGTTTCAGCATTGTCCATTGCAGCTCTTGCTTCATCTCCAGCTAATCTTACCCATTCCCCTTCAGAATTCTTGGCCAACTTCATCTTGCTTATGGTGCCCTCACCAAACTTGTGAGTCACTTGCCTTACTTGGAACCTTTCCTCATGTTCCATTGAGACTTCAAAGTGCTCAAGCAATTTGACAACTAGGCCAAGGTAAGGTAATATAGCTCCACTGATTCTGCAGTCTACCATGTGTCTTACAATGATGTAGCTTCAACTAATTTGTTTCTTTTCAATCATAGCCCAAAGCATCATAATATCATTGTTCTGAACTATAGCATGGTTTCCTGATCTTGGAAGCAAGATCCTGCTTAGCACATATTGAAGCAGCCTGTGCTGAATGTGCATTGAGCTGATGTTGATCAGTCTTCCTTCAAGTGTATTTTCAACTAAAAACACCTTCTTAGCCTCTTGCTTATCATAGGCTTTTAACCAAGCACTATCAGGACCTATTCCAGCCATATTACTTCCCAAGTAATCTAGTCCAGTGAACTGAGAAAAGTCTTCAAAAGTCATCTCAATTCTTTTGTTTTTGACTTTAGCAAAAATAACCAACATTATCCATTTCCAAGGTGCAATAGAATGCCTTAATCAGAGTTGGATAAATGTCACTTTTAGTTTGCAGAAATTCACTTAACTTGTAGTGTTCAAGAATCTTGTGAACTGTGAATCCATTCTTTTCAAAGTAATTGAAATCAACAGTCCTAGCCTCATGTGTATCTCTATGCTTAAAATCTTTCTTATAGAGCATGATATATTCTTCATTAGAGAAATACCTTTTCAAGAGTTCTATCTCAGCATTGAGATCCTCATCCTGTTCTTCTTCTTCCTCTGTTCTCTTCCTCTTTTTCTGTTCTTTCTTTTTAGGTGCTTCCTTAGGCACCTTATTCTTTACTTCCTTCTTCTTTGGTGCAGGCTTTGATGTCTCACCAACCATTTCCTTTCCTTTGGAATCCTTTCTCTTAACAGGCTCCTTGATTTATTGTTTTCCTTGCCTCTGAGAGGTTCGGTTTTCTCCATTTCCTTCCTCTTAGGGCGTGAAGGTGTGGCTATGGGGGAAAGTTGTTGAGGTGTGGAAGAATTGGTTGAAGATGATGAAGTATATTTGGATTGAACTGGAGTAATGGGTGCGGTTTGTTTTACACGAGCCATTTTAGGGATTTTCGAGTTCTGCTAGGGTTTTGGGTGCTGAAGATTTGATTTAGAAATATGAAGAATTTGGAGGGAAAGTTGGGTATTTATAGAATTAGATCGGTCAATCGATGTATCAATCGATTCATTAGTGGTTTTTAGCTTGTTCAATACTTCAGACAATCGATGTGTCAATCGATGTATAAGCTATGTCAGAGAATACCAAGTTTTGAAACTTGAACTCAATCGATGTTACAATCGATGTATATATAGGATTATCAAATTTAACCCAAGTACATCGATATATCAATCTATACATAAGCACTTATAGAGAGTAGTGCTTTTTGGATCAGTAGATCAATCGATGTACAAATCGATTTATATCAGATCAGATTAGGATTTTAATAGCAGGTTAATCGATGTATGAGGACTTCCAGAGAGTCATGTTTTCTGATTTTGTCTAACAATCAATCGATTTAACAATCGATGTAAATATGTTAAAATCAGATTTTTTAGATTTATACATGGATTGCATAATATGTGTACTAGCTTTGAGATTATGGTTTTGGCTTAGGCTAATCAATTTGCTAATCGATGCACTAAGACCAACAATCAAGCAATCATGCATTCATTCATACAAAACATCAAGCATAAGTTGGATCAATTATTCCTAATTCTCTTCTTATGTAATAGAAGCTTTCTTTAGCTAATGGTTTAGTGAAAATATCAGCTAATTGCTTAGATGTGTCAATATATTCAATAACTATATCTCCACTTTGAACATGATCCCTTATGAAATGATGTCTTATTTCAATATGTTTGGTTCTAGAATGCTATATAGGATTTTTAGTTAGATTTATAGCATTAGTGTTGTCACATTTGATTGGCACTTTCTCTAAGAGAACACCATAGTCAATGAGTTGTTGCTTCATCCAAAGGATTTGTGCACAACAACTTCCTGCTGCAACATATTCTGCTTCAGCAGTTGACAAAGCCACACTTGTTTGTTTCTTACTAAACCAGGAAACTAATGAGTTCCCAAGTAAGTGGCAGGTTCCACTAGTACTCTTCCTATCCAACCTGCATCCAGTAAAGTCAGAGTCAGAGTATCCTATTAGATTACAAGTTGATCCCTTAGCATACCATAAACCCATATCTTTAGTTCTTAGCAAGTATTTCATGATTCTCTTTACAACTGTTAAATGAGATTCCTTAGGGTTTGATTGATATCTTGCACACATGCAAACACTAAACATTATATCAGGTCTACTAGTTGAAAGGTAAAGCAATGAGCCAATCATACCTTTATATTTGGATATGTCTACAATTTTACCTTTTTCATCCTTATCCAAGTAACATGATGGACTCATTGGAGTTGCCAGCTCCTTTGAATTCTCCATGCCAAACTTCTTCAATAGTTCCTTGCAATACTTTGCTTGGCTTATGAAGGTTCCATCATTGCACAATGAATCATTAGTAACTCCAAATATAATATTATCAACATATATTTGTACAAGTAGTATATTTTGACCTTTTCTTTTTGTGAAAAGTTTTGTGTCAACCTTACCTCTAGTAAAACCTTTTTGTAATAAAAAGTTGCTTAGCCTTTCATACCAAGTCCTTGGAGCTTGTTTAAGTCCATACAAGGCTTTGGTGAGTTTATAAACATGGTTTGGAAAATCATTTATTTCAAAGCCTGGTGGTTGACCAATATATACTTCTTCTTGTATAAAACCATTAAGAAATGCACTCTTAACATCCATTTGATATAATTTGAAATTCATAATACATGCATATGCTAGCAACATTCTTGTAGCTTCTAGCCTAGTCACAGGTGCATAAGTTTCATCAAAATCTATGCCTTCTTCTTGGTTATATCCTTTAGCTACTAATCTAGCCTTATTCCTAATTATAAATCCATTCTCATCAAGTTTATTCCTAAACACCCACTTTGTACCAATTATATGTTTATCATTGGGTTTTGGAACAAGTTTCCAAACTTTGTTTCTTTCAAATTGATTTAATTATGCTTGCATTGCCATGATCCAATTATCATCAACAATAGCATCATTAATAGTTCTCGGTTCAATTTGAGAGACAAAGGCCATGTGGTTGCATGCATTTCTTAAAGAGTGTCTAGTAGTTACCCCTTTGGATATTTCACCAATGATGTTGTCCAAGGGATGATTCTTTACAATTCTTCACTCCTTAGGTAGCTCATTATTTCGTTCCTCTTCTGGATTTTCTAGAGCTTCTTCTTCTTTTGCCTTGTATTGCTCTTCTTCCAATTGAGTTTCTTCAGATGTTTCTGCATCATCATCACAAATATCCTTTCCCAACCTTTTGGGGTTAGATTCATCAAAAGTGACATGTACAGATTCTTCTATAGCTTGAGTTCTCTTGTTATAGATTCTAAATGCTTTACTAGTTAGAGAATAACCTAGGAAAATTCCTTCATCTGCTTATGCATCAAATTTTCCTTTCCAGTGTTAAGTACAAATCACTTACAACCACAAGCATGCAAGTGTGATATGTTTGGTTTTCTTCCTCTATAAAGTTCATAAGGAGTTTTCTTTAAAATAGGCCTTATCAAAACTCTATTTAGCACATAGCAAGCTATATTTATAGCATCTACCCAAAATTGTTTTGGTAAGCTAGTGCCATTCAACATAGTTCTTGCAATTTCCTCCAATGATCTATTCTTTCTTTCTACAACTCCATTTTCACTTCTAAAAACCATCTTTTTCGGACAGATTTTCAGACGGATTTCGGACAAAAATTGGACAAATTTCCTACGGATTTCAGACGGATAATTCTTTCTGGACGGATTTCGGACGGAATGACACCCGTCTGAAAAAGCCTCGTTGGAAATTATAAAATCCGTCCCAAATTCCGTCCGAAAAAATTTACAGACAGATTGCGGACGGAATATGGACAACGTGGAAATCCGGATTTTGGTTATTGTTCGGACGGATTTATTTTTGTTTTCCAACAGATTTGGGACGGATGTTGTGATTTTATTGGTTATTGTTCGGACGGATTTCGGACAGATTTTTTTTTTTGTTTTCCAACGGATTTGGGACGGATGTTGTGATTTTATTGGTTATTTTTCGGACGAATTTCGGACAGATTTATTTTTGTTTTCCAACGAATTTGGGACGGATGTTGTGATTTTATTTGGGACAGATTTCCCACGGATTAAATAAATAAATTTATCCAATCCTCTTTTCGCACGGATTTAAGACAGAAACGTTTATCCTTTTGAGACGGATTTTGAACAAATTTAATAAAAATTAATTTTTTATAAAGGAAATTGACTCAAATTTATAAATTGGCTTAATTTACTTTTGAAACAACACTGAGATGAAATATCAAAATCATTATTCAAGTTTTAGTTTCACATAGATTAAGATAAAACTGAATTGAAAATTGACATATTTGAACAAATTTCAAACAAGACATTAACCTGTGAAGAACAATCAAGTATACCTGTTAATATTTTTACCTAACAGTCAAGATCAATCACATAAACTAAATTCATATAAGTGTTTCATCATTCTAGTTCTAGTACAATAAAACAAACCACTATGATCAAAGTACTCATTAGTCAATAACAAAGTAACACAAACTAGAGTAATATGTTTATCGATCTAAAACAACATAAAACTAACTAGTGTCATCAAGGTGTCATCAATCTATATTAAATCAAAACAAAGTAGAGACATTTAAGGACTCACAAATCTAGATCAAAGCCATCAATCAACATTAAAATTATCATCATTGTCGCCATTAGAGGGCTCACTAGTCTCATTTGATCCATCTTGCATAGTTGTCACAGAAACAAAGTTTGGAGGTAGTGGCATATTTAACTTCCCAAATAAAGCAACAACCAAACTTTCAGTTGATTCAATCCTTTTTTGTTGCTCCTCCAACTTACGCTTTTGCTCTTGATTTATAATTTCTTGCTCTTTAACCTTTTCCTGCCACTTTACTAGCTCTTGTTCCGTGTTTGTGTCCTTAGATGCACTTGAGGATGAATTGACAGCATACTTTGAAGAGATATTTGTTCCTATAGAACCTAGACCATATAATGTCCCTTTTTTGCCTTTAGGAACTACTTCTTTCCAAATAGTCAAGTCATCTGGCATATTTTGGCTTTCACAAGACAACCTGTCACCATCCTCATGTTGACACAATGACAATACTGAAAGCTCTGATTTTCTCTTTTTAAAATTTCCCTACAAAACATTACAGTTTGACTTTTGTTAGTCATTTCACTAACAAAAAATTTTGAACCATACATGCAACAAAAGTTATAGAAAAATTAAAGTTAACACCACATACCATGGCATTCTCAGATCTATTATCAACCCAAGTGTTGTCCTTTTTCAAATGGCATTTAGCAAACACTTCTTCTATGGAAGGTTTGACCTGTGTAGCTACCTCCTACACTTTGTCATAACTTCAATGAGAAAATTCACAATAGTTCATAAAATTAAATACTCAAGCAAACAATTTCAAGTGTCTTACCATTCTACATGCATGCTCACCCATAGATATAGAACCACCAGTATGCACAGAGCTACCTTCATTTGAAGCACGATTTGCAGTGTTTGCCACAGACAAATTCTTAAACTTCTTATCCGATGCCCAATAATGTATTAGTTGATTCCATATTGGTATAGGAATGTACTTTGGCTTGTATTCTTTACTTTTTTCATATTTTTTCCTCTCTTCATACATAATACTCCTAAATCGAGCTTCTCCCTTGATGTCAAAAATTTGACGAATCCTTGCATCATATTTTGGTTCCCATCTACAGTTCTTCTACAAAATAAAATAAAATTGATATGATATGCAAGAAACCATAAATTCTGCAAACCATCTTTGATACAATATATTAATGACATATATTAATTATCTAATATCATATTTACCTTAAATTCTTTAAACCACAAATCTCGCATATCAGTAGTTGAATGTCCCCAAGTAGGACAAAACCAATCTAACTTGCTCTTAATGGCAGCAGTTAAGAAACGAACAATAGATGACGGATTAAACCTGTTAGTGTAAAAGATATTGTAAGAAATATATGCACGTTAATCATACTTTACAAAACTATAAGTTCATAGATTTCGCTTAATAATATTGTTGTACTTACTCATCTCCATAAGGCTTTATTTCTGGAAGACATTCTTGATCAACATGTCCATCAACCTGAGATTCGATGATGGATGATTGAGTATTTGGCAAAGTTTGTTCAGAAGTTTGAGGTAGACTAGGTGGCGGTGATGGTATTTGGGCTGGTGATGGTGATGGTGATGGTGATACTTATGGTGATGATGTAGTGTTCACATGTGGTGATGGTATTTGGGTTGGGGTTGGGGTTGGGGTTGGTGATGGTGATGGTGATGGTGATACTGATGTCGTGTTCACATGTGGTGATGGTGTAGGCAAGACATGTGATGATGATGGATTTGTGGGTACTTGTGTAGATGGTATGGTTGGTGGTAATATAGGTGCAACTTGTACAGCATTTCCACCTCTACCAGACGAGCGTCGACCTCGAGAGGACAAAGTCCTTCCACCTCTATTGGTACCTCTACCTGACATCTAAAATGACAAATACATTTACATATATAATATTTTATGATAAGCAAAGCATATTTATTTATGAATAAAAGAGCAAAACTTAAGCACAAGTGTTAAAGATTAACGAAAACAGTAATTATACCCAAACCAGAAATATGTCATAAAAAACATACATACGAGACCATTAAAAAACCAATACATCAAAACAACTATAAATTTATTCCTCATTGTCACTTGGATCACTAAACTCGTCATCTTCATCTAGCACATCATCCATCGTCTCCTCCTCCTCACTATCGTCATTGTCATCATCATAATCATCATCATCATTGTTAAAATTATGGCCACCGTCATAAAATCCATCAACCTCATCTAATCTTCCATCATCATCTAGTAATGTAATAGGTATATCAAGGTCAATTGAGATGTGACCCAAATTTTGATTTGTGAAATCCTCTTGATATGCAAAGTCACCAATTTGTTGATCCTCAATCACACCCCTAGCTTTGGTTTTGATTACAAACCACCAATCTGCATTATTCCTAGTTCTTATTGGATGTAGAGTAAAATACACTTGAATTGCCTTTTGTGCAACAATAAATGGATCGTATTTTCCATAACGTCTATTATGCCGAACTTGAATGATACCATATTGTTTATCCACCTTTGTTCCTCTACCAATTGTAGGATCAAACCACTCACATTTGAACAACACAACCCTTTTTAATGGTAATCCAGGATATTCAATTTGGATAATTTCTTCAAGTTGGCCATAAAAGTCTTTTTCATATTCACCATATCCTGTACCTTTAACACATACTCCACAATTCATAGTAGACTTTCCAATTGAATGTGCTTTTGTGTGAAACTTGAAGCCATTCACAAAGTAAATAGGCCAAGTTTTTACAATTCTTAAAGGACCCCATGACAAGGCATGTATATTTGAATCTAGCACATTATTTGAAGGATTGTCAACCTACATAAAATCATTCAACAATAAGAGTGTTACTAAAATTACATTCAAAATATAGTATCTATGTAGATCTATTTCAAAATAAAGGCTTACATAATCTTTCAACCATGTTGCAAAGTTTTCTTCAATGCACTTATCAACTTGTTCATCACTCATATTAGGATGAACAATACGCAATGTCTCCACAAATATCCTATTGTTACATGAATTTCATTCAATTAAATTCATGACATTAGTCAAACTATATTAGAAAATGATGTATGTCCATTTTAAAAAGTACATACTTAATATATGGTTGAATCTCATCGCAATCAATTAATATATGATTCATGGCAGCAGTAAATTCCCTATCCTCCAAAAAACGAGTTTTGCATCCACCAGTAAAACGGCCAGGCAAATTGAAAATGGAAAAGGTCGATTGTACCAAATCATCTTCACTCGTAGAATCTTTTCTTCCAATGCTGGTATGGTAAGGTTGTACTTTTGGCTCAAAATAGTAAGTACAAAATTGAGAAATCTCCTCAATAAGGTATGACTCAATTATAGATCCTTCAACACGAGCCTTGTTCTTAACCTTCTTTTTAAGGTGATGAAGGAACCTACCATAAAGAAAGAATGGTTTCATGTGAGACTAAAAGGGACACAAAAAAAAACTACAAAAGAACACAATAAACTAAACTTTTTTTTTTGTTACAAGTGTGACGAGGCAATACCTCTCAAAAGGGTACATCCATCTATATTGCACTGGACCACCGACCTTTGCTTCATATGACAGGTGAATAGGTAAATGTTCCATTGAGTCAAAAAAAAAAACATGAGGGAAAATGCGTTCTAGTTTGCATAACACAATTGGAATATTTTGTTCAAGTCTAATAAGGTCATCTACCTTTATTGATGTTGAGCATAAATCTCTAAAGAATTGACTGAGCTCAGTTAAAACCTTCCATATTTGCTCTGGCAATGTGTTAAAAGCAATTGGAAGAAAACGTTCCATGAACACATGACAATCATGACTTTTCATTCCATGTAACTTTCCCTCCTTCATGTCCACACATCTAGCCAAGTTTGAAGCATATCCATCTGGCATCTTTAAACCCTTCACCCATTCACAAATTGCTCTTTTCTGTTCCAAAGTAAATGTGTAGTTTGCCTTGGGCTTTTTTATCCTCCCAATATTTTGTTCATGTAGTTCTAAATCCTTGCGTTTGCAATACTCTCTCAAGTCCATTCTTGCCTTTAAATTATCTTTAGTCTTGCCTTGAATGTCCATAACAGTGTGAAACACATTATCAAATACATTTTTCTCAATATGCATTACATCGAGATTATGGCGAAATAAATTAGTGCTCCAATACGGTAAATCCCAAAATATACTTCGCTTTGTCCAATTATGCTCAATTTCGTACCCAGGTATTTGAATTTGAACAAACTCGGTTATCTTTGGTTTCATATGAATTTGCTGCCATATTTGCTCCCCAGTCAACCTAGGAGGCGGTTCTGATCTCTCAACCCTATTCTTGTAAAATGCATCTTAATTTCTTCTAAATATGTGATCATTTGGCAAGAATTGTCTGTGGCAATCAAACCATGCTGCCTTCCCACCATGCTTCAGTCGGAATGCCTTTGAGTGTTCCATGCAATATGGACATGCCAATTTCCCTGCTGTCATCCATCCTGACAACATTCCATACGCAGGAAAATCAATAATTGTCCACATTAGTGCATCTCTCATTAAAAAAAATTTCTTTGTAGAAATATCATAGGTTAAAGTGCCCTCTTCCCACAATAACTTTAGCTCATCAATCAAAGGCTGCAAATACACATCTATCTTACTTTTGGGATTACGAGGACCAGGAATGATCATGGTCAAAAACAAATAAGGAGTTGTCATACACATCCAAGGTGGAAGGTTGTAAGGAGTCACAATTACTGGCCAACACGAATGTTGTGAACCAGATTGACCATAAGGAGTGAATCCATCAGAACATAATCCAAGTCTCACATTGCGTGATTCGGAAGAGAATTGTGGTTATGTTTGATCAAAATGCTTCCACGCTTCTGCATCAGATGGGTCTCGAGGACACCTTGACCTTGTTGATGCTCATAGTGCCATCTCATATGACGTGTAGAGTTCATAGAAGCATATAATCTCTTTAACCTGGGTGTGAGTGGTAGATAATGCATACGCTTTAAAGGCACCTCCTTACCACCCTTACCTACCTTGTACCGTGGAGCTTGGCAAAACCGACAGTCTTTTTTTACTAGGTCATCTTCGTAGTACAACATACAACCATTAATGCAACAATCTATTTGTTTACTGCCCATCCCAAGTTTTGATACCAACTTCTTTGCTCTATAAAAATTAGGGACGAGCAAGTTATCCGTAGCTTGAAGTATATCATCAAAGCTTTGTTGTGATATATTCTCTTCGACTTTAATATTTTGACATTCTAACTGCCATAGATAATTCTGAGTGGTCAACACAACCTTCCCATAGTGGTCGTTGTGCAGAGTGTAACAAATCATAAAATTTCTTTGCTTCCCCATTTGGAGGCTCCTCCATGTGTCTCTCGATTTGGCCCATAATTTCTGGCCCAACAGCATCAAAAATCATTGATTCACATGGATTTCTTTGTGGCTCAACACCTAACGACTGACTACATGTACCTTCTTCATGCACATTGCTTGCGTTTCTATCATTTGAACTCAACGAACTTTCTCCATGTGAATCCCAACACCAATAGCTTGGCTTGAAACCATGCTTATACAAATCAACCATAACCTCATCCGGTGTTAAGAAAGCTTTGTTTCCATGTTTTTTGCAAGGACACCTAAGTGTACTACCATTAAGAGAATATTGAGGTTGCCTAGTTGCTTGGTTAACAAAATCTCGGACACCTTCTACAAATTCCCTTCTTAATCCCCCCCGATTTGGAAGAAGTCTATTATACATTCACTTTCGATGCTCGGGAATTTCCATATTCTGTATCATGTAAATAAAAATTTAACAAGGCATATATGTATCATTGAATAGAATTGAAACTAATTCAAGTTATATATAAACTAGGAGAATACATTGATCACGGCCTAGCCGTGATGCCCATCACGTCCGTGATCAAGTGAAGCTGAAAAGGAAGAATGAGAAGTCAGAATCTGTCACGGCCAGGCCGTGATGCCCATCACGGCCAGGCCGTGATGCCCATCACGGCCAGGCCGTGATGCCCATCACGGCCGTGACATGTCAACTGAGCCAAACCCCTTCTAGGCAGAATCTGTCACGGCCAGGCCGTGATACCCATCACGGCCGTGACAGACCATTTAGTGAAGCGTTCAAGACAGAAGCTGTCACGACCAGGCCGTGAAGCCCATCACGGTCGTGACATGTCAACTGAGGCAGACCCCTTCTAGGCAGAATCTGTCACGGCCTGGCCATGATACCCATCACAGCCGTGACAGACCATTTAGTGAAGCGTTCAAGGCAGAAACTGTCACGGCCAGGCTGTGATGCCCATCACGGTCGTGACATGTCAACTGAGCCAGACCCCTTCTAGGCAGAATCTGTAACGGCTAGGCCGTGATACCCATCACGGCCGTGGCAGACCATTTAGTGAAGCAACATTCAAGGTAGAAGCTGTCACGGCCAGGCCGCGATGCCCATCATGGCCGTGACCGCATTCTATGGATCTTCAACAACTGATTTGATCTGGTTTTTGTATTGGTTTAGGATTCAAATTGCCCAACCTTATAAATAGGACTATATCTTGGTGATCAATTAGTTATAGGATTATAAATATAAAACAAATTCAACAACCGTTCGATGTGTAGCATTAAATCACAATACATCGAACCTGATATCCACTAATACACAGAAAAATGAATGGTAACCATAAAATGGATCATGTGTAGCAGCAATTAACTTAAACATATTGATGACTCAGTTTTGTTTTCAAACCCCATACTCTTTAGATCATATTTGACAACACCAAGCTTACTTCCAAATTTCATAAAAGTGAAGCCAAAGCTAATACATCAAGCATAGCTAGATTGTTGATTGAAAATGGAGCATCCTCTACCCAAGTGATGTCCCTAAAAGAGAGAGTTAGTGATGCTAAGGCATGAGCAAGTGAGCAACTCTATTACCTCCCCACTCTTCATGCCAAAGCTTCAGTTGTGTTGATCTTAAACTTTCCCTGCGTAACTCTACTAGCTGCAATCATAATGTTTCCTCTGAGAAAAGGGTTGGCTAGTCCACCACTTCTCCTAGGAGAGGCATGTTCTGAACACAAGGACAACATTATTTGCAAGAGAAAGAGAAAAATAAGGACATCCCAGTCTAGTTCTATTGCAAGGCCACCTACCAGGATAGTATGATTACCCCTGAACTTCCATCTCAGTCACTTCACTTACATTACAGTTTCACTATCTATGCGAATTATATGGCACAGATCACTAGCTAACATTTGCAGTTTCACATTCAATCACAAAATCATGAATTTGACTATTGTTACAAAATACAGCCTTGGTACCATACAACTTCTAAAAATCAAATACCAATTGTTGCATGCAATCCAAAAGTCATGACTTAAAAACTATCAGAAGATCAAGCCATTGTGAACTGTGAAGGTCATGCAATTAACCAAACAAAAAAAATAAATAAAGTTGTTGAACAACCATATCCATTTTTTTTCTACATTGGTAAGTTAAAATGCACGAGTCTAACTGAAAAGACAATAAAGAAATAACTAAATGAAAAGAAAAGCACTTGACATATATTAAAGATAAATCAGGAAAAAAACTTGATGGGAAGCTTAGAAACTTGATTATTGGTTGATGCTTGAGCTGCTTGCATTAGAGGTAGCTCCAAAGATCCTCAGAAGTGAAAATAATTCCAAATTTCATAAACCTTGCACAAATCATAAGGATCAGACCATCTCATGATAAAGAAGGCAAGAGGGTAAATCACCAATCAAAGTAAACTACATAGTGGTTCAGGTGTTTCACCAAACAGCTTGAGAGCAACAATAAATTCATTCAATTACAAAAGAAGATAACAAATACAAAGACAGAGCATACGAGAGTGCAAGAAACATCATTAAAATTGCCAATAGAGTAAAAATCATTGTTACTCAAACCCTCAAACTGTACAATGTATCAATGGAAGAAAAATATGGACAATAGCCATCAGATACAGATACCAAAATATTGAAGGTTAAAGGTTAGCACCAACCTTTTCAACAAAAGTCTCCAAGAGCTTTTCAACAAAAGCAAATATACCCGTCTGCTCACCAAGCTTTTCAACAAAAGTCTCCAGGAGCTCATCTGACGCATTTGGCTTGTTGGTTAGCCGTATCAAACGTGAAGCCACTACCTGATATGGTTATAATAGATAAATATGGATCAACAACCATTGTACGCTTCTATGTGAACATGTGGAAAGAAACCCAAATATAAAGAACCGAAAGTTAATAAGACCAAAGTTGATACGATTGGTTGGGTATTGCAGGGAACAGAATAAATAAAATAATTGCCTTCACAATCCTAGTAAATAATATGCAAAAAAAAAAAAAAAATACTTGCTTTACTTTCAGTAAACAAAAGAAGAATTGGAGTGCCTATCAAGAGAAATAAAGCAAGCAACAGAGGAGGCCATATGCAGATGCAGATGCGAAACTCAAATGAGTGCCGGCAGGGAGTGGCGAGATGCAGATGCAGACGCAGACGCGAAACGCAAATGAGGATGGCGCAGAACAGTGGGGAAGGAGGGGTTTCTTATTTTGCAATGTGAACAACAGATAGAATAGGGTTTCTATTAGATTATTAAGTTTAGAATAATAACAAATCCGTCAGAAATTTTCGGACAGGTTTCAGACGGATGCAAGATAAATCAAAAAAAGTATCGAAAATAACAAATCCGTCTGAAATCCGTCTGAAATTTTCGGATAGATTTCAGACGGATGTAAGATAAATCAAGAAAAATATTGAAAATAACAAATCCGCCTGAAATCGGTCTGAAATTTTCGGACAGATTTCAGATGGATGTAAGATAAATCAAGGAAAGTATCGAAAATATCAAATCCGTCTGAAATCCATCTGAAATTTTCGGATAGATTTCAGACGGATGTAAGATAAATCGAGGAAAATATTGAAAATAACAAATCCGTCTGAAATCCGTCTGAAATTTCGGACAGATTTCAGACGGATGTAAGATAAATCAAGGAAAATATTGAAAATAACAAATCCGTCTGAAATTTCGAACAGATTTCAGATGGATATAAGATAAATCAAGGAGAATATTGAAAATAACAAATCCGTCTGAAATCCGCCTGAAATTTTTGGAAAATTTCAGACGGAAACATTTCCGTCCGAAAATTCCGTCCGAAAATAACAATTTTCTAGTAGTGTTTGTTGTGGAGTTCTAGGAGCTGAAAAATTATGTTGAATGCCATACTCATCACAAAATTTGTCAAATTCCTCATTTTGGAATTCACCTCCAGGATCACTCCTTATAGAAACATTTTTCATTTCTTTTTCATTTTGTACAAGTTTGGCCAATTTTTTAAAATCAAAAAAAGCATTATTTTTGTGTGCTAAGAACAATGTCAACTATATCTGGAAAAATCATCCACTATTACTAAGGCATACAAGTTTCCACCAAAGCTTTTGGTTCTAGATGGACCAAATAAATCCATGTGCAAAAGTTGCAAGGGTTTAGTTGTTGAAACAATGTTCTTAGGTTTGAAACAGACCTTTACTTGCTTTCCCTTTTGACATGCATTGCATAGTCCATCTTTCACAAATTTCAGTTTTGGTAATCCATCCACAAGATTTTTAGAAATTAGTTTGTTTAAGTGGTTCATGTGGATATGTGCAATCCTTCTATGCCATAGCCAATTCTCTTCTTTTGAAATTAGACAACATGCATTATTTGAAGAGATATTATATAAGTCAAGCATATAGATGTTATCTATCCTATGGCCAATCAGTTTCAGATTTGCATCATTCTGATTTTCTATCATACAACTATTGGAGTTGAATTTTACCTTGTAACCTTTGTCACATAACTGACTTATACTCAAGAGATTGTGCTTTAATCCCTCAACATATAGTACATCTTCAATAATTGTTGTTGAGTCACTTTCTATGTTGCCAATGCCTAGTATCCTCCCTTTGTTATTGTCTCCATATGTGACACTTCCACTAGATTTTGGAGTGAATGTTATAAACTTGCTTCTGTCTCCTGTCATGTGCTTGGAACAACCACTATCAAGGTACCATTTAACATTCTTGGCCTTCCAACACACTTACAAAACAGATTTTCAAACTTTTCTTTCAGGTACCCAAATCTAGTTGGGTCCTTTGTTGTTAGTCATCACATATGTTCCCTTAGGAACCCATATTTGCTTGAAGGATTTCTAAAATAGCATGTAGAAGCAGTGTGTCCTTTTCTAGCGCAATAGAAACATTTGACAAAAGGACAAGTAGATGACTTAGGTGCAACAAAAAGTTTCTTAAAAGCTTTTTCATGCATTGCTTGTTTATATACTATTCCAACTTTATCATATACACCTTTTTGTTGTCCTAGAATAGCATTAAGATTATCTCTTCCTAAAGTAAATTTAGAGAGAGTAGTTTTCAGTTTTTCAACCTCTTTTTCAAGCATATTGCAATTGGAACATGTAGAGCTAGATGCATTTAGCTTACTATTTTTAGATTCCAATTCCTTAATCTTAATATGAAGACAAGCATAATCATTACATTGTTTAGCAATTACTTTTCTACATGATATGAGTTTCTTAGCAATTTTCAGATATTCACTATGCAATTCATCAAATGCATCTTGCAGTTCATCATAAGTAGGGAGAAGATCATTTACCTCATCTTCAATTTCTGTGTCACTTTGATGACTGGTCATATGACAAAGATTTGCCTTTTCTTCCTCAGATTCTTCAGAGGAATCCATGTCATTCTCCTCCCATGCTATGCATGCTCTTCTTGGCTTTTTGTTCTTCTTGTCTTTGGACTCAAAGTTGTCATGCTTGTCCTTCTTTTGAAGCCTTGGACACTCATTTTTGTAATGTCCAGTTATCCCACATTCAGAGCATTTTACATTTGTATTTGAACTTTCACCTTTTGAGAAATTCTTTTTGGAAAATAAGTTTGAGGGCTTTTTTTTGAAGGTTTTCTTCTTTTTGAGAAACCTCTTGAATTTTATGACCGGCAGTCCCATATCTTGTTCAGAACCTTCATCCTCTTCAAGTTCTTCATCTTCATCACTGTCATGAACTTCTTTGGAGATATGAGCATTTAGTGATAAGCCTTTCTTTTTCTTCTCCTTCTCTTCATGATTATTCAATCTATGAAGTTCCATCTCATGTTCTTTAAGCTTTCCAAACAGTGTAGCAATGCTCATAGATTCTAAGTCTTGAGCTTCAGCTACCTCCTCTAGTAACCTACATCCATGTCCCCACTTTGCAGTGAGTTTTGTCCACTAACAATTAAAACAATTATAGGATTCTTTACAAAGCTTCACAACTCAGGTTCCTTCTACCCTGTGACAGCTTTCCAAAAAAAGCAATCTTGTAATTCCCAAGAGTCCCTTCTACAAACCTCTAAGAGTTCCTTCTACTCTTAGATCATTACTCAGAGAGACACCTTCTCTCCTTTCTTCTTCCTTTCTCAGTAAAATAATTGAATTACATATTCTAAGAAATAAGAAATTACAAATTGAAGTTCTAACATAAATATATCAAGTATTCTCAATGAAAAAGCTCTCTCAAAGAATTTCGTGGTTAATCTCAGTATTGAGTAAATTCATTGTTTAGAAAGTGTTTGCCCAAGCCATTATATAGATGTTTGTCAAAATAGATCCGTTGGGCATACTTCAAAAGTTAGTTAAGATCAAAACAAACTTTCATTGAAAAATTCAGTTATCAGTCAATCGATTGTCTAATCGATGTATTAATCAAAGATTCAATTTTTATAACTGAATACATCGATTGCCTAATCGATTGTGTTCTTGAAAAATCTTGATTCTGACTGATACATAGATGTGTACATCGATTGTGTTCTTGAAAAATACAAGAGTTCTCAGCCCAGAAGTCTTTACATCGAATGATAAATCGATTGCGTAATGGGTTTCAAAAGTCTTTGCCTCTGTTTGGGCTTATGCGTCGATGCACTAATAGATTGTTCTATCATTTTTAAAAGACTTAACTTCTGTTCTGTGTTTACGTTGATGTACCAATCAATTGTATGCATGTTTCCATAAGTGTTGTCTCCTTATGCATCGATTGGTCAATTGATTATAAGCTTCTCTTAAAAAGTGCCAGCTTCTCTTTACATTGATAATCTAATATTGCTTGAGATCCTTTGAGATTCTTCTTTGTAGTTCATCATCTTCAAGCATTCCTTCATGATCCTTCTTTTGCTCCTTTGATTCTTTGCATCCCTTTCCTTGCATTGATTATATCTTATACAAACATACAAGCTTGGCAAGAAATTAGTAAATCAAAGTGTAACTCAAGTTAGTTTAGTCATTAATCAGAACATACTATAGGTTCATTTTTCCACAATTAATATTTTTTTAAGCAAAAAATAATATGCAATAGGATCATTATAAAATCTAACATCCCAACTAGGTTGGCACCTTAGATTTTATCAATCACTAGGTTGTGACCCGTACATTGCGCGTCTACAAATTTTGTTTTAAAATTTTAGTATTAAATTAAATTGGGATAAAACTAACAATAAATGAGATGAGAATAAAAGATAATATTTGTGTGAAGAACCAATTTTGAATATTAATTTAAAAAGAGGTGCGATCCACTAACATCTGCTATTCATGTAACTAAAGTAATTTTTTATAAATATATTTCAAATTTAAGCCTTGAGAACCATAGAAATAAATTTTACATGAAAGGAAATGCCTAAGCTGCAATGGAGGCCATGAATGGGACACTACTTCTCAATGATCTTCAAAACCACTTCAAACTCAAACCTTTACAAGACAGAATTATATTGCCTCCTTGAAGTTGCAAATAGGTAATTATTGGCAGCTCAAAAACATAAAACAGTGGTAGAAAAGTACTTCAGCTATTTCATTGTTCATTCCAATCATAGTGTTAAGGTATAATAACATTTGCAAGTTTCCAAGTTGCAATTTTTTTTATAAGCAAAGTATATATTGATTAGAGCACAAGGAATACTCTAACACATATACAAGAACATAACCAAAGTATCCCTAAAAAGCTAAAAGGTACAAACACCCTTGAATAAAATAACAAACCCATTCCCCGATACTCCAAAATCCTGAAGCACAACTATAACACTCAACTGCCAATCTTCAAACTGTTACATAAAACATAAGTAATTAAAACATATACAAACAACATTCACATCAAAAGTAACCATCAACAAAAGACCAAACCGCATGAAAACCTCTTCAAAATCTCAGCCTCTTGCTTGACTTAATAATCACAGTATAACTTGCCACAGCCACCATTTGCAGGCTATGTATTGATGGTGATAATGATTACTCTATCAGCAGCCACACCAATATCACAAGGTAAAGGTCCTGCTCCTGTAGCTCACTATCACGGGCCATAAAAAACCTTCATAGCCTCCACCACATAATTAGTACATTTTTAAATCTTGGAACCTGTTTGTAGCAGAGAAAGGTCCAGAAACTTCCACAAACAAAACTGCACTAAAGCCCCTCTTCCATAACAGAATTTTAGTTTGATTCTCATCATGCTCCAAATATTAATGTGGTGTTAGTCGAAATATATTTATCCTCGTCAGAAGTATAAAGATATTTCTTAAACCATTCCAAAGTGGTGTTTCCATGTTTAAGTCAATAATACTGGCACCAATCTTAATTATTTCTTTTGCACTTTATCAAGCAGTACATATGGAGTAAGAATTATAGAGACCAAAGTAGGTTTCATATATATATATATATATATATATATATATATCCCATAGATATGAAATCAATCTCCAAGTACTTGTACTATATTGATGTGGGAATCATGGCATCACAGTCTCAATCTAGAAAGATCAAATACAAATCAGCAACCTGTAACTGTCCTTGCTTAAACTTTCTTAAATACCATAATAAGAGATTGGTTCTCATATACATACATGTATATAGTCACTAACCACTATAAATGTTGATTAAATGAAGGGGAAAGGGGATGAGCTTTGATTTGAGCGTGCAAATAATATTCCATCGAGAATTGGGATTATTTTATTTTTTATTTTGAAACAAAACAGAAAAAGATGCAGCAAAGTTAATAGAGAATGGCATGTATCCTTATGAAGCCTGTGACATCAAGAGCATGTATCTGCAATTTTGCAAAAGAAACAAAATTAATTATTTGTGCCTACCTGCATCCACCTCAAACAAACTTGTGGGTTTCATCCTAACTTGTTGCAAAGGAACCAATGTAATCACGTACATCTCCTTTTCTAGCTATCAACATTCTCTTCTTAGAGCCAAGATCTTTATCATCACTTGGACAATGCAACCCTTCAAGCTCCACTTAATAGACAAAAGGCTTAAACAGGATTATGGCAATAAGGACATTAGAATGCTTGACAACAACTCAGTAACTTCGAAGCTTAAATCTACCAAAGAAGGACTACAAGCAGCTTATGATTGCAGAAAAACATGAATTCTTAGAAAGGGAAAACTAAGCCAGCATGCTCAATCTACTAATGGTTAGAATCCATTCATTGCTAACACAAGTGTCCAATGACTAAGAAAAAACTCCTAAAGGTATCTAAGTTTTTTTGTGTGGGTGAGTATTGATATTATTTGAATTGGTTGATATTTAGAATGGAAATAGAACACACAACTTTTGTAAATAGATATATCAGTCAAAATACTTAACCATATAATAAAAAAATTCCAATCTCCATTTTTTCAAAATAGAAAGACAAACTTTTCCTACCTATTATACTATCTTGCATCTATATAATAGAAAAACGAAGGATGCTCAAACCTATGGCTATTTTATTCAGTATGTTATCTCAATTTTCTTATAAAAGAAACATGTATTATTTTAGAGACGACCTGTTAGAGTCAGAACTTGGATCGTGAATCTTTCCTCAAATCATTCTTCGACTCAACACTTTCCACAGCAATCCTGTCTAATTTAAAAATAAAACAATCATGTATGATTGAAGCAAGAAAAGGAGTAAAGATCACATTTGACTGAAGATAGGTGCAAATTTCTATTTTAAAGGTCAATGAATTAGAATTGGGTTAATTATACCCTGCCCTATCATACTTACCAGCATGTTTTGAGTACAATGTTTCAAGTTGATTGCACCGACAATTTATTTGTAAAGTCTCGCGATTAAGGAAATCCACAAAAGGAGACTGCATGACCAGACCAATCTAATTCCTCCAGAGTTTCAAGTACTATTGCATCAATATTAGAAATAAAGGAGATGATGGCAGCGGCAAAAATGTAATAAATGGTTACATCCTTATATTAGTACCTTGTACTTCTCCACCTCATAACTTAAATAGAAAATCATTTATGATTTGTTTGTTTGTGAGAAGAAAAGGAGAAGAGAAAAAGATGTGAGAAAGAATTTGAGAAGAGAGAAATAAGTGAGAAATAGAATAGATTTTGAGGATTGTTTGGTATAAAAGAAAGATGAAAGAGAATGAAAAGAAAGAAAATGAAAAATGTTTTAAAAATGAGAAAGAATGTATGAAATGATATAAATGTTTCTAGATATTATAATAAGTATTACAAAAATATAATTATAAAAATAATTATTATTTCATTTAAAATTTATATATATAAACGTGGGAAACTAACCCACATTATACCCCCACCCCACACAAATGTTATCCCTCCACCAAACACCTTATTGTCCAGAACCTTCCATCTTTCTTCAATTTTGTTCACAAATCCAAATAAACGCTGATCATAAGATAAAAGAATGTACACACGCAAGATACAACTGTGCGACCTCCATCTTCAATCCATCGCCTGTATCGCTGCTCCAACCAGGACACACACAGGCACAATCGAACGTTTGAGCAGAAAAGGGATATGAAAGGGTTTGAGAGAAGGGTAAACACGGAAATGAGCAGCAAAATACGTTTTCTCGTCTCTTTCTTAGCAGGTGTGCCAAGAAAAAAATTTGGGTGGGCCCACCCATTTTTCTTTTTTCCTCTCTATTTCTCTGCACAAACAAACGAAGGAAAATAGCTCTCTCTCTCCTCTGTTTGTCTCTCACCTCTTTCTTTCCTCTCTAACTCACCTACACCAAATAGAGGGTTATTGTTAACCAAGTTGTCACTTAACACTCAATCTATACGGAGATGATCCGACGTTCCATTAAAGAAAAGTTCGAATTAATTAAAACATAATCATAGAATTAGCGTTAAGCGATTATATTAAAACAACAGAAAATTAAAACTTAATTAAAAACAATCATTAACAGCATATATATATATATATATATATATATATATATATATATATATATATATATATATATATATATATATATATATATATTTGTGTGTGTGCATCAATATACATCACATCCTGGATACAGTCAAAGTCATACAATACTGAGAAGGGAATTATGTCAGTAGGATCCCAAATATGTACAAACTTGATCAAAGGAAAATACAGCAAAAGTCTAACAAAAGAAAACCTCGCCGTCACTCAAAACCCAACCCCATCTCTCAAAAGTACATCAAAACCTCACATACACCTATACAAATAACATTGTCCTGAACCATTACAAATTGCTACCCTCGCTGGCACCCCGGGGTCTCGACGATCCCGTTACTCCTCCGCTACCGATTGAAAAGCTCCTCTCTGAAGATCTCTGGAATAACCGTCGGTAAGCCCTGCAATCCCTGGATGGTAGCCTGGAGGACACTCTGGAGGAACTGGTGCAAGAACAGGCTCCGGTGATGGTGCTGGTGTGGGCTCTGGTGCCGGTACCTCAAAGGGTACTAGGAAGGGAACTAGGGCCATCTCCGGCATCGGCTGCATCGACGGTAACTGTTCATCCGGAAATCCAATAGGGAAGGGGAGCATTTGACCGGCTCTGAAAGTACCCACCAAACCTAAAGGAGCTCCCTGCCCTAGTCCAGTAGTCACCGAGACTGGACCCGTGTATACCGCAAATTGAGTGACTGGGTCCACTAGCCACCCGTTGGGATCTATAAACTCAAACTCAAAAGTCACTGTGAGGAGGAATCCTGCCGGCTGAGTCATCCACGGGTGATCCCGGTGTGCCATTAGCACGATCAAGGTCTAAGTAACACAGTAAACATAATAAACACACAACAAGAAGAAAGGGGATAAGAAACTATTTAACGTCAAACGTGGAAAGGATTTAGCAAGATTTAAATCCATAACAGTACACTAAACATACATCTTCATATATATATATATAAGCACAACCATCCTCGAAACGTCTATTATTTTTCCTCTACCCTCCATCATGATGTAATGCAATGCAATGTGTATGATCATGTAGGTCACATCCGGATATCCATAATGACACGTCTCCAGAGTCCCTAGCACACATTCTCGTCCGCGAAGGGAAAGCAATGGCACTATAGTTGCACAATACATGTCGGTACACACCCTGATCCCACGGCCAGGGCGCTCATGCAATGCATGAACTATAGCTGCGACTATAATAATAATAATGTCTGGGACGGTCCTGCCAATAGTCTGAACCACGGGAATACATCCCCCAGGGAATAAAACACCTAATCCAAATGCAATATGTCACAGACCATTTCTCGGATCATCTCCTAGTGCCTGAACCTCTCATCCCTACCTCATGGACAGCCTCGACAATAATCATATCTCTTCAATCTCATCTCAAATGTCATGATAATCATCTCGGTTCGGCACTACTGAACACATGTATTATGAACCCCCACATACGTCACTATAACTCATCATGTCCCATTATTGAGAAAAGTCTCTAAGCACAATCATTACAATAATACCAACATGTCATTAATTCAATCATCTCCATATATCATAAAATAATGAAAATAATATACCAAAATTTTATCCATCATCCAATCAGCACAAATAACACAGACAACTCATCATGTATCAAGAATATAATGAAGACAATCAATATCAATAATAAAATATTATATTTTTATACGTAACGGCGATTGAGACACCCCGTTGTGCCTCGTTGTGCCATTAAATTAAAACCTTATTAATTAATTTCTTAATCGCATGCTTAACGTGAAATACGTAAAAATTAAAAACTTAAATATAAACGCATCCAACTTCTGAAAGTTAACACACCACACCATAATTATATTATACATACACACATATGTCTTGCATCAGAGTTATCAAAACACTGTTTAGGGTATCATGTCAGTAGAATCCCCTACAGGTACATACATATATAAACTACTATACTCAGCGGAAAATATAAAATGTCTCACAAGACGCACTGGCCTTAACTATCTAAACTCTAACACTCGAGTCCACAGCTCGACCTGCAGCTTCTGGATCATAAGGAGTTCCACCCAACTTCTCCGCAACTGGCTCCTCCATAGGGTCTTCTCGTACAATCACATGAGAAATAAAGTACAACATACAGAAAATATAGGGGATAATAAATAGTTCTATCATCAAAAGCGGAAAAGACTTCATAGTATATAATATAATAACAGTCAAAGACACGCATCACTCATAACTAACAATCATCCCCAAATCACGATATCTTCCTCTACCCTTAATCTCATGAAACTAAACCTTTATGCTGACTTGGCCATCTATATTCATGTCACGTTGGTCAGTATAGCACTCGGTATAGCACCTCTATCTTTCGATAGGATAGTACTCGACATGGCACCTCTATCTTTCGATAGGATATATCAGATCAATGCGTCAAGGACTAAGGAGTATTGCGGTAGTCTACCTCGGCATCAAATCCGTAGGGCACTCACCGCAATATCCGATATCCATAATAGGATATCCTGACCTCGTGTGTTCCAGTCACACTGCTATGAATAACACTACATATATATATATATATATGTATATATATATATATATATATATATATATATATATATATATATATGAATCTCACTAAATCGCACCAGTTACAACCTAGTGCCTCAAGCTTCCATCATAGCCTTAACTTACAATCTACGTCACATCTCATCTATAAAATAATACATTTAGGCTATGCACCTCTAAGTCACATTCAATCTCTCACCCAGACAAAGTATCTCCGAACAACACATATCTTTGCTTAATAACCAACTAAGCACATTATCAAACCAGGCAGGTCATGCATAATACAATAATCATAAAATATTCAAACATCAAAATAAAACGTCACATGCAGTAGAATACCTCAACCAGCATATCACAATCAATTCAATAACAATAAAGTCAGACATCCTCAATATCATAAGATTAACCTAATGTCGATAACCTACAATCCCCAAATCATCATTGGTATTACAGAAAGGTTTCCAATGCGATTTTGGTCTTGTCGATCACTCGGTCACTAGTAGGGTTTAGGTCGCCCAACACAATTATTATATTATAAACTACTTATCCATTCTGACGATAGGTTGAATATTTCCCCCACCTGAACTTATCACCGAAATCCCGAACTTTCCGATCCTCGTTACTCTACCACGGTTAATGGTTAACCTTCAACCAAAACATCATAACACAAATAAATCAAACAAAATTCAACTATGACCAATCCATGCTAGGTTCAGTCATGAGTCGTTAATAGGGCTAGGGTTATTTTCTCAATTCCATCTTTTGGATTCAAGTTCCTAAAGTATTAACTGACATAAAACAAGTGTTATAATTCAAAAATATAAAACAAAATCCTCTTACCTCTAGGGTTAGGGTTTTCGCCAAGAGAGAAAAATAAGACTAGGAATTTCTTTTGATTTCGAGCTCTTGGATAATGAAGTATAGGTATAAGAGAGTTTACAACAATAGTCATAACTCATAAAACATTTTTCAAAGTATTTTTGCATGATTGAAGAAATAGATCTAAGACTTGAAATAGAGGAAAACTTGATGAAACTTGAAATTAGTTGAGGATTAAGAGTATAGAAACCCTAGATAGCTTAGATCCAACTTCATCTAAGTTAAAAATTGAACAAAATCTCCTTTGCTCATTAAAGCATAGGTTCGGCCCTAGTAAGAAAAGTAGGAAAGACAAATTCTTTTGCTTACATGCTCTTAGATTATGAAAGTAGAAGACATATAAAGATCATAGAAATTGGTTTCACATTAAAATGATTTTTCTACAATTTTCTAGATTTATTTGAAAATCTAGATCTAGAAATGGAGATTTGTGAAAAGTTGATGAAAATGAAGATTTGATGCATGATTAATGAAGCTAAGATGATGAGGAACATTATCCTCACCTTGGAATTAAGAAGTTTGATGAAGGAAATGAAGGGATTTGATGAACTTAGCAAGAACAAGTATGGTGTTCTTTAGGTTTTTGGTGAAGAATAAGTGTAATAGGAAGAAAATGAAATGTGTTAAGTGTGGGGAGGGGTTGACTGCGAAATTGAGTGTGTGAGGAGAGGAAAATGTGTGGTTTAAATGATCGAAATGAACCAAGGTTAAGTTAATTGACATAGTTTAAGTTAGAAAATAATATGATAAATTAAGTATGGTTAACAACAATCATGGTAAGGTAAAAATGTGTGGTGAAGGGTGATGGAATGATGTGGCTGATTTTGGACCACAAATGAGGAGGAAGAAACCAAATTGGCCTTAACTTGCCTTAACTTGCCTTAACCATGGTTAAAAACTAACTAGGATAGGTTAGGTTTAAGGTTAAGGGTATTTTGGTCATTTCATACCTTAACATCATTTATGACATGGTGAATCACACCATGACTCACTAGGTGACTCACCCCTCATGATTCATCCCGTATTCAGCTCCATCGTTTACCCGATTTAACTTTTTACGACAAAATAAAAACATAATATTTTATTTTTGATCAGAAAATCGGAAAGTAGAATTCCAAAAGGACATAATATAAAAAAATCTAAGATTTTTCAGTTTCGGATCAAATTAGGGTTTTCTTCCGGTATAAAATTATAATGTCAATAAAAATATAGACCGGTTTCCGTCTGAATTTTAAACCCAAAATTTCACAGTAACCCTCCACCATAAGGTAGAGTATGAATATGATTTTGTTTTATCCAAAAATATTTTCTCGTTCTCAGATAAAAATATAAATAAATCTATTTTTACCGGTAATACAGCGTAATTAAAAACAGGCTGTTACATTACTACCCCACTTAGAAAAAATTCGTCCTCAGAATTTCGTAACTCAAAACTAGATAGAATCTAGTAGTCGTACCTTACTCTAAAGATCCTATGTTGTATTCCCCATCGCTGTCTTACCCCTAAGTGACAGCGGTAAGTTCGTGACATAGTTCATTCCTATACCATTCGATTTATCCTCGAAATTATCCATCACAACATTCTGCTTATTGTCCTTAACTTTTCGCCTTAATCTATCATCCTTGATGAGCATAATAAAATCTTAATCCTTATCTCTTCTTTACACTGGTCCACTAGAAAACCTTATTTTAACATCTAATTCCCACAATTAACACCAAGATTAATACTAATTCAACTTCCTACTCAAAGTATCCATTCACCGTCTTAGTTCCTTTGAGCGTATCTCGATATTTTGTATTATATCAACATTACACATAACTTATATGATATCTGCAGAGTGAGAGGATTCTGCTCCCCTCACCGTAAATACTCTCCCAGTGGCCCACTGTCTGCAATCTCGAGCTATATGACATGGATTCCCACAGTGGAAACAACAAGGTCTCTCAATGAAATCACTAACAAGAAGCGGTTCTCCGTATCTGAAACAAACTAGGCATTGCGGGTGCTGGCCCGTTCAAACCACTTGTACCGTAGCATCTGGTGCTGATGCAGGGGTCTGCACTAGTCTGAAATATGGTCCTTGTCTCTCCTGAGAATCATTACCTTCTCTCCTCTAGAGACCTGATCGAATGGGACCTCCTCTCCTTTGCTGCCTCTGCTCAACAGCTTGCCTCAGATCTATGCCTTCTATGGAACTACATCTCTCCATTAGCTCCGGAAAACTTTGGATATCGAGAGACACTATTGCTCTTTACAGCTCAGATCGCAGTCCTTCCTCGAACCTTCTACATTGCCAATCCTCATCTGGGAACCTCTGATAGAATTCTGAGTACTTAATCAAAGCCTCAAATCGTGATGCATAATCACCTACAGTCATCTTGCCTTGTTTGAGACTCGTAAATTCCCCCACTTTCTCGCGTCGAACTAGACGCAGAAAATACTTTTCAAAGAAACATTCGTTAAACAACTTCCAAGTGATAATTATGCCCTCAACCTCCAGCAATCTTCTCTTGCCTCCCCACCATGATTCTGCTCTTCCAGTTAACATGAATGCATCATACATCACTTTCCTATCCTCTCTGTAGCGTATGGTATCGAATATCTTCTCTATCTCTTGTACCCACCATTTTGCCTTCTTTGGGTCATAATCTCCTCGGAATTGGGGTGGCTTCCCTTTCAGAAAAGTAACCATTCCAGCATCTTCAATTGCTACAACTCTCCTTTGATTTTGCAGTTCCTACTTCTCTTTGTTCATCTGCAGCATCTTAGCATTCTGCAGTATTTGTAGTAACAAATAGTAGCTATGTCCTTCATGACATTACGAGTCTCATGACACTCCTCCACTTCTAGTATGATCAGTTTCAACATTGCTAACTCCAACAATTCTTTCAGGTGATCCATCAATTTGTGAAAAGTTGATGAAAATGAAGATTTGATGCATGATTAATGAATCTAGGATGATGAGGAACATGATCCTCACCTTGGAATGAAGAAGTTTGATGAAGGAAATAAAGGGATTTGATGAACTTAGCAAGAACAAGTATGGTGTTCTTTAGGTTTTTGGTGAAGAACGAGTGTAATAGGAAGAAATTGAAATGTGTTAAGTGTGGGGAGGGGCTGGCTACGAAATTGAGCGTGTGAGGAGAGGAAAATGTGTTGTTTAATTGATTAAAATGAACCAAGGTTAAGTTAATTGACATAGGTTAAGTTAGAAAATAATATGATAACTTAACTATGGTTAATAGTAATCATGGTAAGTTTAAAATGTGTGGTGAAGGGTGATGGAATGATGTGCCTGATTTTGGACCACAAATGAAGAGGGAGAAGCCAAATTGGCCTTGACTTGCCTTAACCATGGTTTAAAACTATCTAGGATAGGTTAGGTTTAAGGTTAAGGGCATTTTGGTCATTTCACTCCTTAACATCATTTATGACATGGTGAGTCACACAAGGACTCACTAGGTGACTCTCCCCTCGTGAGTCATCCATGACTTGTCATCTCCATCCATTAGTGGGTCCCGAAAATCCTGCATTTGGCTCCGTCGTTTACCCGATTTAAGTTTTACGCCCGAATAAAAACATATTTTATTTTTGATCATAAATTTGGAAAGTATAATTCCTCAAGGACATAATATAAAAAAATATACAATTTTTCAGTTTCGGGTCAAATTAGGGTTTTCTGCCGGTATAAAATTATACTGTTAGTAAAAACACAGACCAGTTTCTGTCTGATTTTTAAACCCAAAATTTCACCGTAACCCTCTACCATTAGGTAGAGTATGAATATGATTTTTTTTTATCCAAAATCATTTTCTCGGTTTCATATAAAAATATAAATAAATCTATTTTTATCAGTAATACAGTAGAATTGAAAACAGGGTGTTACATTACTACCCCACTTAGAAAAAATTCCATCCTCGGAATTTCGTAACTCGAAACTAGATAGAATCTAGTAGTAGTACCTTACTATAAAGATCCTACATTGTATTCCCCATCGTTGTCTTACCCCTAAGTGACAGCGGCAAGTTCAACATAGAGTTCATTCCTATATCATTCGATTTATCCTCGAAATTATCCATCACTACATTCTGCTTATTGTCCTTAACTTTTCGCCTTAATCTATCATGATTGATGATCATAATAAAATCTTAATCCTTATCTCTTCTTAATACTGGTCCACTAGAAAACCTTATTTCAACATCTAACTTCCACAATTAACACCGAGATTAATACTAATTTAACTTCCTACTCAAAGTATCCATTCACCGTCTTGCAGCTCGGGTCGTAGTCCTTCCTCGAACCTTCTACATTGCCAATCCTCATCTGGGAACCTCTGATAGAATTCTGAGTACTTAATCAGAGCCTCAAATCGTGATGCATAATCACCTGCAGTCATCTTGCCTTGTTTGAGACTCGTAAATTCCCCCACTTTCTCGCGTCGAACTAGACGCAGAAAATACTTTTCAAAGAAACATTCTCTAAACAACTTCCAAGTGATAATTCTGCCCTCAACCGCCAGCAATCTTCTCTTGCCTCCCCACCAAGATTATGCTCTTCCAGTTAACATGAATGCATCATACATCACTTTTCTATCCTCTCTGTAGCGTATGGTATCGAATATCTTCTCTATCTCTTGTACCCACCATTCTGCCTTCTCTGGATCATAATCTCCTCGGAATTGGGGCGGCTTCCCTTTCATAAAAGTAACCATTCCAGCATCTTCAGCTGCTATAGCTCTCCTTTGATTTTGCAGTTCCTACTGCACTTTGTTCATCTGCAACATCTCAGCATTCTGTTGTGTTTGTAGTAACAAACAGTAGCTATGTCCTTCGTGACATTACGAGTCTCAGATGACACTCCTCCACTTCTAGTATGATCAGTTTCAACATTGCTAACAACAACAATTCTTTCAGGTGATCCATCAATTTGTGAAAAGTTGATGAAAATGAAGATTTGATGCATGATTAATGAAGCTAAGATGATGAGGAACATGATCCTCACCTTGGAATGAAGAAGTTTGATGAAGGAAATGAAGGGATTTGATGAACCTAGCAAGAACATGTATGGTGTTTTTAGGTTTTTGGTGAAGAACGAGTGTAATAGGAAGAAAATGAAATGTGTTAAGTGTGGGGAGGGGCTGGCTGCGAAATTGAGCGTGTGAGGAGAGGAAAATGTGTTGTTTAATTGATTAAAATGAACCAAGGTTAAGTTAATTGACATAGGTTAAGTTAGAAAATAATATGATAACTTAACTATGGTTAATAGTAATCATGGTAAGGTTAAAATGTGTGGTGAAGGGTGATGGAATGGTGTGGCTGATTTTGGATCACAAATGAGGAGGAAGAAGCCAAATTGACCTTGACTTGCCTTAACCATGGTTTAAAACTAATTAGGATAGGTTATGTCTAAGGTTAAGGGCATTTTGGTCATTTCACACCTTAACATCATTTATGACATGGTGAGTCACACCATGACTCACTAGGTGACTCGCCCCTCATGAGTCATCCATGACTTGTCGTCTCCATCCATTAGCGGGTCCCAAAAATCATGCATTTGGCTCCGTCGTTTACCCGATTTAAGTTTTGCGCCTGAATAAAAACATAATATTTTATTTTTGATCATAAATTTGGAAAGTAGAATTCCTCAAGGACATAATATAAAAAAAATATACAATTTTTCAATTTCGGGTCAAATTAGGGTTTTCTGCCGGTATAAAATTATACTTTCAGTAAAAACACAGACCGATTTCCATCTGAGTTTTAAACCCAAAATTTCACCGTAACCCTCTACCATAAGGTAGAGTATGAATATGATTTTGTTTTATCCAAAATCATTTTCTCGGTCTCAGATAAAAATATAAATAAATCTTTTTTTATCAATAATACAGTAGAATTAAAAACAGGCTGTTACATTACTACCCCACTTAGAAAAAATTCCATCCTCGGAATTTCGTAACTTGAAACTAGATAGAATCTAGTAGTCGTACCTTACTCTAAAGATCCTACGTTGTATTCCCCATCGATGTCTTACCCCTAAGTGACAGTGGTAAGTTCATAACAGAGTTCATTCCTATATCATTCAATTTATCCTCGAAATTATCCATTACTACATTCTGCTTATTGTCCTTAACTTTTCGCCTTAATCTATCACCCTTGATGATCATAATAAAATCTTAATCCTTATCTCTTATTAATATTGGTCCACTAGAAAACCTTATTTCAACATCTAATTTCCACAATTAACACTGAGATTAATACTAATTTAACTTCCTACTCAAAGTATCCATTCACCGTCTTAGTTCCTTTGAGCGTATCCCAATATTCTGTATTATATCAACATTACAAATACCTTATATGAGATCTGCAAAGTGAGAGGATTTAGCTCCCTTCACCGTAAACACACTCCCAGTGGCCCGCTGTCCGCAATCTCGAGCTATATGACCTAGTTTCCCACAGTGGCAACAACTAGGTCTCTCAATGCAATCTCTAACATGATGTGGTCCTCCGCATCTGAAACAAACTAGGCGTTGCGGTTGCTGGCCCATTCCAACCACTTGTTTTGTAGCATCTAGTGCTAGTGTAGGGGTCTACACTGGTCTGATATATGGTCCTTGTCTCTCCTGGGAACCATTACCTTCTCTTCTCTGGAGACCTAATAGAATGGGACCTCCACTCCTTTGCTGCCTCTACTCAGCAGCTTGCCTCAGATCTATGCCTCTTATGGCACTGCATCTCTCCATTAGCTCTTGAAAACTTTGGATATCGAGAGACACTATTACTCTTTGTAGCTCGGGTCGTAGTCCTTCCTCGAACCTTCTACATTGCCAATCCTCATCTGGGAACCTCTGTTAGAATTGATTACTTAATCAAAGCCTCAAATCGTGATGCATAATCACCTACAGTCATCTTGCCTTGTTTGAGACTCGTAAATTCCCCCACTTTCTCGCGTTGAACTAGACGCAGAAAATAATTTTCAAAGAAACATTCTCTAAACAACTTCCAAATGATAATTCTGCCCTCAACCGCCAGCATTCTTCTCTTGCCTCCCCACCAAGATTCCGCTCTTCCAGTTAACATGAATGCATCATTTTCTATCCTCTCTGTAGCGTATGGTATCGAATATCTTCTCTATCTCTTGTACCCACCATTCTGCCTTCTCTGGGTCATAATCTCCTCGGAATTGGGGTGGCTTCCCTTTCAGAAAAGTAACCATTCCAGCATCTTCAGCTGCTACAGCTCTCCTTTGATTCTGCAGTTCCTACTGCACTTTGTTCATCTGCAACATCTCAGCATTCTGTTGTGTTTGTAGTAACAAACAGTAGCTATGTCCTTCGTGACATTACGAGTCTCAGATGACACTCCTCCACTTCTAGTATGATCAGTTTCAACACTGCTAACTCCAACAATTCTTTCAGGTGATCCATCAATTTGTGAAAAGTTGATGGAAATGAAGAGTTGATGCATGATTAATGAAGCTAAGATGTTGAGGAACATGATCCTTACCTTGGAATGAAGAAGTTTGATGAAGGAAATGAAGGGATTTGATGAACTTAGCAAGAACAAGTATGGTGTTCTTTAGGTTTTTGGTGAAGAACAAGTGTAATTGGAAGAAAATGTAATGTGTTAAGTGTGGGGAGGGGCTGGCTGCGAAATTGAGGGTGTGAGGAGAGGAAAATGTGTTGCTTAATTGATTAAAATGAACCAAGGTTAAGTTAGAAAATAATATAATAACTTAACTATGGTTAATAGTAATCATGGTAAGGTTAAAATGTGTGGTGAAGGGTGATGGAATGGTGTGGCTGATTTTGGACCGCAAATGAGGAGGAAGAAGCCAAATTGGCCATGACTTGCCTTAACCATGGTTAAAAACTAACTTGGATAGGTTAGGTTTAAGGTTAAGGGCATTTTGGTCATTTCATACCTTAACGTCAGTTATGACATGGTGAGTCACACCATGACTCACTAGGTGACTCACCCCTCATGAGTCATCCATGACTCGTCATCTCCATCCATTAGCGGGTCCCGAAAATCCCGTATTCAGCTCCGTCGTTTACCCGATTTAAGTTTTACGCCCGAATAAAAACATAATATTTTATTTTTATCATAAATTTGGAAATTAGAATTCCTCACAGACATGATATAAAAAAATCTACAATTTTTAAGTTTCGGGTCAAATTAGGGTTTTCTGCCAGTATAAAATTATACTGTCAGTAAAAACAAAAACCGGTTTCCGTATGAGTTTTAAACACAAAATTTTACCGTAACCCTCTATCATAAGGTAGAGTATGAATATGATTTTGATTTATCCAAAATCATTTTCTCGGTCTCGTATAAAAATAAAAATAAATCTATTTTTACCGGTAATATAGCATAATTAAAAACAGGTTGTTACAGCGATAAACCTACAATTCCAATATCATCATTGGCACCATTATGTAGTTCCCAATATGATATTGATATTGTCCATTACTCAATCTCTAGTAGGGTTTCAGTCGCCCTACACCGTTATTGAAATAAATGTCACCTCGCCATTTCCGACGTTAGTTGGCTTCTTTCTCCCACCTAGAAAGTCGTACGATAACTCCATGTCACGAAACGCACGCTCCCTCTACAACTTCAATTCTGCCATGTAAAGGATCAAGGCCTCCTAGCCTCTAAAATTTCACCTAAACATCACATTTCGAAGCGTATGTTACAAGGAGTCCTAATACAAAGTCGGTATTGAAATCCGATAACCGAAACGAAAGATAAGTCGAGTACCGTCATGGACGACATTTTGAAATCAAAAGGATAGGAATTACCTCTAGTATAGAAGAAAAGAGAAGTTGAATGATGAAGACGACGTTGCCACGAACGCAATGGCGTACTCGGAATCGCAATGGGACGATCAAACGAGTCATACTCCAAATTGGAAGCACACTCTCTCTCTAACTTTCTCTCTTACTCTCACTACCTCACACTCTCTGTTTTACTCTCAGCTCTGCTCTCTGCCTTCGTTTTTCACTTTGGGTGAAGGTGTGAACTTATGTTCACTTGCACCCTTTTTATTTTTACTGACTCACACTCCAATGCTCAACTGGTGGAACCCTAGCGCTTGAGCGCTCCAACGCTTGAGCATTGGCTTCTCCACGCTCGAGCGTTGGAAGCAGGTAGGCCACCGCGCAATGCAACCAATCCTGAGATGCCACGTAAGCCTTGATTGACATGTGGAATTCAACGCCAATCCTTGTCAGACTGACCAGAACGCTCGAGTGTTGATACACCCATGCTTGAGCGTTTTATGGATGCTTGAGCGTTGGCCTTACCACGCTCGAGCGTTGACCATTGACCATAAGTCATTTTGTCGCGTTCTGGGTTTGTTCGACATCCGATTGACTTCAAATTTGAGATATAGGCTCATCAAGACCTAATAAACAATCTCAAACCCTCAAAAAGGACTAATCTCAATCCTAACTCCAAATTTCTTGTTTCCCACTCATACGCCTTAAAGACGATAATCGGGAAAACCCTAAGTTGTTTTTACATTCGATCTTACTCTAGATGACTGCGTATTTTCCATGCAAAGGCTCCTAGACCTTAAACAAACTCTTAACTATATAATCCATGTCTTAAACCTAATCCTCTTACATAAGCAAAACATAAAATCACGGATGTTACATTTCTACCCCCTTAAAAGAAATTCCGTCCTCCGAATTTACATACCTGAAAATAGATGGGGATACTGACTCTACATATCTGCATCACACTCCCAAGTAGCATCTCCAGTAACATCATCCCAGATGACCTTAACAAAGGGAATCTGTTTTCCACGGAGTTCTTTAATCCTTCTATCTGCAATCTTAATCGGTAAAGCATCACATTCTAGATTCGCTTGGAGTTGTATTGACTCTGGCTCAATTACATGAGAAGGATTTGGATAGTATTTTATCAACTGGGAAACATGTAAGACAACGTGAAGATTGGAACGGTTAATTAGTAAGGCTATATGGTAAGCTATTGGACCAATTCATCGAAGAATCTGAAATGGTCAAATGAATCGGGGAGTAAGCTTTGTAGATTTTATAGCTCTGCCAATTCCAATCTTCAGAGTGACTCTCAAAAACACGTGATCACCTTCTTGGAACTCTAAGGGTCTCCTCCTCTTGTTACTGTAGCTCCTCTGCCTATCCCGCGCTTCCTTCATTTTCTCTCTTATCTTCCTGACTTGTTCTGTGGTTTGTTGTACCACATCAGGGACTAACACTTGGCTCTCACTCATCTCATACCAACACAACGGAGTCCTACACTTTCTTCCATACATAGCCTCATACGGTGCCATCCCGATACTGTTGTAGAAACCGTTATTGTAAGTGAACTCAATCAAAGGTAGGAACTCATCCCAACTACCAACATGTTCCAACACACAGGCTCTTAGAAGATCCTCTAATGATTGAATTGTTCTCTCCGACTGCCTATCCATCTGAGGATGATAAGCTGAACTCATCCTCAACTTGGTTCCCAAAGCATTGTGTAACTGTCTCCAAAATTTAGATGTAAATCTAGGATCTCGGTCGGAGACAATACTCGATAGCACACCATGCAATCTCACAACTTCCTTGATGTAGATCTGGGTCAACTTCTCAAGACTGTAACTTTCACCAATAGATAAAAAGTGAGCACACTTCGTTAACCTATCAATGATAACCCAAATCGCATCAAACTTCTTCAGAGTTCATCGTAATCCAACCACAAAGTCCATGGCTATACTATCCCATTTCCATTCTGGGATATCCAAAGACTGCAACAAAACTATAGACTTCTGATGCTCTATCTTAGCTTTCTGACAAACCAAACATGATAGAACATACTCCGCCACTTCCTTCTTCAACTTTGGCCACCAAAACATTTTCTTCAAGTCTTGATGCATCTTGGTGGCTCCTGGATGAAAACTCAGCTTACTCTTATGTGCCTCTTCTAAGATCATCTTCCTAAACTCTAAGTCCTCGGGCACACATATCCGATCTCTATACCTCAATGTAACACCCTGTTTTTCGTGTGCTTAATTATTAGTAAATGCATGCTTTAATGTATTTAATTGTGATAAAATCCAGAGGATGATTTTATTTTAAGTAAAATCATTTTCTTGTGTTATTTTACTGTATGAAGTCACAGTAAAATTTTCGGTATAAAATTCAGACGAAAGCCGGTCTGGGTTTTCAAAGCCGATCTGAGTTTCTTGAGCTAGAGACCTAATATTGACTCGTGAGCGAGACGATTAGTGTTTTTTATGTTTTGTGTGGGTTTGGAGTGTTTTGAGAAATCTTGTTGGGTCGAATTTCTGAGTATTACCCGGCGAATCGTCGGGAAATACGATCGGGAAATTCATCTGATGCATGTTGGAGCAGAACAAAAATGGAGTAGATTGACTGATGTGAAGGCTATGACATAGGTATGTCCATGGCCATACCTTCCTTACACCAATCAAGTCAAATCACCATACTTTCTTACACACACCTTACCTACACCATACCTCCTTTCTTCTCAACCAAGTCAAGCTCTTCTCTCCCCTCCAATCTGCCCCAAAACTGACGCGGCCCCCCGCGCAGTTCATTCTTCTATTTAAGTTTCAAAGTGTAACCATTTCACACTTTTGCTTCCTTTCACAAAAACACTTTTTTTACAACTATTCATCTTCTTCTTCACACAACTAAAGGTACCATTTTTACTAAGTTTTTCAAGTTGTGTTCTTCATCAAAGTTGTTCATATTGGTAAGGGTAATGTCCCTATACCATTTGTTTTCCAAGTTTTGGCTTTATTTTCATAGTTGATGTTTTGAGTTCATAATATGCTCTTAAACTTCAAAAAATTCTCAAAAATTGTAGAAAACTCCGATTGAGGTGAAACCAATTTCTATATTCTTATTTTTACTTCCTCTACAACATACTAAAATCTTGTGGAAAACAAAAATCTCGAACACCATTTTCTGTACTGGACAGAATCAATGTCTTTTGTGCCATATGAGTTTTGTTTCATCTTTGCTTGGTTAAGCTTGTGTTTGAGTGTTATTCCAACATGATCATGACCAAGAGCTCCTATGTACATAAGGATGCTAGGTTTAAGTGATTGGAAAAGTTTAGAAACTTTTATGTATTTTCATGAAAAAGTGAAAACTCTGTTTTGTTATATGTACTTTGAGGTTTTTCCAAAGTGATCATGGATTTGGGCTCCTTGATGTATAAGGATGCTAGATCCAAGAGATTGGAAAGTTTGAAAACCTCTAACCCTCATTTTTACTCAAGGCCGAATGGTAGTGTTTGTGGCATAGGGTATTTGATTTTTTCATTTTTCCAAAATGATCAAGGTTTTAGGCTTCTTACTAGGTATGGATGCTAACCTAAAGAGATTGGAAAATTTAGAACATCCTAACCTATTTTAGAGGATGAAAACCGAAACCCTAAGTTGATGACTTAGTGGGATTCTTGATTCAAACTTGTTAAACTTTTGGTGTTTTAAGAACTCCTAGCACTTAAGGATCATAAATCCATAAGTTGCATGATTTTTGGAAACCTTAATCCAAAACCATTGTTGAAAACCGAACCTATGCCTTGTGGCTAGTGTTCTTTGATTAAAAATCTAACCTATGGTTTCATGTGTGTAACCTTAGATTAGATTCTGTGCGGACGTTCGTGATCCTTAGTTTTCGTAGTCGGAACCCTTATCGTCTTTTGAGGTAAGAGGGGATTTCAGAAAGATATTCAATAACTGTATGCATGTGTGTATTTGATTAATTGTTTACTTGACTGTTATTGAGTTCTTGGATTATCTGAAATGTTATGCTATTATATGAAGTTGAACTGTATCGTTATATATGTTGAAATGTATAATTGTGATGAACTGTGATATTGGCATTGAACTTGTGAATATATATATGTGTACATCTTTTCTTGTTGTTGTTTGAAGTTTGCTAAAGCGGGGACGTGTGTCCGTGCTCAATCATTAATAAGGATTAAAAACCTTAATAAGCTTTGAAGATGAAAGGATGGGTGTTCTTTTCCAAAAAGCTTGAATGTTTAAAAGTACTTGTTTTATATGACAATATAGTTTTAGTGATTTCTAGAATGCAAGAGGAAAACCCTTTTCGAACTATGTGTTTTAAGTGAAAACTTTCGAAAATATTTTACAATATCCTATTGGGGATTTTCAAAATTAAAAGTGTTTCAAAAACGTTTTATAAAGGATTTTCAAAAGAAAAGGTTTTCTCCCAAATGATTTAGAAACTTTCCGATAGCCAAAGATAGGTTATCGAGGCTTTCGATTTCAAAACTGTTTTCGTCAAATGAAATATAAGTACTAAAAGAATAGGAATCTAGGCGTGAGGCGTCGCCTCTAGTTTTCCATGCTTAGCACGTGATCTTGGATCGGTGTTAATTCGGGACCGTAAAGTCCTATTCGTAATGTTATGGACTTCAAGTCCAATTCGCGGAATCGAGGACGGTTCGATTCCGATTTCCGTTGTTGTGGGCTATTGTCCTTACATGATAAGTAAAACATGACTAAAAGTATATTGATTTCCATTACCATAAACCTTGACTGCGGCCACGGTCTAGGTGTTGGGATTGAGCATTCGATTGTGTGTCCTATGTTTCTACGTTTTCAAGTGATGGGGAAATAATGTTAAGTCATTAGCTTTGAGCTTTGACAGTGAAATATTTACACAAAGAAAAACCTTAAAAGGAAAGTTTTTATTCATATGCATTTCCCCAGCGGGCGTGCCTTTGCTTATTGAGGATACCCATGGGGTATCCGAGTCGATCACATTGCTAGTTGTTTCGTTAAGGGCATGTGGCGTTGTCGACCAAGAGGCCTGGTGCATCGGGATGCGGTGGCAACAGCCGGTGGGCGAGCTTGACCAACTCTATCTTCTCCGGTGATAACATGGTGTTGTGATCTCATGAGATTAGGATAGAGCCGATATTGAAGTGTCATGCACATTTTGAAACTGATTGTACGGGCTTGAGGACCCCTTGATATAACACTTGTTATATTATGATGATTATGCATGCTTTAACTGTTGATCTGATTTCGTGTTGCATGTATCATGTATATGGTTGTTGTGGGATATATCTTATGACGGTATCTCACTCTTGCATGTCTGTATGTTCTTTTATTTTCCTCGTCACGGGTATGCGTATGCTTTAGATGGACCCTCTTGTCCCTCTTGTACACGAGGTCACACGGACAGAGACTTTTGACGAGGCCGACGAGATTGGGAATTGGAGGATGGACGCGAATGCGACTACGGCGACGTCACGAGGGCCAATCACTACTACTCGAAGCTAATATACATGGAGAGCGGTTAGGAGGATCCACTCGGTGGAATCCGAGAACGTGATTCTTCCACCGCCATGGTTGTACCTGAACACGCTACGAAGCCGGTCTACTTCACCCTCACGTTGAGCCTGTCGAGCCGAGGAAGAGGAGGAACCGGTGGAGGAAGATCCTGAAGAAGATCCCGAAGAGGATCCTGAGGAGGAGCCTCATGAGCTGGTAGACGACTGGTGGGATGAGGAGCTCGAGGCGGGTTATCACCCTTTGGATATTGAGGAGGAGGATGTCCCGTTGGATGACATAGGAGAGGTGATTGACCCGGAGCCGGAGACTTCTTCTTGTGGGAGCGTTTGTGGCCACTCCGAGTGTCGTAGGCATTGGTAGTGGTTGGAGGCTTTGTTTTGAGTGGTCCGTTAGTCTTGGCTTCTGAGATTTTCTTTTGAGTTTAGATTCCCAGATTCCTATTCCCAGTTGGTGTTTTATTTACCTTATCTTCTCAGTTATGTTTCAGTTATGTTTTCGTTTCATTGGCCATATTGATTAAGGCCGTGGTGTAATGTTAAAACCTAAGACCTTTCGAGGCAATATTATATGTATGTATCTGTTGTCGTTTTCAAGTTGTGAGTTTCTTTACCTTTTACTTCTTTTCTTTAAAGAAAAAAAAAATTAAGTACCTTTTTGGTAACCTTGTGTATGTTGAATAATCTTTTTCCGAAAGCGACCAGCATTTATACGAGCATTTTTCCGCAAAAAGGGTAACCATGTGATGACCAAGTTAGGGTGTCACACTCAACACACCATCGGATCCTTTCCTAAACTCTGAAACCTTACCCTCATCTATGCCTCGACTCACCTCTTACAAATATTCATCCTAAACCTATTTAGCTTTAAGGTCTCTCAGAAACTCACTATTGATGGTGATCAAACCTAAGCATATTCTATCCTCAGTCAAATCCATACCTAGCTTCATATCTCTAAACTGTTCAAGCAACTCCATCTCTTTCACCATCATTAAGGACACATGTAAAGATTTCCTACTCAGTGCATCTGCCACTACATTTGCTTTCCCAGGATGGTATTGAAGATCAAACTCATAATCCATCTATGTTGCCTCATGTTCAGTTCCTTCTGATCAAACAAATAATTTAGACTCTTGTGATCACTGAACACATTAAACTTAGCTCCATAAAGATAGTGTCGCTATATCTTCAATGCGAACACTATAGCTGTTAACTCCAGATCATGGGTCGGATAATTCCTTTCATGAACCCTCAGTTGTCGGGAATCATAAGCTACAAATCTTCCCTCTTGCATCAAAACACAACACAATCCTTGATATGAAGATTCACAGTACACGTCAACCTGTCCTAGAGGATCTGGTAACGTCAGCACTAGAGACGTAGTCAACTTCTCCTTTAGCTTTTGAAAGCTCTCTTCACACTTTTCCGTCTAGATAAACGGTGTACCTTTTCTCGTTAACTGTGTCATAGGCAGCGCAATCTTCGATAAACCTTCAATAAACCTCCTGTAATACCTCGCTAATCCTAGGAAACTCCTCACCTCACTCACTGACTCAGGCCTCTCCCATTTAATCATAGCCTCTACCTTAACTGGATCAATGACTATCCCTTCCTTATTGATGATATGACCTAAAAACTGCACTTCCTCTAACCAAAATTCACACTTGGATAGCTTAGTGTACGACTGCCTAACACAACTCTCAGGTGTTCCTTATGCTCTTCCCGAGAACAGGAATAAATAAGAATAACATCTATGAACACCACTACAAACTTGTCGAGGAATGGTCTAAAGATCTTGTTCATGTAATCCATGAACACTACTGGAGCATTACTCACACCAAACAGCATAACCAAGTACTTATAGTGTCTGTACCTCGTCCTGAAAGCTGTCTTTGTAACACCCTGCTTTTTCGTTAAGTGTTTTTTTTAAGTTAAGTTGTTGGCTAAGGGCTACATGGGATTTTATCTTAAAAAGTCCATTTCTGGTAGATGAGCACGCCCGTGCTCATTAACCAGCATGCCCATGCTTAAAGTCAGAAGCGTGTTTCTGATTTTAAGTTGAGCATGCCCGTGCTCAATGTGCTGACCGTGTCTCGGTGATGCTAAGTTAAGCACGACCGTCCTCAGTGGGAGCTCAACCGTGCTCAAGCCCAGCCTATATAAGTTTGGCACAGAACCCGAGGGTTAACGCGAAACCCTATTTTTTTTGTTACAGCAGCCACTGTTGTGACCTAGTGTGCCTCCTTCCCTGTTTCCTCTTCATCCATTGCTATAGTGGAGTTTTGGAAGTCGGTTGGGAAGTTTGTTTGATCTGTTTCAAGTTTAAAGGTAAGGTTCCCTTCCCTTGTGCTTTCCTTTCATAATTTCTTTAGAATAGGAAACTGATGGGTTTGTGTTTGGTTTGGCTAAGGTTGAGTTTGTGTTGACCCGCTTTGGGAACCAAGGGCAGTTTGCTGTTAGGAGCTTACATTGGAGCGACCTTCAATCCAGGTATAGGGAGAAGGGTAGTGCATGTATATCATAGGCATTGGGGGTAGTGTAAGGTAAAGAGGTTCCCATAACCCCGGTTTGCTATGTATGAATACATGATTAATATGATGGTTTGTTTGATTATGATAACATGATATTGGTTGTTAATATGTTGTTTATATGCCTATGTTCATACTATGTTCTTGATCTTTATGTTGGTTATATGAACCTGATGATATGTTGATGGTTGTTATTGGCATAATGTTGTTGGTTGAATGGTTGATACCATGATTGTGATGATAATGTTGTTACTATGTTGATAATGACGTTTAGTCTTAGAATATGTTGTTAACTGGCTTAGGATTAATAGAATTAATCCCTAAATTTAACCGTCTAAAATTGATGTTGAACTCTGCCCAGAACAGTATTGTCGTGCTGTGCTGAACAGGGAGCATGCACGTTCTCCCAGTTTGAATTCTGGAGAATGGCCGCGCATTCAGCACGGTCGTACAGCAGAGGAGCACGCCCGTGCAGCTGAGCATGACCGTGCTCAAAAGGAAGCACGACCGTGCTCCACTTAAGTGGCAACACGCCCGTGCTGGGGTTAAGCACGACCGTGCTCACCCCTCTAGACAGAATTTGAGATTAAGGACTTAAACTGGGGTTTTTAACCCCAATCTCCCCCAACGATGAAGATGACATAGTTAATCAATGATGAAGGTTAGATCACTTAATTAAAGACTAATTAAGATGGTTAAGTCAGTAACCGTGGGGTTACCGCACGTTGATGAGTTGTACCTTGGTGCTTTTGGCCAAGGGAACCTTGACCCCGCGGTTTGGGTCTAAGGTGCTGTTGATGTTGTACCTTGGTGACCGAGAGTTTTCTCCAAGGGGCCTTAACCCCCGGTTGGGTCTAAGGTGTTGCGGTTGATTCCGCTAAAGGTTTAAGTGTTGCGGTAGTTTCCGCTGAAGTCTTCAGTTGATTCCGTCAAAGGAAAGGAGGTGGCGGTTGCCCGTTGTTTGTTGTATGTTGCAAGAATCATTGGAGATGTTGTTGTTGGTGGATGTTCGACATAGGGGAGGTCGTCCTAGAGTACGACGATCTGACCATCCACGGTAGGTTACCCAAGGTTTGGCAACCGTGGGCCCCCGTGACGAGGCATTCGTTGGTTTGATGCATTGGCTATCCAATAAGTAGATTCTCCGGTGTTGAGTAGATTCTCGATGTGGATATTTAACTCCGAAGTTGTTTATCTTGAGTTAGTGTGGATCCACATGCATGTTGGAGTAATGGAGTAGTGTTGCATTGCACTGCATAGCATACTCGGTTGATATGATGGTGTTTGGATGTTGATATAGATATATAACTATGTTGATGTATGTTATAATGATACTATGTTGTATGTTTTACCTTGCTTCCTGTCTCCATGCCGTATATGATTACATGATTGTTACTCCCCTCTTTCTGTTTGTTTGTTTGTTTGGACTGATTGTCATCTTACAGAGGATGATGAACAACCCAGAGAGGAGTGACTCTGAGGAGCCACCACTCATAGTTAGGGCTTTTATTTGTTAGTTAGTTTTGTTCAGTTTTATTCCGAGGATATTTCCCGAAACGGTTGTATCAGCTCTGAATTATGACATCGAGGTTAGGCTATGTTTATGTTATACCTTGTTTATATTTTATTGTTTTAAAACTATGTTCTTTCGGTACAATGCGGGACCTTTCTACCATGGACAAAGTTTTTAATTGATTCCAGGAAATTCATGTTTTTTTTAATCCCATTTTATATTAAGTTGCTTTATGATATGCAAGCTAGCAGGGTGTCACATTTAGTGGTATCAGAGCAGGTCTGTCCTATTAGGCGTGGTATGAATCTGTTGTGTGCTCTAGTTTGAATTGTCTATACTTTTTGTATACAACGATGCTTTAAGTTAGTTGCCTGTAGCTTTTATCCGCTTAAGTTTCTACATCTAAGAGTTACGTTGGACGTATCCAGGAACTCATGGCAGGTAGAGGTCACAACAATCAGGCAATTGTGGACCCGTTGGCACTTCTTGCCAATGCTATCGGACAGGTCAACCATAATAACAACAATGGTTGGCCAGCTGAGTTCCAGGGACTGAACAAGTTCCAGAGGAACCACCCTCCGTCGTTCAAGGGAGCGTATGATCCGGAAGGAGCTTTCCTATGGTTGAGGGAGACTGAGAAGATCTTCCGAGCTATGGATTGCAATGATTAGCAGAAGCTCATCTTTGTTACCTTCATGTTGACTGAGGAGGCTGAGCATTGGTGGGACAACTGCAGGCAGAGGATGCAGGCTGAGGGCACAGTTGTTACATGGACTGAGTTCAAGCAGAGGTTTCTAGAGAAGTACTTTCCAGCGGATATCAAGGACAAGAAAGAGATGGAGTTCTTATCCTTGAGGCAGGGATCTATGTCGGTTGGCGACCATGCAGCCAAGTTTGAGGAGCTGGTGAGGTACTACACTCCTTATCAGCACGAGACATATGATCGCTCCAAGTGCGTCAAGTTTGAAGCTGGACTCCGACCAGAGATTAAGCAAGCCATCAACTACCAGGAGATCAGTGTCTTCCCGATTCTGGTCAACAAGTGCAGGATTTATGAGGATGCTAGTCAGTTCAGCATTGCCAAGGGATCAAATAGTCAGAGTGGCAAGAGGACTGATCAGAGAGACAAGGGCAAGCAGCGGTATGCTCCGACCGGCAAGGACTTCAAGCAGAGTGGCAGGAAACCACAGTTTCAGCAAGATAGGTTTAGGGGCGGGTTCTCTAATGCCCCCAGAGCTATGAAGTGCGGCAAGTGCGGTACACCAGATCATTACTCATCCCAATGCAAGGAGCCAGCTATGATTTGCTTCAGGTGTGGCAAGTCTGGTCATATCAGCCGCGAGTGTGAAGGAGGCAAGGCCGAGCCTCCCAACGCTAGCAAGAATCAGAAGTCCCAGGCCAACAGAATGAAGACCACTGGAAGAGTCTTTACTCTTAGTGGAGCTGAAGCCTCCGAGTCTGATGACTTGATCCAAGGTACATGTTTTATTGATGGAACTCAATTAACTATATTTTATGATTCGGGTGATACTCACTCTTTCATATCTCATGATAGGGTTAAGAGTCTTAAACTGCCTGTTTCCTTTCTTGAGTATGATTTTCTTGTGTCTACACCCATAAATAAACCTGTTACCACTTCTTGTGCATGCAAGAACTGTCATATTATCATAAATGATAAAACCTTCGTTGCTGACCTTGTATGTTTACCCCTGAAAGACCTTGATATTATTCTTGGCATGGACCGGTTATCTTCCAACCATGTCCTTTTGAATTGTTTTTATAAAACCTTGGTTTTTGGAACTCCAACGGAGTCTGAGAATCCGGACCTTCTCTCTTCCAGCAACGTTCAAGCTTTGATGAAAGACAAAGCCCAGGTAAACATGATAATAGCTTCCCTGGAAGTAGAGAGCAGTCATCCTGATGTCGCCAGCTTGCCTGTTGTGCGGGATTTTCCTGAAGTGTTCTGGGGGATGTTTATAACTTACCCTCAGAGAGAGATGTCGAGTTTGCCATAGATTTAGTGCCTGGTACCGGGCCAATCTCCATAGCACCCTATAGAATGTCTCCTCTAGAGCTTTCTAAGTTGAAGGAGCAGTTGGAGGACCTGATGAAAAAGCAGTTCATTAGGTCAGTGTGTCTCCGTGGGGAGCACCTGTGTTGTTGGTAAAGAAGAAGGATGGTAGTATGAGTTTATGTGTCGACTATCGGCAGCTCAACAAGGTGACCATAAATAATCGGTATCCCCTCCCTAGGATTGATGATCTCATGGACCAGTTGATGGGCGCTTGCGTCTTTTCTTAGATAGATTTGAGGTTAGGGTAGCATCAGATTCGAGTTAAGTCTGAGGACATCCCGAAGACAGCTTTTAGTATACGATATGGTCACTATGAGTAGTTGGTAATGCCCTTTGGTGTGACCAATGCTCCTGCGGTGTTCATGGACTACATGAATAAGACCTTTCACCCTTACTTGGATAAGTTTGTGGTGGTGTTCATAGATGACATCTTAGTGTACTCCAAGAGCAAGGAGGAACATGAGCAACACCTGAGGGTTGTCTTGCAGACCCTTAGGGAAAAGCAGTTGTATGTTAAGTTGTCCAAGTGTGAGTTCTGGTTAGAGGAAGCGAGCTTCTTAGGATATGTCATCTCTAAGGGTGGCATAGCAATAGACCCGGCTAAAGTAGAGACGGTGCTCCAGTAGGAAGCGCCAAAGTATGTAACCAAGATTAGGAGTTTCTTGGGGTTAGCTTGGTATTATAGGCGGTTCATAGAAGGTTTCTCTAAGATAGCTTTACCCTTAACCCGTCTCACCAAGAAGGGACAGTTGTTTGTGTGGGACTCCAAGTGTGACGAGAGTTTCCAAACCCTTAAGGATAGGTTGACATCAGTACCAGTGTTAGTTTTGCCATATCCTAGTGAACCCTTCGTAGTTTAATGTGATGCTTCTAAGCAAGGGTTAGGTGGTGTGCTGATGTAGAATGGTAAGGTAGTCGCTTATGCTTCTAGGCAGTTAAAATCCCACGAGAAGAACTACTCTACCCATGACCTAGAGCTAGGAGCTGTGATATTTGCATTAAAGATATGGAGGTGTTACCTTTATGGAGCGAGGTTTGAGGTTTTTAGTGATCACAAGAGTTTGAGGTATCTCTTTGATAAGAATGAATTGAATATGAGGCAGTGTAGGTGGATGGAGTTCTTAAAGGATTATGACTTTGAGCTGACCTATCACCCAGGAAAGGCCAATGTGGTGGCCGACGCCCTTAGTAGAAAAACCTTGCATATCTCCGCTTTGATGGTCAGGGAGATGGATTTGATTGAGGAGTTTAGAGACCTTAGTCTAGCTTGTGAGTTTACTTCTAAGAGTGTTAGGCTTGGTACCTTGAAAGTTACCAACAGTTTGATAGATCAGATTAGAGAGGGTCAAAAGTTTGACAAGTTTCTCTTAGACCAACGTGAGTTGCTCACTCAGGGTAGAGACCTTAGCTTTAAGGATGGAAGTGATGGCGTCTTGAGGCTTAAGGATAGAGTGTGCATACCAGATGTTCCTAAGCTAAGGAAGTTGATCCTTGAGGAAGGACATAGGAGTGGATTGAGCGTGCACCCAGGTGCCACTAAGATGTATCAGGACCTTAAGAGGATGTTTTGGTGGCCTATGATGAAAAAGGATGTGGCTAAATTTGTGTATGTGTGCCTAGTTTGTCAGAAGGCCAAGATAGAACACCAAAAGCCATCAGGTAAGTTGCAACCTTTGAGTATCCCAGAATGGAAATAGGATAGCATCTCCATTGATTTTGTGTTTGGACTCCCTAGGACTCCAGCTGGTTTTGAGGCTATATGGGTTGTTGTGGATAAATTGACTAAGTCTGCCCATTTCATCCTGATGAACATGGAGTATCCTCCAGAGAAGTTAGCCAAGTTGTACATCAAAGAGATAGTTAGGCTTCATGGTGTACCCTCTAGCATAGTATCAGATAGGGACCTAAGGTTTACCTCTAGGTTCTGGGAGAGTTTGCAGCATGCTTTAGGGACAAAGCTTAGGCTTAGTTCAGCTTACCATCCACAAACCGATGGGCAGTCTGAGAGGACCATCCAGTCCTTAGAGGACTTGTTGAGGTCTTGTGTGTTAGAACAGTCTGGTAGTTGGGACAAGTTTTTGCCCCTGATAGAGTTCACCTGCAACAACAGATTCCATTCCAGCATCGGGATGGAACCTTATGAGGCTCTATATGGAAGGAGATGTAGGACACCTTTGTGTTGGAGTGAACCTAGTGATAGTGTGGTGCTAGGGTCAGAGATAGTCCAAGAAACAATCGAAAGGATCTGGATGGTTCAGGAAAATATGAGAGTGGCGTAGAGTAGGCAAAGGAGCTACCATGACAAAAGGAGGAAGGCACTCGAATTCCAGGAAGGCAATCATGTATTCTTGAGAGTTACTCCAATGACTGGGGTTGGTAGAGTGATGAAGGCAAGGAAACTTACTCTGAGGTTCATTGGTCCTTACCAAATCCTTACTGAAGTCGCCTGCCAGAAAGCCTTGCCACCGTTCTTGTCAAACCTCCATAATGTTTTTCATGTGTCTCAACTCAAAGTACATCCATGACCCAAGTCACGTGATAGCTCCCGACGCCATACAGTGTTGGTGTAAGCCCTAGAGACCAGTGTATTTCTTAGACTTACATTTGTATCTTGCTATTATATATATATGATATGAGGCATTCCAGTTTATTGTGTTACTTGTTTGAACATAATAAAGTCCTTAGAATAGAAATTTCAGTTTAATAGAATATCAAGTATATGACTTGATCGTGAGACACTATTGAACAATGAAATCCTATTCTTAAATATCCGTAGTCAAGTATTTTATTAATAAGGACAATAATAATACAATTGAGACCATTATGTGTGCAGACTGATGACCATATCTCACGGGTCACGGATATGAGATATCGAGTCGCCACATAGGTACACATTAGAGTAATGATGTACTGGATTGACCCACCATGAGAACACTACATGGAATGTTATGTGAGTGTCATAAGTAGCTCTCATAGTGACAATGGTGTATGCAATCCTTCGACCTGAAATCGCTACGATCCCTACATGAGGAGTCACGTGCTTTAATATCGTCAAACGTCATCTGTAATAGGATGATTATAAAGACGGTCATTGGGCATACCACGAGCCATGCAGAGGGATGTGAGTGACCTACACTAGTGGAAAATATACATTAGACGGTAAATGTTTACGTCAGTTAACCAAAAGCTAGACGTTAAAAAGGAGGCGGTGGCAGTTTTGTAAATATCAGGCTTCATTAATTCAATTTTAACGTCAGCTGTTTTAAGGACTGACGTTAAAAGTGAAGAGACTTACTTATAACGTCAGTTCAATAAAGAACTGACGTTAAAAGTGAACATTTTAACGTCAGTTCGATAAAGAACTGACGTTATAAGTAAATCTCTTCACTTTTAACGTCAGTCCCTAAATCAACAGACGTTAAAAGTTATTTTAATAATTTTTTTTATCTAGTATACGATTCCTTCCGCATTGCCTTCCTCAAAGTTTCAGTTTCACATGAATTGCTTTGATGTTTTGTGTTTCTGTTTTGAAAACTAAAATATATGTGCGAAGTATAAGTTGAATCAATAACCCAAACCGGATCTCATTCTTGTAGTGTAATTCAGACTGATCGATACAGAAGATTGAGAGTGTTTAAAATCCTATAAAAGGTTACATTGAAAGGGTTTAAAATCCTAAACATTAAAGCTACATCCCATCAGAGAGTTTTATGAAATATGCCAAAGGGAAAACTATATATACTCCGAAGACCTCAGAAAACTGGGGGGCATGAGAGAGCTCAAGAGAGAGGCAAAAACAAGTGCACCAGATCCGTTTCAAGCAAAGGCAGTGGTTCCAGAGACTTCCAAGACGGTCACTTGCCTGCCAAAGCTGAGGTTTTGGAACTGTGACCCCCGAGCACCTGATTAGCCCTCCAGCAGCTGATTCTCCGAAAGGTGATAAGGTGAGCAACTCACATAATGTAATTTACTCAGACTTATCACCCATATAATGTAATTTACTCAAACTCAGAAGTTGTTTGACCATTAAGACAAAGACCTTTGAGTCTAGGAATAGGAAGAAAGAGTGATGAAGTTAATCTCACTACGAGAGCCATATTGTGAAGCGAGAAAATTAAAAGGATGGAAGGAAGCTATTTATAGGAGCAGGGGATGAAGTTACTAAGCTATTCCGATTTTGTTGAAAACATACCTATAAACTTAATGCTCATTAAGAGGATTGAGTTACAAGGTGCATGGGTAAGTAGCACAATGACAGTCAAAGGAATGAATGTTTTTGCAGATATCTATACACTTTTAACGCCGGTTTTTAAAAAAGCGGCGTTAAAAGTGTTTTTAATAAAAATATTAATTGTTAACGTCGAGGTTTTTATACAACTGACATTAAAAGTTTGATTTTTACTTGATTAAATAAATAGCTGCGTAAATAATCCTATATATTATACACGTGCAGAATGAATATTGGAAATAATGTAATTAATATACGGGAACTTGGCGGTCATCAAATAAGTTGACGTTAAAAATGAGGTGGTGGGTAAACTATTTGCGTCGATTCTATAAATAACTCGACGTAAATAATTATTCATTGGTTGTCATGTCCCCGTTGTCCCTCTTAACACGAGATCACTCCATATAGTACTGCAGTTTATTTCTAAACCTTTTTTTTATCCAAGTTTATTTTTAATTTTTATTAATTAGCTTGAATTAGTAAACAAATTATTGTGCAAATTAAAATAAATAAACACTTAACATAAAACAAGTTATATGTATAATCAAATCGTATGACATTAATTGAAGCGATTCATAAGTTAAATTACATGATTAAAAGATAAAAAATTTCTGCAACATAGCCCTAAAATATAAAAAAGTTTCTGCATCAACATCATTTTCTTCTCAGTCCTGTCATCAGAAACTCCAATGGATGCATCACCTCCCTCACTTGAATTCCAAGATGCAAAGTAAATCCTCGGTTACTAGCAAGAAAGCAAAGTGAAATGGATCTTTGCATCTTTCTTCTTGAGTGGAGTTCCTTGATGCATCATCTTGAATCCACAATCACTTGCTTCCAAAGCAAAGTGAAAGGGATGACGGGGATGAAATAAAGTGAGAGAATCACATTACGTGATTCACCCAACCTTAATATCCATGCAATGTAATTTACTCAAACTCAGAAGTTGTTTGACCATTAAGACAAAGACCTTTGAGTCTAGGAATAGGAAGAAAGAGTGATGAAGTTAATCTCCACGGCAGAGCCATATTGTGAAGCAGAAAATTAATTAAAAGGAGATGGAAGCTAGGAAGCTATTTATAGAAGCAGTGGATGAAGTTACTAAGTTATTCTGATTTTCTTGAAAACTTATCTATAAACTTAATGCTCATTAAGAGGATTAGGTACAAAGGTGAATGGGTAAGTAGCACAGTAGTCAAGGGAATGAATGTTTCTGCAGAAACTAATAAACCTTTAACGTCCGTTTGTGTAATACAACTGACGTAAGAAGTTGTGAGTGTTTTTAACGTCAGTTTCTTAATACAACTTACGTTAAATATATGACATTTAACGTCAGTTATTACTAACAACTGACGTAAGAAGTGTGAGAGTTTTAACGTCAGTTTATTAAGACAACTGACGTTCAATATATGATCTTCAACGTCAGGTTTTACCAAAAACTGACGTAAAATGTTGTTTTATTTTAATTATAACGTTTACCCCCGCGCGCCTTCTCCACTTCTCTACGTCTTTTCTCTTTTCATCACGCTCAACCCTCACTCTCGCTCTCACTCTGCCCTAATCGCGCGCTCATCTCCACCGCAACCACCGCGAGGGCTTCTTCGCCACCACCGTGAGGTACACTCTTAACCCCTAACTCTGTCTTTCCCGCTCCTTCTTTGCAATAACTTGACATCTCTCTTTCCCTTGGCCTTCCCATGCACTAACTCTCCTTGTCCCTCTGCTCTCAGTAACCACATCGAACGTTGGCCACCACTCGAGCTTCCCCCCCACCACCACGCGAGCGCCTATTTCTGGTGAGTCTTTAATTAGGGCACATTTTTTTATTCACGGTTTTGAGTGCATGCATGTTGCTCTGCTGGTTTGAAACTATAGTTTAAGTAGTTGAAACTTGAAACTGTGAGTTTGAGTTGTTTAGAATGTCTCTATTTTTGGTTTTGAGTGTATGTTGAAACTGTAGTCTCAGTAGTTGTAACTTTAAACCGTGAGTTTGAGTTGTTTGGAATGTCTCTATTTTTGGTTTTGAGTGCATGTTGCTCTGCTGGTTGATCTGTCACGGCCGTGATGCTCATCACGGCTAGGCCGTGATCGCCTCGCCTATGAGGGTCTCGATTCGATTGGCACGTTACGGCCGTGATGGACATCACGGCCAGGCCGTGACCAGTGCTTGGCAATGTTCAAAAACTATAGTTTTCAATCTCCCGTATTGTCCTAATATTTTTATTTATACTTCTGTATTTATTTTGAGTTATAACCTATGTTAATACATATATATTGTTTTTGAACAGGCATACATATGGATCAGTCGGATAGCCCACATGCACGGGAGGACACTGTTGGGGTTTCGTAGGACCCGATCACGCCTACGCCTGCTGATTCTAGTGTAAGTTTACATGCATGTTATATACTGTCTTTAGTCCTTCTTGTTAATGTAAGTTTATAATGTTACAACCCTCTATTTTATCATTTTTTTGTCCATACAGACATCACAGGCTCATAGGAAACGGGGTAGAGGAGCCACCTCGTTGAAAAACTAGAGAAGGACAAAGCGGGCGGACGAGAAGCTTGAGGTGTCCTTCGATGCTAATCTAAATGCCCAGGGACCCCGTGCTAAAGAATTTAATAAGTGGGTGTTTCTACAAGCGAAGCAGCTCGTAAGCATCAACTACAACCACTGGAATGACGTTCCACGGAACGTTAAGGATCAGATTTGCGAGGCTCTCACGGTATTTTACCTTTACATTCGTTTGATTTACATTATCGATAATTATCCGAGTTATAATCCATCCAGTTGTTATATATGTATCTAATGTGTAGGTAGCTTGGACTGTGCCAAATGACGAGGATCATCGTCATAAATGTATGAAAATGGCATCAAAGCGTTGGAATGGGTTCAAGCATGATCTTACCAGGTACTATCTATCTGGGAAGAAGCGGCTTGATAAAATGTTCTCGGATTATCCCTGGATTGATCAGGATACTTGGGATATGTTTGCCAGGAGTCGACAGGATGAAGAATTTCAGGTTAGTTGATTAAGTTAATTTTGTATGCTTATTATAGATCATTTAACTATATTTAATTATGTGTTTTTGTTTGAATAGGCTAAGGCAAATAAGTGTCGGCAGAATCAGGCGAAGAACATCCACCGCCACACCATGTCTCAGGGTGGGTACCATACTCGGATCCAAAGAGATGATGGCGGATAGGGTGAGGCGAAGCGGGAAGAGCACTCTGCTAGGATTGAAAGAGGAGAGGTGCCCGAGGGCACACCATCAAGTCCTCCGTCGGACATCGACCGCGAGGATGTCCGGTTAGCCCGACCGCATGACAAAGGCGGGATCTTTTAAAGTCGATGCCACTTCAGAAGTGGCAGATAAGATTGTAAGTAAATAATTAACTTGATTTCAATTGATATTTGTATAGATACTTGCAACACTTTTCACTTGCACGTTTTTTCATTTTTTTTTCATTGTAGATGGATCTTAAAGCAAAATTCTCCCAGGGCGCATTCGTCCCTTCTGGACGGCGGGGCGTCTTGATGACTGCTCTAGGCAAGAAAGACCATCCTGGTCGGGTTCTCGTTGTTCACTTGAACGTGACCATCATACATTATTATTGCAAGTCTGCTTCACGAAAGCGGGTGGTCAATGAAGCATCAATTTTGGCTAACATTACTCAGGACCTCATTACCAACCCAGATATTACATCACATCTGATGCAAGGCTTAATAGCCAACCCAGAATTCAAGCAGGTGCTTGCCAGAGAGCTTTCCTCCGTCGGTACATCCCAGGACACCGCAAGGCTTGCCAACGCTTCACATGTGAGCACAAAAGAGAGTTTTAGTATGGCACATATGGAGGACGATGAGTTGCCCGACTAGGGAGGCGGGAGTTGGAAGTCCAGCGCCATGAGCATGAGTTGGAAATGAAAAGGCGTGAGCTTGAGTTGGACTCCAAACGACGTGAGCTCGAAATGTTAGCAAAGGTATTTATTCATTATTAATGTCCAAAATAGTCAAATAATTACTTGTGTTTTTTTAATTATCAAAAACTTATATATTTTATTTTCCTAAATCAAGGCCAAGTCGACGTCGGTGCCGCTGTCACCTATCACTCGTTTGTTCTCACTTGGTGAGGATTATTCGTATGAGATTTTTGAATGTCCATTGGAGCACGATGGATGGGTGGCACGCCCAAATCAAGAGAGGATATTTTCCTTCGTTGGTGACGATCTCGGAACGCTGCGGAAATAACGTCTGGATGAGCAAGCAATGTCATCGAGTCTCAGTGCACGTAAGTTAATTTTAATTTTATAACTTATTTATTTTTGATATTTTTCCATTTAATAATTTATTTTAATTTCAATATATATATTATGTAATTAACATCCACACCCTTTTCATATCTTAGGTATCTCCATCGTCTTCAGCTTGATAAGGGCGTTGCATCAGTTTACGGTTTCTTAGATCCGTCAATCCTTCCGCCGAGTTCTTTCTTTGGCGATGCATTGAGTAAATACATAGGGAAGGTGTTGGGAGACAATCCGAAAGAATTATATCTGGCTCCCTACTTGTATGAATAACCATTGGCGCTTGTTGGTACTTCACCCGTCTAGGCATCTTGTCATATTCTTCCGCTCTCTCCACCATGATCCGCCACCAAAGGTGGTGGAAGTCTGTAAATATGTAAGTAACTAATCTTAAATTAAATTTAAGTTTTAATATCAGTTGTTTTTAGTTTATTACGCACATGATAAATGAGTTTGTTAATTGATCGACATGATTATTTGTTTATGATAAGCCTTATGAAGGCGAGTAGCATAAGTTGCGCCAACTGAGAAGTAGGCTTCTAAGGCTAAAGCAAATCCTGCATGGAACATCCTCAAGGTTTGGTAGTTTATTTATCAAATTATTATTATTATAATTACTAATTTATGTGTATATTCAACTGACGTTGAAATTAATTTTGTTGGTAGTCTCGATTTCAACCTTGTTGATTGGTCGTGAGGCTATTATGTGATGCTTCATATGCTGAACATAGTCTCCGCATCTATTACGGAAGGATGGAAGAAGGTAATATTTAAACAACTTGTTAAATTATATATTATAGTTTTGAAGATGACTTGCATTGATGTTATTGTTATTATTTGAACGTGTCTAGGCATTTATCGTCCAATCGCCTATTGAACAAGATGAGTTAAGAGACTTGAGGATGCGCTTCGCCGAATTCTTCTTCAAGTATGCGGCTGAAAAAGGAATTGCCAACATATCTCTGCACTACTTAGATAAATAGTTTTTTTGTTAGACTTTAGAAACTAATTAATAACATGTATATATATATCCTTAGATAGTTTTGTTTTTTAGACATTGGAACTAAAATTTATTTATATATATACATGGTTTTGGTTTTAAGTCCCCCATTGTTCAATTTTCCTTTGCAATTCTGTAATGTGTATGATATTCTGTGTTACTGGGACTGAATGCAAGGATAGCTGAGGGGAGTGATATTTTAAAACTGAATTTAAAAAAAAAACTTATTAACGTCAGTTGTATCAAACAACTGACGTTAATAGTATTTTATAAAATATACAGTACTATATTAACGTCAGTTGTTTATTACAACTGACGTTAAAATTAAACCTTTAACGTCAGTTCTTTATAACAACTGACGTTAGTTTTAACAAAATCAACGTCCGTTGTATTAAAGAACTGGCGTTAATAGTTTTATTTTAACGTCGGTTTTGTTAAGGAACTGACGTTAATAGTGTTATATTTAACGTCAGTTCTCAACTGACGTTAAAATAGTAACTATTAACGTCAGCTGTATTTACGTCAGTCAATATTCTGACGTAAAAAATCAATTTTAACTGACGTAAAAAGCACTTATTGCACTAGTGCTAGATGGAATTTGTCCCTCCTACATAACAGGAATAATATCTGTGGGCCCCCTGATAGAGTGAGACTGTAAAATGCAAGGCCGTGATGAAATGAGTCAATATGAGATATTGACCTCATTTGTTGTTAAGTCTACTCGGGTATCAGGGAACATGATATTGAACCATACAAGGGTGACACATTCTATGTCTTGTGTTCAATATAGATATATGGACAGAGGGATAATAATGCACATGAATATTTGTCACAGAAAGGTTTCGTCAAATCACTGACTTTCTCACTACTTAGGTAGCAGTGATGTATTTCTAGATACTGCTCACTGTTTGTAATATTAAATGGGATTTAATATTACTACTAACGTTTTGGGAACCTATAGGGTCACACACATAAGAGCGGATTAAAAGAAGCATTAAAAGGAGAGTTGGACTTTTCTATTGGGCCTAGCGCATAGTACATGGGGCTTAGGTCAAACGTTGCTCACTAACTCACTTAAGGAGGTGCTACTATAAGTAGACCACTTAAGCTATTGTGCCTACACGGTTTTGTTTTACCCTAGCCGCACACATAGAGTAAGAGTGGGCAGCAGGTCTCGGTTTTCGAAGCTAGCACTGTGAGACAGAGACGCTTCGGGTTCGTGACGTTGGATGTTCACGGAATATGCTCGTGTGGATACCTTAGAGACATCGTTCGTGCGGTGTTCGTGATAGACGATTTCAATCAATTGTCATCGCTTCAAGAGGTAAATCTTCTAACCATGAATCATGACCATTCGCAAGGATCCTTCGATGGGAATTTTTTCTGCTTTGTTATTTTTGTTTTATACGCAAATTCCCAACAGTGGTATTAGAGCCGCTTGCGAAACCATGATTCTGTTACGTGGTTTACCTGTTATGTATGATAACATGTTAATAATGTGAATCGTTTTTCTGAAAATTGTTTTCTGAAAATCGTTTGCATCCGTTTTTGCGAAACCTTGTTTCTGTAATTTTCGTATGTATATGATATATGCGTCTATAGCATATTTATGTATATATATGCGATATGTACATTGGTTCTGGAATCCTTATTATGTCCTTATTGGTTTCAGTTCTTGATAGTGTGATTTTACATGATGTTTGCTGTACACTTTTGCATGCATATTTCATATAGATTAGGCTTTATTTATTTGATTTTGTTAGATTTTCCCTTGGAATAGGTGAAGGTGGTTTTGTGTGTTGTTTTGCAGGAATCACTGAAAAATCTGGTTAAATTAGAGCCAAGGGAATGAAGAAACAGTGGAGAATGAAATTCTGGGAATTCTCGCCCCGCGAGAGGATGCTCGCCCATGATCAAGACAAAGCAAACAGCGAGAATGTCATCCTTTCTGGTTCGCCCCGCGAATCACGCCTCGCCTCGCGACCCTGAGAGCTGACTGTGCCAGGAAAATGCAAGCCTTTCTGGTTCGCCTCGAGAACCTTGTCTCGCCTCGCGAGAGTTCCAAGCACTGAACACCAGAAGTTTAATATTCGCCTCGCGAGATACCTTTCACCCCGCGAGTGTTCGAAAATCAGAATCACTGTTATAAGCTGTTTAAGGCAGAATTGGAAGGGTCACCTTGGAGACAGTGGAGGATACGAGTTTGGAAAGCCAAAAGGCTCTTGGAACCAGAGGCAGCTTCTGGAGGATTGCCCCCATAGAATCCCTTCTCTCCTTCTTCCATGTTTCTTAGGTTGTGGACATTATTATGAGTAGCTAAACCTCCATTGTTGGGGTTAGGGTAGCTATTTCTGAACTCTCATGTATTTGATTTAGACTTGCAATACAATTTCTACTTTGTTATTGAGTGATTGATTTCTGTACTTAATGCTTGTTGTGGCTAGCACCCCCATGACTTGATCTTTGTTTTGATATGCAATTGGAAAATTCGTGTTAAAACCGGAACTGAAATTAATTACCTAGTAAGCCTTGTATCTAGGAATGGAACTGGGTTTATTAGCAATCGCATGATCCCTAATCTTAATGCAAATTCACTAATCTAGGCCACCTAAGGAATTAGGGTCTATTAGTGGGTTTAGGCTCTTGTCATCCGAGGGATCGAGACTTGAGTAATTTAGTGGATTGATTGTCATAATTGAAGTAGAAACTGTTTGTTAGTTGTTTCATTGCATGAGGATGAAGATTAGTGAACCTAATCCCAACAGCTTTTATCATATTTGAAAACCGTCTTTTATTGCTTTCCAAGTATTTGAGAAAATTACAAAAAGAGTTTGTATTTCTTATTTTGTTAATTTTAACTTTTGTTAGCATAGAACTCTCTTCAATCCATGAATTGCTTAGATAGTAGTTGAATTGGTACGTGCTAGTACTTGTTGCAGTCCTCGTGGGAACGATAAAACGGTCTCACCACCGTATTACTTGCACGACTGGGTATACTTGCCCAGATTCGTCAACAAGTTTTTGGCGCCGTTGCCGGGGACTGTATTTCCATATTAGCATATCCATTTTGGTTACTAATTTGAGCACAAAATTTTTCTCTTTTAAAATTTTTCTTTTCTGTTATAAACTGTGTGCTGTCATTTTTTGGTGTGTTTGCTGTTGTGTGCTAACCTTTACTACTAACAATCTTGGTTGCTAGACTATTTGTGTATGCGAGGTACTATTCCAGCTGACCAACTCCTATACGATCCAGAAATTGAAAGAACAGCTAGGAAGAATAGGAAGCAAGCAAGACAGCAGAAATTGTTAAGACAACAAGGAGAAGAACAAGAGACTTCCACCTCTCAGGTTACTCAAGAAGAACTCAAGATGGCAGGGAATGGTGAAGATACTCCACCACCACAGAGGACACTTGGTGATTATGCAAATACAAATTTCAACCGGCATGTCACTAGTATAGTGAGACCTCCGGTGAACTCCAACAATTTTGAACTCAAGCCAAATCTCATCAACATGGTTTCACAAAATCAGTTTGCTGGGTTGGAGAAGGAAGATCCTAACAGTCATATTTCCACTTTCCTGGAGTTGTGTGATACAGTGAAGATAAATGGTGCCTCTGATGATGCAATTCGATTGAGATTGTTCCCTTTTTCTCTAAGAGATAGAGCCAAGTCTTGGCTCCAATCATAACCAAGGGGGAGCTTCACTACATGGGACAACTTAGAGGCAAAATTTATGGCAAGGTTCTTCCCCACATCAAGATTTGTAAAGGCAAGGGGTGACATCATGAGCTTTGCCCAACAAGAAGGTGAGACGTTGCATGACGCCTGGGAAAGGTTCAAGGAATTGCTTAGGAGATGCCCAAATCATGGTTTTGATGATCTTACTCAGATGCAAACATTCTGTAATGGATTGAAACCAGGTACATGTTGGATGCCTCAGCTGGAGGTTCAATGAATACAAAGACAGTAGAGGAAGCCCTGACTTTGATAGAGGCTATGGCCTCTAATGATTACTTGATGCATCATGATCGGGGTCCCACACAAAGAAGGGGAGTATTGGAGTTAGATTCACAAACTGCATTGTTGGCTCAGAACAAGCTCATGACACAACAATTGGAGTCTCTTACCAAGCAACTAGCTCAACTCCCACAACAACTCCAAACTGTTCAAGGGACAACCATGCCACACCAACAGGTCATGCGATGTGATTTCTGTGGAGGTGATCATGAGAATGGAAGATGTGAGGCGCCACCTAGTTCCCATAAAGAAGCCAATTATATGGGGAACTATGGGCGGCAAGGCAACAACCAATTTCCTAACAACTACAATCAAGGGTGGAGGAATCAACCAAATTTTGGTTGGAAGCAAGATGCCGGACAAACAAGCAAAACTCAACCCACACCACCGCCTCAAGACCGGACTTCTATCCTGGAATACACTCTTAATCAGTTCATGCAGATGTCCATGTCGAACCAGAAGAACACAGATGCATCCATAAAGAATTTGGAGGTTCAAGTTGGGCAGATTGCAAAGCAACTAGCAGAACAATCCAGCAGCGGTTTTTCAGGTAACACTCAGACAAACCCTAAAGAACATTGCAAGGTTATTGTGTTGAGGAGTGGTAAAAGTCTAGAGCAAGAGGGTGGTGAGTCTATGGTGAAAAGTCAGAGAGAAGTTGAAGAAACAGAAATGAATGATGAAAAAACTGAACTGGGTGAAGAACAAGGTAAAGATGTTGTAGTTGAGGAAGAAGAAAAGGGCAGTGAACAAGACAAGAGGGAGAAGCTAATAGATGAGAATTCAATTTTGAGGAGAACTAAGAGTCAGATTTTGAAGGATGGGGACAAACCTCAAGTGATCCCCTATTATGTGAAATTGCCATACCCTCATTTGAGCAAGAAAAAGGAGAAAGAAGAACAGTTTGCCAAGTTTCTTGATATCTTCAAGCGGTTACAGATCAACATCCCTTTTGCTGAAGCACTTGAGCAGATACCCACTTATGCAAAATTTATGAAGGAGTTGCTCACAAAGAAAAGAAAGTTTAAAGAAGGTGAGACTGTTACCTTAACTGAAGAGTGCAGTTCAATACTTCAAAGGAAGCTACCTCCAAAGCTCAAAGATCCGGGTAGTTTTACAATTCCTTGCACTATTGGGAGTGTTGCTATTGGAAAGGCCTTATGTGACTTGGGAGCGAGTATCAACTTGATGCCGCTTTCAATTTTGAACAAGCTTGGAGGTGGGAGGTAAAACCAACAAGGATGGCATTGCAACTAGCTGATAGATCCATCAAGCGTCCTTATGGAATTTTAGAAGATGTTTTGGTTAAAGTGGACAGGTTTATCTTCCCAGCAGATTTTGTGATCTTAGACATGGATGAGGATGCAGAAGTTCCACTTATATTGGGGAGACCTTTTCTAGCAACTGGTCGAGCCTTGATAGATGTACAAAAAGGCCAGCTTCGACTCAGAGTGCAAGATGAAGAGGTTACCTTCAACGTATTCTAAGCTATGCATCGTCCAAATGAGGAAGAAAACTGTTTCCGCATGGACATGGTGGATATAGTGGCTAAGGAAGCCTTGGCACATCAGCACCACTCCTCTACTCTTGAGAAGGTACTAGTGAATTCTATTGAAAATCTTGATGAGATAGAGGAGGAGGAATTAGAAGAGTGTTTGTGTGATCTGGAAGCCCAACCTAAGCAACTTGCTGTCAACAATGTGAAGGAAGAGCTAAAGAAGTATGCAGTCCAAGAAAAGCTTCAGTTAGAGCTTAAGCCCCTACCTCCTCACTTGAAATATGTGTTCCTGGGTGTGAATGATAACAACCCTGTCATAGTGAGCAGTGAATTATCCAAATTGGAAGAGGAGAAACTTGTAAGGGTTCTTAGAGAATATAAGACAGCTATTGGATGGTCCATCTCAGACTTGAAAGGTATTAGCCCCACATTTTGCATGCACAAAATCATGATGGAGGCTGAATTTAAACCGGTGGTCCAACCACAGAGGAGGCTTAATCCGACAATGAAAGAAGTGGTGAAGAAGGAGGTGCTGAAACTCCTTGAAGCTGGAATGATATATCCGATTTCTGATAGTGCTTGGGTGAGTCCAGTACAAGTGGTTCCAAAGAAGGGTGGCATGACCGTCGTGCACAATGAGAAGAATGAATTGATTTCAACTAGAACGGTCACCGGTTGGCGGATGTGTATAGACTACCGGAAGCTCAATCAAGCCACTAGGAAGGATCACTTCCCACTTCCATTCATGGACCAGATGTTGGAAAGGTTGGCCGGGCAAGCATACTATTGTTTCTTAGATGGTTATTCGGGTTATAACCAAATTGCGGTTAACCCGGAAGACCAAGAGAAAACTGCTTTCACATGCCCGTTTGGAATTTTTGCCTATCGGAAGATGCCTTTCGGTCTTTGCAATGCGCCTGCAACTTTTCAAAGGTGCATGCTTTCTATTTTTTCTGATATGGTAGAAAAGTATATTGAGATTTTCATGGATGATTTTTCTGTTTTCGGTTCCTCTTATGATAACTATTTGTCTAACCTTGCTGCTGTGTTAAAGAGGTGCATGGACACCAATTTAGTTTTAAATTGGGAGAAATGTCATTTTATGGTGCAGGAAGGCATTGTGCTTGGGCACAAAATTTCAGCAAAGGGAATCGAAGTAGATAAATCCAAAATTGATGTGATTGAGAAACTACCTCCACCAGTGAATGTCAAGGGTGTGAGGAGTTTCCTTGGGCATGCAAGCTTTTACCGGTGGTTCATCAAGGACTTTGCAAAGATAGCCAAGCCGCTTTGTAACCTTTTGAATAAAGATACCCCATTTTTGTTTGATAATGATTGTCTTAAATCTTTTCAAATATTGAAAGACAGGTTGATCACTGCCCCCATTCTTGTTGCACCCAACTGGGAGTCACCATTTGAATTAATGTGTGATGCCAGTGACTACGCAGTTGGGGCAGTTTTGGGGCAGCGAAGGGACAAGTTTTTCCATGTCATTCACTATGCTAGCAAGGTCCTCAATGAGAACCAAATAAACTATGCAACAACTGAGAAGGAGTTGCTAGCCATAGTGTTTGCCTTGGAAAAGTTTCATTCCTACTTAATTGGGTCACAAGTCACTGTTTTTACTGATCATGCTGCAATCAAATATTTGTTGACTAAATTAGATTCTAAACCACGCCTCATAAGGTGGATTCTATTGTTGCAGGAATTTGATTTAGTCATCAAGGACAAAAAGGGCAGCGAGAATGTAGTGGCTGACCATTTATCTCGGCTTGTGAATGAAGAAGTGGCTGCTAAAGAGAAGGACATTCGGGATGCATTCCCGGATGAGGCCTTATTTCTAGTACATGAAAGACCATGGTTTGCCGACATGGCAAACTTTAAAGCAGCCAACACTATTCCAGAGCACCTGTATTGGCAACAAAGAAAAAAATTCTTCCGGGATGCCAACCATTTCATGTGGGATGACCCGTTTCTGTTCAAGGTTGGACCGGATGGCTTGTGGAGGAGGTGTGTGAGTCAGGAGGAAGCAAGGAAGATTTTGTGGCATTGCCATAACTCCCCATATGGTGGGCATTACAATGGGGATAGGACAGCTGCTAAGGTCCTCCAATCTGGTTTCTTTTGGCCCTCAATCTTCAAGGACTCCTTCAATCATGTGAAAAGCTGTGACAAGTGCCAGAGGACCGGGAATATTTCCAAAATAGATGAGATGCCACTGCAGAATATTTTGGAAGTTGAGGTATTTGACTGTTGGGGAATTGATTTTATGGGTCCACTTCCACCTTCATTTTCAAATCAATATATCTTGGTGGCGGTGGACTATGTGTCCAAATGGGTGGAGGCAATTGCAACACAGAAGAATGATGCCCACACAGTGATCAAGTTCATCAAGAAGAATATCTTCTCCAAGTTTGGTGTCCCAAGGGTTCTTATAAGTGATGGAGGATCCCACTTCTGCAACTCCCAACTAGGAAATGTTCTGGCAAAGTATGATGTGAGACATAAGGTGGCATTCCCCTATCACCCGCAAACAAATGGTCAAGCAGAGGTCTCCAACAGAGAGATTAAGAGAATTTTGGAAAAGACTGTGGCCACTTCCAGGAAAGATTGGGCCAAGAAGCTTGACGATGCCTTGTGGGCTTACCGGACTGCACTGAAAACTTCTGTGGGGTTATCCCCATTTCAGATGGTCTATGGAAAGGCATGTCAACTGCCCGTAGAGTTGGAGCATCGAGCCTTCTGGTCACTGAAGTTCTTAAATTTTGATGCCACTCTGGCAGGTGAGAAAAGAGTGAATCTGCTGCACGAGTTAGAAGAGATGCGCCTTAATGCATATGAGAATGCAACCATCTACAAGCAGCGAGTCAAGACCTACCACGACAAGAAGATCGTGATGAAAACATTTCGGCCAGGACAGCAAGTTTTACTATTCAATTCTCGGCTGAGATTGTTTCCGGGCAAGTTAAAGTCCAAATGGTCAGGGCCGTTCATTGTCAAGGAAGTATCAGCTCATGGAGCTGTGGAAGTGGAGGAGCCTAGTTCCAAAAGGACCTTCAAAGTCAATGGTCAAAGACTTAAGGCCTACTTAGGTGGTGACATAGAGAGATTGATATCAGTTGTGCACCTTCATGATCCTTGAAGTTATCTACACGTCAAGCTAGTGACATTAAAGAAGCGCTTATTGGGAGGCAACCCAACTTTTCTTAACCCTTCTTTTTAGTTGTTTTCATTTTCTTAATAATTTTGTTTTTGGGTTAACCTCTTGAATAATTTGAGAAGCTCAAGAGGAAGAATAATAAATTGAGAATTGCCAAGTGTTTGCAGGGTAATAAGGAAGGAGGGAAGAGCAAGAAGATACGACAAAGCAAGGTCAACACCCTCTACCGCCGCGGTAAGCCGTTCCAATTTTTTTGTTTTATTTTATTTTTCTTCTCCTCTCTCCAACTTGATTATTTACATTGGGGACAATGTAAATTTTTAAGCTTGGGGTAGGGGTATGTAAATATATGCATTTGTTCATATTGCATTCATATAGTTTTGCATGATAGCTTTGCATGTTCACATTATTAGATCGCCCCTTGCCTGAATTTTGCATCCAATTGTGAGAACTAAGTGCCCAATAATTTGTGACAGTGAATTGTGGAACCCAATCTGTTTATTCTTGTGATATGGCTGCAAATGAAAATGTTTGAGATAATCTTGGATAGTTGATAATTAGCATATGGTTCTGAAGTTTTGTGTTTTTCATTGATGGTTGAACTACTAAATTGTGAGATTTTGAGCCAAAGGGGTACTCATAAATTTTACCCCATTCTTTGTGTTAGAGTGTTATTCCTCTTGGATTGTTTTCTCTAGAACTTGACTTGAAACCATTTCAAAGCTTAAAAATTTTTGAAAACATTTTTGAAAATGATTGAGGCACTAGGTATTTTTCTGGCCTTCTGAGCTTTGAATGATGAAATGCTACCCCTTAGTTGCCCAATTTTGAGCCTAAAAGAAGAAAATACTTTTCTTGGTACCCTGAAATGTTTTGATAAAGATGTTTGATAAGGGACCTTCTAAAGTATTACAAAAGGGTAAAAAGGTAGTTGGAAAAAAGTATGGGATGAAAAGAATCAGAAAAAAATAATTCTCTTGAGTTGAAAAATCTCCCCTTCTCCAAGCAAAAGAAAAATAAAAGAAAAACAAAAGAAAAAAGAAAAATAAATAGAAAAGGGGATGGGAAAAAAAAGAAAAAAAAATAAATGAGAAATAAAAAGAAAAAGAAAGAAAAGAAAGGTGGAAAGTGAATTGAAACCCAAAAGGTATTTTAGAAGGTCATGCTTTACAAATGTTGATATGTTGTGTAGCCTTTTGAAATGTCCTTTTATTGATTTCCCCACCTAACGATTAATCCCATGGCCACGTTACAACCAAATAAAAGACCTCTTGATTCTTAATTGTTTTCATTAATAAAGTAGAGATTTGGTTGATAGTCAAGCCTATGGTAGAATTCATTCCTCGAGGAAAATGGAGCGAAATGTCTTATTCCCCTAAACACTTGAGTGAGGTGAGGAAGAGAGCCAAGCAAATGAACAAGCTTGGGGTGAGCTTCAGGTGAGAAAGAGTGCCCAAATCAGTGAGAACATGAGTCTAAGGAACCTAAGCCTCTAATTGGACTTGAATTGATTGTCTCTTGCTGAATTGTTTGAATTGCCTATTACTTGGATCATTGACTTGAGTTCTTAGTTCACTATCCACATTCTGTTTATTCTTCTGGCCTTGGTGATTGCTTGAGGACAAGCAATTGAATAAGCTTGGGGTGATTTGATAGTGTGATTTTACATGATGTTTACTGTACACTTTTGCATGCACAAAATCATGATGGAGGCTGAATTTAAACCGGTGGTCCAACCACAGAGGAGGCTTAATCCGACAATGAAAGAAGTGGTGAAGAAGGAGGTGCTGAAACTCCTTGAAGCTGGAATGATATATCCGATTTCTGATAGTGCTTGGGTGAGTCCAATACAAGTGGACAATTAGCAGGAATATCGTTTCCGTTTCTTGTTTGGACAAGATTGGTTTTTCTTTTATAATAAAGAACAAAAGTTGTTCTATTTATTTGGATGATATTTTCTATGCTAGTGCACACATGAGTAATGGGCTTTATGTCCTTGATCTTGAAATGCCCATCTATAACATAAATACTAAGAGTTTCAAACCAAATGAGTTGAACCCGTCTTATCTTTGGCATTGTCGTTTAGGCCATATAAATGAGAAGCGCATTTCGAAGATCCATAAAGATGGACTCTTGGACTCATTTGATTATGAATCATATGAGATATGTGAGTCTTGTTTATTGGGAAAATTGACTAAAGCTCCATTCACCGGAAAAGGTGAAAGAACTAACGATCTTTTGGGTCTTATACATAGCGATGTATGCGGACCCCTAAACACATTAGCTAGAGGTGGTTTTCAGTACTTCATCACATTTACTGATGATTTCAGTAGATATGGATTTGTGTATCTTATGAAACATAAATCGGAATCCTTTGAAAAGTTCAAGGAATTCAAAAATGAGGTACAAAACCAACTTGGTAAAAATATTAAAACTCTTCGATGAGATCGAGGTGGTGAATATTTGAGCCTAGAGTTTGATGATCATCTAAGAGAGTGTGGAATTTTATCTCAACTCACTCCACCTGGAACACCACAATGGAATGGTGTTTCTGAGAGGAGAAATCGAACCTTGTTGGACATGGTTCGGTCTATGATGAGTCATGCAAACCTTCCAAACTCTTTCTAGGGACATGCTCTATTAACAGCAGCTTTTACACTTAACCGTGTTCCATCCAAAGCGGTAGAAAAGACACCATATGAGATATGGACTGGTAGACGACCCAGCATGTCTTTTATGAAGATTTGGGGTTGTGAAGCATACGTAAAACGTCAAGTTTCTAATAAGCTTGATCCCAAATCTGATAAATGCTTCTTTGTGGGGTATCCCAAAGAAACCAAGGGATACTATTTCTATAATCCTTCCGAAGGCAAAGTGTTTGTCGCACGGACTGGTGTATTCCTAGAAAAGGAGTTTATCTCCATAGGAACCAGTGGGAGGAAGATAGAACTTGAAGAAATTCAAGAGTCACAGAGTAGTGACCTACCATTGGTAGAACATGAGTGACCTTCACAAAATGCTGTGGAGGAACAACCTGCTCCGGTAGCACAAGACCAGCGTAGGTCTAACAGGATACGTCACCAGCCTGAGAGATATGGATTTCTCATGACTCCACAAGGTGATGTATTGCTCATGGATCAAGATGAGCCTGTGACTTACCAGGAGGCCATCACTGGCCCAGAATCTGAGAAGTGGCTTGAGGCCATGAAATCTGAGATGGATTCCATGTACACCAACCAGGTATGGACCTTGGTAGAGCCACCTGAAGGGGTGAAACCCATAGGGTGCAAGTGGGTTTTCAAAAAGAAAACTGACATGGATGGTAAGGTACACACCTTTAAGGCGCGATTGGTCGCTAAGGGTTTCAAGCAAATTCATGGTGTCGACTATGATGAGACCTTTTCGCCTGTTACGCTGCTTAAATCCGTCCGGATCTTACTTGCTATCGCTGCATATCACATGAGGAGTCGCGTGCTTTAATATCGTCCAACGTCATCTGTAATAGGATGATTATAAAGACGGTCATTGGGCATACCACGAGCCATGCAGAGGGATGTGAGTGACCTAGATGGAATTTGTCCCTCCTACATAACAGGAGTAATATCTGTGGGCCCCCTGATAGAGTGAGACTGTAAAATGCATGGCCGTGATGAAATGAGTCAATATGAGATATTGACCTCATTTGTTGTTAAGTCTACTCGAGTATCAGGGAACATGATATTGAACCATACAAGGGTGACACATTCTATGTCTTGTGTTCAATATAGATATATGGACAAAGGGATAATAATGCACATTAATATTTGTCACAGAAAGGTTTCGTCAAATCACTGACTTTCTCACTACTTAGGTAGCAGTGATGTATTTCTAGATACCGCTCACTGTTTGTAATATTAAATGGGATTTAATATTACTACTAACGTTTTGGGAACCTATAGGGTCACACACATAAGAGCGGATTAAAAGAAGCATTAAAAGGAGAGTTGGACTTTTCTATTGGGCCTAACGCATAGTACATGGGGCTTAGGTCAAACGTTGCTCACTAACTCACTTAAGGAGGTGCTACTATAAGTAGACCACTTAAGCTATTGTGCCTACACGGTTTTGTTTTACCCTAGCCGCACATAGAGAATGAGAGTGAGCAGCAGGTCTCGGTTTTCGAAGCTAGCATTGTGAGACAGAGACGCTTAGGGTTCGTGATGTTGAACGTTCACGGAATCTGCTCGTGTGGATACCTTAGAGACATCGTTCGTGCGGTGTTCGTGATAGACGATTTCAATCAATTTTCATCGCTTCAAGAGGTAAATCTTCTAACCATGAATCATGACCATTCGCAAGGATCCTTCGATGGGAATTTTTTCCGCTGCATTATTTTTGTTTTATATGCAAATTCCCAACATACAGTTGAAAGAGAACTTGACATTCGAGGTGTTACCCCTTCGAGTTGAGGATAGGAGGGTGAAACAACTAAGAGGCAAGGAGATCCCCTTGGCCAAGGTGGTTTGGAGTGGGGCAACTGAGGAAGGCGCTACCTGGGAGCTGGAAGGCAATATGATGGAAGCGTACCCGTACCTTTTCGTTTGAGGTACGTACAAATTTCGAGGATGAAATTTTTATAAGGAGGGTGGAATTGTAACACCCTGCTTTTCGTAAAGTGTTTTTTTTTTTGTAAGTTAAGTTGTTGGCTAAGGGCTAGATGGGATTTTAGCTTAAAAAGTCCCTTTCTGGTAGATGAGCACGCCCGTGTTCATTAGCCAGCACGCTCGTGCTTAAAGTCAGAAGCATGTTTCTGATTTTAAGTTAAGCACGCCCGTGCTCAATGTGCTGACTGCGTCTCGGTGACGCTAAGTTAAGCACGACCGTGCTCAGTGGGGAGCACGACCGTGCTCAGGCCCAACCTATATAAGTTTGGCACAGAACTCGAGGGTTAACGTGAAACCCTATTTTGTTGGTTACAACAGCCACTATTGTGACCTAGTGTGCCTCCTTCCCTATTTCCCCTTCATCCATTGCTATAGTGGTGTTTTGGAAGCCGGTTGGGAAATTTGTTTGATTTGTTTCAAGTTTAGAGGTAAGGTTTCCTTCCCTTGTGTTTTCCTTTCATAATTTCTTTTGAATAAGAAACTAATGGGTTTGTGTTTGGTTTGGCTAAGGTTGAGTTTGTGTTGAGCCGTTTTGGGAACCGACGGCAGTTTGTTGTTAGGAGCTTACATTGGAGCGACCTTCAATCCAGGTATGGGGAGAAGGGTAGTGTATATCATAGGCATTGGGGGTAGTGTAAGGTAAAGAGGTTCCCATAACCCCGGTTTGCTATGTATGAATACATGATTAATATGATGGTTTGTTTGATTATGATAACATGATCTTGGTTGTTAATATGTTGTTTATTTGCCTATGTTCATACTACGTTCTTGATGTTTATGTTGGTTATATGAACCTGATGATATGTTGATGGTTGCTATTGGCATAATGTTGTTGGTTGAATGGTTGATACCATGATTGTGATGATAGTGTTGTTACTATGTTGATAATGACGTTTAGTCCTAGAGTATGTTGTTAACTGGCTTAGGATTAATAGAATTAATCCTTAAATTTAATCGGCTAAAATTGATGTTGAACTCTGCCCAGAACAGTACTGTCGTGCATTGAGCAAGGCCGTGCTGAACAGGGAGCACGCCCGTGCTCCCAGTTTGAATTCTGAAAAAAGGCCGCGCATTCAGCACGGCCATACAGCAGAGGAGCATGCCCGTGCAGCTGAGCACGACCATGCTCAAAAGGAAGCACGACACTGCTCCACTTAAATGGCAGCACGACCGTGCTCCACTTAAGTGGCAGCACGCCCGTGCTGGGGTTAAGCACGACCATGCCCCCCCCCCCCCCCCCCCAAACGATGAAGGTGACATAGTTAATCAATGATCAATATTAGATCACTTAATTAAAGACTAATTAAGATGGTTAAGTCGGTAACCGTTGGGTTACCACACGTTGATGAGTTGTACTTTGGTGCTTTTGGTCAATAGAACCTTGACCCCGCGATTTAGGTCTAAGGTGCTGTTGATGTTGTACCTTGGTGGCCGAGAGTTTGCTCCAAGGGGGCCTTAACCCGGTTTGGTCTAAGGTGTTGCGGTTGATTCCGTTAAAGGTTTAAGTGTTGCGGTAGATTCCGCTGCGGTCGATTCCGCTGAAGTCTTCGGTTGATTCCGTCGAAGGAAAGAAGGTGGATGTTGCCCGTTGTTTGTTGTATGTTGCATGCATCATTGGAGATGTTGTTGCTGGTGGATGTTCGACATAGGGGAGGTCGTCCTAGAGTACGGTGATCTGGTCATCCACGGTAGGTTACCCAAGGTTTGGTAACCATGCGCCCCCGTGACGAGGCATTTGTTGGTTTGATGTGTTGGCTATCCAAGGAGTAGATTCTCCGGTGTTATGTAGATTCTCAATGTGGATATTTAACTCCGAAGTCGTTCATCCTGAGTTAGTGTGGATCCACATGCTTGTTCGAGTAGTGGAGTAGTGTTGCATTGCACTGCATAGCATACTTGGTTGATATGATGGTGTTTGGATGTTGTTATAGATATATAACTATGTTGATGTGTGTTATAATGATGCTATGTTGTATGTTTTACCTTGCTTCCTATCTCCATGCCGCATATGATTACATGATTCTTACTCCCCTCTTTATGTTTGTTTGTTTGTCCTGATTGGCATCTTGCTGAGGATGACGAACAACCCAGAGAGGAGTGTCTTTAAGGAGCCACCACTCACAGTTAGGGCCTTTCTTTGTTAGTTAGTTTTGTTCAGTTGTATTCTGAGGATACTTCCCGGAACGGTTGTACCAGCTTTGAATTGTGACATCGGGGTTGGGCTATGTTTATGCTATACGTTGTTTATGTTTTATTGTTTTAAAACTATGTTGTTTCCGCATTAAGTGTTTACAATGTGGGACCTTTCTACCATAGACAAAGTTTTTAATTGATTCCAGGAAATTCATGTTTTTGTTTTAATCTCTTTTTATATTAAATTGCTTTATGACATGCGGGGTAGCAGGGTGTCACAGTCTTAGGTATATCCTCCTTCTTCACCCTAATTTGATGGTATCTGGATCTTAAGTCAATCTCAGAAAACACTGTAGCTTCCTTCAACTGATCCATCAAATCATCTCTCTGGTGGCAAACATGGAACATCAGGAGGGAAAACCTCAGGAAACTCTCTCACGATAGGCATAGAATCTATACACAGAGTCTCCTTAGCTTCCAAAGAGAAAAGCATCATATACTGCAGAGAATCGTCACTCTTCATAGTTGCTCCTTCATTGATAGATACTATGCTAGAAGGATCAAGAAAAGATAGGGTTTTTCTGGAACAGTCTAACATTACATGGTTAGCCGAAAGCCAGTCCATTCCAAGAATAACGTCTATCTGTTGCATAGGCAAACAAATAAGATCTACAAGGAGTGTCCTATTTTCAACAACTATAGGACACTGTAGGCAAACAGACATAGTAACCAAGGAATCATTTGTCGGGGTAGTTTAAGAGTATATGGTAACTGGGAAACGGGTAAACGTGAATGATCCACACACTCATGTGAAACAAACGAATGTGTAGCGCCTAAGTCAAACAACACAGACGAGAGTCTGCCAGATATTAAACACATACCTTGAATAAGATCTGCAGATTGAGAGGATTCAGCCCCTCTCACGGTAAACACCCTCCCTATGGCCTGAGGTATGGCCATCTGTCGTCCTGCCGCTGGAACTCCTCTCCTAGCTCCACCTCTGGAAGTACTGACTCCTCTGCCGGCAGCTGGCTGCTGCTGTCCTCCTCTCGGCCTGCACTCCCTAGCAAAATGACCTGGTTTTCCACAGATGAAACAACCAGATCCCTCCGGACACTCCCTGATATAATGCGAACCTCCGCATCTAAAAAAAAAACTAGGCCTCTCTGCTAACTGGTGTTGTTGTTGTAGGTGTCTGTACACAAAGTGTTGGTCTAGTATAAGGTCCTCTCATCCACTGAGAACCTCTATCACCTCTCCTCTGATGACCTACCCTAGTAGGACCTCCACTCCGCTACTACCTCAACTCTGCAGCCTACCTTTGGTCCATACTCTCAATGGCACTGCACCTCTCTACTAACTTGGGAAAACTCAGAATATCTAAAAGCACTATAGCCCTCCTCAGCTCGTGCCGTAACCTCTCCTCAAACCTCCGGCACATCCAATCCTCATCTAGGAACCTCTGATAGAACTCCGAAAACTGTATCAAAGCCTCGAATCTGGCTGCGTAGTCACCAACATTCATGTCACCCTGCCGGAGACTCATGAACTCCCTCTCCTTCTCACGTCTGACTAACCACGGAAAATATTTCACAAAGAAGCAGTCTTTTCACAAATCCCAACAAATCAACCTGTCCCCTACCTCTTGCAACCTCCTATTTCCTCTCCACCACGACTCTGCTCCTCTTGTCAGCATAAAAGCAGCATTATTCACCTTCCTGTCATCTGTACATCTCATGGTGTCAGATTTTCTCGAGCTCCTGAATCCACCACTCAGCTCACTCTGGATCATAATCCCCTCGGAACTGTGGTGGCTTACCTTTCAGAAAATTAGCCAATCCCGCATCCTCGGCCTCAGTAACTCTCCTCCTATCCTGCTGCTCCTGTAACTCTGCATCCTCTGAGCATTCTATTGCACCTACTGCAACAGAATGGATGGTAACTCACGGATAGTCTGGAGAGTCTCAGATGACTCCCCTCCACCTCCAGCTCCTACCTCTGGCTGATTATCATCATCATTACCCACTCTAGGGTCCCCCTCTGTAGCTCTACCACCACCACCTCTACCACGTCCTATGCCACTGCCTCGGGCCATGATCCTATTAAAAGAAATCATTACTCCACATCAATATGACATATAATACTACATAAAACTAGAATATAAATACTATATGTCACATTAATGCTAATTATCGTGTATGGACTCACTACCCAACTTCTAAGCATAGTCAATATCCGATGTGGATTCAACTAAATGGCCAGTATACCCTGATTCACAGTCCGAATAGAAACGAACTGCTCAGATACCACCAAATGAGACGCCCCCAACGTCCCATTAAAGAAAATCCCGAATTAATTAAAACCTAATCGTAGAATTAGCGTTAAGCGATTATGCATACATACGTGCACCAGTATGCATCACATCCTGGATACAATCATACAGTACTGAGAAGGGAATCCGGTCAGTAGGATCCCAAATATGTACAAACCTGATCAAAGGAAAATACAGCAAAAGTCTAACAAAAGAAAACCTCGCTGTCACTCAAAACCTAGCCCCATCTCTCAAAAGTACATCAAAACCTCACACACACCTATATAGATAGCACTTGCCTGTGCCATCACAATCTGCTACCCTCGCTAGCACCCCGGGGTCTCAACGGTCCCATTACTCCTCCGCTACCGCTGGAAGAGCTCCTCTTGGAAGACCTCTGGAATAACCGTCGGTAAGCCCTGATATCCCTGGATGGTAGCATTGAGGACACTCTGGAGGACTCCGACCCTGTCGCTCGAACCTCGGGAAGTGTGGGTGCCTCCGGGACAGGCATCGGATCAGGAACTGGTACTACCGGGTCCTCCTCCGAAACTAGTGCAAGAACAAGCTCTGGTGCTGGTGTTGGTGCTGGTGCGGGCTCTGGTGCCAGTACCTCAAAGGGTACTAGGAAGGGAACTGGGGCCATCTCTGCCATCGACGGTAACTGTGCACCCAGAAATCCAATAGGGAAGGGGAACGTTTGGCCGGCTCTAAAAGTACCCACCAAACCTACAGAAGCTCCCTGCCGTGAGGGGGAATCCCATCGGCTGATTCATCCACGGGTGATCCCAGTGTGCCATCAGCGTGATCCGGGTCTAAGTAACACAGTAAATATAACAAACACACAGCAAGAAGAAAGGGGATAAGAAACTATTTAAAGTCAAACGTGGAAAGGGTTTAGCAAGATTTAAATCCATAACTACTGAACACATGTATTATGAACACTCGAATACATCACTATAACTCATCATGTCCCATTATTGAGAAAAGTCTCTAAGCACAATCATTACAATAATACCAACATGTCATTAATTCAATCATCTCCATATATCATAAAATAATAAAAATAGTATAGTAAAATTTTATCCATCATCCAATCTGCACAAATAACACAGACAACTCATTATGTATCAACAATATATCGAAGACCGTCAATATCAATAATAAAATATTATATGTTTTATACATAACGACGATAAACGTAAAATTCCAATATCATCATTGGCACCACTACGTAGTTCCCACTGTGATATTGATAATTCTGTTACTCGCTCTCTAGTAGGGTTTCGATAGCCCTACACCGTTATCGAAATAAATGTCACTTCGCCGTTTCCAAAGTTAGATTGCTTCTTTCCCCCACCTGGAAAGTTGTACGATAACTCAGTGTCATGAAACACACGCTCCCTCTACTGTAACACCCCGATTTTCACTGTTTCAAAATAATCGAAATGCGAACGATTATTGGTATATATTTATATGAGTATTAGAAAATTATTTTAAATAAACGGAGTTTACTACTCAATCCTACTTGAATGTAGGAAGCTACGATTAAAAGTTAGGTTGGAAAGTCAGGCGAAACCCGGCCCGCGAATTCCATTGATAGTATAATAATACTGCTCAAAAGACCTAATTTTAATTCGTGAACGAAAGACTTAAGATTATTATTTTATTTCCTACAATTTTGTACTTTTAGAATTATTTCAGAAAAAATAAAATAAATTATGTTTGTTCGGGCGAAACAAGTAATCGGGTAGACGACGGAGGGGATTTCGGAGTTTCTCATAACCGATAGAGGGTTTATCTTAGGATTTTGAGATGATTCAAGGGGATGAATCATATTTTTAAGTCTAGAAGGTTTTTCAAGGTTAAATAGAAAATTTATGAATTTTACGCTTAAGCCCCTGAACTTTCTGTTAATTACCCTTTTGTCCCTAAATTAGTTTCTAAGTTTTTTCAAGTGGATTGGGATAGAATTCTTGTTTACAATCTCAAATGGACGTGGCTTTGAAGCCCAAAATTTTCTAGTTCAGGGTTTGATTCCACAAAGCCTATTTGAAACTATACAAGTTTTCTATCTTAAGCTTAATGCTTAAATCTTCAAGTGGGCCCCACAAAAATGAAACCAAGCCCAAATTGAGCAATCCCATGCGCAAGCCCATGAGGATTGATGGCTGCCCTCATTTGTTGTTGGATGAGTCAAGAAAACTCTAGAATGTTCTACATTCTTCCACTTTGTTCTTCAAGCTTCTAAAATCTTCTTCAACGAATCTTGTTCAACAAGCTAGGTTTTTCTTAAAATATCTTTGACTCAAAAATCAGTCAACTTTGGTCAAATATAAGCTTGCATTAAATGTGGAAAAATCATTATCATGGTACTTTATTGACAATTTGCAAACTAGTCCTTCAACTTTTGGAATCTTTGCAAATTGGTCCTTAGAACTTAATTGCATTTGAATCCTTTTAGCAAGACAACTCATCATCATCTAGATCCTTCCCAAGATGGCGCCACTATCTCTATAAATACCATACTCTCACTTTTCACTTAGTTTCTTTTGCCATTTGTTTCCAAAACCCTAAAGTTCATAAGTCTCTTAGTGTTAAGTTTGTAAAACAAGTTCTTGGATTTCCTTTGTCATTGATCTTCAAGAGGTAAATTCAAATCTTCATTCTTAATCATACCAATGTTCTTTAGCAAGTTTCTTGATTCCAGGCTTATATCATAGTTGTTCATCACTTTAAAGTTTCTAACCCTAGAACTTTGAAAAGTCATAATAAATTCTAGAAAAATCTAATGATGATGAAACTACTTTCTATCTTCTTGATATCATGCATATTATATAAATCCAAGAGCATGATGTAATCAAAAATTTCTTTCTTAAAAATCTAGCCTTGGCCGAATCTATCACATTAGGGTTGGTAGAGTTTTGTTCATGTGTTGTCATGTATGATCATGTATTCTATATGGCATGTATGTCTACACACTCTAATCTATGTTAGTTTCTTAAAATGAAAATCTTACTCAAAAATCTTTATGTTGGCCGAAACCCTAGGTGGGTTAGATTTGTTGAGTTTTCTTCATAGTTTTCATAAATGATCTTGTTAATCAAGCTATTAGTATGTATGCTTAATAAATCCAAGTTCGTTTATTAAATTAAGAACCTTAACCCTATGAACATGTTGAGGCCGAATCCTTGTATAAAAGAGATAGGAAGTTTTGAGTTTCAACTTTAGTTGTTTAGTCACTAATCCATGATTTAGGTTAATAAAGGATCATTAATCTATGACTTAATCATGATTAGGAATTTTAAGGATTTTGAACCCTAAAAGTCAGCCCTTGGCCGAAACCCTAACCCTAAAGGTTAGAGGATTTTGTTTCAAATTTTAGTCTTGTAATAAGTAATCTATGTTAGTTAAGACTCTAGTAACTAGGATCCAAAAGATGGCATTAAGAAGATAATCCTAAACCTATTTTCTAAGTCTTGGACGAACCTAGCCCTAAAGTGTCATAGATGGGTGTTAGTTGATTAATTATAATTATGTTGTTGGGTTGAAGGTGGTTGTGTTAACTCGTGGCGGGATAACGAGGATCGTCGTGTACGTGTTTCCGGTGCAAACTCAGGTGGGAGAAAGAACCATTCCATCGTCAGAACCGATAAGTAGTATATAATTTATAATAATGGTGTAGGGCGACCTAAACCCTACTAGTGGTCGAGTAATCGACAATACCAAAATCGTATTGGAAACTTTTTCGTAATACCAATGACGATTTGGGAATTGTGGGTTTTTCGCCTTAGGTTAATTATTTATATTTGAGGATGTTTGAATTATTTACTTTTGACTGTTTGTGATACGCTGGTTGAGGTATTCCATCTGCATGTGACGTATTGTTTCGGTGTTTGAATAAATGTGATAGTGAGGATGCTTGCTGTCTGTCACGGCCGTGATGGTTGTCATGGCCAGGCCGTGACAGGTTCTGTGTTGTAGGATTCTTGTCTTTGTTGTCTGTCACGGCCGTGATGGCTATCACGGCCAGGCCGTGACAGAATCTGACTTTGTTATTTATTTGGTTGAACTATTATGAGTTGGTTGTGATAAATTGCCTTATATGATATTGAGATGTTTGAATATTTTGTTGATTAATGTGTTATGCATGATCTGCCTGGGTTTATTACTATGTTTAGATGATTTTAAGGAAAGATATATACATTGCTCGGAGGTATTTTGTTTGGGTGAGAGTTTTGAATATGAATTAGAAGTGCCTCGCTATTATTTTATAGAAGTGATGGGATATAAAGTGTAAATGGAGGTTATGAGGAAAAGCTTGAGGTACTAGGTTGTTATTGATAAAAGTCAGTGAGAATCATGTGTTGCATTGTTGTTCATAACCGTGTATTTGAGATACACGAGGTTCGAAGTTCTTGTAGACCGTTCCAAATTAGAATTTAAGTTGTGCAACTATAGTGTCATTGCTATGCATGAGCACCCTTGACAGAGTGAGAGAGAGAATCAGGGTGTGCACCGATGGTACTGTGCAGCTATAGTGTCATTGCTTTGCATGAGCATTCTTACCATGGATGAGAATGTGCACCGGCATTGGGAACGTGTCACTTGGACGACTGACTGGCATCCCTAACGAGGGATGTGTGACAGGAGTAGTAGTGGCCACGTCAGCATAAAGGTCTAGTTGCATGAGTTGAAGGGTAGAGGATGATGTTATAAAGTATGGATGATCGTAAATTGTGAGTGATGCATGTTTGTGACCGTTATTGTATTATATGCTATGAATCTTTTCCACTTATGATGATAGAATTGTTTCTTATCTCCCTATTTATGTATTTTCGGTGTATGTCTACTTTGTTACGTTAGAAGACCATATGGACGACTATGTTATGGAAGAGGTGGATGGAACCCCATACGAGATGGAGATTGTTGAAGAGTTGAACGACGTTCCGTATGAAGTTGACGCTGAAAAACCACCTACTGATCCTGATAATGTAGCGTAGTAAGTTTAGGGACAATGAGTCACATAAGATGTTTTGTTTTCCGTTAGTCATAATCAAGTTGTGTAAAATAAAGGATACTTATGTGTGTATTTATGTAATATAGTTTGGTGTGTTTTATATTTGTAGAAGTTATATGATTGTTTAACTAAAGTTTTTAATTTTTACGTATTTTCAACGTTAAGTGCGCGATTAGGTAAATAAATAATTAAGGATTTAATGTAATAATACAACGGAGCACAACGGGGTGTCTCATCTACAACTTCAATTCTGCCACGCAAAGGATCAAGGCCTCCGAGCCTCCAAAATTTCAACTAAACATCACATTACGAAGCGTACGTTACAAGGAGTCCTAATACAAATTCGGAATTGAAATCCGATAACCGAAACGAAAGATAAGTCGAGTACCATCACAGACGGCATTTCAACATAAAAAGGATAGGAATTACCTCTACTATAAAAGAAAAGAGAAGTAGAACGATGAAGACGACGTTGCCACAAACGCAACGGCGAACTCAAAATCGTAACAGGACGATCGAACGAGTCGTACTCCACACCGAAAGCACACTCTCTCTATAACTTTCTCTCTTTCTCTCACTACCTCACACTCTTTGTTTTACTCTCAGCTCTGCTCTCTGCCTTCGTTTTTCACTTTGGGTGAAAGTGAACTTATGTTCACTTGCACCCTTTTAAGTTCACTTGCACCCTTTTTATTTTTGCTGACTCATGCTCCAATGCTCAAGTGTTGGAGGCAAGTAGGCCACCGAGCCATGCAACCAATCCTGAGATGCCACGTAAGCCCTGATTGACACGTGGCAGTCAACGCTGGTCCTTGTCTGATTGACCGGAATGCTTGAGCGTTGATACACCCATGCTTGAGCGTTGGGCTTACCACGCTCGACCATTGACCAGAAGTCATTTTGTCGCGTTATGGGTTCATTCGACGTCCGATTGACTTCAAATTTGAGATATAAACTCATCAAGACCTAATAAACAACCTCAAACCCTCAAAAGACCTAATCTCAATCCTAACTCCATATTTCTTGTTTCTCACTCATACGCCTTAAAGATGATAATCGGGAAAACCCTAAGTTGTTTTTACGTATCTTACTCTATATGACTACGTATTTTCCATGCGAAGGCTCCTAGACCTTAAACAACCTCTTAAATATATAATCCAAGTCTTAAACCTAATCCTCTTACGCAAGCAAAACATAAAATCACGGATCTTATATTTACTCATGCAGCACTTCAAGTATGTAAAGCCATTATAATTGTTGAATTAGTCATTTAAGTAAAAGTTTCTCGATAGATTAAGAATTTAGCATGTAACATGACAAACCAACAGCCAAAGGATCAAGTAGAAAATATATATTACATGAGCACTTTATCGAGCGCTTTGCATCCATGTCGAGATGTTGTTCTATCCATTAGAATGTCAAAGATTCATGTGTTCTCTGTTTTTCATAGATGCCAATGAGTTCGATTTTTTGCGGATTGTAGTCAATCTAGCAGCGTAATCGCCGACAGAGAAAGAGAAGACCGGATCTTGTTTAGGCGTATCCAAACCACCAACACCATACCCAAATCGCTGGCGGTTTTTACCAAAGATCCATGTGCCCCTACCCATCCTCAGACAACTCCAACATAGATAGTATGTAGAGTAATTGTTGGCTTGGTTCATAGCCCTGTAGAGAACATTCGGGAAATGGTAGCCTAAAGAGACTTTGACTCATTGGCTTTGAAACTTGGTCTTTATTCAAATAAAAAAATGACGTAGCATCACATTCGACACTTTATAAGAGGATGCCGACGATGAAGCAAGGGTAGGAGATAGTGTTGGTAAGCAGGGGTACCACAGATCCTCCAACGCCTTTCTTGCTCTGTGTCCTTCGCAGCCTGCCGCCACGCGATTTGGTCGTAGATCAAGGCTGTGCAGTCAAACGGTGTGAGGGCGACACGATTCTGCAGGTGATGGTGGTTCTCACACGATGTAAACGCAAAGAGGAATTTGGGTTTTTATTGTAAACACACATTGCAAATTTGCAACGCATAGAGGAAGACAGAGAGTCACAAGGAATTTGTGCTGAATGTAAGGAGCATAGTGTTGAAAGTAGAGAACAGGGAGGGAGCCATAGAGGAGTATGAAACGTCAGCTGTTTAGAAGAAATGAAGATATCTGAGGTGCTGAAGTGGCGAGAGTTCGCGCTTCATAATTTATATAATATATATAAATAGATTTTTCTAAAACTGTCAATGTTAAATAATTATTTGAAGATTTTTGTGCATAAAATTGTTAATAGTTTTAAGAGTTTAACTTTGATACATTGTTAATGTAAAGTTTTTTACATTCTCAATCAATCACGAATTATTTTATATGTATAAGATAGTTATTATAAGCATCTTAAACATTTTTAATGATATAACAATTTAAATCCATCTTTTGATCCCCAACACTACGGTATAAAGTTTTAATTTGCTCAATGCTTAATTTCATTATTTTTTATCTAGCATAAATAAAAATGCAGATTGAGGGACTTGCCTATCATAAAGAGAATGACATTTTTTAACTGACTAATATTAATTAACTATGAATTTGTCGCCTTTTTTAGAAGATAAACATTTTCATTGAAGAGCTTTATTTATAATTTTCTTTGTGAAACACCAATTATTGGCTTGCCAGCCAAAGGATTGAATCTGAAGGGATAATTAAATAGCATTTAAGGGGCTTGCAAAACGGACTAAAATATTGTCTTCTTTGATTTAACCAATTCATAAAATGGGTTGGGCTACGGTGCACCACCCACATTTTACACCATCCATTACACCACCCATGTGACAAATTTTGGACCAATCAAATTGCCACATAGATTGGTCAAAAATTCAAACTTTCTAGTTGTATTATACTATAGTCAAACTATATGAATACAATATATTGTAATATAATATATGTGCTCCTTGTATTTACAAATTTAACTCATATTAAAATAATATTTTTTGATTAAAAAAATTTGATTATATTGCAAAATATTATTGACAACGAACATTATTTTAATTCATATTAAAATATTATTTTACAATATAATCAGTTTTTTTCATAAAAAAACATTTTTTAATATGAGTTAAAGTTGCGAATACAAAGAGTACATATATTATACTACAATATATTGTATTCATATATTTGACTACATTAGAAATACAACTAGAAAGTTTGAAATTTTGACCAAACCCATCTGGCAATTTGATTGACCCAAAATTTGCCACATATAAGTGATGTAGTGGATGGTACAAAATATGGATGATGCACCTTAACCAAACCCTCGTAAAATCAGAATGTCACATTCTATCTTGTTCAAACATGTTTATTAAACACTGACCTAAAGATCTACAATATTTACCTATAAGATCCAACATAACTATAAATAGCTGAATTTCCTATTTATGAAGATCAAGGTTCGATCCTCGGCTGTACGTATGAAAGACTTTATTGAAAAAGACATGTACTACAGCAATCTCTATGCCTCAAAAGGAATTAGATTCTGACTATCGACCAGAAGATATCCTGATACACAAAAAATAAATCTAGAATATTTTGGAGCACATCTTTCCAAGAAGCATAAATCACAGCCCAGCCGCACCAATAGAAATGGAAGTACGAACTCAAAGTGAACTCAAAGTGAACATACACAAGATCTATATGTATATCCAAATGCATCTCTACAATGTTTTTTTTTTAAATTCATTTTCTCCATACTAATCATTGATGCTGCAAAAAACTGACCTATTAATTATAACAAAAATATGAAGGACAAAATTTAATCCAAGGGATCTTGAAAGTTGAAACTACGAAAACCCCTGCACTCTGAATCCCCCACCCCTCCGTCTATTTTGCATGGGGAACGAGGATGGTGTTGGGAAATTTGCAGTCACCAAGTCAATATTTAACTGTTTTGAATGCTAAACTGAAATATGAATTGCATCATGAGGCATCAAATGATGGCTCGCTAGAATCTTCTGAATCTGATCCATCGACCATCCTTTCAAGTGCATCCATATTGCCACCTTCAGAGACAGTATGTATCCTGAGTTTGTCAGCATCTTCGCTGAGAAAAAAGAAAGCCAAGAAACATTCTACGTGAGAAAAAGAAAACCAAGAAACATCCCATCTCAACTCATTCTGACAGTATGCTCATGTTTTTAATCCTATTTTAGTATTCTGATAGCAGCAAAAGTTTTATTCATAAAAAAATTTGCTCAAATGGACTTCTTGCATGCTACATTTATAGCGTCCTGCATCTTTAATGAGAGCATTATTTATGTGAGAACGCTGATAGAGATATCAAGTTAAGTAAGAAACTTCTAAGAAATGAAAGAATAGTCAAAAGTAAAATGCTAAGCATGGGTTCTTGGTTATTTATTTCAACATTTTTACTAGTATGAACTAAAACAGCCATAAAAACCAAGTAAATAGAGCATACTCTGTAACCCCGAAGATTTCCTTGACAATTAAGGAGCTATCCCTTGAACAGAACTCCGGCAGCTGGAACCAGAATGACAAAAGAAAAATTTAATTAAGTCATACATTGAACACCACAGACACGATTACAATTATGGACATTCGCTTTTTACCCGAAAAAACATTAGAAAAGTCCAGAGCAGCAATTACATTCTCCTAGTGTTTAAGTTAATATATACCTAAGACTATTGTTACACAGCCAGAAAAAATTGACAGAATTCAGCTAGAATTTGTTAAGATCCATGGTGGTTATTGGATAAGTCAAAGTGGGGAAGATCACTTGTCTATTCATCCAAGGGTTATGCCAACTCATTCTGGCAATAAAGTATTTTCTTAAACTGAAAGATTTTATTTTATTTTTTGTTTTGACAACACCAACAACTCTTGTCAGTGAAAACAAAGTAAAAAAGATCAGCTAGTGATGACCAATGGAATCACACATGAAAAATTGAAAAGCTGAAGTACCAGCAAATCTCATGAATGACTAGGTGGCATTGTCTCCTACTCTAAGACTTTTGAGGTACTCTATCTATATCTAGCAACTTTAAGACTTTGCACATAACCACTTCTTTTTGGCTAAAATATAAGCTATGATTGTATGGAAGTCGTGGATTTGTAGCTCTGATGACAAAGCATTATGGGCAGTATCTTGATAAAGAGGAATGTTATAATAACACAAATTAGCAACCAGATTTCTTCCTAAAACCATAAACTAAAACCATTCACTTCCAAAATTGGCTTGGTGCCATCTTTTCAGTACTTAAACATTGTTTTTTAAACAGAACACTAAATTTCTCCTGCTATATTGCACAACCATTTTTAATTTCAGTGGGTCCATAATAATTGCTAAACAAATCCTGGAACCAAAGTAAAGGTAGTAATAGTATCAAATTGTGCCAAAGTCACTTAATGGCACTGACCACTATACATATTGTATTATACATACAGAAAAAGATGAACAAAATTTGTATCAAATTGACTATTTGAGGCCACTTACCTCCGATAGATAGAAGATCTTTCCAAAAAGGGCTTGAACAGCTAGTTTTCTCTTGAAACCCTTTTCAGTATAACCTGACTTATCCATTACAATAGGGCCTAAAAACCATTTAAATGTAATTGAAGTCAGAGTATATAAATAATGTCCCGACTTCAAAAAAAACTGCATTTAATTAAATATGGGAAGAAAAATAAAATTATTTCATGCATCGAATGATAGAAAGAAATTTGGGGAAGGGGGACAGATCAGTTTGCTCTCATCAGCAGCATCCATCCTTTCTCTGACTTTCAAATGGCTATTATTGAAAATCATGATAGCTTCAAAATAGTTTTAATAGTAACAGCAAACCTAATTCACTAGAAAACAAGGGTCTGTATAACACCCCAATGCTGGCAACAAAACAACATTGTCAATAAGGTCTTGCAACTTCACATTAACAGCTATTTCAAATTTGAAGTTCAGCTCATGCTTCCTAGAACCAGATGGCAATGATATAAGAAAGAACGCAAAACAGGATGCTAAAACCACAAACAAATTACCCACAACATAATTACACTAAAGCAAGTTTATTGACGGGCCCAAGATGTGTCATAAAACATGAGATTGTAACACGAAAGGTATGATCCTTCTATAACATATAGCCTTGATCAATAAGCCTACTAAAAGGATCAATTGGTAAAGAATTCAATCTTGGCTTATTGAGCTCAAGCATCTGGTGAGGTTGGATTAAGCCATGCTTGGGTCAAGAAAATAGGATCAATTTCTTATGGAGCCAAACTGAGGTAGGCCTACCTCAACTCACTGCCACCCCTAGCTTTAGTCTGGACCATGCTTTGTGTCTAGTATAGTTGTCAAACACCATGTAATGGCTTGTACAAAGGCACAATCCTACATGTCCTTGAACAATGTCAATCCCAGGTCAGAACTTGCTTTCTAGAATTATGGTACCGTTGCATGATGGAGCATTAAGGTGATGGAATTCCCAGAGATACTACTAGAATGCCAGCTTTTATTGGCTGATTGGACCACTTGCAGAAAAAATCTCGATCCAAAAATTACTTTACCAACCTAAACATAAACCCATTTTCCAAAACACTCTTCAAGCCTTTTCATTGTGTGAGTGGATGGGCAACTGTGTGCAAGTGGATCTGTGAATGATGTCCAAGTGTGTTCTAGGCTGCTGTGTGTGGCTGTCTGGATGCTGCACCTCTGTGATTGTGTGTCGGTGCACTGGGTCTTTGTGATTGTTTGGGTGCGGGACTTGAGTTTCTTTGTTGTCTTCTGTGACCATGTTCCTCTGATTTGTTCTGCTTCCGTTTATTTGTGATTGTGTGATTTGATCACGAGCCTCTCTGACTTGTTCTGGGTTGGCTGTGAGACTGAGGCTGCTATTTAGTGGTCTGTCATTCATTCCCCTGTTTTCGCCTAATTTTTTATATTGAAAATGTCTTTTGCAGCTGCTGGGACCGTTGTGTGCTTAATGTTTTGATTTGCAACTTGTAACTTTTATTTACTTAGAAGGCCGGTACCTTCTTACAAACTCACATCCATTATGCATTTTGAATTAGAATTTATCTGAATGCGACACATACATATATATATGACAGCGAATTGGTAGCATCCTAATGTACAGGAGTTGGTTTAGGAAACTTATTTCATTTTCTTTTTTGATATGTTTCCTTTTATTTCCAGATTATTAGCTTCCTTGTTTTTTGCAATATTCTTGAATCTTAGGTCCTTATTTTAGGGAATTTATTTTAGGAAGACCTTGTATATAATCAGTACATATCAACCTAGAAATATCATTAGAGAATAGAATTTATTCTCTGTTTTTACATGTTTTCAGAGTCAGTCTATATTATTATTCCACGGCCAAATCAGCCATGGCTCGGGAAGCACCAAGATGGGTCCTCCAAGGTGTTCTCTGACCCTGAGAAAAATCTTCAATCTCCATTGTCTCATGCTTCTAGAGAACCCCATTCTCTCCAAAATAACTCAACATAAACTCAACAGGACTTATTTCCAAGAATGGTCAAAATAGTTACGACTTGTGATTTGAGGCAAAGGCAAAATTGGGCATCTCAAAGCATCAAAAAAGGCACCGAAGAAAGGAGAAGCAGTATATTCAACCTGAGAAGTGGAAAACTCCATGGATCCTAAAGTTGGAAGGACCTATTTGTTTTGCACGACAGCAAAGGAGATAGGGGAGATAGACAGGAGATGTACTCAGATCTACAAAACACAGCCTGCTTTTAAGATCAAATTAGGTTAACCATTTTGTGACTGAATATTTCAATAAGTTGACTGAGTTATGGCACAAAATGGATATGTTCTATGAGACAGATTAGCATTGAGCCAAAGATAGCCAAAAATATAAGCTGTGCTTGAGAAAGAGTGTTCGACTTCCTTCTTGGCTTGAACCATTAGATGAAGTTAGAGGTTGATTGTTGGGGACCACCGGATCAAACCTTTCTCAAATGTTAAAGAAGCATTTGCGGTGGTAGTAAGGAGGAAAGAGAGCAAAAAATGTGTCATGATGGGAAGAATTCAAGAGTCTAGTTCAGAAAACCTTCCTCAAAGTTCTGATCTTGTCTCAAATAAAAATGAGTCAATTAATACAAAGTAGCGTGAAAACCAAAAAATTCACAAGGCATGGTGTGATCACTGTCAAACATCCAAATCAAACTAAATAAACAAGATGGAAGATACATGGAAAACCAGCAATTTGGAAACCACGAAATAAAGGTGAACAAGACAGAGGCTATCATGCAGCTTCATAGGAAAGTAAAACAAGTGGATTTGTTAGGAACCTTCTTTTAGGAAGATGAAGATCCTAACTATGGAGAGAACCTCTCCTAAACCAAAACAGAAAAAAGAAAAGAGACAGGGAAAGAATGGTACAAATATACCCCAAAGGAGCACTCTCCTTTCACAACTAAGCCACTGCTCAGTTCAACAAATCAATATTTCTCTATTCATGTCATTGATTACAGATTAGCCTCTTATTTATAGACCTAACAATACCTAACAGCCAAACTTATCAAGACTAACAAACTCCTAACAGATAAAAACAACTTCTAACAAAGCTAACTGAATATCTTAATCTAATAATAGCCATTACTAACTAACTCCCTAATCTACTAACAAACCCTTATATTTATCTATATTACTTACTGGAATGGGCCCTGACAGGATATGTTCTCAAAAAGGAGCAATTTGAATTACTACATGCTCGTATTGCCCAAGTCTAAGGATCACAATCTGTGAAGCACGGACATTGTTGGCTTTTGGGGTGTCCGAGTGTCGGACATGCGTTTGACATAGACACCCATACGAACTGTCCTTGTCAGGTGTCCGATTTAAAAATTATATTCTTTTTGGCTCGGCGCCACTCGAACACTTGGTCAAAACTTCTATGTGGCTGGACACTTAAAAGGAACGTTAGGGTCCAGCCCAATAAGTTTTTTTTTTTATATATAGGCAAATGTTATTAGTTAGACGTTATGTTGCTTACCAAAAAAAAAAGTTAGATGTTATGTTACTTTTTTCTCCTTTGCCAAGATTTGAACCTTGGACCTCCTACTCCTCCAATTCCTTATACCCATAGCTCAAACCACTTGAGCTACCCCCAATAAGTAATAAAGATAAATATAAGGGTTTGTTAGTAGATTAGGATATTCATATCTTACGCAGTGATAATGCCAAAGAATATTTTTCTGCCCCTTTAAATTCTTTCATGGCATCTCATGGTATAGTTCATCAATCAAGTTGTCCTCACACACCTCACCAAAATGGTGTGGCTGAGCACAAACATCTTCATATCGTTGAAACAGCTCGTACTCTCCTGTTACATTCTAATGTTCCTGTGAAATTTTGGAGTCATGTTGTTCTCACTGCAGGTTATTTAATAAATCGAATGCCATCTTTTATCCTCAATAACCAGGTTCCTCACTCTCTTCTATATCCTCAGGCACCCCTTTATACTGTCCCCCCTCATGTTTTTGGTTCCACATGTTTTGTCCACAATGTTGCTCTAGGTCTCGACAAACTTGCTGCCCGTACCATTAAGTATATCTTTCTTGGTTATTCTCGGGTTTAAAAGGGGTACCAATGTTATTCTCCATCCAATAATCGTTCTTACATCTCTACAGATGTTACCTTTTTCGAGGGTACACCTTTCTTTGCCTCACAAGTCTTGTCGGAGTCTGTTTCTCAAGCCTTGCCTATTCCAGTCTTCGATTCTCCCATTTTAAGTCCACCTATCTCACATATACAAGAGGCTGCCCATGTCGCTCCTAAGAATCCCATGGAGCCATTTCGTCTCACTTATCACTGTCGTCCTCGTCCTACTACTCCGGAGGCTGCACCCGTTGTGGACACCACTGACTCGCCTCCTCTCCTCCGTCTCCGTCAATTCCGACCCGAGCCTACCACTAACCTTCCCATTGCACTTCTCAAAGGTAATCGTTCTTCTCGCTGTTGGTAAAACTCACAACATAAAATGAGTTGGCTATTGTTGTACAACCCACCCATTTGTTGTGAAGCGACTTCTTTCCTATGGGTAGCTCAGCTAGCTCCCATGTTTGATTGGAGAGCAAAGACTTCATCTCGTCTTTCATGGCAAGCTCCCACTTGCTAGCATTTGCGGTCTGACATGCTTCCTCATAGTTTTCGGGCTCCCCTCCATTAGTCAACAACATATAATTCATGTATTTCCTGTTAGGCACATGGGGTAGGAGGTGTTGGTGTGTCAGACTGCCCCTCGCTATTCTGTTCAGTTGATTCATCTGACTGAGAATTCTCAACTAAAGGACTTTTTGGGACATCGTCCACCTCTGCATACACAGGCCCACTCTATTATGAGCTGTTGTATCTGTGCTATGCCTATCCTTATACATTACTCTTTCGTTGAAGATCACGTCTCTACTATGGATCATCTTTTTGTTTTCATCATCCCAAAGGCGGTATCCAAACTCATCTTCACATTAACCGATGAAAGTGCACTTCTTTGATTTTGGATCAAGCTTATTCCTACCATGATCACTAATATGCACATATGCTACATAACCGAAAACTTTAAGATGTGTGTGTCTCGTCTCTTTTCCGCTCCATACCACTTATGGTATTCTGTGCTCCAATGGTACCGATGGACCTCGATTGATCACGTAAGCTGCTGTGTTGACTGCTTTTGCCTAGAATTGCTTCGGTAGGCATGACTACACATGCAAGGTTCTGGCTCTTTCAGTCAACGTTCGGTTCATACGCTCAGCTACACCACTGTGTTGAGGCATACCCGGCACGATCCTCTCCATTCTGATCCCGTGCTCATAGCAAAAATTCTTGAATCTGGTATCTTCATATTCACCACCATTGTCGGTTCTGAGCTTTTTCATCTTCAACCATGTCTCATTTTCAACCTTGGCTTTGCACATCTTAAAAGCCTCGAATACTTCAGACTTGTGTTTCAGAAAGTAGACCCATACCTTCCTAGAGTGATCATCGATAAAAGTCACGAAGTATTGTTTCCCACCAATGGATGAGACGGTCGTTGGTCCCCAAACATCAGAATAAACAAGCTCGGGTCTTTCATTCTTTGGGGTTCTTCTACTTGTCTGAAAGCTGACTTTTTTCTGCTTTCCAAGTATGCAGTCTTCACACATGTCAGTTTCCACTAACTGAAGACCTGGTAATTTACCTTTCGAATGCATAATCTTCATCCCTTTCTCACTCATATGGCTAAGTCTCTTATGCCATAGATTGGGATTTTCACTGTTTGTTGCAACTGCAATCAAATGACTTACCCCTGCTATTATAAGAGTATCACTCTTACAACCGCGAGCAATTATGATTGCACCCTTTGAAATCTTCCACTTATCGTCGTGGAAGACCGTTGTGTAGCCGTCACTGGCCAACTGTGTTAAGTCACTAAAATGTCTGATGTGCATTTCACTAAATTGGCTGCTAACCTGTCTACCCAGTGTGCAGATCAAAATAGTAAGAACTCACCTTCTCACATGTCTGCCCACTTAAATGACTACCTGTCTGAAGGAGCAGAAGTCAACCTGTCTGCTGACTAGGATTATTGAATTTCTGCAAGTGGAGTTTCAACTTGTCTTCTGATAAGTTCCTATACTTGTCTGAGGATCTTCGATGAAGAACCCAAGTATAAATAGATTTTGGAAGCTGTCCCCTCATGAAGAAGACTTTGAAGCTCTCTCTTTCTTAATCTCAAGCTTATCAAGAAAAGTCAGAAGTCATTCTCACAAGCAACCTAGGAGCTCAGAGACGAAGTCCAGTTAAAGAATGTTTCCAACATGCTTTATTCCCTAGTACTCTTGGTTATTACATGAAAAGGGAAATGTGCTATGCAAAGTACAAAAGCATTCTGCACAACTCTGATTTGGCTACTGCACGACGCATAAAGCCATGATCCTTCATGTTAGAGTACAACCAACATTTCTATTGCATTAACGGTTGCCCAGAACGACTCTATTGCATTTAATGAAGTTCTGCTTGAAGCCAACATTTGAAGGAATGTCTCTAACGGATCGTAAATGCTTGAAGGCTATAAATACAGAAGTCGTTGAAGATGAAGATATAGAGAACACACAGGAATTAAAAGAGCCATTTCTCCGCGCATTTAATTCTTCATTCTTTCAATCTGTATTCTTCAATCATTTGAAGTTATTACGCAGTCTTTCCTAAGCTTTCATTTAATTCACTCTCTGAGTGTTAGTGAAAGAACTGTCGGTTTGATTGTATTTATTACAAACAAACTTCTCAAACAAACCTGAGTGAGCCTGAAGAGGCTAGGTGAGCAAAAATTACTTGTCTTGGAGCCTGAAGAGACTAGGTGTGCAAACAATACTTGGAGTCTGTAACCTTATCAGCTATAGTGGGTAAAACTTGGTGCTGCCAAGGACTGGACGCAGCTCTTTGTGTTGAAGAGTCAACCAGGGTAAATAGTTGTGTTAATCTCTCTTCCCTTAAACTTTAGTTGCTTTAATTATATTATCTGCTTTCTAACTAAAGGGGTTTAAGTGTGAATATTGAACTTGTTTTCAAGTTGTCTGCGTGTGTGTCTTTCTGTTAAAACTTCATCAGACAGGTCACCTGTCTGTGCAGTGTTCTCTCACTTGTCTGAACCTAGCTCTTGTGTGCAAAAAGTTTTCAACTTTATTTTAAATTCTGATAAACACAATTCAACCCGCCTTCTCGATGAAGAACCTAAGTATAAATAGATTTTGGAAGTTGTCCCCTCATGAAGAAGACTTTGAAGCCCTCTCTTTCTTAATCTCACGCTAATTAAGAAAAGTCAGAAATCATTCTCACAAGCAACCTAGGAGCTCAGAGATTAAGTCTAGTTAAAGAATGTTTCCAACATGTTTTGTTCCCTAGTACTATTGGTTATTACACGAAAAGGGAAATGTGCGCTACAAAGTACAAAAGCATTCTGCACAACTCTGATTTGGCTACTGCACGATGCATAAAGCCAAGATCCTTCATGTTAAAGTACAAACAACGTTTCTATTGCATTAATGGCTGCCCAAAACGACTCTATTGCATTTAACGAAGTTCTGCTTGAAGCCAACATATGAAGGAATGTCTCTAACGGATCTTAAATGCTTGAAGGCTATAAATACAGAAGTCGTTGAAGATGAAGATATAGAAAACACAGCATTAAAAGAGCCATTACTCCGCACATTTATGTCTTCATTCTTTCAATCTGTATTCTTCAATCATCTGAAGTTATTACGCAATCTTTCCTAAGCTTACATTTAATTCACTCTCTGAGTGTTAGTGAAAGAACTGTCTGTCTGATTGTATTTATTACGAACAAACTTCTCAAACAAACCTGAGTGAGCCTGAAAAGGCTAGGTGAGCAAAGAATACTTGTCTTGGAGCCTGAAGAGGCTAGGTGTGCAAACAATACTTGGAATCTGTAACCTGATCAGTTATAGTGGATAAAACTTGGTGCTGCTAAGGACTGGACGTAACTCTGTGTTGAAGAGTGAACCAGGATAAATAGCTGTGTTAATCTCTCTTCCCTTAAACTCTTTAGTTGCTTTAATTATATTATTTGCTTTCTAACTAAAGGGGTTAAAGTGTGAATATTGAACTTGTTTTCAAGTTGTTTGTGTGTGTGTCTTTTTGTTAAAACTTCATCAGACGGGTCACATGTCTGCCCTGTCTGTGCAGTGTTCTCTCACTTGTCTGAACCTAACTCTTGTGTGCAAAAAGTTTTCAACTTTATTTTAAATTTTGATAAACACAATTCAACCCCCCTTCTCATGTTTATAGTTGTCTATTTCAAACTGGACTATCGAGATTAAGTTCTTTCTCAGGTCGGGAATATGTCTGACATTCTTTAATTCCCAAACAGACTTGTTGAGCTTAATCTTCAGTACACCTTTGCCAACAACATCACAAGATTGTTCATTGCCAAGGTAAATTTTACCAAGATTTCCGAGAACATAATTCTAGAAGAATTTTTTATGCGAAGTAGCATGAAAGGATGCTCCAAAATATAACACCCAAGATTCTTCCTTGCTCTCTAAAGAGCATATTAACGCATCATCTTCTCCTAGCGTGGAGGTAACATTTGCCTCTGCCTTCGCCTCTTGATTCTTCTGTGCACTCTTGCACTGATTTTTATAGTGTCGTCTTTCCGCAATTCCAATTCTCCGTTGGATCTCTTCACTGAGAACCAGATCACGAACATCATTAAATTTCAACTTGTTGCTTCCCAATGAGCTACTCACAGTCGTGACAGTAGCATTCCAGCTTTCTGGTAGGGAAGACAAAAGTATCAATGCTCATACTTCTTCATCAAACTCAATTCCAACCAAACTCAACTGGGTTGTGTCTGTATTGAGTTCATTGAGATGTTGCGCAGTCGATGCGCCTTCTGTCATCCGTAAATTGAACAACCTCACTGTGGTCTATTCTTTTGCAATGTTAAAAGCAACATTGCGGGATAACGTCAATCGGATAACTCTAAGGGCTTGTCTGTCAAGAAGAGTCCAATCTTCATCCTTCATGCCCTCTGGTTTCTTTTCTTGGAGAGGTTGATACATCTTTTTCTGATACAGATAATCTTCAATCTGTATTTTCCAAAAGCCAAAGTCCGCACCATCGAACTTCTTAATTTTCACCTTTCCTTTATCTGCAGCCATCGCTCCAACTTAAATCTGACTTCCTCAGGATCGTTTCTGACAATTTGTACGAACCATCGTGTTTTAGAACACCTCCGTGGATAATTTGGTGTCGCCGACCAAAGTTCACTATTCATAGTATTTACTATTTATGTGAATAATACCTTCGTCAAAAAATTGACAGAAATAATCACCAAAGCTCTTGATACCGATTGTTGGGGAAATACGCAATTTTCCTAAGCCAGATTTGTGAAAAGCGAAATAAATGTGGAATAATAAACAATTTGATAACGGGGTTCAGTCAATTATGCCTACGTCTCTGGGCTGCTGTAGATATTTTACTAAAAGGGAAATATAGAAAGTGTTTAAAACACTCATAACCTCTCACAACCCACAACCCAATTACACCCAGAAACTAAAGCTTTTATTTCTAAGCTTTTTGTATCTTTCTCTAGTTTTTTCCTCTCTTGTTGGGATTTTTTTTTCCCTTCCAAAGAGTCAACATGGGTGATGCCAAGCTGGTAAGCACACCTTTGGCTAGTCATTTTTGCCTATCCAAGGACCAGTCTCCTCAGACAGAGGAAGAAATAGAATTCATGGCTAAGATTCCATATGCTTCAGTCAATAGAAGTTTGATGTACGCGATGATCTGTACAAGACCAGACATTGGCCATCCAGTGAGAGTTGTTAGCAAGTTTATGTCAAATCCAGGCAAAGCTCATTGGGAAGCAGTTAAGTGGATTTTGAGGTATCTACGAGACACCACAAGGAAATGTTTGCACTTTGGTAAAGGAGAATTAAAAGTACAAGGATACGTAGATGCAGACTTTAGAGGTGAAGTTGATCACCGAAGAAGTACCACCGGTTACATATTCACTGTTGGAACAACTGCCGTTAGTTGGATGGCGCAGGTAAAAAGATTGTGGCTTTATCCACTACAGAAGCTGAGTATGTAGCTATTACAGAAGCCAGTAAAGAATTGATATGGCTTCAAGGATTGTTAACAGAATTGAGATTCATCCAGGGAAAAGGTGTTTTGCATAGTGATAGTCAGAGTGCAATACATCTGTCAAAGAATTCAGCATTCTATTCTAGAACAAAGCACATTGATCTTCGTTATCACTTCATCAGGTCTCTGCTTGAGGATAAGGTGCTAACATTGAAGAAGATCCAAGGAAGTAAGAATCCAGCAGACAAGTTAACAAAGGTGGTGACCATTGACAAACTGAAGTTGTGTTCAACTTCAGTTGGCCTGCTAGAATAACGGGCCAGAGAAGGCTGCTGCATTGATAGAGGTGTGAAGACAGATTGAAATCAGTATTCAAGTGGGAGATTGTTGGTAAAATTCACAACGTAAAATGAGTTGGCTATTAGTGTACAACCCACCCATTAAAAGCTTTTGTTAAGAACAAATAGAGAGAGAAAATAGGAAAAACAGCATGATTTGTTTGGCAAAACGTGTGGTAATGGGGGTAACTTTTGCATCTATAAATTGAGGCCTACGTCAGAAGAAAAAAAAAACGCCAACAAGAGAGAAAAAAACCAGAGATACAAAAAACTTAGAAATAAAAGCTTTAGTTTCTGGGTGTAATTGGGTTGTGGGTTGTGAGAGGTTATGAGTGTTTGTAAACACTTTTTATATTTCCATTTTTAGTAAAATATCTATAGCAGCCCAGAGACGTAGGCATAATTGGCCGAACTCCGTTATCAATTTGTGTGTTATTATTCCACATTTATTTCGCTTTTCACAAATCTGATTTAGGAAAATTACGTATTTTCCCAACACTCACAATCCTCATCCTATTTACAATTTTCTAAGTTATCGTTTATCTTCCTCCCATTATGTCTTTGTATTTGCTTTGTCGTCCATTTCTATTCCTAAAACTGTCCAGGAAGCACTATCTCATCCAGGATGGCGACAGGCTATGATTGATGAGATGACAGCATTGGAATCTAACCACACTTGGGCTCTTGTTCCCTCTCCTCCAAGGAAATCTACTATTGGTTGCCATTGGGTTTTTAATGTCAAATTTGGTCCCGATGGGACCGTGGATTGCTTGAAGGCTCGTCTTATGGCCAAATGATATACTCAGATTTAAGGTCGTGACTACGGTGATACATTCTCTCCTGTTGTTCGTCTCTTTTTATCCATGGTTGTTATCTCTTGTTGGCCTTTATATCAGCTGGACATTAAAAATGTCTTTTTACATGGTGAGTTGGAGGAGGAGATTTATATGGAGCAACCACCTGGGTTTATTACTCAGGGGAGTCAAGTCTTGTTTGCAAACTTCGGAATTCATTGTATGGGTTGAAATAGTCACCTCGAGCTTGGTTTGGGAGGTTTAGTAAGGTCATACAGCAGTTTGACATGATCCGTAGTGAGGTTGATCACTCTGTGTTCTAGACAATCACTGTGTAAAAAGGTCATTTATCTTGTGGTCTATGTGGATGATATTGTAATTACAGGTGATGATCATGAAGGGATCACTAGACTAAAGCAACATCTGTTTCAGTATTTCCAAACCAAAGATTTAGGCAGGTTACAATACTTCCTTGGTATTGAGGTTGCTCAATCAAAAACAGGCATTTCCATTTGTCAAAGGAGTATGCACTTGATATTTTGAAAGAGATTGGGATGCTAAATTGTAAGCCGGTGGATATTCCTATGGATCCAAATGTTTAGCTCATGCCAAATCAGGGGGAGCTGTACTCAAATCCAGATAGATATTGAAGGTTGGTGGGAAAGTTGAATTATCTCACTATGACCAGACCAGATATAGTCTTTGTTGTTAGTGTTGTAAGTCAGTTTCTTAACTCCCCTTGTGACAGTCATTGGGATGCAGTGACTCGCATTTTAAGGTATATTAAAGGATCTCCTGGAAAAGGGCTAGTATATGAGAACAGAGGTGACACAGACATTGTTGCCTATACAGATGCAGACTGGGTAGGATCTCCAAGTGATAGGAGGTCAACTTCTGGGTATTGTGTTTTCATTAAAGGTGATCACATCTCTTGGAAGAGTAAGAAGCAGAGTGTAGTTGCAAGATCGAGCGCAGGAGCAGAATATAGAGCTATGGCTCTTACAACATGTGAACTTATATGGTTAAAACATCTACTTCAAGAGTTAAAGTTTTGCAAAATGTGTTCTATGCAGCTGATTTGTGATAATCAAGCGGCCTTACACATTGCTTCTAATCCTGTTTTTCATGAATGAACTAATCATATAGAGATCGATTGTCATTTCATTCGAGACAAGATTCTTTCAAAGGATATCAGTACTTCATTTGTCAATTCTAATGATCAACTTGGAGATGTTTTAACCAAGTCTCTACAGGGCTCACGAATAACTTACATATGTAACAAGCTGGGTGCTTATGACATCTATGCACCAGCTTGAAGGGGAGTGTTAATATTGTTTGATTTAGATTTGATATAGTCTGATATTTTTTGATATAGTTGTTAGTAGGAGTTATAGTCAATCTCTAAAATCAAGGGATTTTGCATTCAATTTTGTAACTTAGGGTGCGTTTGATATGCATTAATGCACAGGATAGCACAGGACAAGCAGCATACCACGGTACAACCCCTTGAGTCACAAGACAACTTTTTATCCTGTACATCGTTTGATAGATAATGGATAGCACAAGTAAAATAATGGCAAAATAAGCATTTTGGTCCCATACGTTTATTTAATTTTTCAAATCGGTCCTATACTTTTTTTTTCAAATTGGTCCCATACGTTTTGAAACGTTTTCAAGTTGGTCCTTTATTTGACCTAACGCCGTCAGTTTTAGCTGACGTGGCTATCACACTAGGCTGACACGTGTCCCTAAAACTGACGGTGTTAGGTCAAATTTAACGAAAATGACAAACTTGAAAACGTTTCAAAACGTATGGGACCAATTTGAAAAAAAAAACATATAGGACCGATTTGAAAAATTAAATAAACGTATGAGACCAAAATACCTATTTTGCCTAAAATAATATTTATTTTACTATAATACCCTTTGTAATATATATTAATATATAATATTATTATATATTATTAATATATGCAAGTATTAGGCAATTTATTATATATTTTATTATATTTTATATTTTATATTTTATAATATATAGTACATAAGATAATATATGATTACTACCATAATAATATTATATATATATATTATTAATATGTATTATATAACGTTAACGTTCTATCAATATATATATATATATATATATAACGTTTACGTATTTGAAAAAATTAGAGAGATGTGAGGATAATTTTATCTTTTTTTGTAGTCTGTCTATCATGATTTGGTGGGGGACAAAAAGTTGGGCTTTTGTCTTATCCCTCGCTCCCTTTTTTGTCTTGTCCCCTGACCACTTTTCAAATCAAACAGGGGACAAAAAATTTTGTGTTGTCCAGTGCCCTGAATTTTTGCAAATCAAACACACCCTTATCATTCTATAAATTGAGGAGGCTGAGAAGGTTAATATCAAGCCATTCACCTATAAACTTACCTAATAATAACACTGAAATCAGTTCGTCGTGTTCTAGATTTAAAATGCAATCTAGTGTCTATTAGTAAACTGGCTAGAGATTTGAATTGTGTGGCCAAGTATAATCCTTCATATTGTGAGTTTCAAGATTTACTGTGACGAAGGATGACTTGCAATGCTAAGATGGATGACAGCTATCCTTAAGCAAAATGGACACTAAAGCAGAGTTATCAATCCCGGATGGCGGAGCATTGCGGCTGACCCTGAAAACGCTATAACCAATGTTATCGATGGCGGATGGCGGAACATAGCGGAAGGCTAAAAATCTGCCATTTCAAGCCGCCATAAAACACCATGGCCGCCATGGCGCCGCCATCCTTCACAAATTGGCCATAGCGGTTGGGCAAAAATCCACCACCGCAATCCGCCATGGCGCCGCCATGGCCGCTATTTGATAACACTGGCTATAACTGACGAGAAAAAAAAGAACGTGGGAGGGAGAAAAGAGTGGGAGGAAGAGACAATAAAAAGTAAGGGTAAAATGGAGATTTTAGTTTGTACAAGTGAGGGTAAACAAGACATTTGCAAAGATATAAAGAGCGCAAAAGTGAAAAACAGAGAATTGGTCAGTTAAAGAGGGTAAAACAGAGAATTGAACAGGTAAGGAGAGGGTAAAATAGAAAGAAAAGATAAAAAAGTGAATAGAAACCAGAAAAACCCAATATCTAAGTGTGCCAGTCGCAAAAGAGGAAGAGCCAATTGTGGGAGAGGAAGAGTCACACGTCAAACAGCAACAATGACGGTTGGGTATGGCCGGAAGAGCCTCGTCGGAGGGCACCGTGAATGGATGTTTGACCCATGAAACAAGAGCAGCCTAGGAGTGCCCACTCCACTACTTTTTGGCAGTATTTCCGCCACCATATCGGCCGCTTCCACCGCGACAAGAAAGCGCTCCGCCATGCTGCCCGAGTAGCAGACACCGGTTGCTCCGCTCTGCCCGGCCGCTATAGCACACGATTGATAGGCTTGCACTGAAGACACAAGCTTCAGCTCTAAATAGTCCATCCCCTCTTGTTTGTGTGTGAAATTATGGCATAATAGGCTTGGCTATTCTAGTTTTATATATCTAAAGAATGCCACCACGCATGACTAGACATGCGGATGGTTAACTTGATGCTGGATGAAGCACGTGTGAGTGCGTGTGAAGGGTATTGGGGTTGGGATCACCAGCCAATTTAGGAAGGCAAATCTCCATGCTGGGTTTCTAATTGGAAAAGGCATTGAAGGCGACTTTTGTAGGTGAATATTGACAGTTGCATGAAAGGAGAAAGGAGAGAGAGAAACTGATAATTGAAGATAATTTAGGGTTTAGGTGACCACAAGCTATGCAAGGCGAAAGGGAAGAAAAGAATCATATAAAGACATTGTCATAGTAGAGTTCCAGGTTTTTGGGAACTTGGCAATGGAATAGTGACAGGAGAAGGTACCGCTCTAAATGAATGAACCAACTCTCTGGAAAGCTTAAGTTGTTGGATGAAGGCACATGAGTGACCCCATAGCCCTTTAGGCTTGAAGCGTGAAATGGGGACAGCAAGGTTCGAACTTTAGACCGCTTGATATAGAAGCTCAGATACCATTTTGAAATTGTATGGTTTCGGCACGGAAGGAGGAAAAGAGAGAATGCACATGTGATACAAAATACTAACACTAACAATCCTATTTATACTAATACTAGACTTCTCATCATAATTAAATAAGGAAACAAATCAAGAAATATAATGAATAGGAAATAATTCCTAAAAGTTCATCTAAGATACTTTAAATAATGTAAGATACAATAAATATATTACAAGATATTTTCTGGATATTCTAACACTCTACATATAGCAAACTACAGGGATGTTCACAGGCAAAACATAGACAAAATTAACTATGATGAACGAAGAATAGAAAGAGTAGCCAGTCAACCATCTACACCTAATTACAATACACCCACGTTCATTGTGAGTTTTCTTGAGATTAGTGGTGGAATGTGGTCTCAGTCTTTGTCCTTCCACAATGTTAGCTCCTTGAAATCAGTGTTGTCAAAAAACCGCCATGGCGCCGCCATGGCGGAAAGCGGTGGCGGAATTTGGAGGAACCGCCATCCCGAGGCGGTGGCGTGGCGGATTCCACGTGGCGGGTCGTGGCGGCCGCATGGCGGTCATGGCGGTCACGGCGGAAATGGCGGAAATGGCGGGCTGTTTGGGTCTTTTGTAGCAAACCCAACCCATTTACCCGACCCGACCCGGCCCAAATGGCAAAAAAACCCTAAAAACGCTATCGCAGACCCTTCCCTTCCAAACAGAATCGCAGACCCTTCCCTTCCTCCCATTTCGCTCTTCTCCCACCACCGGCCACCCACTCTCCGGCGACACCCACTTTCGGCCGACCACCGTCCGCTGACCACTGACCTCCGGCGACCACCCTTGGACCGGCGACCAGTAAGAATCTCTTCCTTTCTCCTTTTTTCAGCCATTTTCGAAAATGGCAGGCGAACCACCTTCTTCTGATGCTTCAAGGGCCTCCTCCAGAGCTGATGTTGGATGGAAATACTGCTTTCCATTGCAAGAAGGAGACACAAACTCGGTTGTGTGTACTTTCTGTTCAAAAGTCATGAAGGGAGGGATCACTAGAGCCAAACAGCACTTAATGTACTTTCTGCTTTGTGTTTGTCATGTTGTTTTTATCATTTTGTTGTTATTTTGAATTATGAAGTCTTGAACTTGATGGTTTATGACATTTTGTATTTGAATTATGAGACTTATATGACATTTTCTATCAATTTAGTTTATGGTTCTTTACTTATGTTGATAGTGTTTTGGATTTTATATTTATTTCTGTAATTTTTGTTATGTATATGTATATATATATATAATTTTTTTTTGTCCGCCATGACATCCGCCATCTGGCCGCATCGCCATCCGCTATGATGTATGGCGGATTTTTGGCCGGCCGCCATAGGCAGCCATCCGCCATCGATAACACTGCTTGAAATTACCTTTTGGTTTGCATTGTGGACTTTTTGGGTCAAGTCACACATCCGGTCAAGCCCAAAGTTAAATACAAGACAATTAAGAAATATGGAATTGGCACTCAATTTCACCCATACGCAATTTAAAGCTATATATCCAAGCCTACAAGACACTTAAACCACTGGGCAGATTAGTTTATCTTTTCGGCGATAGCTCATCAACAAATCATTGTTTGGGATGAGGTGGATTGTTAGACAATGACAAATGAAAATGCAGTTAAAATAGATACATTAATGTTGCCCTTGAACTAACTCCTTTGAATTGTTAGACAATTTTTTATAAGGTACTAAGGTAGATTGTCATTGTCAAGAAAATATGAATATGCAGTCATTACATGGGCCACAAGGCCAGAGTATAGTTGAATGTCCTTGAGAATGAGACTGTTATGACAAATCACTACAAGGTGAGGGTTTGATCATTTATAAGACAGCTTGTCAAAAGAATGAAACCACCAAACCATGAAAGACACCAATATCGAACATGTTTAGAGTCCCACATCGACTAGAGGTATAACTTAAATAGTGCTTATAAGGCTTGGACAATCCTCACCTTACAAGCCGGTTTTGTGGGGTTGAGTTAGGCCCTAAGCCCAAAGTCTAAGATGGTATCAGAGCCTATCATAGATCTGTTATTGGGCCAAGATCTCTGTTATTCCACCCGCATTTGTCTACGCTTCATGTCCAGTCCTGGGCTTAGGGGGGGTGTTGAGGTCCCTGTTATTGCACCCACATTAGTCCACATTTCAGATGTTCAGTCCTGAGCGTGAGGGGGTGTGTTGAGAATCCCACATCGACTAGAGATATGACCTAAGTATTGCTTATAATGCTTGGGAAATCCTCACCTTACAAGCCGGTTTTGTGGGGTTGAGTTAGGCTCTAAGCCCAAATTCTAAGAGAACCAAATTCTAAGAGAACCATATGCTCTTTCTTCTTTGAAGTAATAAAACTTAAGGTAGAATGACACATATCCAGGCAGATAAAAAAAAACCAATCGGTCAATAGTTTTGGAAGGAAAAGACAACATGACATCAGTAGGTTAGAGTCCCTGCTGTCTAAGAGCAGAAATCATTTAGTGCCTATTTATGGCACATGTACATTTTCTTACTCCATAATCACTCAGTTCTTTCCTATTAAAAGCTACTCCAAATGCAAAATATAAGAACCCTCTTCAACAACAAATTTATAGTTAAATTCAATAAAAAACAACTCCAGGTAAAATTCAAATAACATCCTACAGAATTTGCCTCGGTTATTTTATGACCAAGTCACCTACATATTGGACTTCTTACAAGTAACATCAATTAATGGTAAGAAGCATGGAAGGCAATCAGGATAATAAAAAATAATATTTTTTGTTGGACTTCCTTCATTAAAACACCATTTGAATTAAGCCACTGGGATTAGGCTAGAGGTGAGTAGTTTGCTTAGTTTGTAGTAAGTCATAGGTTTGAACCTCCGTGCTGCCACTGTACCCAAAAACAAAAGCATTTGAATCTGACATCACGAGACCAAGATATTAACCCTTTCTGAATATACAGAGCAAGCCAGAAAAAAATAATATTGTTCACAGTTCACCAGACGACTTTTCTTGACAGCCTTGGCTAAAAGATACTATCATGCACTAGGACTACTCGAATAAATATCCTATCCAAAGTTAAGAATAAATTACCTTTGTCTTGCACAATTCGTCGAGAAATTTCATTCAGAATCTCAGCCACTTGTGAGTCAGTTAACATAGTAGCTCTCCTTAGCTGAATTAAATCAGCAACCATGTCGGGATTGAATGGTTTCTCATTCAGAGCATACCGGATATACTTGCGCAAAATTCCTTCCAAACCAAAACCTGTCTGAATATGAATTTGCAGTTGTTACATAGAATCAGATGGCACAAATGCACAGGCACAAAAAAAGTATGGTAAGCCAGCAAACAGAAAATAATTTCTCCATGAGAATTTCATCAGCCAGCAAACAGAAAGCTAAGAAATATTTGGAAAAACTTGGAATAATTGTTTACTTGGGAAAACTGCAAACCTAACTGTTTGCTTATTTACTGAATTGCACTACGTAAAAACTTGTCACGCTTAGGAAATGTAACATCGAGACATCATAAAAGTTTGTTTTTTCCCAATGGTTATACAGACAAAAACATGTAATGGGTATAGTCTGTATACTATAATGAATATTATCAAAATAAATTATTCATGGTAATTTTTTACAAGTTTGGTATTTATCTTCTTTCAGATGGATGATGGTTCTTGTTAATTTTGTAAAACTAAAATATAAAACCACAATAATGAAGCATGGATTCCAGGCACATGATAAGGCATGGCACTGGCACCCAAACACACTAAAACCTACAATAAATAGGAAAGGAGACTGTCATTACAGAGATATGTCAACCTTACACATTAATATCGGAGAGAAAACACAATGCTTATATGGCAATTCATACGCATTTGAGTATGTTGAGTTAACCACATTTGATGTGCAAGTCCAAAATACAAAGCAAAAAAAAAAGATAATAGCTTGATCATTTCAAAATTGAAACAAGAAGAAATTAGTCCATGATCAAACCTTACACATAATCCCGAAAACAGGATAAATCAACCAATCCAATGTTCTAAATATGAGACTCACTATATGAGAGTAGTGTCATACAGCCACAATTATCATGATTGTGCAGCATTTTACCATATTGTGGTTTTTTACTCTCTCATGTATGCATTTTATGTTTTATACCATATTTCATTTATGTTTAGTTGTTTATGGATGTTTCTTATACTTTACTGGTTCCAGATCTATTCTCACAAGAGATGAAGACTTTATTGTGCTGTCCGTGATTAATGCTACTATCAGTATAGGTTATTGTTGTTCTTCCCATAATTTCTTTCAGGCTAGCAGCCAATATATAATGCTATAATGCTGGTTCTCTACGGTTATTGGAGGCAAATCTAAAAATTGATTCCCAATAGAGAATGTGGCCATATGTTATTCAACAACAAACACTGACCATAAAGTTTAATGAAATGTGCGAGGCAATATGCGCCTCACCTTATTTTCAAGTTCCTTGAGAGCATCAAGCTTGACTTCATCTCTACCTTTTTGAAATAAATCATCCAGTGACTTGCATAGCATTGCATTTTTACTGACCTGAAAAAATATTTATATAAAACAGACCAAATTAATAGAAATGATAGCTGAAAACAAAAAAGAAAAGGAGGAACCACTAAGACCAACTCAACAAAATTTTCTAAAATCTCAGAAAAATTTCCTAAGAGCACATTTTAGTAAAAATAGTTGCACAGAAAATGTTACCAAGACATCAACAACAACAACCAATACTTTTCTCACTACGTGGAGTCCCCTACATTAATCAAACGACAACATAATTCATATCATAAATCATGTACACTGACAGACCAATTTTTTTTTATTAAGTCATAATTAGGGCTTCTAGCATCCAAGGGATCCCACCAGCTTAAATCCTTTAGACCAGCTATAAGACTAACCCTCCGTCGGCTGCTCGGAACAAGTAATTAACCCTTGGTTTTAACAGCCTCCCAAACAGAATTGAATGTTTACCACTAGGATTTGAACATGCGTCCATCTCCTTATGAGTTTGAGATGCTTACTGCTTGATTGGGTTATTTAAATATGAAAATGTTGGTAGTCAAACATAATTTTGTGAAAAAAATAATAAAGGGGGCAGACCAGTTTTCGGCGTTTTGCTTTGGGAGAAGTGAATTTCCTGACGGTCTTGACAAAGGCAATAACGAAGGTAAGGGCGGCGTATCCGAGAGGGATAGCGAGAATCCAAGGAAAGGAGGTGGGACCCACTCGAGGTCCAGGAATGGCTTGAGTGACCGAGCCAGTGAACTCGACCAGGTCCAAAGCCTTTTCCTGAATCCACGGCAGCTCCTCCTCCACTTCCACATCAACTTCCTTCTCTTTCGAACCAGTTTCCTTGTTGCTTGAAGCGTTGTTTGACGCCGCTGCTGCTACGCGGAATGAGAGTGAAGAAGAAGGAGGAGGAGGAAATAAGAGTGGGTTTTTTCGTGGACAAAGGATAGCAGGGAATTGCAAAGTTGTGCATTTTGTTGAGTGGAAAGGAGATAGAGGTGGCTTTCTGGGAGGGAGAATCTGGGAAGCGAGAGAGCAAGTAAAAGCCATTATTGGATTTGGTGGAATTGGAAGGGACTATGCCGCAAAAACCTCCGAGGTGGCTCAAACCTCGATGGCAATTACATAGGGTGCGTTTGGATAAACAACTTACTTAAGAGTTTATTATGAGAGCTTATGACATAAACGCTTAAAGAAAGAAAAAAGAAAGAAAGGGACATGAGATGATTCGAATAGTGAAAAATATGGAGAGGGTGTTTAGTGCATAAGCTCTTATGATAATTCCATAAGCTTCTCCCAGTGACTTATGAAAATAAGTCAAAAACCTTATAGGATGACATAAGTTATTTTTATAAGCTCTGTCAAAAGGAGCTTAAATAAGAGTTTATGTCATCAGATAAGTCAAAAGGAGCTTAAATAAGCTCTTCCAAACGCCACCATAACTTATTTCAATTTCAATTTTCGGGAAGAGTAAGATATACTAGTATAGTTATGGCATTTATTATATATTTTTTCTTAATATTTTAAATTTTTTTTAATATTAACATAATATATTAGAATATATTTAAAAATATGAATATTAATATATATTTAAGTTAAATTATTAAGTAAGCTTAAAATAACTATCTTAATAATGAATATCGTCACTTATTATTTATTAATATTATTTATTGATTGAACACTTTTTTTCTAATATTATTTTCATCTTTACTTGGTTTCAAATAAATTACTTTAGAGACCTCGTAAACATTTTAAATAATAACTGTGAAATAATAATATCTATACAAATTTAAAAAGATGTTTCATCATGGAAATAGGATAAAGAGAACATTTTTTTGAACTTAAAAATTTAAGTCTCTATTTCTAATGAAAATTGAATTTTAAGTAATAATATTGTTTTTTATGTAAAAAAATGTAACAACTTTTTTTTAGATGATAAATTAGTAAATGAATACTGTTATATAACGTGCAACCAAAAAAAGTGCTATATAATATATAGTGTATATAAATTAATTTCAAAAGCTATATTATATTATATTATATTATATATATATATATATATATATATATATATATATATATAAAACTATTATTTTAACATTTGTTTCAGATTTTATTCAATATTGATTTAATAATTTTTTTATTTAAGAAAAACACCCTTCATCTGACATCATGCCTTGCCTTGACTTTACTGATTGTACATTAACCACACGAAATGCACGAGTCGATAGTACTTTAAAATTGGTTATCATAACATCTAAATGACTAAATCAATTATTAATAGTAATTATTACTTTTTTTTATAAATCAAAAAGTGTATTGATGTTATAAAATAGTACAAAAAGTACTCAGTTAATGTACAAAGGCCACCAAACTGGTATAGCCAGCACCCATGAACCCCTTTAGTATCACTAATCTAAAAAGTCAATTCCACCAAATATTTTCTCAACCTACAATGTATAACCCCACAAATGTATATAAAAAGCTACAGGTCCACCCAAAAAACCACCAAACCTCAGTACCAATGTAGATATATTATCATCAAAGCCTCAATTACCAAAGGCAAACAGATTAAATCAGCTCCCAAATGCAAACTGAACAATGATTGCTTATATTTTGATGTATAATTAAATTCTATTTTATTGATCAGAACAAATAAGGCTGCATTTTTTTAACTGGATTTGAAGCACCAGTAGATATGTTATTAAAAAAATGAAGCCTCTAATTGAATTAAAAGAAAAAATTGAAGTCAAAATCTCTCTCCCAACACTTTTACTCCCCGTTAAAAAAAAACCCTTATTCCCTCAACATACGTAGAATTAAGTGAAAAGAAACCCTCTTTCACTTCCAGTAATGTCATCTGCCTCCTTATATAAAACCAAACATTAAAATGAAGAATAGCACACGTGGGACCACTTTAGTCTCTTCACATATTGATTACGATAGCATCCATAAATATCCTTCAGTGATGACCTTGATCATGCTTCTACATCAGAGAGGATCCAGTTAAATAATGAAAAGCAATAGAACCAATGTAAATCATAGAATATAAGGAATGTGTTAACAACAATATAGAATATAATATAATGCTGCAAAAAGATGTCTGCAAATACATGAAGGAAGCCTGCTATATGTAGATAAGCCACCTGATTGTAGTGGTAAAAGATAGTTTATTGGTTTATATAGCATTTTTGTTAAAGTCTTTAAATTTTTCATTCTCAATTTTAAAGACATGCTAAATTCATACGATTATGTTAGACTGAATTGTTTCCTAACAATGCGCGAAGACAAGGCTTGTAATCTCCTGATGTGTCCTGAGTCGCGGAATTATCAAAGGTAACATTGTTTCTCTTGAAATAGAGATCCTTGATTTCACTTAAATCCTCTGCACGAGTGATGATAACATGAATTACAAAATCATTCATAGCATGGGGTAACACCTAAATCAAGTCACGGTATACACGTTTAATAGAAGTTATTAAAAAAAACAAACTAAAATGGAGAATAGTGACTAACACAATTTCATAACTCTAGTTACCTTGGAAAAGTATCTTTGGGGATACTTAATGCAACGAATGGCAGTACGCAGTGCTCCTAGGTATTCATCAATAGGACCGGCTAATAATCCCTAAGATGATCAAAGGATACCTAAGTTTTTATGTATCATTAGTTGGGGGTTGGACAATCATAACTTCGTCTATTTTAAATTTTCAAAAGAAAGAAACATTCATACATCTGACTCATAGAAGTGGATCCTGAAATTTAAGACATTTATGCATACTTAGGAGTAGGGGCGGCAAAATGATCCATTTGTCCACCATCCATTCAGTCCATCCATGAGAAAATCCATCCATTTATAAAAAAAAATAATATGGATAGATTGGATTATTTTTTTAGTGGATGGTTTATGATCCATCCAATATTTTTTAAAATCCATTGGACCAACAATCAAAAATATAATGGATCAACTTTTATCCATTCCAAAACCAATTTATTTTTTTCATATTATTTTTCACCAAATAAAAAAAAACCTCCATTTGTAACAAAAAAAAACACTCCATCTAATTTTCTCTTTCGTTCCTTATTATTTTTTCTTCACTATTTTTTATTTTATTTATCTACATTTTTTCTTTTTTTGTTGCATTAAGTATTAACTAATTAATTGTTCTCAAGCACCAGTTGTAGTCCACGTTATCACATACATTTTATTTTTTCGTTGCTTTTTTTTTTTGCTGAGAAACTTTAAAAAAAAAGTATTAACTAATTGAAAGCACAGAAAGTCGTAACAAGTTTCGTAAAACAATGTCATGCAACGTTATGGCAAAACAACCTCTATAGATGCATATAATCAATAACTCCCATATAATAATAGAAAAATGGCCGTGATACAAAAGAGTCGTGGGATAGAGTGGAGAGAAAGTAAAGATAGAGAGAGTAGGAAAAAAGGGAGAGAGAGAGAAAGGGTAGAGAGAGGAAGAAAGAGGAGAACGAGGGTGGAATAGAGATAATATTTTATTTTTTTTACAAATTATTTTATTTTTAGAAATATTTTATGGATGGATAAAAGAGATATAAAATTCTATAATTTCTTAAAATAAATTTTAATTGATAGATTGGATAACCATCCATGAAAAGTTGTTAATGGATGAATCAAATGAATTTTATTTGATGGATCATGGATGAATTGGATTTTTTTAATAAATTTTTAATGGATTATAATGGATTAATGGATTATTTTTAATCCATCCGTTAAGATCCGAATAAAAATTTATCCGATCCATCCATTTGTCACCCTTACTTAGGAGCATAAATAAATGGAACAAACTTGGGGCCAATAGTTGATAATGAACCTAAGCATAATATTTAAACAAACAATAACATATTGTACAATTTTACTCATTTCCTACAATAAAATATAAATTTCTTTTAATATACTTCACTCATGCATAGAACTAAAACTTCACCCTATCCATCATTTCCATCTACATTTTTGTTAGTTGTACAATCACAATAATCTTTAAAAAATACTTAATACCAGATTCAACTCATAATCTTCATGACTCTATGATAGCACAGGAATTTCTAATATTTGTGATGTGTGTTTCTTCTCCTTATATTCTGTTTGGAGAATAGAGTATATGAACTTATATTACCTTGGTAATTGTGGTGCCATATATGTTTCTACAGGCATTGAAAGTCACACATAGCTGCTTCTTGCTTCTTGTGCTTAAAATTCTAATGATTTCATCATCCTTAAAGGCCTTGTTTTCAATTGTTTTACTAAGAATATTTGCTTTTGAACGAATCTTACTCTCATCAAACTCATCTCCCTTATACCTGTAGGTACTTATAACTGCAACAAACAGCTACATGAAAAATTGCTAATTATTTATTATTCTTATTCCTAAATAAATTGAAATAATTTGTTTCAAGAAACAAAAGCACATGATAGCAAAAGAATACTTTATGCCACACACATATATATATATATAGAGAGAGAGACGTTACATCAAGGCTAAAAGTCTTAGCCCTTTTATTTAGATCAATTATACTTAATTACCCAGGGAAACATCACGTGAATGGACTTTTCATTTAAGTCAAATGCAACTTTTGTTTTCTCTAAATGAATGGAAACAAAGATGCAACCATCTCACAAACCTCAAGCAACAAAATAATAATTAATTTGCATATCGGGCACCATAGAGTAGAGGACAAAAGGAGATAATGAGATGTTCTGCAGCATTTTGTGTGATCTCTTTCCAACTAATGAAAGCAAACGGCCATCAAAATTCTACTAACCTCAGTATGAAAGTAAGCAATTTCAGGAGCCAGACCAATAGAAGTTACTGAGTACATCTAAAAGCATGTTTTAGCCAGATCATGTGCAAGCTTCAATTTTTTCAGATCTTCAAAGTTAAGCATTTGTTTTTCATTTCTTGTTCCTTTGTAAGGCCTTCAGTAGCACCCAGTGCAAGAGTACCAGCCTACCAGGTAAGAAACACACCTGAATGGGCAGCATCAAATTTTTACATCAATGTTTGCAGGTCAATGCCAACATCAAACATGTATCGAAATAACTAACACCTATAATCAATTAAAAATTTAAAATGCAACAGGAAAATATCCTTTTCTACTAATTGAATTGCTAATTTACGTTTTGTAATCAGTGTCAAATGACTCAAATCCACAACTGAAGGGAATTTATAAAAATCAAAAGTTTAACCACAAGATCGGTGCAAAAGACCCTTTTAAGAGCATAAAGTCACCATAGAAACCCATCTTACAACTCTGAAGTAATACTGCAAAAGTGAGTATCATGTACTAATCACAGTATATAGAAAGTTCAAGAAATAATGGTGCTAACTATTTATTTTGCCACCATTCTTTTGTAATATCTGCCACAGAATATAGGATCATGTTTTATTCAAATGTCATTGTTGAGTACAATTATGATGTCCTCATGCAACAAAATTAAAAATGAATATATGCTCAAGTTGTAAAAAAAACCAAAATGCTTTCCTGTAACATATAATGAAGTATAATCAGATCACCACCAAAGAATGCCAAATTGTTGGTAGCAGATGGTCCATGAACCATTACGAACACACTTCTAAATAACTTCATCAAGGCAGATTATAACACAACGAAAGTTCAAAATCACCACCACCAATCAAGGCATTTAGCAGATACACATACTCACCAAACAGAACACTTACATAATAATCTTTAAAAAAGGATGGTGAGTGGATTCATTAAGCTTCACATCATTTGAAGGAAACACAAAAAAGGTTTAATTTTTAGAACTGAAGATAGGAACATCTAAGTGGTTTTCAAGATGCAGAGCTCTCATACCCATATATACATGAACCGAACTCTTCAGATAAAGGCGGTGACAACAAATTGAGAAAGTTTAACAAGAATGATAGAGAATAAAAAATAAGGAAGCAAATAACAATTACCACATGAAGCACTTGTAAGCATTTTTCCAACCTTATATCTATATCTAAAGGCAAACTGAATAATATATCATCATGGTATTCATTAAAAAAGTAAACAGACATTCACTGACAATACAAAACTGAAGTATAGGCGTTTGTAGTGGGATCAGAAATCAATCAACAGGCAAAAAAGTATCATCACAAGAAGAATCTCTATGTCTATAATTGATTATGGGAATTACAACCATAAACCAATAAATCTATAAGCAGATATTTGTATGCGTAGAGGAATTTCCTCATATAAAGCAATTACCACACAGACAAGAAGGCATTATTTGCTTAATAAAAAGAATCAGTAATTCTCAGCCACTTCAATAGCTGGAAAAATATGAACCTTAAAAACCAAGGTTAAAAAAGGAAATAAAACCAGGAACATTGTTCTAAGCAACCAATGTCCTTGGCTCTAAACTTCTAATAGCATGTAATCTCATAATAAGGAGAATGGAGGGTGTGATAATGGTTTCATAATCCAACAATAGCTTGCAATATCTTCAATATATACTAATGAAAATTACATTTTGTTAGCAATGCAAGTTCACAGCAAAAATAAATGACATCTTATGCCCCATTTATTGATCCTAGGTATAAGCCAATGTAATTTTTCATCATACTAAGGTATGACGATTTAAACCAATAATTTGATTGCAAAATTGAGAATAAATGCTTAGGCTCTTGTGATATAGATTATAGTAACAACATTGTAAAAAGGATTAACTTCAACAAAGAATTCTGGGGATACCTTTGGATCCCTGGAATGCCACAACAAAGCCAATGATGCGAGCTTCACCACCGCAGACATCAAAGCCAAAATCACCCTCATCCCATACCAATCTCCAAACACAACCTCTTCGTGTAGATTCAAAAGAAAAAATAAATTACAGATTTTGAAGTTGGTAACTTGAACCAAGAACAAACGGAGTCAAGTGGAAGAAGAAGGCCCACATATAGTGACACATGACCCAAGCAATGAGAAGTCATTTTTTTGGAACAACCCAACACTGTTTTTGGTGAAAAGGACAAGACCAAAAACACGTGTTTCTTGATAACACGACCTTTAGAATTTCATAGTGGAAGAGGTAAAAGTTGAGCTTTTTTCCACTGAAGTTGGTAAAACTTAGTTAAAAAAATCAACCAAATGTAAAAAATAAAATAAAAAATATAACGTATACACTCACAGTCCAGACACAATTTTAAGAAAGCTCATGAGGGTGGGGCAGAGAGGCTAACAGGAACATACCCCTTTCTCCACCTTCTTATTCATCTTCTCTGCCATCTTAACTTGTTTATTTGGGGTCTGGCCCATCGAAGTCTGTCAAGATCGCTTTTTTATCAACCTGAACACAACAAACAAAAAAAATCATATAATCATTTTCAAAAATAAATCATATAATCATACAACCATAATTTAAGACAAAGTCACAAACATGATCATTTCAACTTGTTATTTGCACCTAAAAGCTTTTAAGCTTTTAAAATTTAAAGTGGCAGTCACAATACAAGGAACTAAAGAATAGATAGGGTAAATGTTAAAATGAAGAAAAGGAAGTGCAGTTGAAGATTCATTTTAAAACAAAAGAGTATAGCATATACTATGTCGCGATCAATATAAAAGTATAATAAAATTTTATGTAAAATACAATATCTTAAATAAACTATATTAAAAAATAAACTCATATAACTTCAAAAACATATAACAAAAAATTTTACCTATTTCAAACTCCATCACTTCAGTAATATCAGGATTCAACAGCGGCCTACAATAGCCCGTGACAGTTGCTGCAAAATACATTGACAATAAGCAATATAAAATATTCAAATCAAATACAATAAATTAATTCAAATGCTTAATGCTTATAAATAATGGGAAACTGTTAGACCCCCTATTAAGAAAGTTTATGAGAGGAGGAGGCCAAAACAGTCTACACAAATTGGGCCAGCCTCAAATTAGTTAGGGATAAATAGAGAGCAGAGGGAGGGAAATTAGTTAGGAAGTTAGTTGGAACTAAAATCCAAAGGAAAGGGCCAAGATCAGAAATCTTGGAGGAAACACATTGTATTCTCATTTTTTTTCTACTGTTCTTATTCGATTGTTCATACTTCTCTGATTTTGGGAACATTTCCCCAGAGAAATTCTTTCTATACAGTAATAAAGTTCTTCTAGAATCCCTAATTGTTGAACCAGTTCTATCAACTGGTATCAAAGCTCTTTAGATCTTGGGGGAAGATTCATGGTTTCGACGAGAGGAATGGAAACCAGAGTGGAGTTTCTTGAGCGCGGGTATGAGACGATCATGGCTACGCGCGAAGAACTGCAAGAACTGAGAAGAGTCGTTGATGAAGAACGACTTGAGAGAATCGAAACAAGAAGACAACTTGGAGAACTCCTCGAGACCGTGCGAGGATTGACAAGTCGCAGCGCTAGGGAAGGAAACGGAGGAGGATCTGCCAACGAATCTCAGATTCGAGATGAAAGATGGAGGAAACTAGAAGTACCGGTCTTCGATGGCAGCGATGCGTATGGGTGGACGAATAGGGTGGAACGTTACTTTGAGTTGAAGGGATTGAGTGACGAAGAGAAGCTACAAGCTGTGATGGTGGCCATGGAAGGTAATGCTTTGACTTGGTATCAGTGGTGGGAGTATTGCGCCCAGAACCCCACATGGCAACAATTTCGATCCGATGTGATTCGAAGGTTCCAGCCCTCGATGATACATAGCCCTTTTGAACTACTGTTGAGTCTCAAACAGACTGGGACAGTCGAAGAATACAGAGAGCAGTTCGAGCTATATGCAGGACCGTTGATGAAAGAAGCCCAACCAGATTATTTGAAGGGGATCTTTCTTAACGGACTCAAGGAGGTGATTAGGGCTGAGTTGAAGTTGCACAGGGCAGACACCATAGCGGAATTAATGGATTTTGCCCAGAGTATTGATGAGAAGAACTTGCTGATGAGCAGAGGGAGTCAATCGGTACCAAGAAACGTGGCTACAACAAGAAATGCAAGTAATACCAGGATGATCACATGGGAACCAGGAAACAAGAATCAAAATCAACCTGCTTCAGTGACAGGGAGTTCAGGAAACGATTCCAATAATTTGAAATCTACAGGATCCTTCAAAGGAAAGAATTTTCGAAGGCTAAGTGAAGCAGAACTCCAAGAAAGATCAAGAAGAGGTCTTTGTTTCAGATGTGATGAGAAATGGGGTCCAGGCCACACCTGTGGTAATAAACAATTGCAGACTCTGATTTTGGACGAAGAAGAAGAGGATAACAAAACGAAAGAAACAGAGGAAGATTTGATGATGAAACGATTCTGATTATCCTTGTATAGTATTACAGGATTGACCTCCAAGAAATCAATCAAGATGTTGGGCATCATAGCCGTGGTAGACAGTGACGATTTTGGTGGATTGTGGAGCCTCTCATAACTTCATCTCTGCCACCACAGTAAAAGACTGTGATTTACAGGTATCACCAACCCCTCAATACTCAGTAGAAGTAGGGGATGGAAGGAAAATTATGTGTAAAGGCATGTGTACACAGTTAATACTTTCAATACAAGGGTTAGAAATACAGCAAGACTTTTTTGTTTTCGAATTGGGAGGAGTTGATGTAGTACTTGGTATGGAATGGTTATCTAGCCTTGGGGAGATTCGGGCTAACTTCAAAGAGCTTTCACTTAAGATTCCCACCAAGGAAGGTATAAAGTTGTTGAAGGGAGAACCTGCACTAACCAGAACTAAGGCTTCTTTTAAATCAATTCTCAAGGCCCTAGCTGATCAAGGGGAGGGCTTCATTCTAGACTACCACAGTATGCAAACTGAGGCAGAGCAGGGGCACTCCATTCCTCAGTGGCTGACTTCTGTCCTTGATGATTATGCTGAGGTATTTCAGGAACCACAAGGGTTACCTCCCCCTAGGCGCCAAGACCATGCCATAGTTCTGAAGGAGGGATCCAATATCCCCAATCTCAGGCCTTATAGGTACCCCCACTACCAGAAAACTGAGATTGAAAAACTGGTAGATGATATGTTGAGTTCAGGAATCATTAGGCCAAGTGTGAGCCCTTACTCGAGCCCGATCATTTTGGTTAAAAAGAAGGATGGGGGATGGCGTTTCTGTGTAGATTACCAAGGCTCTTAACAAAATCACCATTCCGGACAAGTTCCCTATACCAATTATTGATGAGTTGTTGGATGAACTAGGAGGAGCAAGTGGTATTTTCTAAGTTAGACCTTCGATCCAGGTTATCACCAGATTCGTATGAGAGAAGAAGATATTCCAAAACGGCATTCGGACCCATGAGGGGGCACTATGAGTTTGTGGTCATGCCTTTCGGTTTGACTAATGCACCATCAACGTTCCAATCTCTTATGAATGAGATGCTGAAACCGTATTTGAGGAAGTTCACCCTAGTGTTCTTTGATGATATTCTAGTGTATAGCAAAACTGAAGAAGATCACAAGAGACACTTGCAGCCGTGCTATCCCTTCTTAAAGAACACCAATTATTTGCAAATAAGAAGAAATGCCACTTTGGACAGCAAAGAAATGGAGTATCTAGGCCACATTATCTCGGCTAAAGGTGTAGTCTGCAGACCCCAAGAAGTTGGTCAGTAATGTTAGATTGGCCCATTCCCAAGGACCTTAAGGCACTTAGAGGTTTTTTGGGACTTACTGGGTACTACTGAAGGTTTGTTAGAGACTATGGTAAGTGGCCGGACCTTTAACTCGGGTTGTTAAAGAAAGATAATTTTCTTTGGTCTATAGAAGCTCAAGGTGCCTTGAAAAATTGAAAATGTTGATGGCTGACTTGCCGATTTTGACAATCCGGATTTCTCTAAAGCTTTCACCATTGAGACAGACGCCTCGAATAAGGGTCTTGGAGCAGTTCTTCTCCAAGAGGGCAGACTGTAGCTTTCCTTAGCCAAGCTTTATCCGAGAGAGCTCGAGGCAAGATCCGTTTATGAACGAGAGTTAATGGCTATTGTGATGGCGGTGCGAGAAATGGAGGCATTATCTCATTGGGCGGGCACTTTGTCATTGTTACTGACTAGAAAAGTTTAAAGTTCCTCACAGAGCAAAGAGTTTTGGGAGAGGAGCAATTCAAGTGGACATCCAAGTTAATGGGCTTTGATTTCGAGATTCAATATAGGCCAGGAACAGAGAATAAGGCAGCAGATGCCCTTTCCAGGAAAATGACTTTTGCTGCCCTATCCACTGTCCAATTTTCAGAATTAGAAGAATGGGAAGAGGAAGTCAAGCAAGATCCAAAACTGCAGAGTATCATACAAGACTTAATCCAAGACTCACACTCTCATCCTGGCTCTTCCTTCCAGAACAGAAAACTGCTATATAAAGGGAAGCTAGTACTACCAAAATCTTCTTCCAAGATTCCTATTTTACTGAAAGAATTCCATAGTTCAGCAGTAGGGGGACACTCGGGATTCTTTAGATCTTATAAACGCATAGCTGGACTAGTTTATTGGGAAGGAATGAAAAGAGATATCCAACAATTTGTGGCTTCATGTGAGATATGCCGATTAAATAAATATCAAACATTATCACCAGCAGGTTTGCTCCAACCTCTACCTATTCCCACTCAAGTTTGGGCCGATGTGTCAATGGATTTTATTGAAGGACTTCCTAAAGCACAAGGGAAGGATGCTATTCTAGTGGTGGTAGACCGGTTCACAAGATATGCCCATTTTATCCCTCTTAGCCATCCATTCACCGCCAAGGATGTGGCGAAGTTTTCATTCTTGAAGTGGTAAAGTTACATGGATTTCCTTCTACCATTGTATCCGATAGAGACAAGGTTTTCCTAAGTCATTTCCGGAAGGAACTATTTCGATTAGGCGGCACTAAACTCAAATTCAGTTCGCATATCACCCGCAAACCGATGGGCGGATCGGAGTTGTAAATCGTTGTTTGGAGACCTACTTGCGATGCCTTACGGGGTCTAAGCCAAAACAAGTGGCCGTTGGTTGAGTTGGGCGACTCGGTTCAACACCAACTAAAACAGCTCCACCAAATTAACTCCTTTCAAAGCCCTCGTATGGAAGAGAGCCCCCACACCTACTTAAAGGTACAACCATTCCATCTTCGATTGAGGAAGTAAATAGCATGATCGAGGCCCGTGATCAATTGTTGCATGATCGAAAAACAATTTCTCAAGGCTCAAGCACGATGAAACAAGATATCTTGACCAATCTCGCAGAACAATCAATCTAGCAAGTGGGAGATTGGGTTTATTTGAAACTACAGACCATATCGCTTAAAATCTCTTGCAAAGAAAAGGAATGAGAAGTTGAGCCCTCGCTACTATGGTCCCTATCAAATCAAGCAAACAGATTGGTCCAGTTGCTTTTCGGCTATCACTCCCTCGATGAGTGCAGAATCCACCCCCTTTTTCATGCATCACATTGAAGAAAGCCATTTCTCCTTCGATCACACCTCAACCTCTTCCAAAGATACTCTCTAAGAGCTGGAACTTGAGTTTTCCCAAAGAGCAGATCCAAGCCATCCGAAACAACAACTCGCAGTACAGCTGAAGTTTTGATACAATGGCAGGATCTTCCTGACTTTGAGGCCACTTGGGAACCTTATGAAACAATTGCAACCCAGTTTCCCTCTTTTCACCTTGAGGACAAGGTGGATCTTTTGGGGGGGAGTATTGTTAGACCCCCTATTAAGAAAGTTTATGAGAGGAGGAGGCCAAAACAGTCCACACAAATTGGGCCAGCCTCAAATTAGTTAGGGATAAATAGAGAGCAGAGGGAGGGAAATTAGTTAGGAAGTTAGTTGGAACTAGAATCCAAAGGAAAGGGCCAAGATCAGAAATCTTGGAGGAAACACATTGTATTCTCATTTTTTTCTACTGTTCTTATTCAATTGTTCATACTTCTCTGATTTTGGGAACATTTCCCCAGAGAAATTCTTTCTATACAGTAATAAAGTTCTTCTAGAATCCCTAATTGTTGAACCAGTTCTATCAGAAACAAACATAATGTTGAAATTCACATAAACATACGCTTAAAGGATCTCTGTGAATTCAAAATAGTGTAAATAAAGCTTTTCAAGTAAACAAAAATATTTAAATGTTATGGTTTACAAATGTCACAACAAATAAGATTTGTAGCCCTATACTGACCATGCAATGGGGATCAAACCTTTCATTGTGGTTGCATATCCTACAATGCTTGTTGTGAATTTTCACCTAATTCAAATTAAATCAGAAGATTTTATTTAAGAATGCCATGAAAGAAACTTATCTAATGGAATACTCATAGAAAACTCTCACGATACATACTAAGAAAAGGACATTGAAGAACATACCTCTTTGCCACTGCTGTCCACCACTACACATATCAATTTTTGAAGAAGAAAAATGAAAAAGCTTTTTCAAAGTGATGTTAGAATACATGTGTGCACAATTAAAATAGCGATATTTTATTTTCTAGTAAAAAATGGGTGTCACATTACCATAAGAGGTAGACCGACAAAACATATTCAACATTCAAATTCAAATGTTTAATAAATAGTAAATACAATATCATGGCAGACAGTGCACCTTGAACCACTCATCAACAATTTCATAGTTCATAAGTTATAATTTACTCCTTTTCTTTGGGTAGAGACAACAAAACAGAAGAGAGAGAGAGAGCTGGAGGAGGAACCAGAGAAACATGGACCCGAGAAGATAACTTCATTACCATAGATCTGATTTAGACACCAATATAATGTCAGCCGAAATCAGTAGCACCATTCTGACCATTTTAACAAAATAATCCATTCAACCATGGTTCAAACATTTCAGCAAACACATGATGGACAGCAAAAGATAATATGCATAAGCAAAACACATCAAGCAAAGAGTAAGATTATAAAGGAAACAAAATTAAGGAGGAAGAAGAAGGGCATGATTTACCTAGCAGAAGAGGAAGAAGAAGTTCAGACGAAAGGAAAGATGGTGGAAACCACCATAGGCGGTGGTCGGAACCCTTACCCGCGGCTGTGACAGTGACCTAGCGAAAAACCAAACGAACCAAAGTGAGCGGGACGGTGAGCTCGAACGCGGGTCAGCTTCTTCTCTTCAAGCGTGGCCGGACGACAATTGAACAACGGCTGAACGTTGTCTGGTCTTAGAGAGAAGGAAGAGAAAACTGACGTGAAGAGGGAGAGACGAGAGAGATGAGTTCTGAAAGGAGAAGAAAGAAGAAGATAAAGAATAAAAGAAAGAAATTGTTGTAGCTTGCTACTGAAGCTACGGAGGAGAGTTTTACTGTGCATGTCAATAAGAAATTTTGCCCAAACACAGCAAGCAACCTGCAGCAGTAAATGTGACAACATTTCCTTTGTTAAAAAAAAGAATTAAATAATGTCAAAAAATCAAAAATCAAATAATATTAAAGAAAATAAAGCTGAAAAATTTGTTGGTGGGCCCATCAAAGCCGCCAAGCAGTGGCTTGTGGACAGTGAAAATGGGATCCACTTATTATGGAATTATTGATTATTGATATACGACATAATAATGGGACAAAGAGATAGTCTTACATAGGTATATACCCAACACATTGGAGGGGAGGACAGAATGTTTTTGTTTGGGTCTGTTTGTTGAAAAGCGATTTCAAGATTTATTTTATTTGAGTGGTGTAAAAAAAAAATCACTTTTAGATAATAAATTATGAAAAAATCTATGAAGTTATTTGTAATTTAATAATATTTGTTTAGAAGTTAGTTTTGTAGGGATAAACAGGGAAGGGAGTTTTGAAAATGAAAAATAATCAAATCACAACAATCTTAAGCTAGAAAAAACTAGATAGCATAAAACAGTTTTTTTCCTAAAATTTTTTTTTTATAAATTTAAGCAAAATGACAAACATGATAGATTATCTATGAAACAACTTTTAAGCTAAAAAACAGCTGAAATGGAAAAAAAAAAAATCTTTCCTAAACACACTCTAAGCATGTTTGGTTCAACTTTTTTAAGTGGATGGGAGGGGAGCAAAATCCCTCCTCGCTTAATTTTGGCTCCCCTATAATATGGGGGATTTGGAGATTTGGAGGGGAGGGGAGGGATTTTAAAATATTTTGCATACAATGACAAAAACATCCTCACTTATTTATTTTAAATAAATCATTATAATGGTGTAAAAGTAAATTGGTTTTAAAATCCCTCCCCTTCACCCCTGAACCAAACATGGAAGTGTTATTTCCCCTCCCCTCCCTACTTCCCCTCCTTTCAACCAAACACAATTTATAATTAAAATCCATCCACTCCCCCCTCCCCTCCATTAAAATCCCTCCCCTCCTTTGAACCAAACACACCCTCAGGGACATCCAACCCATCAATGACAACTCATCTAAAATGGAGCTCAATGTGTTATTATTATTATTTTAAAAATCTAGTTTGTCTTCTTCTTATCTTGAACAAAGCAAACACAACACACTCACCCCCACCACCCCCCACCCTTCTTGCTCACCGATGCCATCACCCAGCCCCATTTATTTCAGCCCACTTTTCACAATAAACATATATCTCTATCTAAAAAGAAGCGACTAAAGGCCCAATTTGGTCCCTGATAAAAACAATCAGGTCTGAAATAGTCCCTATCCAAAAAAAAACTATCCATTTAGTCCTCAAGAATGTGTTTACCGGGACATATTAGTTCATCTGTGAGTTGACCATCTTTGACCACAGGTTACTTGCTGACGTGTCAGTATCCATTCCAAAACACATACCATTTCTTTCCTTCTTCTTTCTCCAGCTTCTTCTTCTTCCAATCACTTTGATTTTACACCACCATGACCATTCAAGAAATGGTATAAGAAACATTTTCGACCCCACCTCCACCATATCAGTGCCAGAACTCGGCGCCTCTTAATATGTTTTCCTACAAAAATAATAAACAATAATAATAATCAGGTATATAGAAATGAAGCTTCCCAAGAAATAAGGCCGTGAAATTCAATAGAATACAAATCAAAGGGTATGCAAAAAACTCAACTTTAAATGGTGCCTTGTCCTTTTACCATAGGATGTTATGTGATGAGGTTAGACCCGTCGTGTATGATTTCACTTACCTGTTGCAATTGTGTGGCATGAATTTGGACCTTAAAAGAGGTAGAGAGATTCATGGGCAGCTTATAACTAATGGGTATGAGTCAGATTTGTTTGCCAAGACTGCTATTGTGAATGTGTATGCAAAATGTAGGCAGATTAATGACGCGTATAAGATGTTCGAGAGAATGCCACAGAAGGATTTGGTTACTTGGAACACGCTGGTTTCAGGGTACGCGCAGAATGGGTTCGCCAGGAGAGCTTTGCAGTTGTTTCTGGAGATGCAGGAAGCTTGCCAAAAGCCTGATTCGATCACGTTGGTTAGTGTTTTGCCGGCCGTGGCAGATATCAAGGCTTTGAGAATTGGAAAGTCTATTCATGGTTATGCAACTTTTTTACAGATGTTGGATGAACGGGTGGAACCTACAAATGTTACCATGATGGGAGCTTTACATGCTTGTGCGAATTTAGGTGATCTTGAACGAGGTAGATTTGTCCATAAATTATTGGATCAACTGAAACTTGATTTTGATGTGTCAGTTATGAACTCTTTAATTTCCATGTATTCGAAATGTAAGAAAGTTGATATTGCAGACTCAATATTTGATAATTTGAAGGAGAAAACAAATGTCACATGGAATGCGATGATATTAGGTTATGCACAAAATGGGTGTGTGAAGGAGGCTTTGGATCTATTCTGTATGATGCAGTCTCGAGACATTAAACCTGATTCCTTTACATTAGTGAGTGTGATTGCTGCTCTTGCAGAATTATCAGTTACCCGCCAGGCTAAGTGGATTCACGGACATGCTATAAGAACTTTAATGGACAAGAATGTCTTTGTTGCTACTGCTCTTGTTGACATGTATGCAAAATGCGGAGCTATACAAACTGCAAGAAAGCTTTTCAACATGATGCAAGAGCGACATGTGCTAACATGGAATGCAATGATAGATGCGTACGGGACACACGGTCTTGGAAAATAAGCTCTAGATCTCTTCAATGAAATGCAGAAGGGAGATGTTAAGCCGAATGATATAACATTTCTATCTGTTATCTCAACTTGTAGTCATTCGGGTCTCGTGGAAGAAGAAGAAGAAGAAGCTGGAGGAAGAAGAAGGAAAGAAACGGCATGCGTTTTGGAATGGATACTGAGCAAGTAACCTGCGGTCAAAGATGGTCAACTCACAGATAGACTAATCTGTCCCAGTAAACACATTCTTAAGGACTAAATGGATAATTTTTTTAGGATAGGGACTATTTCAGACCCGATTGTTTTTATCAGGGACCAAATTGGGCCTTTAGTCAAAAGAAGCTCAAATAAGATATCTCATTTGTGAAATCGTGGTTATCTTCTCTTCTCCATGGCCACCTCACTTCACTGTGTCTATCATCTCAAACTCCTCGACACTGTCGAGTCAACTCGCTCTTCCATCATCTGCAAGACTACTGTTACGAAGAAAGGATTACTGTACTCGGAATGATATATATAATATAATGATTTATGCCAAACTACTGTACACTCTTAAGTGAAACAAAACGACGCGCGACAGCGACGGAGGAGAGAGGCAAGACAGATCGAGGTGGAGACGACAAATGGGTGAATGGAAAAGACCAATGACGGTGGACCAGAACCGACGGTGAACGCAAACAGGGAAGAGGTGGTACTGGTCGGCAACGGTTCAACGGCGGCGGAGGAAAGAGAAGCGGTGTGACAGCCGGTGGTGATCTAGGTGAATCTATGGAGAGAAAGGGACAACAAAGGGAGGCTGAAATAATTTGGGCTGGGGTGGTACCAGCGTTGAGGAAGAAGGGTAGGGGAAGGTGGTGGTGACTGGTGGGTGTGGGGTATTTGCTTCCTTCAATGATGTGTTGGGTATGTGCCCATATAAGACTTTCTCTAGGACAAAAGAGCAGAATCCATAGTCTATCTATATTTATTTATATTTATTATTTATAGTCTATATAGAGGAGAATGTGAGTAGGAATCCGTTGTCCACGTGTCGTTCTCTAACAACATCCACATCAGCATCATCCTATGTGTCGATCATACCATCAAGAACTGACTCGACATACCTTTAATGGTTATTCAAAATGGAAAAATATTTTGTGCATTAATACACAAATTTTGTCATAATTTGATTTGATATTCAATTCAATGAATAGTTTTTTTAAAATAAAAGATGTGGTTTATAATTTCAGAATTTCAAAATGCATTTATAAAATCTTCTATGATGATGTCATTAATTATAAGAGATTTTAATTTAAAACGTCAACCATTCAAATCAGATACTCATGTGAAAGAATAAAAGGAAATCAATTATAAAAGGAAATAATTACACTACATTAAAATGCTCATATTTCAAATTCAAATCAAGGCAATTTGGTGAGCATCTATAATAATATGTAAGGATGGCTCTCATGTTGAATCAGTTTCATTCTCCTCCTTAGTTCTATTCAAATAATCCCTCTTGATCCCTGGAGCCAAGCGTCTCACAGTCCCTCCCTTATGCTTTAATTCTATATTTTGATAATATTTCTTCACTTTTTTTTGAACCTCCAAATAGTCGATGTTATTTGGTTTTTGTTTTAATTCTATTGCAGATTGTTGCTATTATTCTATTCATCAACACCAATTTCCGATTAAAACTGAGTTTTTCTAAATTATTATTAATTATCTTCATTTATCAAAAAAAAAAATTAGTGTTAATGAATCCATATTTTGTAATGATAAGTTTTTCGATTTGCGTTTCCTTTTCTGATTAGCTTTTCACTTTTGTGCACGTACATTATTATCGTCTCTCAAAGTAGCATTAAAACAGTCCCGTTATTTGTACACCCGGTTGGGACACCTGCACGGTGCAGTGCACTGTAGACCTATTTTTTTAAAAAAAAATTTTGCTTTTTTAAGTACTAACATTTTTTGTCAATTACGTACAAATATTTGGTTAATCACGTACAAATATCTGGTTAATTCAGTTTATTATATGGTTAATGGGTCATCCTGAAGCTTACAATAATTTTCCACAAAAAATTAACCATATAATGAACTAAATTAACCAGATATTTGCACGAGATCAACCAAATATTTACATGGTTCTGAAAATGATTGTAAGCTTCAAGATGACCCATTAACCATATAATGAACTGAATTATCCAAATATTTGCATGTGATTAACCAAATATTTACATAGTTGTAGAAAATGATTGTAAGCTTTAGGATGACCCATTAACCATATAATGAACTAAATTAACCAGATATTTAAACTTGATTAACCAAATATTTACATGGTTGTGGAAAATGATTGTATGCTTCAAGATGACACATTAACCATATAATGAACTGAATTAACCAGATATTTGCACGTGGTTAACCAAATATTTACATGGTTGCGAAAAATGATTGTATGCTTCAGGATGACCTATTAACAATATAATGAACTGAATTAACCAGATATTTACACTTGATTAACCAAATACTTATATGGTTGTGGAAAATGATTGTATGCTTCAGGATGACCCATTAATCATATAATGAACCGAATTAACCAGATATTTATACTGGATTAACCAAATATTTGCACGTAATTAACCAAAAATGTTAGTATTCAAAAAAACTTTTTTTTTTGAAAAGTCAAAATTTGTCCCAAAAAAAATTGTAGCGCTACAGTAGTGCTACAGTACCAGGTGTCGCTCCTGGATGTGCAAAAAACATTTCTGCCATTAAAAGGAGACCATCAAGAAGTCTCTCAAAGTACCATTTATGGGAGACCATCAAGAAGAATAAAAGGTTCTTAAAAAAGAATCAATTTACTTCTTCACATTTCTGTAGTAAGTCAAATTTTATGTAATACTATCTATGCTCCAATTCTGAAATATCTTTGGCACCATATAATTGTATGTACGTTGGCATCTTATTTTACAATATGCGGTATTCTCCCTCTTTATTTCTTGATCCAGACAACCTCTTTCTAACTGTTAATCGAAATCCTTAATTTAATAGATATTATTCATATCTTGATGTATTTTATTTCTTCTATTAATTTAAAAACCCAAAGCTGGATATATATATATATATATATATATATATATATATATATATATATATATATATATATATATACTTCATAGTTTTTGGAATACTGAAAAATCACTATTGAATTCGAAATCCAATAGATGAATTATACTTAATAGAAATATTATATATTTTCGAAAGTTTGAATAATTATTAATTAATGTAGAATTTCGATTTTATTGTTGCCTGATAATATTTTAAACACATTATACGTAATAGATTGAATTCGAAAAAAATAATAATCTTCAATGTCATTTATTAAGTATTTATTCTGCAAAATAATTTCTTTAAATTCTAAATAAATTCATTCACTATTTTTAAGAATGACAATTGAATACGGTCCATATTACTTATGTGTATCAATGAATGCTTTGTGATTTTTTTCCAATTAAAATTGAAAATTATAGGTAAATAATGAGTGCAATTCAAATTTGAAAATGGACTATACAATAAATTGATCTTAAAATATTACTTACAATCGTGGATTCTAATAAATGGAAAATCAGCAATTAATAGACAATTTATACTTAATAATTGAGAAATCATCCATACTTAATTTCTAAAATCTCAATTGATTGGAGAAATATTTAAGTATTCAAAATATATCATTGAATTTGAAATCAAATAGATGAATTATACTTGATAGAATTTTGATTTTTGAACAATTATTAATTAATTTAGGCTTTTGATTTTATTGTTGTCTGGTAATATTTTTAGCATATTATACCTAATAGTTTGAATTCGAAAAAATTCATCGTCAATGTTATTTATTTTGTATTTATTCTACAAAATAATTTCTTTAAATGCCAAACAGTTTTTTTCACCATTTTTAAGAATGACAACTGAATACGGTCCATATTACTTGTGTGTATCTATCAAAATATCAAAAGACACAAGTATTTATGAATAACTTGAGTGAATAATGCACTCAGCAAAAGATATATTTATAGACTTGATTTACATAGGAAATAACATGCTAAATACAATTTACAAGGTAAATAACTATGCTAGAATTAATGTGGACAGTGCATTATATCTATTCTACTTCTATACAATGAATCCAACTACTTGGGAAGAGAAGTCATAAACATTGTTATTTCCAACACTCCCCCTCAAGCTGGTGAATAGGTGTTCTCCATTCCCAGCTTGGATATAATTCGTTCAAAAAATGGGCTCCTCAACCCTTTGGTGAAAATATCTGCAAGTTGCCCTTGTGAGGGCACATATGGAGTGCAAATTAATCAACTATCGAGCTTCTCCTTAATGAAATGCCTATCAACCTCTATATGCTTAGTCTGATCATGCTGAACATGATTATGTGCTATACTGATTGCAGACTTATTATCACAATAGAGCTTCATAGGTTATTCCCATTTAATCTTCAAGTCTCCTAAAATAATTTTCAACCAAAGTAATTCACAAATGCCTTGTGCCATCGCTCGAAATTCAGCTTCAACACTAGAACGAGCTACTGTACTTTGTTTTTTTTACTTATCCAAGACACAAGATTTCCTCCAAGAAAGGTGCAATAACTTGTAGTAGATCTTCTATCAACGATCGATCCTGCATAGTCAGCATCAATGTATGGCTCTAGTGTGATATTCCCATTTCTTTTAAATACAATTCCTCTTCCTGGAGTCCCCTTGAGATACTGCAGGATCCTATGAGCTACCTGTAGATGAACCTCTCTCGGACTATGCATAAAATTGGGGAATCCTGAACTACGAGTAGCGGCTCCTCAGAGTAAGACGGGGAGTAAGAAACATGTATAAAACATAATGGCATGTAAGCAGTTAGCAAGATGAGCATACATCATAACAATAGCATGTTATCACAAGTCAACATACACAACCCATTTATATCATCTATAACAATTCAATCAATGTATGTTATGTGGTGCAACACTACTCCACTACTCCATTATGCATGTGGATCCAATCTACCTCAGGAAGTCAACTTCAGAGTTACATATTCACATTGGCCATTAAGCACCAACGCCGGCAGTTCACCAAACCATGGTGAACCCCTTGGATAGCCGATGCAGCTTACTCTCGGATGCGCCATTGTGAGTGTGCACGATTCGCCTAATTCTCGGATGAGTCACCGCGGACGGCCAGATCGCCTTACTCTCGGACGACCTCCCCTATGTTGTACATCCCCCACTAACATCTCCAATGCATGAATGCGTGAGGAACAATAACACATAATCAACAATCACCACCTCCACTTGGGTTACTCGGGTACCCAAATTTTATCATCATCAACACCTCGACCACTTGGCATCGAGGCCCTCTTGGCCACTAGGCACCAAGGTTCAGCATTAACAACACCTTGACCATGAAGCATCAAAGCCCCCTTGAGTAATAAGCACCAAGGTACAACAACGTGTGGTAAACATCTTTACCGACTTAATCATCTTTAACGTTCGTGTTTAATTATCTTTGTTAACTCTTCATTGAGTTATCTATCTTGGATTTACTTCGATTGGGATCTTATTACATCATTGGAATGGTTGGGGTGAAACACCCCTGTTTCTATCTGCGACGTTTTGTTATGGGCAGGGGAGCACGGTCGTGCTTTCCCCAGCACAGGCATGCTGACTATTGAGCATTGCCGTGCTTACTGGAGCATGGACGTACTGTTTCTAGGCAGAAGGGTTGGGAACCCTTTCTAGGCTTCCTAGGGCATTTAGAGATCAATCATATTTGAAGTTGACACAGGCAAACATAAGAAGGGGGGTTGAATTGTGTTTGTTAATAATTTTCTAAAAACAACCTCTAAAACTATTTTTGAACACAAGAAGGTTAAATCAGAAGGAAGTACAAAGAAATAGATCTTTTAAAAAGAAAGCTTTAACAAAAGCAATATCAAAACCCCTCAGTCAGTGAAAACAAATAAAGGAGTAAGAGTTTAGGGATAGAAGAATCACACGAGATATTTTATCCTGGTTCACTCTCTTCCAACCAAGAGCTACGTCCAGACCCTTCTACTTGAAGGTTTTTCTCCACTATTTTCCAAAATAGATTACCACAAAGTATTTAACACCTCTCCAGGCTTACAAGTATTTCTTTCTTACCAAGCCTCATCAGGCTCTAACTCTAACAAAGAGATTTAACTTATGATCTTCTTAACTCACTGTGTGTGAGGATATGAAAGTTTAAGATCAAATGAATATTTTCACAATATTCAAACTAAAGAATACAGACTCTTGCTTTTAAAGAAATATGAGTATGAATGATTGTTTATTGACAAAAGTTGAGCTAGCAAAACTTGTGCAGGCAAAAGTTATTCTTCAATATCTGAGGTCTTCTATTTATAGTGACCTCCTTCTTCACTTGTATTTCTTCAACGATTATTTTGAATAGTCCCGTTTAGAGATAGCATTTAATGCATGATATCCGTTGTGACTGATAGCTTGATCGTGGTAATGTTGAATAGTACTTTTGGTTATCGAGATAGCATGAAATGAAGGCTCACTGCTCTGAGTATTGCACTTGAGAACTCGTTGTTCCCCCTTTGTGTACAATCCAGCTTTTTCAACCATAAAGTTGTCATCGTACATATCGTTTTGCAGTTTCTCATTGTATGATTCTGCTTTTTGCATTTCTTTGATGGTACTATGTTTCTTTTACATCAAGGTAAAACATTAAAGCAGATAAAACAAATATGAAGAACAAAAATTATATTGAAATAAATATCATTTGAAATAAATTCAAGAGATTTGGATTGCATTTATTCATTCAAAGATGGAGCTCGTCTACTTAAAAACTCCGTCTACTTAGTTATATATGAGACTAAGTCTGTTCATTATTTTATTTTGCTCGTCTGCTGATGTGGCATATCCTCTCGTCTATCAAGTCTTTAGATTTGCTATACCTCAATGAGTTATCATAATCTCCATCTGGTGACGTGGCAGTTAGAGCTCGTCTACCTGATTATTTTATTTTTCAGTTCATTCAATTTTACCAATTACTTTCTTCTGCTGGCGTGGCAATCTAGACATGTTTACTATCAAGTCTTTGGACTTGCTGTATCCAAGAAGTTATTTTGATTTCCGTCTAGTAAGCATTTAGTGCCTAGTCTACTTAAAGAAACCAGTCTACTTAATTAAATAAAAAAATAACTTTACCAAGTAGCCCGTCTACAAGGGTGGACACATATTTTTCTCAAGGAGTCCAATGAAAACTTATCCCAAGTTTCTATTACTCATATTTAAATATTCCCGCATAACTGAAAACACATGTTAGATTTCAACTAACACTTTGCCAAGCAAATTTAATTCTTTTGTTAACATCAAAACATAGAGATTATTTAATCCAAAACTGCTTTGGTTCCAACAATCTCCCCTTTTTTGATGATGACAAAAACTAATTAAATTTGAGTAGCAAAGTCTAAGAGAGCTTATAAAGCTCCCCCTAAGACAAAGCATACAAACTGTAATAGGAAAAGCATAAGACAAAAATTCAGCAGCACATGTATATATAACTTATCAGATCAGTGCAACTACTTATCAGTTAAGTATAGTATCAGAGCTTTAAAGTCTTTATAAAACTTAAACAAGTTTCAGAGTAAATAAGATATATCATATTAAACAGTGTTAGAGCACATGGACTTAGGATATATCAGATCAATAAACAAATCATATCAAACAGTATCAGGGCAATAAAAATAGATATATCAGAGAAATATTTATATGAGCATAGCAAATCATGTCAAAGTATAAATAGAAAGAGACATGCATATGCAGACAAACGTATAAAAACTGACTTTATCAATTTAATTATGTTATCCTTTCTCCCCCTTTTTTGTCATCAGACAAAAAGGTAAAGGGAGTAGACCATCATTGTCAGTAATAATAAACAAAAGAAAGATAAAAGGTTAAGGTTAGGCTGGAGGAGGTGGTGGAGGTGGAGGGTTGAGTCTGGATTTTCTTGGAATCCATCAGGAATTCCAGCATTTTGTTGACAACTTCTAAGGTTGGAGCCATTGATGTTTGAACTTGTTGTTGGACATCCTCCTTAATTTTCTCAGTCATCTTCTCAACCTTTTCATAAACTATCTTACCAACTCTGTCATCAACTATTTTGCCAAGTATCTCTTCAAGGTTTTGTGGCAGAGCATGTTGTCTTGAGCTTTCAGCAGATTCTTGAAAGGTGCTTAATGCTCTGGAGTGTTCAGGATGATCTAAAAGGAGAACTACAGCTAGAGCTTGTGGTTGAGAGGAATGCTTTCCCGATGAGCTTTGTTTGGAAATGGACTCAGCAGTTTCTTCTTCATGACCACCTGAGCCAAAAATAGTGGCATTCATGCCAGGTCCTTCAACGACAATTTCATCTTCTAGGAGCTCAGAAGGAGCATGATTAATCACTAGAAGGGGTAAAGGGGTCACTGATACTTCCTTTGCCCATATGATGGGGTAGGAGAATTCCACATTTCAACTTGCTATGGGAAGTGTAACACCCTAGTTTTTACACCTAGGATTAATTATTTTATTTGGATGTTTATGTTTATTATGTTAGGTGGTTTAGTTTGAGTAATTAAATTACTCTCTTCAAATTATTTTATTAGGTGCGTTAGCACTGACTTATTTCAGTGAATGCACGTTTACTAGACAATAATTTACGTTATTGTCACTATTATACCAGTACAGAAAAATATTTTAAATAATATGATTAAGAGAAAAGAATTTTCATATTCTCATTCTATTTAATTTTAGAGTTAAAAATATTTTGGTTTGACATTTATCGGAGATTAAATTTTGGACTGAGTATTTTCTTAGTTGATCAGTTCAATTATTAATCTTTACTCTAACTTGAATTTCGAAAACATATCTTTATCAACCTTTATTTTTAGAATCCAAAAAGTAAAAACATGTTTATTTTAGGCCTAATATTTATCACTCATTTTGTACCTATCACAAAGTAACTAGTTTAAAAACTAAAGTTTCTCACTTTTCTCTCTCTCTTTCTCGACACTCTCTTTTTCTCTTTTCTTTCTCTGCTTCTTTCTCTTTTCTTCTTTCTTCTTCTCTTCTTCCTCCTAACTCCATCTTCTTCTTCTCTTCCCACTCCAAGCTCGTCTCCTCCCTTCTCCCTTCACAGACTCGATCGTGCGCCGCCTATGGGAGCCCATCGGTCACCGTTCGTCGCTGTAGGGGAGGGAAGACGCGCCACCTGCACGCGTTCTCCTCTGCATCCGCGCGGAGAATCATCTCCGCCGCAGTAAGCCGTCGCGGTGAGTTTTCTCAGCCACTGTTGATGGTGGTTTTGCCACCATGGGTTGTTAAATCTTTTTCCTTTCTTTCTTAAAACTTATCCCTTTGTTCTTGAATGTCACATAAAACGAAACCGCCACTGCCACCTCGCTGGAATTGCGTCCGCCGCCGCGAGGAGCACCACAGCACCACCTTCAAGTTGTCTCCAAGCTTGGGTGAGTCAAAACCCTCTCTTGTGTCTCAGATTCAAAACCCCCAAAATCTGATTTGAAACCCTAACCCTAACCCTTTGATTTCAGATTTTAATTTTGAAATTTAAGGTTATTTTATGAGATTGGGACTGTGAGTTTGTGTTTCCCTAAACCAATTTCATTATTCTGAGTTTCCCCTAAATTTTAATAAGGAGCCCTAAATCCCCAATATAATTTTATTTGAATTTGGGTATGTTTTTGTGAAATCAATTATGATTTAGTGCAATTAGGACTCTTAATGGATGATTTCCAAAGTTCTTTTTCAAGATCTTTTAATCAAAACAAAGTTTCCTAAAAGGGTATTAGGAAGCGCGAGCTTCAAACATGATTTTCTTTAAAAATAACCTTGTTTGGTAATTAGATTAAGTGTTTAGATAAAGTTAGAATGTGTGTTTGATCATGTGAAATTGATTTCTTGATTTCTGGTTGTTGCGCGTTGTTGGAATTACTCTCTGAGACATTTGGACAAGGCTATGCTTGCTTGATGGAGTAGATATGAGGTAACGTGAGCATTAGGACGAGGATCATTTACTTGTCTTCAAAGGTAAGGGGAGTTACCTAGGGATATTCAATAACTATATGCATGTGTGTAATTGAGTGCTGTGAATATTATTGTGATGTTTAGCCAATACTTGAATAACTTGTTTATTTGAACCATTGTGGTTATTACTTGGAGTTGAACATTTGTTGCTTTAAAGTGTTATGAATTATATATATGTGATTAACTGTGATATATATGAATTATATATACATGATTAACTGTGATGTTATTACTGTTGATTGAAGTTTGAAAAGCCAGATTTGAGTCTGTGCCCAATCATGATAAGGATTAAAAGCCTTAATAAGCCTTGAATAGAACTTTGAAAGTTTTGGGTTCACTTATAAAAGTTCCTTCTTTAAAGTGTTTACTTCAGAAGAATAAGACCCTTGTTTTTAGGAAAATTTTAAAGTGATTTTGAGTTGAAGGAAACTATATTTTTATGATCAAAAGTTTTGTACGAGAGAAAACCTTTTCGAACGGTGTGCTTTATGAAGGAAATACCCTTTGAAAATATTTATTATGAAGGAAAGACCCTTTGAAAATATTTATTATGAAGGAAAGACCTTTTGAAAATATTTAACTTTATTCCATCAATGAATTTCAAATACAAATGAATTTCCTAGATGTTTTAGAAAAGATTTTGCAAAGGAAAAGGATTTTCTCCCAAATAATTTTGGAAACGTTCCAGTTACTTGGATAAGTGACCGAGGTTTTGTTTTGGTTTTGATTTTCACTGAGCGAAATGTTTTACAAGTCGATAAATGAGCCTAGAACCGAGACGTCGGGATTCTAGTTTTGTATGGACACGTAGATCAAGGATCTGTGTCATGGGACGGAGTGTCCTGCAAGTTTTGTTTTATGGACTGTGTGTGTCCTAAGTTGATGTGGACAGTGTGAGTTCCATATCCGCGAGCCTAAAACTGGTGCATCGGTCTAAGGGCCTCGTGATCGAGCATTCAGACTGTGTGTCCTATGTTGAGATTAAAAGATTTGGACTGTGGGTCCTGTATTTGTTTTAAGTGAAAAGTCTTAATTAAAAGAATTAAGCATGGTCGTTAAGCTTTGTGCTTCGACAAGGAAATACTATTACGACAAAGAAAACAAAACGAGAATAAAAGTTTTTCTCATGCATTCAATGGCAATTGTGTCATGTAAATGGGCATTGAATCCAGAGTGGATCAATGTATATGGCAGACGTGTCAGGAGATGATGATCATTGAGTTCCGGAGTGGATCAATGTATCTTTTATGGACTGTGTTCCATTTAAATATTGGGCCTCTATATGTGTGAGCCAATATATAGGACTGTGTGTCCAAATTTATAGGATCAAGCGTACAATTTTATGCGTTAACTATTGCAATCTGTGTGACGCAATAGGTTATGGACAATAAATTCCATAATTCGCAGTGACCATTGTGCCTCTGTACATGTGTGAGACAATGAGTCAAACTTTGATTAATAACCCTGGTGGAACTGTGTGAGACCAGTGTGTTATGTGATTTTCTTGGGCATTGTTTTGTTCGTTTTTACAATGCGCCATGTGCGAGCCTGATCAGCTTGAAACGAAACAGAAAGTTGTGGGATCTCCGGAGATTAGGTATCAAGATATAGTTGAATATTGAAGTGCCATGCATTCTCTTTATAAAACTGATTGTTCGGGTTTGAGACCCTTTGATATAACACTGTTATGTTATGTATATGCATGATTTAAAATGCTTATATGATTATGTGATGTATGTATCATGTGTATGGTTGTTGTGTGATATATCCATTTGTCGGTATCTCACCCTTACACACATTTCAGGATTCTTCTAAGTTCGATATTGTACCCTGGGTACTTTAACACAGATGGTGCAGAGGAGTCTTTCTAAGTCACTCAGAGACTTAGATGTAGTTGCTTGATGAGGTATTGCGGAATAACTTTTAGAACGACCAGCTTAGGGTTGAGACTTAGATTATTTTGATAGTATGTACGAGTTTGGCTCAGAGAGCCTTTATTTTAAAATGGAATGTCTATAGCTCGGAGAGCATATCTTTTGAATGAAAAATCTAAGCTATTTCTTTTGGTTTTGTAAAGCTTTTGGCTATAACTATTATTTTTTTTATGTATTGATGCCTGATTGAATTTGGTGTGACTGGAATTCTGGATAGAAATTGCAAATATTTTAACAGGTGTTATTTTGTCTGGGATGTCCGAATTACAGAGGAGACTCTGTCGAAATTTTTTTAAAACTACTAGCTTGTATTTAAGTATATTATTTAAACTAAATAGGCTTGCCAAGCTATGATAGTAAGTTTGTGTGCCGATTAAGGCTTAGGTGTGGAGTCGTGAAAAATTTTTATAACGAATTTCAAACACTTATGTACTTATATAAGTTATTTTCCGAAAGCACCAGCAAATTATCTTTTAATTTTATTTCCGCACGTGTTACGTAAGTAATGCCCCAAGGGGGGGGGGGTGTTATAGAGTGGTATCAGAGCTGGTCGAGTCTTTTGGGATCTTTGGGGAATAGGTCTGTTAAGTTTTTGTTGTGTGATCTCTGGTTGGTTCTTGTTTGAATTGTTTCTGGTTGAAGCAATGTGTGAAAAACGCATAAGAATATGTTTTCTTGATGGTTTTCCAAGGGTTTTATGTCCTGGGAGACCGTAAATCTTGAATGTTACTTGGGTTCGGATATGACATTCGATTATCCTTGCGAATCGTGTCAGACATTTGAAACAAGGTGTTTATGTATAGGGTTTTTCGGGGAATGTTTCCTGGAAATGTTCTAGGTTTATGGTTAGCAGAGGACATTGATTCTTGATTGATCTAGTTTCTGGATTCGGTCAGATCTCTGTCGCTTTGTGTAGGATGTTGCCTACAAGGTTGAAACGAGTTTGACGACTCGATTCAACTGAAAGATCGGTGGTCTGAATCGTTTGTTAGACCGAGTGTTTTCCTTGTGAAGCACCCACGTTATGTGGAGGCTCGTGTCACTGTGTAGATTTCTGACAGCTAGGTAAAAGGACGGATTATGGACAAGTATTCTCTGACTTGCGTAGTTGATTTGGTAAATCAATTGCGAGGAGTTGTCATCTACTCAAAAATCGACTTAAAGACGAGGTATTACCAGATTGGAGTGATGACTTATCTAAGGCTTTGTGTCGTCAATTTAGTTTATGAAGAAAGATTAACTCTTTGCATGTTTGATCGATTGATCAAGTTGTCCGGGATCATACCCAAATTCAAGGTGGTCATACTAAGCTTGGCTAGAAAGACGTGTATGTTGGTTGGAACCAAGACGAATCGAGTGGATTTTCGATCTTGGGTGAGTGTTTCTTGATTTAAGGAACTCTTCATTGTACTCTTTGATTCTCTTGTATTTGTCAGTTGACATTTATTTCTCAAATCCTGTGATTGCATTAGATAATCACAACGGTGAAGTTTGGGTGGGTCAGATAAATTTTCTGATCTTAATTTGAAATCTGTCAAGACTCATGAATTAGTTATGCTGATTCATAAATTTCCAGTTATTCATTTCTTTGTTATGAGAAGTCGTACTCACATTTCTAAATGATCCACGATGTATTAGACATTTGAGTGAATTGATTTAACGGAATCCATTGGTCGGGATCCCTTAAAGTGTTGTTGAGAAAAGTGGTTATGACTATTTTTCTTGAGTTATAACCCAGATAATTTAGTGATAGTAGAAGTTTCTTGGTGAAACCTAGTTTCGTCACTTCTATTTTTGGTAGAGGTGAAAGTCGTCATTTTGTAAATTCTTTGTACTAAGAATAAGAATTAATCCTCTTGGGATTAGACATTATTCACTCTTTGATTATTTAAATCCTTTGGAAGATTCTTGTGGAAGAATGAACTTTATTAGATTCATGTTTGTAAATGTGTATTGATCATGCATTTTTACACCCACGAACCTGATGGAATGATCTTTTTCCATACTGGATGTTCCGATATCCTTCAAATTAATGAAATTATTTTCTATGCTAATGTGAAAGTGAAAAAAAAAATTCTTTTCTTGAGAAATCCTTTTATAATCACTGAGGTCATGTCTTATTGCGATTCGAAAGTGTTTGTTGTCATTGATCATCTTAATTCCACGTATTTTCCAAATGTTGTCGATGCGTGACCTATCTCATCAGTCATGAGTTAGATATCTCCACATCAAGATGTAAAATTGAGACCTTCCTTGTTGAGATGTTGGCATTCCTTCAATCTTTGTTATGAGTTTTCTGAAGACCTGTATGAGTCTTGTTTGAATTCAAGTGATCGTTGATCGACTGGTGAAGTTTACATCTTCTTACGAGTTAAGATCCACAAGCAGAGTTAGTGAACCGAATAATGTATCAGAAGATTGTTCAGACTTCGTGGAGTATCTTCAAGTATTGTTTCAGATGAAAAACGGAAGTTTATCAACGTGTGTCGGCTAAGTTTACTTTAAGTGTTGAAGGCTAAGTTGAGACTAAATCCAGCTGATCATCCTCCGTGGGATGGATAAGGAATGAGGTGACCTATCTTTAGCAGGTTAGTTGGGAGATAGTGTGGTATCTAAATTTTGTCATCTCTATGGTAGTACGAACCAGAGTTGATAGGAGTTTTGTTAATGTATAAGATGTGAATGGTATTATGAGAACCCTTAAGTTCAACATTATTGAGTGAGATGATTACAATGAATCTTATCGTGATCGAGGTAGATATATCATTAAAGGAATTTAGAGTAGTGATCAATATTTATGGTTAATATTGACTTAGTGAGTCCGAGGATTAACGGAAAAATATATATGGTAGTTTTCCTTAACCTGAATGGAAGTAGTAAAGAGGAGTTATTGAGTGAGACTAAGATGTTAGAAAAGTTTAAGATTTATGATTTTGAATAATTCAGGCTGAAGTGATTCCTTTTGGTTGTAGTTGCATGGAGAAGTGTAATCGTATTCTTTAAGATTGAAATGAATGACTATGATATAATTTGGAGTGGTGGAATATGTACAAAGGAAACTAATACAACAATTGTATATTTTGAGTTGAAGGTTGATATATGATGGGGTAAAAAGTTAGTGTTGAACTTGATGTTCATCGTGAGGATAAGGTGTTGAAGAAGTTTTACTAGTAGACAAATTTTGGAGGCAAGAAGTGATTAAGTTTTGATTGTGTCTTTCGAGTGTGATAAGCTATGGCGAAATGTTTATAATCTTTGAAGTCTTATTCTAGTAAATATGTAGTTGATGATCCATAGTGGAAACTGGACATTTTGAAATCTAAGATTGCCATTGGGGAGTGTCCACCTGGATTTCTTGGCTTTGTTTTGGTGCAGCTCTTAAGAGTAATGGCCTTAGAAAAACTGTTTTATAATCTCTTTTCTCGGCTGCAAATATATAAGATAAGGGCAGATAGGATACAAGCACTTCCTTGTATAAGTGATAGAGTTATGTCTTCAGATGGAGGAATTGTTAGGAGTTGTGTATTTCCTTGGACAATAGGGTAGATGTGCATGGGAAATTTCTTAAACCAGGGATACTAACGGGGCTTGAGAACCAAATTGAAAATGAGAGGCAAATGAAGGATATGAAATTGAAGTAGGCAAAAGATTCAAGTGGAATTAATAAGAGAATGGACTATGTTGGATGTGGTAAGATTCAATTTCAATAAGATTGAATTTCTTAGGTTTTTGGCGCAAAGGTTATCACGTGCAACTCAGGAATGTTACGATGTTTTGATTGGAGATTTGAAAAGTGTGAAATTGATATGACTAGAAAAGTAGATTAAGCTTAAATGGACTAAGATTATGATTGCATCTCTTGAGTAGAAGGTTAATTGATGTTATGTAAAGTTAGTGTTGGTTTTGACGTTATCTATGAAAGTTAGATATTGGAGAAAGTTTTTCCTAATGGATTTGTATTGAGAAAGTTAAATGAAGAGATTAAGCGTTGATTTTGTTCTTTGAAGTGTAATAGACTAAGATGAAATATCAAAGGTAGTGGAGAGAATGCGATAGTGAAAAGTTTCGAGGATAAATAAAATGGCATAAGAATTGATCCTGTTATAGTGTTATAGATGAAAGGAATGAAGCAATGAGAATACAAAGCAAGATTTTAGAGTTAAGGTATGATTACAACATCATGTTTAGTTTTGAGCTACGAAATTTCGAGGACGAAATTTTTTTAAGAGGGGTAGTAATGTAACACCCAAGTTTTTACACCTAGGATTAATTATTTTATTTGGATGTTTATGTTTATTATGTTAGGTGGTTTAGTTTGAGTAATTAAATTACTCTCTTCAAATTATTTTATTAGGTGCGTTAGCACTGACTTATTTCAGTGAATGCACGTTTACTAGACAATAATTTACGTCATTGTCACTATTATACCAGTACAGAAAAATATTTTAAATAATATGATTAAGAGAAAAGCATTTTCATATTCTCATTCTATTTAATTTTAGAGTTACAAATATTTTGGTTTGACATTTATCGGAGATTAAATTTTGGACTGAGTATTTTCTTAGTTGATCAGTTCAATTATTAATCTTTACTCTAACTTGAATTTCGAAAACATATCTTTATCAACCTTTATTTTTAGAATCCAAAAAGTAAAAACATGTTTATTTTAGGCCTAATATTTATCACTCATTTTGTACCTATCACTAAGTAACTAGTTTAAAAACTAAAGTTTCTCACTTTTTTCTCTCTCTCTTTCTCGACACTCTCTTTCTCTCTTTTTCTCTTTTCTTTCTCTGCTTCTTTCTCTTTTCTTCTTTCTTCTTCTCTTCTTCCTCCTAACTCCATCTTCTTCTTCACCTCCCACTCCAAGCTCGTCTCCTCCCTTCTCCCTTCACAGACTCGATCGTGCGCCGCCTATGGGAGCCCGTCGGTCGCCGTTCGTCGCCGTAGGGGAGGGAAGACGCTCCACCTGCACGCGTTCTCCTCTGCAGCCGCGCGGAGAATCATCTCCGCCGCAGTAAGCCGTCGCGGTGAGTGTTCTCAGCCGCTGTTGATGGTGGTTTTGCCACCTTGGGTTGTTAAATCTTTTTCCTTTCTTTATAAAAACTTATCCCTTTGTTCTTGAATGTCTCAGAAAACGAAACCGCCACTGCCACCTCACCGTAATCGCGTCCGCCGCCACGAGGAGCACCACAGCACCACCTTCAAGTTGTCTCCAAGCTTGGGTGAGTCAAAACCCTCTCTTGTGTCTCAGATTCAAAACCCCCAAAATCTGATTTGAAACCCTAACCCTAACCCTTTGATTTCAGATTTTAATTTTGAAATTTAAGGTTATTTTATGAGATTGGGACTGTGAGTTTGTGTTTCCCTAAACCAATTTCATTATTCTGAGTTTCCCCTAAATTTTAATAAGGAGCCCTAAATCCCCAATATAATTTTATTTGAATTTGGGTATTTTTTTGTGAAATCAATTATGATTTAGTGCAATTAGGACTCTTAATGGATGATTTCCAAAGTTCTTTTTCAAGATCTTTTAATCAAAACAAAGTTTCCTAAAAGGGTATTAGGAAGCGTGAGCTTCAAACATGATTTTCTTTAAAAATAACCTTGTTTGGTAATTAGATTAAGTGTTTAGATAAAGTTAGAATGTGTGTTTGATCATGTGAAATTGATTTCTTGATTTCTGGTTGTTGCGCGTTGTTGGAATTACTCTCTAAGACGTTTGGACACGGCTATGCTTGCTTGATGGAGTAGATATGAGGTAACGTGAGCAATAGGACGAGGATCCTTTACTTGTCTTCAAAGGTAAGGGGAGTTACCTAGGGATATTCAATAACTATATGCATGTGTGTAATTGAGTGCTGTGAATATTATTGTGATGTTTAGCCAATACTTGAATAACTTGTTTATTTGAACCATTGTGGTTATTACTTGGAGTTGAACATTTGTTGCTTTAAAGTGTTATGAATTATATATATGTGATTAACTGTGATATATATGAATTATATATACATGATTAACTGTGATGTTATTACTGTTGATTGAAGTTTGAAAAGCCAGATTTGAGTCTGTGCCCAATCATGATAAGGATTAAAAGCCTTAATAAGCCTTGAATAGAACTTTGAAAGTTTTGGGTTCACTTATAAAAGTTCCTTCTTTAAAGTGTTTACTTGAAGAATAAGACCCTTGTTTTTAGGAAAATTTTAAAGTGATTTTGAGTTGAAGGAAACTATATTTTTATGATCAAAAGTTTTGTACGAGAAAAACCTTTTGAACGGTGTGTGCTTTATGAAGGAAATACCCTTTGAAAATATTTATTATGAAGGAAAGACCCTTTGAAAATATTTATTATGAAGGAAAGACCTTTTGAAAATATTTAACTTTATTCCATCAATGAATTTCAAATACAAATGAATTTCCTAGATGTTTTAGAAAAGATTTTGCAAAGGAAAAGGATTTTCTCCCAAATAATTTTGGAAACGTTCCGGTTACTTGGATAAGTGACCGAGGTTTTGTTTTGGTTTTGATTTTCACTGAGCGAAATGTTTTACAAGTCGATAAATGAGCCTAGAACCGAGACGTCGGGATTCTAGTGTTGTATGGACACGTAGATCAAGGATTTGTGTCATGGGACGGAGTGTCCTGCAAGTTTTGTTTTATGGACTGTGTGTGTCCTAAGTTGATGTGGACAGTGTGAGTTCCATATCCGCGAGCCTAAAACTGGTGCATCGGTTTAAGGGCCTCGTGATCGAGCATTCAGACTGTGTGTCCTATGTTGAGATTAAAAGATTTGGACTGTGGGTCCTGTATTTGTTTTAAGTGAAAAGTCTTAATTAAAAGAATTAAGAATGGTCGTTAAGCTTTGTGCTTTGACAAGGAAATACTATTACGACAAAGAAAACAAAACGAGAATAAAAGTTTTTCTCATGCATTCAATGGCAATTGTGTCATGTAAATGGGCATTGAATCCAGAGTGGATCAATGTATATGGCAGACGCGTCAGGAGATGATGATCATTGAGTTCCGGAGTGGATCAATGTATCTTTTATGGACTGTGTTCCATTTAAATATTGGGCCTCTATATGTGTGAGCCAATATATAGGACTGTGTGTCCAAATTTATAGGACTGTGCGTCCAAGTTTATGCGTTAACTATTGCAATCAGTGTGACGCAATAGGTTATGGACAATAAATTCCATAATTCGCAGTGACCATTGTGCATCTGTACATGTGTGAGACAATGAGTCAAACTTTGATCAATAACCCTGGTGGAACTGTGTGAGACCAATGTGTTATGTGATTTTCTTGGGCATTGTTTTGTTCGTTTTTACAATGCGCCATGTGCGAGCCTGATCAGCTTGAAACGAAACAGAAAGTTGTGGGATCTCCGGAGATTAGGTATCAAGATATAGTTGAATATTGAAGTGCCATGCATTCTCTTTATAAAACTGATTGTTCGGGTTTGAGACCCTTTGATATAACACTGTTATGTTATGTATATGCATGATTTAAAATGCTTATATGATTATGTGATGTATGTATCATGTGTATGGTTGTTGTGTGATATATCCATTTGTCGGTATCTCACCCTTACACACATTTCAGGATTCTTCTAAGTTCGATATTGTACCCTGGGTACTTTAACACAGATGGTGCAGAGGAGTCTTTCTAAGTCACTCAGAGACTTAGATGTAGTTGCTTGATGAGGTATTGCGGAATAACTTTTCGAACGACCAGCTTATGGTTGAGACTTAGATTATTTTGATAGTATGTACGAGTTTGGCTCAGAGAGCCTTTATTTTAAAATGGAATGTCTATAGCTCGGAGAGCATATCTTTTGAATGAAAAATCTAAGCTATTTCTTTTGGTTTTGTAAAGCTTTTGGCTATAACTATTATTTTGTTTATGTATTGATGCCTGATTGAATTTGGTGTGACTGGAATTCTGGATAGAAATTGCAAATATTTTAACAGGTGTTATTTTGTCTGGGATGTCCGAATTACAGAGGAGACTCTGTCGAAATTTTTTTAAAACTACTAGCTTGTATTTAAGTATATTCTTTAAACTAAATAGGCTTGCCAAGCTATGATAGTAAGTTTGTGTGCCGATTAAGGCTTAGGTGTGGAGTCGTGAAAAAATTTTATAACCAATTTCAAACACTTATGTACTTATATAAGTTATTTTCCGAAAGCACCAGCAAATTATCTTTTAATTTTATTTCCGCACGTGTTACGTAAGTAATGCCCCAGGGGGGGGGGTGTTACAGGAAGTCCCCAAAGATCTTTGTAGATCATGTACCGGAAGTTTGAAAGACCACACTTGCCTCTGACTTTAGGAATTTCCTTTTTCTCTTCTTGGGTCAGTCCAGAGGAAGATGCTTCTCTTGTATAGTGGATGATGTGGGATTTCCAGAAGTCTGTAGCACGTTGTTCATTGATCAACCCAATAGATTCATAATGTAAATAGTAGTCCAGCATGGAGTAGTCAAAAGTTTCTTGATTCAGATTAAGCATGACTGATTCAGCTCCTGGCATAACTCTTTTGAATCTTCTATTCTTCTTGTCCTTGTCCTTGTTCAGATCAACCATCTATAGTCTTGGACAGATTCTGTAAGAATGATTCCAATTCTTGTTGCTGTATTATGTCTCAGCCATGATGGAGGGACAAAATGTGCGGCTCTATCAACTCTGAAATGATTGAATTTCCACTTCAGCATTTCATAGATGAGCTGATCCACAAAGAAATCAGAGGCCTTCCCATAGACACTGGGATGCTCGAAGGATACCCATCTTGTGTTACTGTCCAAGATTATAGGAACGTGTTTTGAAGATCTTGCTCTTCTTTCAGGGATGGTAGGAAGATTTTTCCTTAAAGGGTCTGTCTACCATTTAGGTATTACATGTCTCTCAACTCCATCAGTGAAAGGTATGAGAGGTGGATTTTTGACAAGGTTAGGGTAGATTTTTCTGGGGGGAATTTGTTTAGGGACAAGTGAGTGACTAAAGGTCCTATGTTGTTGTGCATTTGTGAAGGCATTGTTGTGATTAGTTTGCAGTTAGGATGGGGTAGATGGAAGGGTTCAACTGGTGGGTCTACTTCTTCCTCACACTCAAGTAGGGGGTACCACCTGTCAGGAATGTGTTCAAGTTCAAGTTGGTGAGTGAGAAACAGAACTCTCCATTATCTTTTTACTTTGGCCCAATCCTCAGATTTTCCATCATAAATAACAGAAATTGGGGTGAAGGGAAATAAGGTTCTTAAAGGTTTTGGGAAGGGAGCACCAGGGGAAATGCCATCATCTAGTTGATTGAACCAGGGATCATTGGCAGGCACTACAAAAAAAGGTCATTTAGCGACCGAAATAGAGGCCGATTGTAGGATCTACATGAAACACTGGTTAGAGTTGATGCTGCGACCGAAATAGAGCGTAGCAGAGATATCGGTCGCTATGGCGGTCGCTAAATAAAGGGAAGTAAAAGTCAGAAATTTATGAATTTTTAGCGATCGAAATAGCGGCCGATTTAAATGCAACGGTCAAACTTTATTTATATTAGCGACCGATTTAAAAATCTGTCGCTAAATTTATGAATTCATATTTCAAATTTTATTTATATTTGTGACCAATATTAATTCGGTCGCTAAACGACGCGTAAAAAAATAAAATAGCGCGTGTTAGCGACTGAAATTTAAATCGATCGCTAAAATTATAAATTCAAATTCCAAACTAACCATATTAGCGACCGAATTAGCGACCGAATTAATTTGGTCGCTAAAAATGAAATCCCTAAATTCGACAGAACCTCCTTCTTCCTCATTTTACTCGAAGGCATATCTCTCTCTCATTGTTTCTCTCTTCCTAGCCGTGCGCTCCGGCCACCACAAGACACCTGCTGTCACCACCGTCATCCCCTCTGCTCAGGTAAGCTCTCCTCTACTCCATCTCTCTCTCTCTCTATCTCTGTTTCTCTCGCATCTCTCTCTGTCTCACTCTGCTTCTCTCTCTCTATCTGTTTCTAAGGTCTCTCTCATCCATTCGCTTGGGGACTGGGGAGATACGTTAGCTGTCGGCGGATTCACAAAATACAGGTAACAAATTTGTTGTTGAAAACTCTGTGTGTTTTGGTTTTGCTATGTGGTTTGTGGTTGGATTTTGATGTTTAATTTTCGTTTTTACATATGTCAGATTTTAAATACTTCTTTATCATTCACAAATGTTTTCGTGTTTGTGTTTATATAAATGAATGGGAGAAGTTGTGTCTGATGTGGTCTGTGATGGTGTGAACACAGTGGTGACTGGGAGGTTTTCATGTTTGTGTTTGCAGAAATCATAAAGGAAATTCGTCAATAGGTGCTTCATTAGCATTAAGGTGTGCAATATTCCCAATGCCACTTACTAATTCAAATGACCCATGCATGCATCACTTTTCAACTTCCTGCTTTCTTTTCAAACTATATTATTGGGACTATAAAAAACTTTAAAACTGTTGCTTTAATTCATATTGCAATTATTGATGACATTTTCAAAAAACTTCCCATCTCATTAATTGCCAAAGACACCAATATAAAGATGTTTTATGCATCTGAGACCTTTTTTTTTCATCTTTTTCATGGCGAGTGTTTGATAATTAAATCAAGCGTTTTTTTAATCACCAACAATTAACACAAGTCATATTAGTCCAAATTGAAGTCTACCTGCCGCAATGCATAGTAAACAAGGAACTTTTTACAGCTCATTATCTACTTGCATCGTTATCATGATTCATGTAGAATAGTCATATTTTGTGTGCCACCGCCTAAGCCTTTCTTATCAATTAAGTTTGTTTATATTTTAATAGTTTATTATGAAGTGTTGCCTATAAAAGGCCATGGTTGTACGTTGGCAATTTGATGATGGAATGAATCAAGAATATGAGAACACAACTTTTCTTCTCTTCCTTTATAAGTGTTGTGTGAGTTTGAGAGTTAAAAGTGAGAGAGAACAATTATTCTGGGTGAGTTTTATGTGTTTGTATAAACACCGGAGTAGATTCCAGGTCTGGATGATTTCATGAATCGTGACACTTGCTTTGCTCGTCCAAAAAGCATTTGAAACAATCTTTTTTTTTAGTTTAGTTTATTATAGTTACGTTTTTGTCATTGATTAAAGCTTAAATTTTGTGTTTGGAATTTTGTTTTGAGTTCTCAGACATGCAAATATGACAAACCACAAACAAATGGAATTTGTAATTTAAGATTTAAACCCTTACCTCATCTTCCAAGAGTTAGGTTTTGGGAGAGAAAAGGTTCCTTAGTACTTTTCTCCCTTTGTTTCCTCTTCTTCTGAAATAAAGGAGATTGGGAGGAGAGTATAAGGAAGAAGGGAAGGTGCAAGTTGTTCTAAATTTGTAACCGTATATTATTGATTCTATTTATATTAATTTATGTGTTTCTAGTCTTATAAATAGTTGTACTGGATTCTGTATATATAGAATAGTGATTTGATTTGAAATGACTAATTTCATTTATGCACGATAGGTCCTTGTTGTCATATTCTTCTACTCTCTGTTGGCTCCGGCTCCTCCCCTTATCCTTACTCGGTTGTGTTTTCTCTCTCAGGTAAGTTCTCTGAACACTCAGTGTAATGTATTATGTGAATTATCGTGTTGTTTGGTAGTGGAGAGCTGAGCTCAATAGGATGTGATCTTGTCTGATTGTATGCTGATAATTTAATGTTTATGCATGTGTTTGTCAATATGTGTTGTTTGTTAGTGGAGAGCGGAGCTCAATAGGATGTGATCTTGTCTGATTTTATGCCGATAATTTAATGTTTATGCACTTGGTTGTCAATATGTTTTGTTTGTTAGTGGATAGAGGAGCTCAATAGGATGTGATCCTCGTCCGAAAGGCGGGATGCTGGTTGTGTGTTGATAATTTAGAAATTATGCATGTGTTTGACAATTAATCGCTACTTGTTAGTGGAGAGCGGAGCTCAATAGGATGTTTGCTACAATATTTAATCTAAGTTTGTATTGATTTACGCTGCAATTTATATAAGCTCAACAATGTTGCAATATTTATAGGTTAATGGTTTTATTTTCTATTAGAGTTAATAATTAATTTACGAAAGCCTTAGTTTCCTATTTGAGATTCAATATTAATGAGCATGCGTAACTTATCAAGGTATGCATGCTCATTGTATTGAATCATGAATTGTCCAAGTGGGACAGTTTGGGAAAAAACCTTTTTCACACTCGTACAATAGTCATTTCAATGTTCAAATGCCTTATATACTTGTTGAAATCTCGGTCTGATGCATTTCCTTTTGTTCTCCTGGTGCATACTTGATCGGGGTGATTCTCACCGTGCTCGAGTCGTGTACTTGGAGACCGATGGGAAATGCTGCCAAAATTTTGTCAAGTATAAGGTATTTGACTATGGGAATAACTATTAGTAGCCGAGTGTGGCAAAGGTTTCTTCTCGAATGGGATAGGTTCATACCTTGTCATAAGAACAAGATTTATGGAGTTATTGGAATGCACCGTAATATATAAGTGTTATTGTAGGATTGGTCAGGCTATTTAATTGCCAGCAATGGATATTCCGAAGAATAAAAAATGGATGTATCATAGGTTGGATCGGAATAAACGTCTTAGGGAAGAGTATAGAGTTGGAGTGGGTGAGTTTATATAGTTTGTTGTTAGCCAGGAGAGATTTATACGGCTGGGCGGTGATCAATTGAGGTGTCCTTGCAAAAGATGCAAGTGTCAATCTTTCAAAAGCGTGGATGGAGTTGTAGCCGATCTTTATGAGAAGGGCTACATGCCTGATTACTATTGGTGGAGTAACCATGGTGAAACGTTGCCTGACGTAAACCCGATTGTGGTTGAAGGTTCGTACTATGGAAGTGGTGACCGGAGGGAAGAATTGAATCCATACGAGCAGATGATAATGGATCATCTGCCGACCATCTCATCTTCGTTGTACTAGAAGAAGATGGGGGAGAAGATGGTGGAATGGGTTCCCAATACATAGAGGAGAATCCGAATCCCGGAGCTCAAAGATTCTATGATAAGCTGAGTGCTGCACGATCTCCATTGTGGGAAGGATGTCGGGAGTACACGGAGTTGTCGATGTGCATGGAATGGTTGAGTATCAAATCTGACTACAATATGCAAGAAGGTTGTTTTAATCGCCTCACCAGGTCAGTGTCCAAGGCGTTGCCAGAAGACAATCGGATGCCTACTAGTTTTTATCATGCTAAGAAGTCAGTGGAAAATTTGGGTCGTGGAGGTCGTCGTGGAGGTCGTGCTGCGAGAGTCCCTTCGTCGGCCGACCCACAGCCTTCAGATCGAGACCACCCTACCAGCACCTCTGTGGACGGGACACCTCAGGGTGATGGAGTTGCACCCCCTACCCAGCCTCATGTGGTCGGGACACAGGCTGCACCCTCATCATCCACACCTACGACGACAGGACCATCATCATCATCGGGACAGGAGAGTCGTGGTCCATCCGGCAGGAGGATTCTTCTTATTCCCAAGGGGGATAACGAGTATGCTAATTTAATTTTTTAATATATATAAAGTATCGTTAATTTCTATTTACTTGTTTTTTTTAATTTATTTATAACATTTATTAATGCTCTAATTTTGCTGCAGCTTTCTGCCCGCGAAGGGCCCTTCTGATTCGATATCGAAGATCCTGCGACGAAAGTTTGATGGTCCATGACCTACATGGAAGGCCATCCCAGAGGGCCATAGGGATCAGTTGTTTCTAGAGTTTAAGGTAACAATTTAGTAAGTTATTTAAATTAAATTTACATTATATATATGTACACACGAATTTCCTAACAACTGTAAGTTGCAGAAAGAGTATAGGTGGGACCTAGCTTTAGAGGCTCTCGTCAGGGACATATTTGAGCATAAAGGCTCACTGGTCATGAAGAATCTGACGAACAAGCTGAGGAAGGGTCAGAATAAGGGGAAGTGGGTGGATCTTGAGATCAGGAGGCAGCTGGACCAGTACTGGGCTACTGAGAAGTTTCAGGAGATCCAGGCCATAGCTCGGCATAATCGAGCTTCTGATGATGGCGCATGTGCTTCGATCGGTGGGTCTAAATCAGCCGCCGCCCACTACGACGAGCTGGTAATACATTAAACTTTTGACTTAATATACTATTTAATTAATTAGTTTTCATTTTTAATTATTCTTATGAATTTAAGATTATATTTTTCTGTGCAGAAACCACAGAAACAGCGGGCCCCCACTGCTATGGAGTTGGTGGAGAGGACGAAGAAGTTGAAGTCGGGGACATTAGACAACGACAAGGCCCATAACTATGCTGTAAGCAAAAAAATAATTTAGTGTTTACTTGTAATTTATTATAAATGATTTGTTAATATTGGATATAATTTTAACTAAATCTCTTCAACTATACTTTGTAGGTGGGCTTCAATGAGAAGAAGGACGATGCCATATCACGTGCCTCACAGTCACAAGATGAGGCTTTGACTGGTGATGGGCCTTGCTCTCCTATCTCCGTCGACGATAATGCCACTTATTTGGAGGTCGTCGGGGGCAGGAACAAGAAGGGGCACGTGTATGGCCTCGGACACCTGGGAGGCGAGTTTATCGCTTCATCATTCGGCACGCCTGCTCCTTCCTACGCCGATACCGTCCCTCAGGAGCAGTTCCACCAAATGCAGGACACCATCACGCAGCTGAACGCGGAGCTTCGGGAGAAGAGCGAGAGAGAGCAGCAGATGGCGAACCAGATTGCACAGTTGACTCAGGCACACCAAAAATGATGCAGGCGAGCATCGAGCGAGGCCGACATCAGCGGCTGTGTTGGAGCAGATGAGGATCCAGACTCGAGTTGTTCGGTGATGCTCGACGATTGTGCCACCTGCCGCCGCTCCTCGATTCCGCCGCCCGCTACCTCGATGTCGCTACTCCAGGAGGACGATCGGCTAGCGGACGTCGGTGGAGAACGACACTGAGGATGATTGGATTCCTCCATCTCCCCCTCATCATGACTGATTTTTTTCCATATTTTTTACTTTAAACGATTCTTGTACGACACTTTGGATTATTTTATATATATATATTTATTATTTCTTATGATTGTATATTTCATAAGTAATTTGGTGTGTTTTATTAGTAATTTTGCTAACGTTTAAAGAAAAAATGCTAACCAGTTTAGCGACCGAATTAGAAACCAATAATTCGGTCTCTAAACTTTATTTAACATTTACAATGTGGTATAGCGACCGAAAATATGTCGCTAATATAGGTTAACACTAACCAAAATTAGCGACCGAACTAGCAACCGATTATCGGTCGCTAAAAATGGTTACCTAAAAAATGCGACCAACCTAATAGCGACCGTTTTTTATTATTTAGCGACCGTAATTTCGGTCGCCATTTAGTGACCGAAATATTAATTCGGTCGCTAAAACCTTAGCGACCAGGTATTCAGCCACCACTATTAATCGGTCGCTAATTCGATCGCTAAATTAAATAGCGACCGAGTTACAATGTTTAGCGACTGAATATTACGGTCGCTAAACAATTGTTTTTTTGTAGTGAGGGATAATTGGTTGAAATTGTGGTCTGGATGAGGAGGCTATTTGTGAGTGAGCAGGTGAAGGTGTAAGCAAGTTTGTGATTTGGTCAGTTTGTGTTGGTTGGGGTGAAAAAGGTGTGGGAATGTATACATCATCAGTCATGTTTTGGTTGAACACTTCATTTGGAGCAGAGACAGCAATATCATCAGAACCAATAGTACCAGAGAGAGAATCACCTCTATTTTCTAAACTAGATACTAAGGCATCTACTGCTATTTGAACAGGATCACTAGCAGAGATGGTTACCTTAGAAGTCTTAGTTGTTCTGGCCTTTCTTGCAGGCTGCCTTCTGATTTGAGTTGAGACAGGCACACCGGCCTCAGCAGCAGTGACAACAGTAGAAGTTTTCTGTTTCTTCAAGATGGTACTGATAGGAACTCTGTCCTCATCAGCTTCCTCATCCTCATTGTGTGAGAAGATGACTCTTCTTTTCTTCTTAGCATGAGCATCGGTGGGTTCCCTAATAACAATGCCACCAGCTGGCCTCTTGGAGGCAGGTTTCCTTCTTTGCAATGGGTCTTCTTTCTGACATCTTTCTTTGGCTCCGCAGCCTCAGCACTATTTTGTCCCACCATTTCCTCTTTCATTTTCATAAGTTCCTCTGTTTTAGCATTAGCAGCAGCAGCATATGTGCTAAGATTCATGTTTGCTATATTCATTTTACCAATGTCTGCAGCTGACATTAGTTTTCCAATGAGAATTCTAGCTTGTTCCTCAGGATTCCTTGCAGCAAGAAATTCATGGATTCATTGAGCCTTGAATATCTTAGAAAGAAGATGAAAATAGGGAAATGCTGAGAGTCTTTTCTTGTTCAACACAGCATCTCTAAATCTTCCATACAGAATTCTTGGAAGATTGATCTTCATTTCAGTGAGAAGATGGTAGAGGCTGAATTTGTGCAGGGATGAGAGGTTGTCCTTGGGTCCAACCTTATGAAGAACCACTTTATTAAGAAGCTGATGAAGGATGTGAACAATGTCCTTCATTTCAACAGCTTTCCAAGAGTGAGTTATGACTGTGTCTTCTTTCATTGAGCAGACTTCAATGGTCTCTGAGCCGCCTAAATCAGCTTCCCATGTTTCGGTAAGGGTCAACCCTTCCTGGGCGCAGAAGATGGCATCAGCAATAGTCTTCTCAGAGACTACAATCTTCTTTCTCAACTCAGTAGAGAAGAAGTCAGTATCAGTCACTTGAACATTCCTCCAGAAATCCCTAATCAGGTTCGGAAAAATAGAGACTTTCTCTATGAAGAGTACTCCCTAACCAGCAACATTAACATACTTGCTAATGCCCAAGTTATAGTCTTGCAACACTCCAAAGTTGAAATGATGCTTAATTGCCATGTTAAGCTTGTCCATGTTGAAGGTTGAAGAAGAAGCCATTTTTGGTGAACAGAGAGCTTAGGGTTTGAAAGCAGAGAGAGAGATAGCTCGAGAGATCAGGGAAGTGTAAAGTTTTTCTCAGAGGGAAAAGATTACTTTTAAAAGATTTTTGAATCCCAAAGTTTTATCAAAGGGAAAATCTTTTGACAAGACATGTCATTATGGATAAAACGACGTTGGTATTTTGGAACTCTAAAAGGTTTTGATGGGATTGATGAAATTACTGACTCAGCAAAGAGAATAAAGGATAAATTTATCATTGAGACAAAATAAATGCATTTAAAAGTATGCTTAGATGCAGGCAGATGTGGACTCGTCTAAAATTACATAATGGACAGTAAACAATACCAGTAGACGCGACATATAGTAGACGTGCAACACATCATGCAATAGACGCACAACTTTTAATAGGTATTAGACGTGCATAATAGACGCAAGATTATCAAAACAAATTTTTCTCAAGGCTGGACGCCTAAATTAATCCATACATATCATGTTAAGATGGTTCCTAATAAAGATAAATTTGTCCTCTGCAAGAGGTTTAACAAAGATATCTGCCCATTGATGGTCAGTATCTACAAATTGAATATCAAATACACATTTTTGCACACAATCCCTAATAAAATGATGTTTAATCTCTGTGCTTTGCTCTAGAATGCAAAATTGGATTCTTAGGTAGATTTATTGCAGTAGTATTATCACACATAAGTGGAATACTACTTACAAACACATTGTAATCCTCCAATTGATGTTTGATCCAAAGAAGTTATGAGCAACAACTTGCAGCTGATATATACTCAGCTTCATCAGTTGATAAGGCAATGGTACTTTGTCTTTTGCTTGACCATGAGACAAGATTAGCTCCAATGAAGTGACATCCTCCACTAGTGCCTTTTCTTTCAATTCTATCTCCAGCAAAGTCAGCATCACAGAAACCAACTAATCTGTAATCTTCATTTTTCTTAAAGCATAAACCAAGATTAGTAGTACCTTTTAAATATCTAAAGATTCTCTTAACTGCTGATAAGTGAGCTTCTCTAGGATCAGGTTGAAATCGAGCACACAAACATACACTGAACATAATATCAGGCCTAGATGCAGTAAGATATAAAAGTGATCCTATCATAACTCTATATACCTTTTGGTCTACCTTTTTCTCTTTATCATCTTTGTTCAGTATGGAAGTGAGGTGCATAGGAGTATTCATTGGCTTACAATCATCCATCTTAAACTTCTTCAGAAGCTCTTTTGTATACTTAGTTTTGGTGGATGAGCACCTCGTCCAAGGTTTGTTTTACTTGAAGTCCAAGGAAGAATTTGAGTTGAATTGTGTTGAATTTGACACAGGCAAACACAAGGAGGGGGGGGGGGGGGGGGGGGGTTTAATTGTGTTTGTTAATAATTTTCTAAAAACAACCTCTAAACCTATTTTTGCACACCAGAAGGTTAAATCAGAAGCAAGCACAAAGAAATAGATCTTTTAAAAAGAAAGCTTTAACAAAACCAATATCAAAACCCCTATACTATTTCCCAAAATAGATTACCACCAAGTATTCAACACCTCTCCAGCCTTACAAGTATTTCTTTCTTACCAAGCCTCTTCAGGATCTAACTCTAACAAAGAGATTTAACTTATGATCTTCTTAACTTACTGTGTGTGAGGATATGAAAGTTTAAGATCAAATGAATATTTTCACAATATTCAAACTAAAGAATAAAGACTCTAGCTTTTAAAGAAATATGAGTATGAATGATTTGTTTATTGACAAAAGTTGAGCTAGCAAAACTTGTGCAGGAAAAATTTATTCTTCAGTATCTGAGGTCTTCTATTTATAGTCACCTTCTTCACTTGTATTTCTTCAACGGTTATTTTGAATAGTCCCGTTTAGAGATAGCATTTAATGCATGATATCCGTTGTGACTGATAGCTTGATCGTGGCAATGCTTAATAGTACTCTTGGTTATCGAGATAGCATGAAATGGAGGCTCACTACTCTGAGTATTGCAGCTTGAGAACTTGTTGTTTCTCCTTTGTGTACAATCTAGCTTTTTCAGCCATAAAGTTGTCATCTTACAGATCGTTTTGCACTTTCTCATTGTACGATTATGCTTTTTGTATTTCTTTGATGGTACTATGTTTCTTTTACATCAAGGTAAAACATTAAAGCAGGTAAAACAAATGTGAAGAACAAAAATTCTATTGAAACAAATATCAATCATTTGAAATAAATCAAGAGATTCGGATTGCATTTATTCATTCAAAGATGGAGCTCGTATACTTATAAACTCCGTTCACTTAGTTATATATGAGACTAAGTCTGTTCATTATTTTATTTTGCTCGTCTGCTGACGTGGCATATCCTCTCGTCTATCAAGTCTTTGGACTTGCTATACCTCAATGAGTTATCATAATCTCCGTCTGGTGACGTGGCAGTTAGAGCTCGTCTACCTGATTATTTTATTTTTCAGTTCATTCAATTTTACCAATTACTTTCGTCTGCTGACGTGGCAATCTAAACACGTTTACTATCAAGTCTTTGGACTTGCTGTATCCAAGAAGTTATTTTGATTTCCGTCTAGTAAGCATTTAGTGCCTAGTCTACTTAAAGAAACCAGTCTACTTAATTAAATAAAAAATAACTTTACCAAAACATTGAGTTGCCCGTCTACAAGGGTGGACGCATATTTTTCTCAAGGAGTCCAATGAAAACTTATCCCAAGTTTTTATTACTCATATTTAAATATTCCTGCATAACTGAAAGCACATGTTAGATTTCAACTAACACTTTGCCAAGCAAATTTAATTCTTTTGTTAACATCAAAACATAGAGATTATTTAATCCAAAACTGCTTTGGTTCCAACACTATTGGCTTTTACTAACCATCAACATCAGTTTCATTACTCTTAATTAATCTCCATGTCTTGTACTTATTAGGGAATTAATACTTTAATTCCAGCTTCATTATTAATTTCCCTAAAATGCTCAAGAATCAATCCTAGGGTTTAGACTAAACCTTTGATCAATAATCTCACTTCTCTTTACTATTGTTCGAGTCTTATGATCATTGGGAAACACATTCCTTAATTCTTATAACGTCATTATCAACATTCTTTAATATCTTATTAACAATGGTATTAACCACAACAACAACCAAGCCTGACCATCATCAACCAAACATGGCACTATTAAACTCAATTCACAAATAGGCATGCCCACATCAATCGAACACATATTATCATGAACAAGATAGAAACATATAATAGCAAATAGGCAACATATATCAAACAAGCATATAGTATACAATAGGGTCATGGGTTAACCCTCATCTTACGCTACCCCAAAGCCTACATGTTCATACTAGCCCTTCTCCCCATACCTGGTATGAAGATTCCCTTAACACTGACACATGAAGCTACTTTGATTCTCTCGAACGGCTCGACGAATTCCTCAAGCCTTGGCCAAACACAATGAATAACCAATTAACCTCCAATTAACAAAAGGGGAAAAGGAGATTAAGGAGGGATAACCATTACCTTTGATTGGCATAGACAGGCGATTCTCTCCCAAACGTCTCAAGAACTCCAAGAACTTGATGGGTTCAAAGGAAGTAAGGGAAAGAGGGGTTGCAGCCGCACTAGGGTTGCTAAAAGTGCCAAATTGAGGGTTACACTCGAAACCCTCACAAAAATCCCCTTCTTTTATAAACTCTGACACCAAGCACGATCGTGCTCCTTTTAAGCACGGGCAGGCAACTTTCACGTCAACTCACTCATTTTCTGGCTCGGTCGTGCTTTCCTTGATCACGGTCGTGCTTGTGGCTCCAACTGCCACAGAGCACACACCTTAAGCATGGGTGTGCTAATACATGAGCACGGCCGTGCTCATGCACCAGAAAGGGATTTTCCACTTAAAAATCCCACTTAGCCCCTTTTAACGTTTCTTAGGCACATTCCTAACAACTATCCAACCATCAAACATACATACAGGGCATGTAGAAGAGTTTTTAAAGACTAATACGGAAAACGGGGTGTTACAATTGGCAGCAAGGGACAAAATTACCCGGACTATATTCATCTTGGAAACAGGAGCAAATGTCTCTGAATAATCAATCCCATAGGTTTGTGTGAATCCTTTGGCGACCAATCTGGCTCTGTATCTTTCAATCGATCCATCAATCTAATATTTTACTGTGTATACCCATTTTCACTCGACTAGCCTCTTCCCTCCTGGTAAAGAAACTAACTCCCACATTCCATTCTTTGCTTAATGCCTCCATTTCTGCATTCATGGCTTGTTTCCATTTTTCATCGGATAATGCCTCAGAAACAGTAGTGGGTATGGAAGTAGTGTCTAGGTTTTTAAGGAATGATCTATGGGTTGGTGAGAATTTTTTAAATGAGTGGTAGTTTGAGAGGGGATATAAAGGTTGTTTGGTGCATTTTCTGGTTCCTTTTCGAATGGCAATTGGGAGATCTAGGTCATCATGTTCTGTTTGGGCTTCAACTTCATCCTGTAATGCTGGAGAATTAAAATTAATTGCCTCATTCGAAGGAGTCGAGTCGGGCTCTTGAACATGTGTCGATCCAGGAACGACCTTTGACCTTCTTGAAAACATCATATTATTTTCATATCTTGCATCCACTTCAAGTCCAGGTTCAGCTGCAGGTGAATTTGGTTGGTCGGAATAAACTTCAGGTTTTTCAGTTTCAGGTCTAGATGGATCTGACACAGGTGTGTTTGACTCAAGACCAGAAGTGTTTGACTCAAAACCACAAGTTTTTGACTCAAAACCATAAAGATGGAGTATTTCAAGCTTGTCTTTCCTAAAGTCCCACCCCCACCCCTAAAGATAAGGTTGTGTGAAATAGGCTTCCCTTTCATGAAATATGACATCTCGTGACACAAAGAATTTTTTGGATGAGGGGATGGTAACACTTATACCCTTTGAGTGGAGGAATACCCACTAAAAACACATTTTAGAGCTCTAGGATCAAGTTTCCCCCTTTCGTGACTTTGAACATGGACAAAGGACACACACCCAAAGATTCAAGGTTTAAGGTTATTAGTGGCCGACAAATTTGGATAGAAGGAAGAAAGAAAATCCATTGGACTCTTGAACCCTTTGACTCTTGAGAGTAGTCGATTAATCAGATATGTGACTGTGAGAACTACTTCCCCCCCAGAAATTTTTGGGAACATTTTTTTTGAAACAACAGTGCCGTGGTTTGGTCTAACAGGTGCCCATTATTTCTTTCTACAATCTCATTTTGTTTTGGTGTTTTAAAACAAGACGACTCATGGATAATTCCCTCCTTCTAACAGAATGAAATATGGACAAAATTGAAGTATTATTTGCCATTGTCAGACCAGAGTCTTTTGTTGTTCACACCAAATTGATTTTTAATCATGTAGAAAAAATTGGGAACACAGTAGTGACATCAGACTTGTTTTTAAGTAAGAAATCCAAGTAACCCGAGTACAATCATCTATAAAAGTCACAAACCATTTAGCACCAGACACAATTGGAATAGCAGAGGAACCCCAAACATCTGTATGAATAAGGTAGAAAGGAAAAGTGCTTCTTTTATTGCTCAATGGAAAAGGTAGACGCTTGTGTTTGGCAAGCTAACACACCTCACAATGAAGACTCTCAATATCTACCTTAGTAAAAACAGACGGAAACAAAACTTTAGTGATTCCAAAAGATGGATGACCCAATCGACAATGAAAAAGAGATTTTTTTTTCTTTATTAGAGAGTACCGACTCCGACATGAATGAGTGAGACAAGTGGCTTTCTGTAGACAGGCCTGGTTCTTCAAGAGTGTAAAGGCCATTCCCTTCTCTAGCACGTCCAATCGTCCTCCCTGACTCCTTGTCCTGAAATACACAACAATCACTGTGAAAAATCACACTACAGGATAAGTCTTTTATAAGTTTCTGTATAGAGACAAGGTTTATTGATAGTTTTGGAACATGGAGGACATTTTTTAGGGTTATATAATGATTTATTTGGATGTCTCTAATGCCAGCTACAGTTACAAGTGTACCATATGCAATGGCAATTTTCTTATTGCTGGGACAAGGGGAATACATGGAGAAGTGTTTAGAAGAGGGTGTCATATGGTCTGTGGATCCTGAATCTAATACCTCGAAAAGATTAGGTGTTTTTGAGGCATTAAATCCAAATGAAAGTGGAAGCTTACCTGAATACGCCACAGTACAGTTACCTGATGATTTTTCCAAACTATTGAGGAAAGCTCTCATTATTTCTATATCCTTATGGTTGACAATTTCCTCACTGTTCGACATGGAGGAACTATAAAACAACAACAAAAACAACAAGTGCAGCAAACAAGGAAGAGATGGAGAGCCAGCAAATGGGGCGGGACCAGTCAATGGCGCCAGAAAACAGAGGAACAATAGTTCAAACAAGATTCCAATCTGGACCCACAAAAACAAGTGGCCAAAACACAAAACGAACCCTCAAAACAGGTTCAGGAGAGGCCGTCTGTCTGAACGAAGCAATCGGACAGCACATGCGGTGGCCGGAGGGCGCTGCGTGAAGCACACGCGCTAGAATGTAGACGTGCGTGTGGCGGCACGTGTGGTGGTATTTGGCGGCGAGAATCTGGGTTCTGGATGATCGGAGGACGACGATTCTGATGGTATGGTCGGTGGTCTGAACGGAAATCGTCAATTGAGGACTGCAATGGTCAACGGCGGTTCTGTTGGTGGATCTGGCCTATCAGATATTCTCTAGTTATAGGTGTTTGAGTTTTATGATGAAAAGCTTGACATGAAGTTTGGGTTAAGAATTGACAATATGACAGTGATCTTATAAAAGAAATGTAAGACATAACAAACATAGCACACAATGAAGGTGTGCAAATGAATAGGCCTGCTGTGACACCCTCTACCCCGCATATATTTATAAAGCGATAACATAGAAGGAAAAATAAATTAATTTTTTGAAATTAGATAAACACATGCATATCATTTATTACAAAAGAAAACCAACGGGTAAAGGATACCACATTGTAACAAGGTCTCAAAACGGAAATAAAACACGTTTAAAGGATAACATAACATAAACAAAACATATAACCCAACCTCGATGTCACATTACAGAGCTAGTATAATCGATACGATAAAAAAACTCGGATAATAACTAAACTAAACATAAACAAAACTTTAAGAAGCGGCTCCTCAGAGTCACTCCTCAGCACGCTGCTCACCGTCCTCTGTATAGCACAAAAAGGGGTACATGCAAGGCAACAACAAAAGACGGGGAGTAAGAAACATATATATCAACATAACGGCATGGAAGTAGTTTGCAAGATGAACATGCATCATACAAACATAGCATTTCAACACAACCATCCCATCACATCAATATCATATATATATATATATATAATTCCGAACAAGGTATGTTATGTGATGCAACGCTACTCCGCTACTCTAATGCATGAATGAGCAACACAGCACACAACCAACAATCACCACCTCCTCTTGGGTCACTCGGCTACCCAAGTTCAACATCATCATCAACGTTATTTTTCATCTTTAGTCTTTAATCTTTTATCGCATAATCTTTTCACTTACACTCTGGACAAAAAGCACCAGAGCTCAACACCTTGACCATTAAGCATCAAGGCCCCCTGGCCACTCGGCTACCAAGGTCCAATATCTTTTAACAACACCTTGACATTATGCATCAAGGCCCCCTTGGCTACTCGGCTACCAAGGTACAAAACAACAACACTCCGGTCAATATGCACTAGAGCTCAACACCTCGGTCACTCGGCTATCGAGGCCCCCTTGGAGTGTACGCTAGGATACCAAGGTACTGAACATCATCTTTCCACTTTAATTATTAACACTCTGACTGATCAGGTACAGAGCTCAACACCTTGACCATTAAGCATCAAGGCTCCCTTGGCCACTCGGCTACCAAGGTACAGAACAACATATTTAAGTTATCTAACTCATCTTTTCTTCATTTGATGTCTTCTTTCATTAATTGGATACTTTGGGGTAGAACCCCTGTTTTCAGCATTCTGGTTTTGTTCTGGTCAGGTGAGCACGGGTGTGCTCACCTCTAAGACGGCGCGTCTTGGACTGCAGCAAGCATGGTTGTGCTGCCTACTGAGCACAGGCGTGCTCAATTGCGTGGCCTGCTCTGGATTTCAAATTGGAGCACGGGCGTGCTCCCTGTATAGCAAGGTCGTATTCAATGGAGCATGGCCGTCCTGATCTGGGTAGAAAGGGTTAGAAACCTTTTCCCAAATCCTTGGGACATATCACAGATTCAATCAGCTTCATTAATCTTAACTGTTCTTCATTAATATTCATGTCTTATCGTCATGGGGAATTAATCCTTTAATCACAGCTTTGTTATTAATGTTCATAGAACACTCACTAATCAATCCTAGGGTCTTTAACTAAGCCCTATGAACATAACCTTACATCTCACATTATATTCATGTCTTATGAACAACTGGGAAAACATCCCTTAAATCTTATTATCATTGTTAAAGTATTTTACTGTCTTAACATCATTAATAAGCCCTATTAATTGGTTATTGGTTATAGTCTTATTAACGTCATTGTTGGCATTAACGTACCCAACATTCAACATTCAAACGGAGCACCATTTCATTATCATTTTCATAACAACATTCTCATAATCATAACAACATCATCATAGACATTCATGGCATCATTAAACATCATACTCAATTGGGCACACCAATACCATCTATTCATACATCATCAATAATTAACATAAAACAGCTTAACAATTGAAGCATGCCATTAACATTATAATCATATCATACATACATCAATTAACATTAAATAGATAACAACATATGACAGGTTCATGGGTTAACCCTTCATCCTACGCTACCCCAATGCCTACATGTTAATACTATTCCTTCTCCCCATACCTAGTATGAAGATTCCCAAAACGATAACGTTGGCAAACTAGACACGTTCCCTCGAGCGGCTCGACGAATTCCTCAAGCCTTGGTCAAACAAGAAGGGAATAGAATAACCAATTAATCTCCAATTCAAAAGAAAGGTAAAAGGAGATTAAGGAGGGAAAACTACGTTACCTTAAACGATGCTAACACGTATAACTTCTCTCCCAAACGGACTCACAAACTCCAAGAACTTCAAGCGGTTCAAGGGAAAACTAAGAAAGATGAAGAGAGGCAGCTATTTTGAGTTTAACAATGTGAGAAATAGGGTTTAGGTTGAGTCTTATGGTATAAATACAAGTTAGGGCATAACAGGCTCCTATTTCAGCCCAAACTGTATACAGATCGATATTTTGACCATAACTTGAGCTACAAGTTTCTGATTGAGGCGTTCTTGGTGTCGTTAGAAAACTCAGAAATATCTACAAATTAATTTCTAATGACCGACTCCTAAATCAGACTCTAAAATGGTCAAAAGTTCGATGGACATTTCGCGACAGATTTGGTAGTTATTCCTAGATAGGATCCTTAGGAGACTATGATAAGATCTTAAGAGGTAACCAAAAAGAGGATTATCCTTTATTAATAAGGACTCAAATCTGATTGGTTGAGGGGATAAAATCTAAGAATTACATTATCTCTATTTAAATATTAAATCACACGATATCTCATCATATCATTCTTAATCACTTATTATTAATAAAATCACATATCATATATTAACATATAAAATCACAAAATCATATATTCATATAAGATCACACATTAAGAGACACAATCTCATATTAATGCAAATAATCATATATTAATATATATATTATCATATGTAATAATATATATATATATATATATATATATATATATATATATATATATATGTATGTATGTATGTATAAGCATAAAAATACTACAACACTAATCACAATTACATTATCAATTATATAAATAACAATACTAACTTCATTTATAATAATAATAATAATAATAATAATAACAACAACAACAACAACAACAACAACAACAACAACAACAACAACAACAACAACTAGGCATCCATAGTAACATAATCCCTTATACGAAAATCGGGGTGTTACGATTCCACCCCCCTTATAAACATTTCGTCCTCGAAATTTCTATCACCTCGATTGGGTAAACGTTCACCAACTAGGCATATAACTTCGGATCAAGTCCTCGGACTCAGAGGCTCCAACAAAACCAGAAGAACTAAGGGTTCTTAACACTAAAGCATCATTATCTATAATTAATATAGGTAATTTAAACGAAAACACACAGAACACTCGCAACAGACTCATACCACGTCCGGACAGGGACGAAGTGCTCTGATACCACTAAATGTGACACCCTCTACCCCGCATGTATTTATAAAGCGATAACATAAAAGAAAACATAATTTAATTTTTCGAAATTAGATAAACACATGCATATCATTTATTACAAAAGAAAACCAACGGGTAAAGGATACCGCATTGTAACAAGGTCTCAACACAGAAATAAAACACGTTTAAAGGATAACATAACATAAACGAAACATATAACCCAACCTCTATGTCACATTACAGAGCTGGTATAACCGATCCGATAAAACGACTCGAATAACAACTAAACTAAACATAAACTAAACTTCAAGAAGCGGCTCCTCGTAGTCACTCAAAGACGTCGCCACTGGGCCCTCTGCATAACACAAAAAGGGGTACATGCAAGGCAACAACAAAAGACGGGGAGTAAGAAACATATATATCAACATAACGGCATGGAAGCAGTTAGCAAGATGAACATGCATCATATAAACATCATGCATCATATAAACTTAGCATATCAACATAACCATCTCCTCACATCAATATCATATATATATATATATATATATATATATATATATATATATATATATATAGTACTTGTTTTTACTATTTTCATGTTTTAATTTCCATATTTTAATTTTGTTTAATTTAATGTAATTTCCGCCTATTTTCCTACTTCTTTCATCCTGCTCTTTTTCCCCCTTTCCCTTCCTTGACCCCGTCATCCCCCTGGTATTAGAGCCAGATAGGGAAGTAGGAACTGTAGTATGGATCTAAGATCCATACCTTGCTGAATAATAAAAAAAAAGAGTTTTTCAGAAGAAATTGTTATTCTTAACTGGCTTGGGTATCTTTTAACTGGTAAGGACCTCCGTGTTTATGCCTTGGTATGTCTTGTTAAAGCTGTATCAGTAAGACCTCGAAGGATGATGAGGCAGTAAGTCTAATTTGTCGATGGTTGAAGCAAGATAAATCAAAAGTATGGATAACGAGTAGCAGTAAGTCTACTTTGAGGTAGCTTTTGGTTAATTAAAGTAAATCCTTTTTATCCAAAGGTATGGTACAGCTGTGGTTAAGAATAATAAGATCTAATGAATTTTGTAAATTAATGTAAAGACTTTATTTTTGAAAATTATGAAAAATATTCAGCAGGGTACAGCTTAGATCACTACTTACAATTGCTATGGAACCAAAGGAAGGAAATGATATCAGAATTTTTAAAATTATGTTATCTCGCTCCCTCTCCAAGCTTTCTTTCCGTTCTTCTCAACCCTCTTCGTCATCCCTTCAGGAATCTGATATTCCTACCAATCCAAGCAGTATTTTCCATGAGGAAATATGCTTTGAAAAGATAAATCAAGATATTGATAATTGGGTAATTCCCAGAATACCCACAAAAGAGTTATACAAGTCAGAAGGAAAGTTCTTCACTACTTCTGATTATGTAATCAAAACAGAAGAGAAAATATTCCAATCAGCCTAGAGAGTGAGGAATTTCATCTTCTCTCAATGGATACGATAAAAGGTCACAAACAAAAGTACAGGTACTCACACATCGGATGTGTTCAAGTAGCTGTAAAACCTGTAATCCGCGAGGGATTAAATATATGCTTCAATCTTGATGTGCTTAAGGGATATTAGGCATAATAAATTTCAAGACTCTCTCTTAGGTATGGTAGAAACTAGCCTAAGCCATGGTCCAATTTATTTCAATTGTTACCCAAATAGAACTTTGAGTTTACAGGATCAAAACATCCTAGACTCCTTGTTCCTGAATCTTAAGATATGCGGCTTAGACATGAAGCCTGGATCTATCCCAGCAGCTTTGCTTTACATGATTTAATACAAGGCTATGAATTCTTGTAATTCTAAAGTTCTAAAAAATAGAACATCGGGAGAGACAACCCTGTTTCTTACTGATGTTACTAAAGAAAATGTGATTGTCCCAAAACCAACCCTTTGGATGGACGTAGTCCTACCAGAAAGATGGATTTTGGATAAGGCTGTTCCAGCTTTACCAAGAGAAATGACAGATTTCAATAACATAGTTTAAACTCCAACTGGAAGAGTTGAATTAATCTTTGAAAGAAGAAATTCTTTCAGCTCCGTCAGATCCTCTAGTCTTAGATCAGAAGACTTCAGATCTGTCCCCTCAAGGCAATCTTTTTCAACGGCATCTCAGATGACAACCATTAATCTTCAGGGATTAGGTACATCATCTACCATCCCTAGACCAATTTATCAGATAGAGGATGATTAACGATCATTTCAGTCTCCAACCTTTTCCTCTCTTAGTGAATCTTATAATGATTTGTAAGTTCATTATAGATATGGAATCCCTTCGTATGGACTTTTACTCTGAGGAATGGAAACCTCAAAGAGAGTGGTTCTTGCAAGAATTTAAGGGAACAAAAAGGATAAATATTCAGGAAGAATATTATCAATTTCTTAACAATGTTAAGACAAAGGTTTTATTTTTTGACTGGTTTCATGCTTACTCAGTCAAACATTCAATTAATTATCCTTGGAAGACAAGGATAGATGTTGATAAAACCACTAATGTCATTACAGTATGACATTTAAAAAATGGTGAGTTAGTTAAGACAGAGTTACCACCAAATAACTCTTTCCAACTCCCATGTATCAAAGATCCCTTCACCAACAAACCCATCATAGCTGCTCTGTTCAAAAACAAAAATCCTGATGAATCAGTTTCTGCCCATGACATGAGCAAGTTAATGGAGCAATCAAATTATACGAATAAATACCTTCAAGTGTTAGGGGAACACTTGATAAAAAAAGATGCAACCACCCAGGCATCTACTTCGGGAATTAAGAAGGATGTTCCCTTAGAAAAACCCTTGTTCAAACCATTTAGAATGAATAAGAACATCAAAGATAGTTTACTTCTTCTTCATCCTAATGTCAAAAAAGAAAAACAAGAATTTATGGAGAGAATAGAAGAAAAGCTGAAACAGTTAAGTGTTCCAGATTCTCCATCTGATAATCAAGAAGGAAGACCTTTAATCAGGGATAAAGGTCTAACTATCAATGCCATCAATGAAGAAGGCTCAGACAAAGAATCTGTGGCCAGTACTTCCAAACCAAATCCTCAGGATAAACCCCTAATCAATATCAATCCTGTCCTTACCCAATCATGGAAAAAACCCTCAAAACTTTACTATCCTAGAGCAACTCCTCCAGATATGCTCTTTGAAGAAAAAACTCCAACTTTTAGGAGCTTCAATGCCAATAACATCTATGAATGGAACATAGATGGCCAAACGGAGTACCAAATGCTCCAGACTATGCAGCATATGACTATGATGGCTACAGCATATCAGACTATGAATGATTGCTCTGAGGAAGCCATTTGCAATATTTTGTCTGCAGGTTTTTCAGGCCAACTAAAATTGGTTGGTGGGATTATTCTTTCTTTGAAACACAAAGAACAAATGTTCTCTGCTATCAAGACTGATGCAGAAGGAAATCCAATCTATGATAATGAAGGTGGAACCATTCCAGATGCGGTTAACACCCTAATCTTCTCAATTTGCGAGCATTTTATGGGCAATTCTTCCACTTGGAAGGATAGGTCTGCAGAATTATTGTATAATTGTAAGTGTAGATCATTATCCAGTTTTAGGTGGTATAAAGATACCTTCCTAACTAGGGTTTACACTAGAGAAGATTGCCAGAATAGATTCGGGAAAGAAAAGTTCATCACAAGTCTCCCAACATCGTTAGGTGATCTTGTTAAAGATGATTTCATAGCACAATCTCCAGATGGAAATATTCCATATGAGCAATTGAGTTATGGTCAACTCATTGCAGCTACCCAAAATATAGGGGCAAGACTTTGTAAAGAAGACAAAGTCAGAGATCAGTTCAAAAAAAGAAAAGGCCACCAAGAAGGATTTAGTGTCTTTTTGTGAACAATTTGGTATACCTCCTTGTCCAAAGGATAAAACCAAGTCTTCTAAGAAATACGATGGCAAACCCCAAAATACTAAGTATACCAAGTATACTAAGTATAAGAAAAACAAAAGGTATGGCAAACCTAACCCAGAATTCAAACCAGAATTCAATCCTAAACCAGCTACTGGTGATAGGAAAGCGGTTACTTGCTATAACTGCGGCAAACCTGGCCACATTAGTAAATACTGTAGGCTAAAGAAAAGAATCAAAGAATTGAATCTTGAACCAACAGTTGAGGAACAACTGAATAATATTTTGATTCAATCGGATACTTAAGAAGAAGAATGAGATGGTTATTTTGCTGAAGATATCAATAATGTTCAAGAGGATGATATTGGAAATCTCAGCTCCGATTCATCTCATGAAATTAATGTCTTAACTAAGGAGCAAGATCTCCTTTTTGAAGTCATTAACTCTATAGCTGACCCAAATGAAAGGAGAAAATATCTGGACAAGCTTAAATCTTCCTTGGAATCCTCAAAGGAAAAGGATTTCAATGAAAAAGGCAAAGTTATAGTCAAAGATCATTTTGACTTCAAACAAATTCTTAAGCGGCTGGATGCTGCTCAGCAAACAAAGCCTGTTACGATTCATGATCTCCAACGAGAGATTAAGAATATGAAACAAGAAGTTAAGGAAATCAAACATGAACAAGCTGTTCACAAGTTGATTTTGTCTCAAATGGCAGAGGCTCAATCAGACGAGTCTGGTTGTGAAGATAAACCAGAGTCAAGTGCCATCAAAGAAGATGAGCATGATAATCTTTCTAAGATTCAGGATGATCATGAGGATGAAGCATTTCTTAACTTAGTAAATCAATTAAGGATTCAAAAGTTCCATATCAAGATCAAAATTATCATTGGAGAATTTGTTCTTGATTCTACAGCACTATTCGATACAGGTGCTGATTCAAACTGTATTCAAGAAGGATTAATTCCTACCAAATACTTTGAGAAAACCTCCGAAAAGTTAAATGCAGCTAATAGTTCTAAGCTCAGAATCAATTATAAGCTGTCAAAAGCCCTGATAGAAAATCAAGGTCCCCAAGTTGAAACCCCTTTTTTATTACTTAGAAATCTGAAAAATGAACTGATCCTTGGAACTCCGTTCATCAGGTCACTTTTCCCCCTTTCCATTACCCATAATGGAATCACAACCTAACATCTGGGAAAAGACATAGTCTTTCCCTTCATCAGGAAACCTATCATTCGAGATTTAAATCTTCTCGATTGTAAGATTAATCAAATCAATTTCTTGAAAGAAGAGATTTCTTTTAAGAATATCGAGTTGCAATTGCAACAACCAAACATCAAAGATAAGGTCCAGATCCTCTTTGATGAAATCCAAAAATCTATCTGTTCTGATTTGGCAACAGTATTTTGGGATAGAAAGAAAGACGCTGTTGACTTGCCTTATGAACAAGATTTCAACGAAAGGCAAATTCCAACTAAATCTAGACCAATCCAAATGAATCATGAGCTCCTTAGATATTGTCAAAAGGAAATTGATGATTTCTTAAGAAAGGGTTTAATCAAGGAAAGTAAATCTCCTTGGTCTTGCTCCGCTTTTTACGTCAATAAGCAGGCAGAAATTGAGCGTGGAACACCTCGCTTAGTTATCAATTACAAACCCTTAAACCAAGCTCTTAGGTGGGTTAGATATCCAATTCCTAATAAAAAGGATTTGCTTAACCGCCTAAGCACGACAAAAGTATTTTCAAAACTTGACATGAAATCTAGTTACTATCAGATAGAAGTCAAAGAAATTGACCGTTATAAAACAGCGTTCACTATTCCTTTTGGGCATTATGAATGGAATGTTATGCCCTTTGGTCTCAAAAATGCTCCTTCATAATTCCAGAGAATTATGAATGAGATCTTCAATCCTCATTCAGACTTTACACCCGTCTATATTGATGATGTTTTAGTCTTTTCGCAATCCATTGATCAACACTACAAACATGTGAAAATATTCATAAGTGTGATTAAAAGAAATGGTTTAGCTGTGTCTAAAACCAAAGTCAATCTCTTCCAAACAAAAAATAGATTTCTTGGTCATAATATTTTCCAAGGAACTATCATTCCTATCAGTAGAGCAATTGAGTTTGCTGACAAATTTTCGGATCAAATAATTGACAAAACTCAGCTTCAGAGATTCTTAGGATGTCTCAACTATGTTGCTGACTTTGTCCCCAACCTTAGCAACATCATCAAACCTTTGCATAACCGTCTAAAGAAGGAACCCCCTCCTTGGATTGATGAGCATACAAAAGTTGTCAAAATTATCAAATCTCAGATAAAGAATCTTCCATGTCTTTATCTTCCAAACATATCTGCTTTCAAAATTGTTGAAACCGATGCTTCTGACATTGGTTATAGCGGTATTTTGAAACAAAGAATTTTAGGAAAAGAGCACATCATTGCATATACTTCTAAACATTGGAATTTTGCACAACAAAATTATTCTACTGTCAAAAAAGAGATTTTGGCAGTAGTTTTATGCATTTCAAAATTCCAATATGATTTACTTAATCAAAATTTTTTGGATAGAGTAGATTGTAAATCTGCTAAAGATAGTTTGCAAAATGATGTTACAAATTTAGCATCAAAGCAAATTTTTGCCAGATGGCAAGCAATTTTAAGCGCTTTTGATTTTCAAATTGAATTTCTTAAAGGCTCTTAAAATTCTCTTCTTGACTTCCTTACTCGAGATTATTTACAGGGTAGGTAGTAGAGTGAGATTGGCAGCAATGCCAAAGTCTGAAGCTTCCTCTGTAAAGGGGAAAGGAAAAGGTATAGTCCTCAAGGTACTCAATCGCCAAGGTGCATCAAAATCTGGGTCATCTACCCAAAAGCAATCTGGGTCATCAACCCAAAAACCAACAATCAAGCTTGGGTCATCAACCCAACCTGGGTCTTCAACCCAGCAAACCGCCAAACAGTCAAAAGAAGACTATGGCATTCCCATTCAATCTTTGTTAGCCTTTCAAGATCAAGGCCTAACCAAACTCCCTAAAGGAACTTGGGGAGATAAAGTGGAGAAGGAATCAGGTTCCCCACCCCCTCTCAAAGACTTAATCAAAGATTTAGCCCAAACAGCTATCCCTATAAATGATGTCAAGCCTGATACAAGATTATCAAAAGACAACACCCAAACTCAAACAGCCGCAACCAACTATGTTGCAAAAAATAAAACCCATTTTGTTGTTCAAATGGAACCAGGATTTTGGGATAACAACCCTAACAAAGTTCCCGCCAAAATCTTTCAAAACGGTTCTCATTTTCAACAAACTCAATCAAATAAAAATAGAAATTTTTATGAGTTTATTTTGATTGATACAGATTCAGTCACGATTAAATATTATCGAGACCCAAAGGATCAATCAATATACACTCATTCGACTTTCCAAAATTTGAAGGTTTTAACACCCGAGCAATTCAGAAAGAGCTTGAATGTTTTCAACAAAATTTCTCAAACTTTTGATCCCGTTGGTTTTAATTACTGGAATTATCAACGAGCTTGGTACAATATTTTCTGGTACCAAAACAATCAAAGTAAACATTCTTGGTTGATTTACTTCAAGAAGAATGTTAACTACAAATTTCCACAATGGTTCGTCCACTGGTGGAGAATTTTTGGCCCAATCAAACAGATCCTTCCTGCAAAAGTTCTTGAAGGATACCAAACTTTTGAAAAATATTTTGACTTCAAGGAAAGTCCTTTCCCTGTCAATCTAATATTTTTCTCAAAATTCTCCCTTTCATGGGTGTTCAGCTGGCAATACAAATACCAGAAGAATGATCTTTATCCTGATATATTACCAATTTTGCAAAGAGCAACTTATGTCAAGTGGTGGTCTCAATTTAATTATGCGGCAGCCACAAGTGACAATGTCAAAATCTGGTTCCAGCAGAATCCTAAATGGATGAAAGCAGCTAACCCAGAAACTTGTGAGTTCTTGAATCAAAGATCTCAGATTGTTTCGGTCTTAGCAGGATCCAAATCAAAAGAAAGCTTCCTTCATAATATGAAAGCTATCTTAAAGCTAGAAAAGGAGGAAGGAGCCTCTTCATCAAAATCCTCCAAGCAGAAGCTCCCCCAATCTGATGAAGAAGAAGACGAAGAGGATTCAAGCTATTGTTCGGATCCTTTTTACCAAAATGAAGATGCATGTTATGGTATTGACACTACAGTCAACCTGAGTGATGATGAATAATCTCAATCACTCAGCCAGCAAAATCAAACAAAAATCTGGCATGAATAGTTCCAGTCACCCGTTGGTACTGCTCCTTGCCGACAGTCACAGTTCCAGTCATGTTACAGGCACTGTTTACCACCGGCACTATTCACTTGCAGACAACACAAATCCCAGTCAAGATACCGGCACTGTTCTTCAATAGTTGCAATAGTTTAGGTCAATGTTACCGATACTGTTGTAATAGTAAATTTTCAATCTTCTATAAAAAGGATGTTAGGCTCAGTTGTTAGACATCTGAAGTTTTAGAGTGAGAAACTCTGAGAGTTCTCATATTGTGAGTCCCTCAGTTTTGTTCTTTCTCTTTTCAATCTTTCAATCTTGTAGTGTTCAAGCTTGTAGTTTTCAAACAATCAATCAAAACCGCATGGTTTAGAAAATATCTCTTCTCCCTCCACTGGTTCTGGTGAGGCTCTGCCTCCGCTCTGGTTTCTTTTTATTTTCCCCCAGTTCTTGGTCGGTTCTACCACCTTTCTGGATTTATATTTTAAAGTTTTTATATTTACTGTTATATATATATATATATATATATATATATATATATATATATATATATATATATATATCTCATTTCGAATAAGGTATGTTATGTGATGCAACACTACTCCACTACTCCAATTCATGAATGACCAACACAGCGCACAACCAAGAATCACCACCTCCGCTTGGGCCACTCGGCTACCCAAGTTCATCATCATCATCAATGTTATCTTTCATATTTAGTCTTTAATCTATTATCGCATAATCTTTTCACTTACACTGTGGCCAAAAAGCACCAGAGCTCAACAACTTGACCATTAAGCATCAAGGTCCCCTTGGCCACTCGGCTATCAAGGTCCAATATCTTTTAACAACACCTTGACATTATGCATCAAGGCCCCCTTGGCCACTCGGCTACTAAGGTACAAAACAACAACACTCTAGCCAATAAGCACCAGAGCTCAACACCTCGATCACTCGGCTATTGAGGTCCCCCTTGGAGCGAATGCTAGGCTACCAAGGTACAGAACATCATCTTTCCACCTTAATTATTAACACTCTGACTGATCAGGTACAAAGCTCAACACCTTGGCCATTAAGCATCAAGGCCCCCTTGGCCACTCAGCTACCAAGGTACAGAACAACATCTTTAAGTTATCTAACTCATCTTTTCTTCGTTTGATGTCTTCTTTCATTAATTGGATACTTTGGGGTAGAACCCCTGTTTTCAGCATTCTGGTTCTGTTCTGGTCAGGTGAGCACGGGCATGCGGGACCTACAGGCAAGCACGGTCGTGTTGCCTGTTGAGCACGGGCGTGCTCAATAGAGCATGGCAGTACTCCCTGTTAAGCACGACAGTGCTCGATGGAGTATGGTTGTACTGATTTGGGCAGAAAGGGTCAGAAACCCTTTCCCAAATCCTTGGGACATATCACAGATTCAACCTATTGACTTTTAACTAATCCATCGAATATCATCTTCATTAATCTTAACTGTTCTTCATTAATGTTCATGTCTTATTTTCATGGGGAATTAATCGTTTAATCATACCTTCATTATTAATGTTCCTAGAACACTTACTAATCAAACCTAGGGTCTTTAACTAAGCCCTATGAACATAACCTTACATCTCACACTTTATTCATGTCATATGAACAACTGGGAAAACATCCCGTAAATCTTATTATCATTGTTAAAGTATTTTAAAGTCTTAACATCATTAATAAGCCCTATTAATTGGTTATTGGTTATTGTCTTATTAACGTCATTGTTGGCATTAACATACCCAACAATCAACACTCAAACGGAGCACCACATCATTATCATTATCATAACATCATTCTCATAATCATAACATCATCATCATAATCATAGACATTCATGGCATCATTAAACATCATACTCAATTGGGAATACCAATACCATCTATTCATACCTCATCAATAATTAACATAAAACAGCTTACCAATTAAAGCATGCCATTAACATTATAATCATATCATACATACATCAATTAACATTAAATAGACAACAACATATGACAGGTTCATGGGTTAACCCTTCATCTTACGCTACCCCCAACGCCTACATGTCAATACTATTCCTTCTCCCCATACCTGGTATGAAGATTCCCAAAACGATAACGTTGGCAAACTAGACACGTTCCCTCGAGTGGCTTGACTAATTCCTCAGGCCTTGGTCAAACAAGAAGAGAATAGAATAACCAATTAATCTCCAATTCAAAAGAAAGGGAAAAGGAGATTAAGGAGGGATAACTACGTTACCTTAAACGATGCTAACACTCGTAACTTATCTCCCAAACGGACTCACAAACTCCAAGAACTTCAAGGGGTTCAAGGGAAAACTAATAAATATGATGAGAGGCAGCTATTCTGAGTTTAACAATGTGAGAAATAGGGTTTAGGTCGAGTCTTATGGTATAAATACAAGTTAGGGCATAACGGGCTCCTATTTTAGCGCAAACTGTATATAGATCGGTATTTTGACCATAACTTGAGCTACAAGTTTCCGATTGAGGCGTTCTTCCTGTCGTTAGAAAGCTCAGAGAAATATCTACAAATTAATTTTCAATGACTCCTAAATCGGAATCTAAAATGGTTAAAAGTTCGATGGAAGTTTAGCGACATATTTGGTAGTTATTCCAAGATAGGATCTTTAGGAGACTATGATAAGATCTTAAGAGGTAACCAAAAAGAGGATTGTCCTTTATTAATAAGGACTCAAATCTGATTTATTGAGGGGATAAAATCTAAGAATTACACTATCTCTATTTAAATACTAAATCACGCGATATCTCATCATATCATTCTTAGTCACTTGTTATTAATAAAATCACATATCATATATTAACATATAAAATCACAAAAAAAAAATCATATATTCATATAAGATCACACATTAAGAGACACAATCTCATATTAATGCAAATAATCATATATTAATATACATATTATCATATGTAATAATATATACATACATACATATATGTATAAGCATAAAAATAACAACAACAACAACAGCAACATCAACAACAACAGCAACAACAACAGCAACAACAACAGCAACAGCAACAACAACAACAACAACAGCAACAACAACAACAACAGCAACAACAACTAGGCATCCATAGTAACATAATCCCTTATACGAAAATCGAGGTGTTACACCTGCAATGAAGGCTAGCCACTCAGAGAAACAGATCAGCTATGAAGGCTGATACAACAACAATAACAACAACAACAACAGGTAGGCATCCATAGTAACATAATCCCTTATACGAAAATCGGGGTGTTACACCTGCAATGAAGGCTAGGCACTCAGAGAAACAGATCAGCTATGAAGGCTGATACAACGAAAATAGATTAGTCAGTACCTCGTTTAAACTCCACAGATTCTCCTGCTTCTATCTTCTGATTAACCTTTTGGAGGTACTGGTCTTCCGATTGCTTCTTCCAAACTAAGTCTAGGAATCCACTAGTAATAGTGACCATTCCCAAGCTTATCTTATTCTGGGATAATCCTGTTATCCCTAGATTCAAGTCTCTGAATTGATCGATCAGTTCTAACTCCTTGATCATTATAGCAAACACTTGCAATGATTTCCGACTTAACGCATCTGCTACGATGTTCGCCTTTCCAGGATGGTATTGGAGATCAAACTCATAATCCTTGATGAACTCTATCCATCTCCTCTGTCTCATGTTAAACTCTTTCTGATGAAACAAATACTTTATACTCTTGTGATCACTGTACACCGTGAACTGAGCACCATACAGATAGTGTCTCCATATCTTCAACGCAAACACTATTGCAGCCAACTCTAAGTTATGGGTTGGGTAATTCCTCTCATGCACTCTTAGCTGTCTAGAGGCATACATCACCACTTTCCCATTTTGCATGAGGACGCAACCCATGCCTTGATATGACGCATCGCAGTACACATCAAATGACACTAATAGATCTGGCAAGACTAGCACAGGAGATGTTGTAAGCTTCATTTTCAACTCCTGAAAACTAGCTTCACAATCATCAGTCCACTCAAACGCTTTTCCTTTTCTTGTTAGTTGCGTCATCGGTAACGTAATCTTTGAGAATCCTTCGATGAACCATCTGTAGTAACCTGCCAGTCCAAGAAAACTCCTAACTTCGCCCACTGTCTTAGGACGTTCCCAATTAACCACTACTTCCACTATGGCAGGATCCACAACTATCCCTTCCTTGTTTATCACATGCCCTAGAAATTGTGCTTCATCCAACCAGAACTCAGACAACTTGGCATAGAGTTGTCTGTCCTTAAGCACTTGAAGTACAACCCGAAGATGCTCTAGATGTTCTTCTCTACTCGAAGAGTAGATTAGAATGTCGTCGATAAACACAACGCCAAACTTGTCTAAGTATGGTCTGAAGATCTGATTCATGAAGTCCATGAACACGGCTGGAGCATTAGTCACACCAAACGGCATAACCAGATACTCGTAATGACCATATTGATTTCTAAAAGCAGTCTTCGGTATATCATCTTCCTTCACTCGGATCTGATGGTATCCAGACCTCATATCTATCTTATTAAACACAATTGCTCCCCGCAACTGATCCATCGGGTCGTCAATCCTCGGCAACGGGTACTTGTTCTTGGTTGTTACCTTGTTCAGTTGCCAGTAATCCACATATAGCCTTGAGCTTCCGTCCTTCTTCCTTACAAACAACACTGGCGCTCCCCACAGTGAAACACTTGGTCGGATAAACATGCGACACCCTAAAACCCGGTATCACATGGTTACCCGTTGCGGAAAAGAAACTTATTTAAAACGTTGGTCGCCTTCGAAAAAATAACCTTTTATATAAGGTTACTGAAAAAGGGCACTCGTTTTTGTTGTTGTTAAAAATAGTTAAGAAAAGGTGTGGAACACCGAGAACATGAAAATCAACATCACACATATAATTATAACTGTCCCACTTGGGATCTTAGGTTTGATTACAGGACAGGTGATAAGCCTCTGGCTCGACTAGTTTTATACTAGTAAGATCATGGCTTTTTGTACTAATTACTCGAGTCCAATCTCGTTTTAGCCCAAATTTGGATTTAGTTGTCCTCAAGCAACATTTTGAGTTTCTTACGTAGTTTAGGCCATTTTAGTTAATTTTGAGTCAAATAAAGCATTTACTGCTATTTCATGTTTTCAGGTTAATAAAAAGAGCAAAAAAGGAAGGACACCTGAAGCAGAAGCCATCATGCCCATGCCGTGACACTGGTCACGGCCGTGATAAGCCAACCATGAAGATCAGAGAGAATCACGACCCAGCCGTGATAAGCATCACGGGCGTGATGAGAAGATCATGAAAGTCAGAAAGCATCATGGCCCAGTCGTGAAACCTATCACGGGCGTGATGAGGAGACCCAGGAAGTCAGAATTGATTACGGCCTAGCCGTGATGAAGGTCACGATCGTGACAGATCAACACCCATGGACAGAAGCGATCACGGCCTAGCCGTGATAGGCATCACGGCCATGATGGACCAGAATTTGAATGCGCGCCCTTGGCAGAATTGGTCACGGCCTAGCCATGACGGCCATGACGGCCGTGGCGCGCGGCCACTCTATAAAACAGGAGCGCAACAGACACAGAAGGAATCCAATTTTCACTGTTTACATACTATTCTCTTAGGTTTTTGTCATATTTGTGACGGAGAACTAATCCTCCGTGATTAATCTGCTGTAATCGGTTTCCGCCGACACTTGAGGTTCTGTAATTCTCGGATCAATTTGCTTCTCTCTTTCAATACTATGCTATATATTCTGTTTGCTTAATTGAGGATTTATAGAATAAGTATTGATTTATTTCGATGATTCTATGTTCCTATACTTAATCGCGTTTGCTTAATTCGCGTGCGTTCAATCGTGTTGCTTAATTCACAAGAGCTTCATCTGTTTGCTTAATTCGGAATTAGGAACATATATCTCATAGCGTCAATTTCGCTTGTTAATTGCTGCTACAATCGAAAAGGGATTAGAATCCGCTTAGGGCATGGAATTATATGAATCAATGATAGTGGGAAATGAAAACAGTAGATTAATCGTTTTTAGCTTATTGATCGATCACTCAATTGCTCCGTTTTCTGCTCTATTTCTGTTCTGTTCTCTAAATCAATTTCAATCCAACCCCCCCCACAAAAAAAAAAAAAAAAAAACTGATTTTTTTTGTTAATAACAATCCAAGAGTCCTTGAGAGACGATACTCGAGTTGTCGCGCCCTAACTGCAGTTTTTCCAATCACTCGCTTTTTGACCCGTATGCGACAACGTGTCAAAATTGGCGCTGTTGCCGGGGACTCTTGTTGTTATTTTCGCATTTTCTTTTTTGATTTTCTGCTGAATTAGTTCTGGCTACTAGGTCTGGTTGTTCTGACTTGTTTGAATTTGACCCTGAAATTGAAAGAACTTTGCACACACGCCGTAGAGCAATTCAGGCTAGCACTAGTTCACCAACCAATAGCGATTCTGATTCTGAACTTGCTTTTGATAACATGGCTGATCAAAGAACATGGAGACAGCTTGCTGCTCCTGATGTTAATTATAATGGTTTGTGTATTGAATATGCTGACGTTGTTGCTCCTTTTGAACTAAAATCTGGTTTAATACACTTGTTGCCAAGGTTTAGTGGTCTTGCAGGTGAGGATTCGCACAAGCATCTGAAGGAATTCTAGGTTGTCTTCTAAACACCTTTGAGACCGGAAGGAATAACAGAAGACCATATAAAGCTGATAGCCTTCCCATTCTCGCTTCAAGGTGCTGCGAAGGATTGGTTATACTACCTTGAGCCAAATTTTGTCTCAACCTGGAACGATTTGAAGAAGGTCTTCTTAGAGAGGTACTTTCCTGCCTCCAGAGCTGCATCAATCAGGAAAGAGATATGTGGTATTAGACAGGGCAATGAATCATTGACCGAATACTGGGAGAGATTCAAGAAGTTGGTGTCCAGTTGTCCTCAGCACCATATTTCCGAGCAACTGCTTATTCAGTACTTTTATGAGGTCTTGCTACCAATGGACAGAAACATTTTGGATGCTGCTAGTGGGGGAGCACTTGTTGATAAGACTCCAGCCGCTGCCAAGTCACTGATTGAGAACATGTCACTCAACTCCCAGAAGTTCACAACTAGAAGTAATTCTGTCGAAGCAAGGGGTGTGAATGAGGTCCATGTTTCTCCCTCCAGCAAAGCTCTCGAAACCAGACTTGATGAGCTTACTTCTTTAGTGAAACAGTTGGCAGTGGATAAAGTTCAAACATCAAGGTTGTGTGGTATCTGTACTTCTCCTGAACACCTGACCGATGCATGCCCTATTCTGAAGGATGAGTCAGTCACTGATCTGCCTCAAGCATATGCAGCCAATCTTTACAATCAAGGCAACAATCAGAACCGGTACAACATTCCTGACCTTTCCACTAATAAGTACCACCCCAACTGGAGAAACCATCCGAACCTTCGGTCTGGAAACTCATCTGCACAACAGCAACAAATGATGTTACCACTAGCACCACCACAGAATTCTCCTCAAGTGAACAACTCTGCACCTTCACTAGAGGACCTTGTCAAGCAAATGACTGCACAAAATCTCCAGTTTCAGCAGCGAACGGATTCTAGTATTCATGCTTTGCAAACACAGATTGGAAAGCTTGCCACTTTGATGAATGCCATGCAGCAAGCTCAAGGATCGAACCAACTACCTGCTCAACCAGTAGTGAATCCTAATGTCCCAAATCCTAATGTGAGTGCAATGACTTTGAGATCCGGGAAGATTGCAGAACCAGCCCCTGAAAAGGATAAAGTTGAAGAGGTAACACCGGAACCTTCTGCTGTTGTTGAAGCTGAGAAAGAGTATGTGCCACCAATCCCCTTCCCACAAAGAGTTCTGAAAAATAAAAAGATTGATGGGGAATACAAAGAGAGAGAGATTCTGGATGTGTTCAGGAAAGTGGCAGTGAACATCCCGCTCCTTGATGCGATTAAGCAGGTTCCGAAATATGCAAAGTTTCTGAAGGATTTGTGCACACACAAGAGGAGGTTGAATGGTAATGAGAGTGTCAATTTAGGGCGAAATGTTTCATCCCTCATTCAACCTAAGCCTGCACCTGAAAAGGTTACTGTTTCAGCCCTCACTCAGGCGATGCCACAGAAATGCAAGGATCCGAGAACTTTTTCTATTCCATGCACTATTGGGGATACTAAATTCGATAATTGCATGTTGGATTTAGGAGCTTCTATTAATGTCATGCCCACTTCTATTTTCAACAACCTTGATCTTGGTCCTTTGGAGCATAAAGTCTTACTATTCAATTGGCAAACAGGACCAAAGCTCGCCCCATTGGAGTAGTGGAAGATGTGCTTGTTCAAGTCAATGACTTGATTTTTCCTGCTGACTTTTACATCCTCGACATGGCAGGGGAAACAAATTCAAGCAGATCACCAATCATTCTGGGCAGACCGTTCATGATAACGGTGAAGACAAAGATTGATGTTGACGATGGAACCATGACCATGGAGTTTGGTGACATCATTGCAAAATTCAACAGTTTCGATGCTATGAAGCATCCCTTGGAGGAGCATTCTGTTTTTCAAATAGAGTTGCTCTCTGAAATTGTTGATGACATTTATGATGACTTGGTTGCTGATTTTCCATCTATTTCTGGTTTTGATGATGTTTATCCATGTGCTGATTGTACTAACACTGACCCTTGTGTTGTTTGTGCTGAGATTGATGCTGCCTTGCAGGGTGACAGTGTAAGTGAAGCTGTTTGTTCAGCTGAATTTCTTGACAGCACGGCTGCCCCAAACATACCATCCATTGAGCAGCCACCCTCCCTAGAGCTTAAGCCACTTCCTGGAAATCTGAAGTATGCTTATTTGGAGAGGAATGAAAAACTTCTAGTTATCAATTCCTCTAACCTGGATTCTGACCAGGAAACGAAGCTCTTGGAGGTTTTGAAGAAGCATAAGAAGGCAATTGGGTGGACCTTGACCGACATACCAGGCATTAGCCCATCCAGGTGTATGCATAGAATTCTGTTGGAGGATGGGGCTAAAACAGTTAGGCAGCCCCAAAGGCGGCTCAATCCCTTGATTCTTGATGTTGTGATGAAGGAGGTGACAAAACTCTTGCATGCGGGCATCATATACCCTATCTTTGACAGTAATTGGGTGAGCCCATTGCAAGTTGTACCTAAGAAATCTGGACTCACAGTGGTGAAAAATGAGCACAATGAACTTGTCCCCACTAGAGTTCAGAATAGCTGGAGGGTTTGCATTGATTATAGGACATTGAACTAGGCTACTAGAAAGGATCACTTTCCTTTGCCGTTCATCGATCAGATGCTTGAACGGCTAGCCGGTAAATCACACTATTGCTTTCTTGATGGTTTTTCAGGTTACTTCCAGATCCACATTGCACCAGAGGATCAAGAGAAGACAACTTTCACGTGCCCTTTCGGCATTTTTGCTTACAGGAGGATGCCATTTGGTCTTTGCAATGCTCCTGGCACATTCCAGAGATGCATGATTAGTATTTTTACTTAATATATTGAGAATTGCATGGGGAATTAATCGTTTAATCATACCTTCATTATTAATGTTCCTAGAACACTCACTAATCAAACCTAGGGTCTTTAACTAAGCCCTATGAACATAACCTTACATCTCACACTTTATTCATGTCATATGAACAACTGGGAAAACATCCCGTAAATCTTATTATCATTGTTAAAGTATTTTAAAGTCTTAACATCATTAATAAGCCCTATTAATTGGTTATTGGTTATTGTCTTATTAACGTCATTGTTGGCATTAACATACCCAACAATCAACACTCAAACGGAGCACCACATCATTATCATTATCATAACATCATTCTCATAATCATAACATCATCATCATAATCATAGACATTCATGGCATCATTAAACATCATACTCAATTGGGAATACCAATACCATCTATTCATACCTCATCAATAATTAACATAAAACAGCTTACCAATTAAAGCATGCCATTAACATTATAATCATATCATACATACATCAATTAACATTAAATAGACAACAACATATGACAGGTTCATGGGTTAACCCTTCATCTTACGCTACCCCCAACGCCTACATGTCAATACTATTCATTCTCCCCATACCTGGTATGAAGATTCCCAAAACGATAACGTTGGCAAACTAGACACGTTCCCTCGAGTGGCTTGACTAATTCCTCAAGCCTTGGTCAAACAAGAAGAGAATAGAATAACCAATTAACCTCCAATTCAAAAGAAAGGGAAAAGGAGATTAAGGAGGGATAACTACGTTACCTTAAACGATGCTAACACGCGTAACTTATCTCCCAAACGGACTCACAAACTCCAAGAACTTCAAGGGGTTCAAGGGAAAACTAATAAATATGATGAGAGGCAGCTATTCTGAGTTTAACAATGTGAGAAATAGGGTTTAGGTCGAGTATTATGGTATAAATACAAGTTAGGGCATAACGGGCTCCTATTTTAGCGCAAACTGTATATAGATCGGTATTTTGACCATAACTTGAGCTACAAGTTTCCGATTGAGGCGTTCTTCCTGTCGTTAGAAAGCTCAGAGAAATATCTACAAATTAATTTCTAATGACCGACTCCTAAATCGGAATCTAAAATGGTTAAAAGTTCGATGGAAGTTTAGCGACATATTTGGTAGTTATTCCAAGATAGGATCTTTAGGAGACTATGATAAGATTTTAAGAGGTAACCAAAAAGAGGATTGTCCTTTATTAATAAGGACTCAAATCTGATTTATTGAGGGGATAAAATCTAAGAATTACACTATCTCTATTTAAATACTAAATCACGCGATATCTCATCATATCATTTTTAGTCACTTGTTATTAATAAAATCACATATCATATATTAACATATAAAATCACAAAAAAAATAATAATCATATATTCATATAAGATCACACATTAAGAGACACAATCTCATATTAATGCAAATAATCATATATTTATATACATATTATCATATGTAATAATATATAAATACATACATATATGTATAAGCATAAAAATAACAACAACAACAACAGCAACAACAACAACAACAGCAACAACAACAGCAACAGCAACAGCAACAACAACAACAACAACAACAACAACAACAACAGCAACAACAACAACAACAACAGCAACAACAGCTAGGCATCCATAGTAACATAATCCCTTATACGAAAATCGAGGTGTTACACCTGCAATGAAGGCTAGGCACTCAGAGAAACAGATCAGCTATGAAGGCTGATACAACAACAACAACAACAACAACAACATGTAGGCATCCATAGTAACATAATCCCTTATACGAAAATCGGGGTGTTACACCTGCAATGAAGGCCAGGCACTCAGAGAAACAGATCAGCTATGAAGGCTGATACAACGAAAACAGATTAGTCAGTACCTCGTTTAAACTCCACAGATTCTCCTGCTTCTATCTTCTGATTAACCTTTTGGAGGTACTGGTCTTCCGATTGCTTCTTCCAAACTAAGTCTAGGAATCCACTAGTAATAGTGACCATTCCCAAACTTATCTTATTCTGGGATAATCCTGTTATCCCTAGATTCAAGTCTCTGAATTGATCGATCAGTTCTAACTCCTTGATCATTATAGCAAACACTTGCAATGATTTCTGACTTAACGCATCTGCTACGACGTTCGCCTTTCCAGGATGGTATTGGAGATCAAACTCATAATCCTTGATGAACTCTATCCATCTCCTCTGTCTCATGTTAAACTCTTTCTGATGAAACAAATACTTTATACTCTTGTGATCACTGTACACCGTGAATTGAGCACCATACAGATAGTGTCTCCATATCTTCAACGCAAACACTATTGCAGCCAACTCTAAGTTATGGGTTGGGTAATTCCTCTCATGCACTCTTAACTGTCTAGAGGCATACATCACCACTTTCCCATTTTGCATGAGGACGTAACCCATGCCTTGATATGACGCATCGCAGTACACATCAAATGACACTAATAGATCTGGCAAGACTAGCATAGGAGATGTTGTAAGCTTCATTTTCAACTCCTGAAAACTAGCCTCACAATCATCAGTCTACTCAAACGCTTTTCCTTTTCTTGTTAGTTGCGTCATCGGTAACGTAATCTTTGAGAATCCTTTGATGAACCATCTGTAGTAACCTGCCAGTCCAAGAAAACTCCTAACTTCGCCCACTGTCTTAGGACGTTCCCAATTAACCACTACTTCCACTTTGGCAGGATCCACAACTATCCCTTCCTTGTTTATCACATGCCTTAGAAATTGTGCTTCATCCAACCAGAACTCACACTTAGACAACTTGGCATAGAGTTGTCTGTCCTTAAGCACTTGAAGTACAACCCGAAGATGCTCTAGATGTTCTTCTCTACTCGAAGAGTAGATTAGAATGTCGTCGATAAACACAACGCCAAACTTGTCTAAGTATGGTCTGAAGATCTGATTCATGAAGTCCATGAACACGGCTGGAGCATTAGTCACACCAAACGGCATAACTAGATAATCGTAATGACCATATTGATTTCTAAAAGCAGTCTTCGGTATATCATCTTCCTTCACTCGAATCTGATGGTATCCAGACCTCATATCTATCTTAGAAAACACAATTGCTCCCCGCAACTGATCCATCGGGTCGTCAATCCTCGGCAACGGGTACTTGTTCTTGGTTGTTACCTTGTTCAGTTGCCAGTAATCCACATATAGCCTTGAGCTTCCGTCCTTCTTCCTTACAAACAACACTGGCGCTCCCCACGGTGAAACACTTGGTCGGATAAACATGCGACACCCTAAAACCCGGTATCACATGGTTACCCGTTGCGGAAAAGAAACTTATTTAAAACGCTGATCGCCTTCGAAAAAATAACCTTTTATATAAGGTTACTGAAAAGGGCACTCTTTTTTGTTGTTGTTAAAAATAGTTAAGAAAAGGTGTGGAACACCGAGAACATGAAAATCAACATCACACATATAATTATAACTGTCCCACTTGGGATCTTAGGTTTGATTACAGGACAGGTGATAAGCCTCTGGCTCGACTAGTTTTATACTAGTAAGATCATGGCTTTTTGCACTAATTACTCGAGTCCAATCTCGTTTTAGCCCAAATTTGGATTTAGTTGTCCTCAAGCAACATTTTGAGTTTCTTACGTAGTTTAGGACATTTTAGTTAATTTTGAGTCAAATAAAGCATTTACTGCTATTTCATGTTTTCAGGTTAATAAAAAGAGCAAAAAGGGAAGGACACCTGAAGCAGAAGCCATCACGCCCAGGCCGTGACACTGGTCACGACCGTGATAAGCCAACCATGAAGATCAGAAAGAATCACGGCCCAACCGTGATAAGCATCACGGGCGTGATGAGAAGATCATGAAAGTCAGAAAGCATCACGGCCCAACCGTGACACAAATCACGGGCGTGATGAGGAGACCCAGGAAGTCAGAATTGATCACGTCCTAGCCGTGATGAAGGTCACGGCCGTGACAGATCAGCACCCATGGACAGAAGCGATCACGGCCATGATGGACCAGAATTTGAATGCGCGCCCTTGGCAGAATTGGTCACGGCCTGGCCATGACGGCCATCACGGCCGTGACACGCGGCCACTCTATAAAACAGGAGCGCAACAGACACAGAAGGAATCCAATTTTCACTGTTTACATACTATTCTCTTAGGTTTTTGTCATATTTGTGACGGAGAACTAATCCTCCGTGATTAATCTGCTGTAATCGGTTTCCGCCGACACTTGAGGTTCTGTAATTCTCAGATCAATTTGCTTCTCTCTTTCAATACTATGCTATATATTCTGTTTGCTTAATTGAGGATTGTATAGAATAAGTATTGATTTATTTCGATGATTCTATGTTCCTATACTTAATCGCGTTTGCTTAATTCGCGTGTGTTCAACCGTGTTGCTTAATTCACAAGAGCTTCATCTGTTTGCTTAATTCGGAATTAGGAACATATATCTCATAGCATCAATTTCACTTGTTAATTGCTGCTACAATCGAAAAGGGATTAGAATCCGCTTAGGGCATGGAATTATATGAATCAATGATAGTGGGAAACGAAAACAGTAGATTAATCGTTTTTAGCTTATTGATCAATCACTCAATTGCTCTGTTTTCTGCTCTGTTTCTGTTCTGTTCTCTAAATCAATTTCAACCCAACCCCCCCCCCCCCCCACAAAAAAAAAACTGATTTTTTTGTTAATAACAATCCAAGAGTCCTTGAGAGACGATACTCGAGTTGTCGCGCCCTAACTGCAGTTTTTCCAATCACTCGCTTTTTGACCCGTATGCGACAACGTGTCAAAATTGGCGCCGTTGCCGGGGACTCTTGTTGTTATTTTCGCATTTTATTTTTTGATTTTCTGCTGAATTAGTTTTGGCTACTAGGTCTGGTTGTTCTGACTTGTTTGAATTTGACCCTGAAATTGAAAGAACTTTGCACACACGCCGTAGAGCAATTCAGGCTAGCACTAGTTCACCAACCAATAGCGATTCTGATTCTGAACTTGCTTTTGATAACATGGCTGATCAAAGAACATGGAGACAGCTTGCTGCTCCTGATGTTAATTATAATGGTTTGTGTATTGAATATGCTGACGTTGTTGCTCCTTTTGAACTAAAATCTGGTTTAATACACTTGTTGCCAAGGTTTAGTGGTCTTGCAGGTGAGGATTCGCACAAGCATCTGAAGGAATTCCAGGTTGTCTTCTAAACACCTTTGAGACCGGAAGGAATAACAGAAGACCATATAAAGCTGAGAGCCTTCCCATTCTCGCTTCAAAGTGCTGCGAAGGATTGGTTATACTACCTTGAGCCAAATTTTGTTTCAACCTGGAACGATTTGAAGAAGGTCTTCTTAGAGAGGTACTTTCCTGCCTCCAGAGCTGCATCAATCAGGAAAGAGATATGTGGTATTAGACAGGGCAATGAATCATTGACCGAATACTGGGAGAGATTCAAGAAGTTGGTGTCCAGTTGTCCTCAGCACCATATTTCCGAGCAACTGCTTATTCAGTACTTTTATGAGGGATTGCTACCAATGGACAGAAACATTTTGGATGCTGCTAGTGGGGGAACACTTGTTGATAAGACTCCAGCCGTTGCCAAGTCACTGATTGAGAACATGTCACTCAACTCCCAGAAGTTCACAACTAGAAGTAATTCTGTCGAAGCAAGGGGTGTGAATGAGGTCCATGTTTCTCTCTCCAACAAAGCTCTCGAAACCAGACTTGATGAGCTTACTTCTTTAGTGAAACAGTTGGTAGTGGATAAAGTTCAAACATCAAGGTTGTGTGGTATCTGTACTTCTCCTGAACACCTGACCGATGCATGCCCTATTCTGAAGGATGAGTCAGTCACTGATCTGCCTCAAGCATATGCAGCCAATCTTTACAATCAAGGCAACAATCAGAACCGGTACAACATTCCTGACCTTTCCACTAATAAGTACCACCCCAACTGGAGAAACCATCCGAACCTTCGGTATGGAAACTCATCTGCACAACAGCAACAAATGATGTTACCACTAGCACCACCACAGAATTCTCCTCAAGTGAACAACTCTGCACCTTCACTAGAGGACCTTGTCAAGCAAATGGCTGCACAAAATCTCCAGTTTCAGCAGCGAACGGATTCTAGTATTCATGCTTTGCAAACACAGATTGGAAAGCTTGCCACTTCGATGAATGCCATGCAGCAAGCTCAAGGATTGAACCAACTACCTGCTCAACCAGTAGTGAATCCTAATGTCCCAAATCCTAATGTGAGTGCAATGACTTTGAGATCCGGGAAGATTGCAGAACCAGCCCCTGAAAAGGATAAAGTTGATGAGGTAACACCGGAACCTTCTGCTGTTGTTGAAGCTGAGAAAGAGTATGTGCCACCAATCCCCTTCCCACAAAGAGTTATGAAAAATAAAAAGATTGATGGGGAAGACAAAGAGAGAGAGATTCTGGATGTGTTCAGGAAAGTGGCAGTGAACATCCCGCTCCTTGATGCGATTAAGCAGGTTCCGAAATATGCAAAGTTTCTGAAGGATTTGTGCACACACAAGAGGAGGTTGAAGGGTAATGAGAGAGTCAATTTAGGGCGAAATGTTTCATCCCTCATTCAACCTAAGCCTGCACCTGAAAAGGTTACCGTTTCAGCCCTCACTCAGGCGATGCCACAGAAATGCAAGGATCCGGGAACTTTTTCTATTCCATGCACTATTGGGGATACTAAATTCGACAATTGCATGTTGGATTTAGGAGCTTCTATTAATGTCATGCCCACTTCTATTTTCAACAACCTTGATCTTGGTCCTTTGGAGCATACAAGTCTTACTATTCAATTGGCAAACAGGACCAATGCTCGCCCCATTGGAGTAGTGGAAGATGTGCTTGTTCAAGTCAATGACTTGATTTTTCCTGCTGACTTTTACATCCTTGACATGGCAGGGGAAACAAATTCAAGCAGATCACCAATCATTCTGGGCAGTCCGTTCATGAAAACGGTGAAGACAAAGATTGATGTTGACGATGGAACCATGACCATGGAGTTTGGTGACATCGTTGCAAAATTCAACAGTTTCGATGCTATGAAGCATCCCTTGGAGGAGCATTCTGTTTTTCAAATAGAGTTACTCTCTGAAATTGTTGATGACATTTATGATGACTTGGTTGCTGATTTTCCATCTATTTCTGGTTTTGATGATGTTTATCCATGTGCTGATTGTACTAACACTGACCCTTGTGTTGTTTGTGCTGAGATTGATGCTGCCTTGCAGGGTGACAGTGTAAGTGAAGCTGTTTGTTCAGCTGAATTTCTTGACAGCACGGTTGCCCCAAACATACCATCCATTGAGCAGCCACCCTCCCTAGAGCTTAAGCCACTTCCTGGAAATCTGAAGTATGCTTATTTGGAGAGGAATGAAAAACTTCTAGTTATCATTTCCTCTAACCTTGATTCTGACTAGGAAATGAAGCTCTTGGAGGTTTTGAAGAAGCATAAGAAGGCAATTGGTAGGACCTTGACCGACATACCAGGCATTAGCCCATCCAGGTGTATGCATAGAATTCTGTTGGAGGATGGGGCTAAAACAGTTAGGCAGCCCCAAAGGCGGCTCAATCCCTTGATTCTTGATGTTGTGAAGAAGGAGGTGACAAAACTCTTGCATGCGGGCATCATATACCCTATCTCTGACAGTAATTGGGTGAGCCCAGTGCAAGTTGTACCTAAGAAATCTGGACTCACAGTGGTGAAAAATGAGCACAATGAACTTGTCCCCACTAGAGTTCAGAATAGCTGGAGAGTTTGCATCGATTATAGGACATTGAACTAGGCTACTAGAAAGGATCACTTTCCTTTGCCGTTCATCGATCAGATGCTTGAACGGCTAGCCGGTGAATCACACTATTGCTTTCTTGATGGTTTTTCAGGTTACTTCCAGATCCACATTGCACCAGAGGATCAAGAGAAAACAACTTTCACGTGCCTTTTCTGCATTTTTGCTTACAGGAGGATGCCATTTGGTCTTTGCGATGCTCCTGGCACATTCCAGAGATGCATGATTAGTATTTTTAATGAATATATTGAGAATTGCATGGAAGTGTTCATGGATGATTTTACTGTTTATGGTTCCTCATTTGATGCATGCTTGCATAGTTTGAATCTGGTTTTGGAAAGATGCATTGAACCTGACCTTGTTTTGAACTATGAAAAATGCCATTTTATGGTTGAACATGGGATTGTTTTGGGGCACATTATTTTTGAAAAGGGTATTTCAGTAGATCCTGCTAAGATTGATGTGATTTCTACACTGCCTTACCAATCTTGCGTTCACGAGATTCGTTCTTTTCTTGGTCATGCAGGTTTTTACAGGCGCTTCATAAAGGATTTCAGCAAGATAGCTCTCCCTCTGTCAAACTTGTTGAAGAATGATGCCATTTTTAACTTTGATGACAACTGCAAGAAGGCGTTTGATTTCTTGAAGAAGGCATTGACCTCCACCCCCATCATCCAGCCTCCTGACTGGATGATAAGCCTCTGGCTCATCTAGTTTCCAGCTAGAAAAGGGGTATATTTTGTGCCTAATTGGGCGAGTCACCCTCGCTAATCTCCCAAATTGTCCTTGTTTTGTTCCTAAGTTAGACTTTGACTCGTTTTATGCATTTTTAGTAGTTTTTAGTTTATTTTGAGTAGAATTACACTTTTCGTTTTCTTTTATTGTTTCAGGTTAAAAGTGAGGCTCTTAGAGTCAAGGAAAATGAAGAAAACAGTGGAAAAGCAATTCTGGAGGTTTCGCCTCGCGAAACAGGAGCTCGCCTCGCGAGCCTGAAGACCATCCTGAACAGCAAATGTCATCCTCTCTGTCTCGCCCCGCGAATCACCATCTCGCCCCGCGAGTCTGAAGGTCTGACTGTGCCAGAAATGTCATCCTCTCTGTCTCGCCTAGCGAGCATTCAAATCCAGATGGAGCCAAAACTTAATATTCGCGTTGTGAGAGGCTATTCGCCTCGCGAGCGCGCGCAGAATCTGAAATCTATAAATTGCTGTTTTAGGGCAGATTAGAAGATCTTTGGTCAACCACTTGTTTTCAGATCATTTTGGAGATTCTCTGGAGCTGCGTCTCCCTATTTTCTTTTCTGATTGTACAATTAGGATGAACTCCAATTGTTTGTGTCTTGTTACAAGCATGAGGAGCTAATCCCCATGTCTAAGGGATCAATGAAACCACCCATGACGGTGTAGTTCAATGTGATGTATGTTTCTCTCCTTTATCTCAATTCATGTTTTCCAATTCTGAATTTATTGCGTTGATCATATGCATGCGTGATTGACTTGTTAACGTGATGAGGCTTAGTAGGCAATTCACGTTTAGAACTTGAATTGGGATCATTGATTGAATATTGCACGAGAGTGAGTAGGAGATCAGTGCAACCGTATAAGGAACAAGATTTAATAGAGTTTGATGATTGGTTTATGAGACCTAGTAAGTAATTAACTCAATCGTTGAATACGTCCTATTGAGCACGAGAGTGTCATTAGGAGAATTTGGGGGTCCTGGTTGACATTGTAATTGAACTTAGGGAGGGAATCATCATCACTTGGGTACTATGCATGATTGGGTAGGTGGATTTGTGACCTTAGATGTTTAATTCAGATTTAAATTCTCATCTCATCTTGTCGTTACCTACTTATTCTCTAGTTAGTTTGTTGATTTGAATTGCGATCCTATTTTCTCTCTCTCCATAACCACCTGTTTTTACTTGACCAAGCGTATCGAATTGCTCGCGAATTGGTAGAATTGGTAGTCCAATCCCTGTGTCCGACCTCGGTAATTACTTACCGTGTTTTATTACTTACGACGACCCGGTACACTTGCCGGTGACTCAACACTGGACCCTCCCCTTTGAGATTATGTGCGATGCCTCTAACTATGCTGTGGGGGGCGGTCCTTGCACAAAGAGTGGGCAAGGCTGCCTATGTGATTTATTATGCTTCTAGGACTTTAGATGCTGCACAGGCTAATTACACCACTACTGAAAAGGAACTTCTAGCTATTGTTTTTGCTCTTGATAAATTTAGATCATATTTGCTAGGTTCCAAGGTTGTAGTTTTCATTGACCATGCAGCTCTAAAGTACTTGTTGAAGAAACCAGAAGCAAAACCGAGATTGATTCGGTGGATGTTGTTTCTCCAAGAGTTCAGTGTGGAGATAAAGGATAAGAGCGGAGCTGAGAACTTAGTGGCTGATCACTTGAGCAGAATAGAGAGGAATGAGGATCCTTCCCCCATTCAGGATGACTTTCCTGATAAGCGGCTTTTACAGTTACAAGGGGTAACTCCTTGGTTTGCTGATATTGTTAACTATCTTGTTGCTGGTGTTTTTCCGACAGGTGCAACTAGGTCACAAATTCACAAACTCAAGAGTGATGCCAAATACTATGTTTGGGATGATCCCTATCTTTGGAAATTTGGCAGTGATCAGGTAATTAGGAGATGTGTCCCCGACTATGAGATTGAATCTATTCTGCACTTTTCTCACGCTTCTCAAGTAGGGGGACACTTTGGGCCACAGAGGACTGCAAGAAAAATCCTAGATTCAGGTTTTTAATGGCCCACCATTTTTAGAGATGCTTATGAAGTTTACCGCACTTGCAAAGAGTGCCAGACAGCAGGTACAACCATCACTCGTAAGAGTGAAATGCCTCAGCAACCTATGCTTTTCTGTGAGGTGTTTGATATGTGGGGAATTGACTTTATGGGTCCTTTTCCTGCATCTTTTGGTTTCCTCTATATCTTACGTGCTGTTGATTATGTTTCAAAGTGGGTGGAAGCTATCCCCACTAGGACTAATGATTCTAGAGTTGTTGCAAACTTTGTCATGTCCAATATCTTTTGCAGGTTCGGAATACCTCGTGCTATCATAAGTGACCAAGGCACTCATTTCTGTAACCGCACCATGGAAGCTTTACTCCGAAAGTATGGAGTTGTGCACAGGGTCTCTACTGCATATCATCCCCAGACTAATGGGCAGACTGAGATCTCAAACAGAGAGATCAAACAGATCTTGGAGAAAGTGGTGCAGCCAAATAGGAAGGACTGGAGCCGCCGTCTAGAAGACACACTTTGGGCTCAAAGAACAACCTTCAAGACACCAATAGGGATGTCTCCCTATAGACTTGTGTTCGGTAAGGCATGTCACCTTCCTGTAGAAATTGAGCACCGTGCTTATTGGGAGGTCAGAAGCTGTAATTTGGAAATGCAAAAAGCAGGCATTGAAAGAAAACTCCAATTACAGTAGCTTGAAGAGCTTAGGCTAGAAGCCTATGAAAGCTCTCGAATCTACAAAGAGAAAACTAAGCACTTCCATGATCAGATGATTTCTAGGAAGGAATTCTCTGTGGGCCAACAGGTGTTATTGTTTATCTCCCGCCTGAAAGTGATGGCTGGGAAACTTTGATCCAAGTGGATTGGCCCATTTGTTGTTACTAATGTTTTCCCTCATGGTGTAGTAGAGATAAAAAGTGCAGGTAGCAACAAGGTCTTTAAGGTTAATGGGCAGCGCTTGAAGCTATTCCATGAGAGCTCGGTGCCTAAAGATGCTACTGTTGACGAGCTCTCCTTGGGAGAGCCCACCTACACTACAACTTGATCAGGGAGCACCTTCTCCTTTCCCTCACTCTTATTTTGTATTTATGTTCTTTCATTGAGGACAATGTATGTTTTAAGTGTGGGGGAGGGAACCAATTGTTTTGTTTGTTTGTGTTGCTTTGAGTCGTTTGTGTGTGAGTCTTGTGTCGGCAAGCTTGATTGGGTTTTGTTGAATTTGCATAGATAGATTGCATGATATATGTTGATTTTTGATGATTCCCCCCTAGGTTTTGAAAATTGAAAATTTGATCCCCATGTGAAAAATTGAAAATTGAACTTTGAGATATTCTATTGTGATTGCATGATTTATGATAAGTTTGGGGTGAAGGGATGCACACACTAGGGATTGAATCTCGGTCAAGCAATTTGCGAAAAATGTCCAGGTGAGGATTTGAGCCTCCAACATGTTTTTAATTGTGTGAATCACTTTCTAGTTTCACTTTCCCGGATTTGCTTGAATCTCTTCGTGGTTTGCATGCTTATGTGTTGCATCAAATGATTTAGGCAATTTTCTTTGAATTAACTACTTGGCCTAAAAGAACCATCCCTAATGCATGTTCCCTAGTTAGCCACATTGAGCCTAACAAGCCTATTGTTTCTTGATGACCTCATGTTATAAGCCGAAAATCTGGAAAAACCATGTGAACCCAATCCTAGGATTAGGAGAACATGGAAGCTTAGCAAGAGAAGGGTTGCAAGAAACTAAGTTTGGGGTGACTGCGAGGTTTGATATGTCATTCTGGGTTGAGAAAAAGAAAAAGAAAGGTTGGAGCCAAAGGCAAAGAAAAGAAAAAAAGGAAAAAAGAAGAAGAAAAGAACAAAATGTCAAGAAAGGGTATTAGAAGAAAAAGGCTGTAGTCACCCAAAGCAAAAGAGAAATGGAAAAAGGAATTTGAGTGGAAGTTGAATGTGTCAAAATGCTCATGCTCTCTTAGTTCCTAGGGACTTAAGCCTCGTACCTTTGAATATCCTACCTTTAGCCAGGCCCCATTACAACCTTTAAAAAACCTTTTGATGTTGCATGCATGTTTTCGTGGGAACTTTGTTTGAGATGAAAATCAAATTCATGGGAAGTGCTCTTGAAATGTGAAATTGAGTGAATGTTGATAGCCTAGACAAATTGAGCAAATGAGTGAAATATTAAATGCCCTTGTGAGGAAAACAATTGTTTGAAGTTGGTGATCTCCCTTTTCTGTATAACGTGGATCCTCAACGTAGATTAATGATTGCATGAATGATGGAATTCTCAATTGTTTAAAGTAAATGAATTTGGGGATTGCACTGTTGCAAGGGGGGAAAACATTGAAGAAAAATTGTTTTGTTAAGATTGCATGAAGTTTGTACGAAATTGGTTGAATCCTTTAAGCTTGCCAAGTTTGAGTCTTTTTGAGTTTTAGTTTGCTTGGGGACAAGCAAAGTTTAAGTTTGGGGTATTTTGATAAGCCTCTGGCTCGACTAGTTTTATACTAGTAAGATCATGGCTTTTTGCACTAATTACTCGAGTCCAATCTCGTTTTAGCCCAAATTTGGATTTAGTTGTCCTCAAGCAACATTTTGAGTTTCTTACGTAGTTTAGGACATTTTAGTTAATTTTGAGTCAAATAAAGCATTTACTGCTATTTCATGTTTTCAGGTTAATAAAAAGAGCAAAAAGGGAAGGACACCTGAAGCAGAAGCCATCACGCCCAGGCCGTGACACTGGTCACGACCGTGATAAGCCAACCATGAAGATCAGAAAGAATCACGGCCCAACCGTGATAAGCATCACGGGCGTGATGAGAAGATCATGAAAGTCAGAAAGCATCACGGCCCAACCGTGACACAAATCACGGGCGTGATGAGGAGACCCAGGAAGTCAGAATTGATCACGTCCTAGCCGTGATGAAGGTCACGGCCGTGACAGATCAGCACCCATGGACAGAAGCGATCACGGCCTGGTCGTGATAGGCATCACGACCGTGATGGACCAGAATTTGAATGCGCACCCTTGGCAGAATTGGTCACTGTCTGGCCGTGACGGCCATCACGACCGTGACGCGCGGCCACTCTATAAAACATGAGCGCAGCAGACACTGAAGGAATCCAATTTTCACTGTTTACATACTATTCTCTTAGGTTTTTGTCATATTTGTGATGGAGAACTAATCCTCCGTGATTAATCTGCTGTAATCGATTTCCGCCGACACTTGAGGTTCTGTAATTCCTGGATCAATTTGCTTCTCTCTTTCAATACTATGCTATATATTATGTTTGCTTAATTCAGGATTGTATAGAATAAGTATTGATTTATTTCGATGATTCTATGTTCCTATACTTAATTGCGTTTGCTTAATTCGCGTGTGTTCAATCGTGTTTTCTTAATTCACGAGAGCTTCATCAATTTGCTTAATTCGGAATTAGGAACATATATCTCGTAGCGTCAATATCGCTTGTTAATTGCCGCTACAATCGAAAAAGGGATTAGAATCCGCTTAGGGCATGGAATTATATGAATCAATGAAAGTGGGAAACGAAAACAGTAGATTAATCATTTTTAGCTTATTGATCAATCACTCAATTGCTCTGTTTTCTGCTCTGTTTCTGTTCTGTTCTCTAAATCAATTTCAACCCACCCCCCCCCCCCCCCCCCCCACAAAAAAAAAACTGATTTTTCTGTTAATAACAATCCAAGAGTCCTTGAGAGACGATACTCGAGTTGTCGCGCCCTAACTGCAGTTTTTCCAATCACTCGCTTTTTGACCCGTGTGCGACAGCGTGTCAACAAGCCTTGTCGAACTGGCCAATATACGCTAAAACAGCTGCTGAAGAAATAGGTAAAAAGAAAACATCAAGCCGGGAATAGGGAACTGGGTACATAACTCAAAATATGGCTCTAAAAGCCTAGGGACTATCGGGACAACTCCAAAAGCCGACAAACGATCTATCAATGCCTCCTACATGCAGAGTGACCACAGACGCTACCCTCAGACGAGATATCAGATGCAGGATCGATAACGTCACCGCCATTGTCGATAGGGACATCGTCATCGCCGGGATCCTGCGGATGGTACTTTGGCTCCTCCTCCTCCTCGTCCTCGACCTCTATGAACTCAAGAGGCTCTTCCTTGGGATCCTCCTCCACTGGATCCTCCGCAAGCAGTTCGACTGGATCAAAATGCTCATGAAGGAGACCGGTGACTTGTAGCATATGAAGGTAGTACCATGGAGGTGGAAGCGTCATAGTCCTCGTCTTGACGGTATGAATCCTTCGTACAGGAACTCCGTTAGCATTCGTCTTGGTAGTCGTGACTGGTCCTCGATACGTCGCGGTCGTCGCACCCTCCTGTATAGTCCAGTTCCCTGCCATCCCAGCATGATCAAACACTTCGTTCCTCGAGCTCGACTGTGCCAAGAGAACATCCGGATCCATCTAAAAGCACGCGCATAACCGATACAAGAAGAAAAGAACAGAACATACAAATGTGCAAGAGTGAGATACCGTTATAAGATATATCCCACAACAACCATATACTTGATACATACATCACATAATCATATAAGCATTTAAATCATGCATATACCTCACATAATAGTGTTATATCAAAGGGTCTCAAAACCGCACAGTCAACCTTTGAAAATATGCATGGCACTTCAATATCTGGCTCTAACTTAATCTCATGAGATATCAACACTGTTTTCCACTGGAGAAGAATTAGAGTTGGTTAATCTCTAGCCCACCGGGCAGTTGCCTCCATACCCTCATGCATTTAAGGACTCAGAACGAGCAACGTCACATGTGCCTCTGAACCGGTCACATGGACTGACTCCCAGATACCACCTTGTATCTGATATGTAAGAAAGGCACGTCTGCCTGGGGAAATGCACATGAGAAAATATTTTATTCAAAAGGTTTTCTTTGTGTTCATTCTTTTTCGCTGTCGCAGCTCAAAGCTAACGACTTAATCATCATTTCCCCATCACTTGCAAACTTAGAAGCAAAACTTAGAAGCATAGGACACACAGTCCGAATGCTCAATCACAATGCCCGAGACCGATGCACCAGTCCTAGGCTTGTGGTCGTAGAAAACAACATTCACTTTTAACAATGTTCTTCACAACGTGGTTAGGAAACAGTCCACAACAACGTGATTAGGACACACAGTCCACAACAACGTGATTAGGACACACAGTCCACAACAACGTGATTAGGACACACAATCCACAACAACGAAATCAGAACGCACTGTCCTCGATTCCGAGAATTGGACTCTCTGTCCAGAACATCATGAATAGGACTTATAGCCCCGAATTAACACTGATCCAAGATCACGTGCGTATAACTGAATACTAGAGGCGACTTCTCGCGTACTAGATTCTCTTTCTTAAGTACTTATTTTTCATTCAGTGAAAATCAAATTCAAAACCGAATCCTCGATAACCTATCCAGGCTATCGGAAAGTTTCTAAAACATTTAGGAGAAAACATTTTCTTTGAAAATCTTTTGTAAAGCATCTTTGAAATACTTTTATCTTTGAAAATCCCCAATAGGATATTGCCAAATAATCTTGAAAGTTTTCACTTGAGGACACATAGTTCGAAAATGATTTTTCTCTTGTATAACAATAGTTCGCCAAAACAATTTCAACATTTAAAACAAGTACTTTAAGTTAATGAGCTTTTGGAAAAGAACACCAATCCCTTCATCTTCAAAGCTTATTAAGGTTTTTAATCCTTATAACAGTTGAGCACGGACACAAGTCTGGCTTAGAAAACTTTCAATCAACAGCAGTATATATTATTAGTTCAATGCTAATATCACAGTTGAAAGCAGTTCATCACAGATATGCATTATAACATTTAGAACAAGCATAGTTCAACATCAGATAACAACATAACAGTTCAAGTACATTAGATAACCAAGTAAGCTCAATCAACATATAAATATCCAGTTAAACGCATACACACATGCATACAGTTATCGAATATCTTTAGGAAATCCCCTCTTATCTTATGTCGGAGTTAAGAGTTCTGGATTTGAAAAGAAGGTTCACGAACGTCCTCGCTTCTCCGGCGATGGAAGTCTAAGGTTACCAACATAAAATCATGAGTTAAAAATAAATCTACTCGAGAACACTAACCACAAGGTATAGGTTCGGTTCATACAATAAACTAGGATTAGGGATTTCCGAAATTTATGCGACTCTTGGATTTATGATCCTTAAGTGCTAGAAGTTCATAAACAACAATCTTTTAACAAAGTTGAATTAAAAATCCCACTAAGTACTTGACTTATGGTTTCGGCCAAGCATAGGTAAATAGGCTAGGAATTTCTAAACTTTCCAATCTCTTTAGGCTAGCATCCATACATAGTAAGGAGCTTGAAACCATGATCATTTCGGAAAATGGAAAAATCAAATGTCTTAGACCATGAACTCTTAGGTTCGGCCTTAGCAAGTTTGTGAGGTTAGAGATCTTTAAATCATCCAATCTTTTGGACATAGCATCCTTTAACATGAAGGAGCTTTAATCCATAATCATCTTGGAAAACAAAATAAAATAACACATCCTAGGTCAAATGTTACATTCGGCCATCATAGGAAAATAAAGCAAGAAAATAGTTTAAACTTTCCAATCACTTAGACATAGCATCCTTTAACATAAGGAGCTTTTTAGTCCATGATCACCTTGGAGAACAAAACTCAACATCTTTGCCATAACCATTTAAGGTTTCGACTTTTTCAAGAAATATGGGGTTAGAAATCTTCAAACTTTCCAATCTCTTGGACTTAGCATCCTCCTATATCAAGGAGTCTTAATCCATGATCATTTTGGAAAACAAAACTTAAACACCATTACCTTAAAACTCATTGGTTTTGGTCTTTACATAAAAATAGGGTAAAAGTCTTTAAACTTTCCAATCACTTAGACATAGAATCCTTTAACGTAAATGAGCCTTGGTCCATGATCATCTTGGAAATGAAACTCAAATACAAACTCATACATGTAAAAGTTGAAACAAGATTCATCTAAACCATATACATGGTTTCGGTCTCCTTAGGAAGACGAGGTTAGGAAACTTTGTTTTACACAACCGTTTAGTACGTGATAGTATGAGTAAATACAAGAATATAGAAAGTGGTTTCAACTCAAAAGGAGTTTTCTACCATTTTTGAGAGGTTTTAGAAGTTAAAAGCACATAAAGCACATATGAAGAAAACTTTCAAACAAAAGATGAAACTTTGAAAAAGAACTACATAGAAGTATTACCCTTAACAAGATGAACAACTTTGAGGAAGAAATTTAAGAGAAAAGCTTGATAAAAAGGGAAACTTTGTAATAGAGAAGAAGAAGAAGAAGAAATGTAATAAGGTGTAAATGTGAAAAATGGAGGAAAGTGATGAAGTGTGGAAATGAAGAGTATTTATAGAGAGTCAGGGAGAGAGGTCACGGTTTGGGAGGAAGAAAGAAGAGAAGAAAGAAGGTGGGTTGCTTGTAGAAAGGATAAGGAGTTAAGGTGATGTGATGTGATTGGAGAGAGAGAAAGATGAAAAAGTGAGATTTTTTTGAAAAAAAGTAAAGATTCACTTTTTGAGGTGTGTCATAGCCTTCAGATCAAGTCACTTCATGTCACTTCACCCTCTTGATGCTCTGCTCCATTGCGTATCAGAGACTTCCCTGATCGTATTTCCCAACGATTTCGCCCGGGAAATCCCTAAGATTTGGCCCCGAACATGATTTTTTGAAAACTCCAAACCCACACAAAACATCATAAAAACACTAACCATCTCGTTCATGAATTAAAATTTGGTCTCTAGCTCAGTAAACTTGTACTGGCAGTGAGAACCCAGATCGGTTTTCGTTTGAATTTTCGATCGAAAATTGTACTATGACTTCATACGATACAACAACACAAGAAAATGATTTTATTTTAATTAAAATCATCCTCTGTATTTTATCAAAAATAAACACATTAAAGCATGTATTTACTAATAAAGAAGCATACGAAAAACAGGGTGTTACAAAACACCTTCTTCAACATGTCATCCAGTTGTTCCCTAAGCTCTGCCAACTCTGTCGGGGACATTCGATAAGGTGCTATCGATATCGGTCTGCCCTTGGAATGAGATCTATCACAAACTCAATCTCCCTCTTAGGTGGCAGTCCTGACACGTCATCTGGAAAAACTTCAGGAAACTCGCTTACGACAGGCAGTGCTTCCATCCTAGGAGACTCCTTGGCTTCCAAAGAAAACAACACCACGCAGCACCTTGATTGTCCTTCTCCCATACTACCGTCATTGGCAGGCAATAATCTAGAAGGCTCCATAAAGCGAAGAGTTTTTTTTGAACAATCCAAAACTACATGGTTAGCTGAGAGCCAATCCATGCCCAATATAATATCAATTTGCTGCATAGGAAGACAGATAAAGTCAATAACAAAAGTCCGATTTTCTAAAACAACTGGACAAGCTCGACAAACAAACAAAGTAGTTAATGTATCTCCTATAAGGGTAGAAACATTCAGATCATAGGGTAAAGATGTAACAGACAGTTTCAAATGACCTATGAACTCAAGAGAAATAAACGAATGCATAGCGCCTGAATCAAATAATACAGATAAGAGTTTTTCGAAAATGAGACACTTACCCTGTATGAGATCAGGATCTCTAGGAGTCTCGGAACCTCTAACGGCGAACACCCTCCCACTGGCTTGGGGTCTACCTCCTTGTTGATTTAATGTCTGAGCTCTTGATCCACTGATCTGAGCTCATCTACTTTGTTGTTGCACCGGATTTCTGATTACATTGCTCTTGGGACATGAACTAGACATATGTCCCATCTGACCACACTGGTAACATACCACTTCTGCATCTGAGGGCAATTTCTGATAAAGTGTGGTCCCCCGTACTTGAAACAAGTCGACATCCCTGATGATGTCTAACTAGGACTTCCGCTACCCGCACTGGTTGTTTGTTGACTAGGACGATTATAAGGTCTCGCCCGTTGCTGGAATCTTCCCTCACGACCTCTTTGACCGCTGCCACCTCTAATTGGTCCGCCACTCCGCTGCTGTGGATGTATTGGCCAAGAACGATCATGGCTCTCCAACATAGTACACTTTTCAACCAAAGCCAGGAAAGGGTTGAATTCGAACGACAGCATCATCCTTTTCAATTCCGGCCTCAAACCATCTTCAAATCTTCGACAAACACATTCTTCATTTGGATGGACTTGATAGAATTGGGAGAATTTCAGTAATGCCTCGAAAGGAATGGCATATTCTCCCACTGACATATTCCTCTACTGTAAACTCATAATTTCGTTTTCCTTCTCCTGTCGGACACTCTTGGGGAAGTATTTCTCCAGAAAACATCCTTTGAACAGATTCCATGTTACTGCTTGTTCTTCCACTTCTAACCAAAGTTGCTTATTCTGTCACCATGACTCTGCTGCTCCTACCAGCATGAAAGCATCATAAGTAACCTTCCGCTCCTCACGGCAATGTATAGCGACAAAGACGTTCTCTACTTCTTGCAGCCACTTTTCTGCTGCCTCAGGACCGTACTTGCCATGAAATTGGGGCGGATTTCCCTTCACGAAAGCATTCAATTCATTCTCCATGTTTTCCTCATCTCTAGCCACATTTACTTGTTGTAACCTTTCTTTTGTAGCTCTTGTCGCTGCATGAATAGAGCATTTTGCTAGGTTTGGTGCAGCATTGAGGTAGCCAACTCTCTCATCACCCTTATAGTCTCATTTATATCGCCACCATTATTCATCCCCGATGAACTTCCGGGAACATCAGTGGATCCAACCCCTCCATTTCTGCCTCCTCCTCAGCGTCCATTTTCGCGTGCCATTTCGACTTCCTAAAAAAAGGAATTCATTAGCTCTCATTTATAAGACATACAATTCAATACATAAACAAATATATCCACTATATGTCTTACAATTGTAGTAAACAGTCATTCTCATACTGTAAGAATAAATTGCGTATCATACACTCTACCCATTCTAAGCATAGCTGACATCCGATGAGGATCCAACTAACAGTGTCGGTATTCATCCTACCCCAAAGTCCTCGCTCCTAATATGACATAATCCCATAGTCCGGTTTAGAACCGGACTGCTCTGATACCACCAAATGAGACACCCGATGTCCCATTAAAGAACAATCCTAATTAACTAATCCTTAATCATTTATTAGTGTTAGCGTGATTATTACAAACGAAAATAATATACTTTGCGGAAGCTGGAAAATTAAAACTTATAAAACATGCATCGCGGAATAAAAACAAACGACGTATATACATAATAGGTACATCAAGTCTCCAAAGTACTTTCGATCCCAATAGAGGGATCATAATCCTAGAACAACTGTACAACTGATAAAGTAAAAGGACTGATAAACAAGTCATAGAATACTAGTCTCAGAAAAGATATAAAAAACTATACAGACAACATCTACCCGCCCTATCTCACACAAAATACATCAAAATCCAAAATAACTCTCAGAGCCTATCCCTAGCAGACGCTACCGACATACCATATCAACGACGATATAGGCGTCTGGAAATACCCTTGCCCTTCACGTAACAACGCCTCTTCACCTAAGTCCTCACAGACTCGTCACTACTCCTCAAGACCCTTCGACAGAATCCTCTGCTGGTAGTGCATCAGTCTGTGCTCCGATCCTGTCACCGTCGTTGTACAACTGTTGTTGCTCATCTACCGAACGTACGGTACATACAGAGAAAAAGAGATAGCTAAGGGAGATAATCTACTATAACACCATAAAAAGGGTTGGGGCAAAATACAACATGTTAACATACAACATAGATTGGCACAGATCACAAACATCTCACGATCCAACCATTTACAAAACATCCTCGATCCACATCTAGGGTCTAAATCTCCTAAAGAGTCACACTCATATGCATGTCGGTCGATCACTCTCACATGGAATTCTGATTCCTGTACATTCTTTTTATTTCTCACCCTCGGGCCTCCCTTGCCCAGAGAATGTCAGTTGGTTTGTCCAGGGTACCTTCCCGCTCACCGTGACCAATAAGGGTGCTTCTCCCCTATGAGCTACAACTCAAATAGGGGTATCTTGGTCGCCTCCGAAGGTCCACCTGCGACTGGAATACTCAGGGCCACAGTAGGTGTAAATCACTAGTCTCTTGAAAACCATTCTAGACTGGACTACATCCCCAAGGTTCCCAGAACCGTCCCTCTCCATATTCCGTACCGGCACCTGGGTACACCAACCTCGCGTGACTCCCAGTCACACTGCCCGCCACTTTGGCAACTTATACAATGCACAAACATCCTAAGTTGACACCGGTACCAAACTCAACCCTACATTCTTCACGATACCAACGCATCCACAACTCAACACGGTACCCATATACCATTGTCCAACATCAAACCAAACAGAGTACCCTTATGGTGTCAACTAGGGTTCTAACATCTTCATAACCAGACAATCATCCTCAACAACCATGACATAAATATATATCAATAATAAATATATCCAAACAGAATATTAAGCATGTTATCACAGATCATACGTCAAACATCATAACATCCATAAACACATAAAGCAGATATCACATGCATCCTCTAGCAGATAAACTTAAAATACTATTTTACCCTAATGTCGACAAGTCTACGATAATTAAACCCAAAGTATCATTTCAAATCATTTTAAAGTGGGGTTTAACCATCTTCGACTACTCGACTAGTAGGGTCTAGGGCACCCTACACAGACAAAATAACATGCTATATCGAGCTTGCCTCCCCGGCGTGATAGTCACTTTCTCCTCACCTGGCAAGATATGCATGTTTTCCCGTAAAAGTCCCGAGCATAACTCTGAGCGGTTTTAAAAAATAGAACCAGACAACGTGACAACTAGACCTAAGCAAAAACAAATTCAAAAGTGAATTCTCAGCCTAGGGGAAAGGTATTAAAAATGGTTACTGTTCGAACTCAATAACTCGATCTCCATACCTTTTTTCACCAATCCAAACGGTGACAATGGAGAAAACAAGTCATGAACCATCTGAAAAAATTTAAGCTCGATCCAACGGTTAACGACTCCCCGATGGTGGTTGTACCGTGACTAGTTGGTGGTTATGTTTGATGACTGTCTCACAATTTGGGGGCCACGGTACGAGCTTAATAGCTAAAACTATGGAGCTCTAAAGGAGAATCCGAACGGTGAGAATGGAGAAACACACGTCCGGAGTCTTCTCACCAAATTTGAGCATGATCCAACGATTGTAGAATATATGGTGGCGATTTGTATGTGACCACTCCAACTAAGATCTCAACAATGGCAGCTTGCACTTGTTCTATGCTCTCTCTTCATTCATTCCCAAGAAGAAGATGACTTGGTAATTTTTCTCAGTTGAAGTGAATTACTGATGTTTTGTGGTAGGTGGTTTGATGGGAAGCTTTAGGTGTCACAATTTTAGCTTGCTTAGCTTATTATGTGTCATTACTTTAGGATAGTTGAGTATTATGTGTCATTAGGAGATGAAGTCATGTGTTAGTGGGCTAGGAGTCATCATTAGGACAGTTTTGGCTTAGTTAGTCGAAGATGAGGTGTAGTCCTTATGTCCACTTCCCTCCTGATTGTGACACGTGTCCTATCCGGTGTCGCCCTGTCAGCACAACCGGGTGTTTCCTTCAACATTTTCCCGTGTAACCTATTGCTGAGATATTTTTATTAATTATTTTAGGGTACTATTAAAAAATTATTGTACTCAAGTACGACCTAATTTTAATATTCTAACTCTCAATTAATTAATTAATTAATTGACCGATTAATCACTCGGTTTGCGTCTGTTTGCGTTCTTGATCTGTTTCAGCTCCGATTTTCCTCAAACTTGAAATGCAAGCTAACTAAAACCTAAGGAACATGATTAAGTCTTTAATTATCCTTAATCTCTTCCTTAAACCTTAATCAAGAAATTGGGGTGTTACACAAGTTTTCCTCCCTTACACCCAAAAAAGGGTGGCTTTGTTTTCTATGGTGATAACAACAAAGGTAAAATCTTGGGAATTGGGACTGTTGGTAAAAGTCCTAACCCCACCATAGAAAATGTTCTATATGTTGAGGGTTTGAAACACAACTTGTTAAGTATAAGCCAACTGTGTGATGAAGGATTTAATGTTGTGTTTGATAACTCTAAATGCATGGTCATGGATTCCAACAAACAAACTAAATTAATTGGCCAAAGAATTGGAAATATCTATATGGTTTACTTGGATGACCTACCTTCAAGTGATGTATGCTGTCTAATAAGTAAAGAGGATGAAACTGGGTTTGGCATAGGAGGATGGCTCATATTCATACGGACCATCTTAATAAGTTTTTTTGCAAGGACCTAGTAATTGGTTTACCAAAGCTCCGTTTAGAAAAATACAAGATGTGCGATGCTTGTCAAAAAGGAAAACAAGTAAAGATCTCTTTTAAATCAAAAAATGTTGTTTCTTCAAACCGGCCTTTACAACTTTTACATATGGACTTTTTTGGCCCATCTAGAACTGTTAGCTTTGGTGGTAATTATTATGCACTTGTCATTGTGGATGACTATTCTCGTTATACATGGGCTTTGTTCATTCCTCATAAAAATGAAGTTTTCGGTGCATTTCTTAAACTTGCCAAGGTTATTCAAAATGAGATAGGATTAAACATTATAACTATCCGAAGTGATGGTGGTGAGTTCCAAAATGAGGCATTTGAGGCCTTTTGTTATGAAAATGGAATCGGGCATAATTTTTCCACACCTAGGGCTCCCAAAATAAATGGGGTGGTGGAAAGGAAAAATCGGTATCTAGTAGAGCTAGCGAGGAGGATGCTCAATGAGACCAACCTTCCTAAGTATTTCTGGGCAGACGCGGTAAGCACCGCATGTTATGTGATGAACAAAGTCCTCATGAGACCTATTATGAAACAAACGTCCTATGAAATTTACAAAGGAAGGAAGCCCAACATCTCCCACTTTCATGTATTCGGATGTAAGTGCTTTGTTTAAAATAATGGTAAAGAAAACCTTGGAAAATTCGATGCTAAAGCTGATGAAGGTATATTTCTTGGATATTCAAATTCTAGTAAAGCCTTTCGAATCTATAATAAAAGAACTATGACCATTGAAGAATATGTGCATGTGTCTTTTGATGAGACTAGCCCCAAAATTGTAGTAGAGGAAAGTGTTGACGATTTTGCATAAAATTTGGGAAACACCTACCTTGAGGAGAAAAGCACTCAAGAGAAGGACATTACAGATCAACCACCTCCACAAGAAGAAGAGACACCTCATTCCGATCTTCCAAGAGAATGGAGAACATCTAGATACCATCCTCTTGACAACATTATTGGTGATATCTCTAAAGGGGTAACAACTCAAAACTCTTTGAATCAAATGTGTCATTACATGGCTTTCGTTTCTCAACATTGAACCTAAAAACCATTTGGTAATTGGAACTAAATGGGTTTTTCGTAACAAGCTAGATGAAAATGGAATCATAACCAAAAATAAAGCTAGGCTTGTTGCTAAAGGATATAATCAACAAGAGGGCATAGACTTTGATGAAACCTATGCTCTCGTAGCTAGACTAGAGTCTATTAGTATGCTTCTCGCTTTTGCTTGCATCATGGATTTCAAACTTTTTAAAATGGATGTCAAAAACACTTTTTTAAATGGTTTTATCCAAGAAGAGGACTATATGGATCAACCTCCGGGTTTTACAAACTTTGAATTTCCAAACCATGTTTTCAAATTGAAAAGGCGTTGTATGGTTTAAAGCAAGCCCCTAGGGCTTGGTATGAACGGTTAAGCAAGTTCTTACTTGAAAATGGTTTTCAAAGAGGAAAAGTTGATACCACACTTTTTATCAAAAATAAAAAGCATGACATTTTACTTATGCAAATTTATGTGGACGATATAATATTTGGTGCCACTAACGAAGCTTTGTGCAAGGACTTTTCTAAAATTTTGCAAATCGAATTTGAAATGTCAATGATGTGGGAACTCAACTACTTTCTTGGGTTGCAAATCAAGCAATCAAAGGAAGGATTTTTCATAAACCAATGAAAGTATTGTAAAGAGCTTCTCAAGAAGTTTGGAATGAACAATTCAAAGGAGCTATCCACTCCCATGAGCACATCATGCTACCTTGACAAAGATGATAATGGCAAGTCCGTCGACGTAAGTAAGTATAGAGGTATGATAGGCTCTCTCCTTTATCTTACTGCTAGTCGCCCTGATATCATGTTTAGTTTCTGCATGTGTGCACGGTTTCAATCGAACCCAAAAGAATCACATTTCGCAGTGGTAAAACGCATTATGAGATATCTCATTGGCACAGAAAATATGGGCTTATGGTATCCTAAAGGGGCTGACTACACCCTAATTGGATATTCGGATTTTGATTTTGCGGGTTGCAAATTAAACCGAAAGAGCACTAGTGGAACATGTCGCTTATTAGGAAATGCCTTAGTTTCTTGGCATAGTAAGAAACAAGCAAGTGTGGCTTTATCCTCCGCCGAAGCGGAATACGTTGTGGCGGGTAGCTGTTGTGCACAAATTATATGGATGAAACAATTGTTAAATGATTATGGAATTAATCTCAACACTGTTCCTATAAAATGTGACAACACTAGTGCCATAAACCTCACAAAGAATCTTGTGTATCACTCAAGGACTAAACACATTGAAATTAGGCACCATTTCATTAGGGATCACGTTCAAAAAGGTGATTTCATGATTGAATTTGTTGAGACATCTAAACAACTTGCATATATTTTTATAAAACCCCTAAATAAAGAAAGCTTCTTTTTTATAAGAACTGAATTAGGGATTTTGAATCAGCCATGCATCAATTAATATCTGTATATTTCACCTTGTTATTTGCTGATATGTTTATTAAGTGTGAAGGCAGAGAGGCAATAATCGATTAGCATAATTGATTATGCCAAAATGGATTTTTCAATCCATCAAACAGAGATGTCATAATCGATTATAATAATCGATTATGCCATCACTGACTTTTTGAGCAGCGTGGTATGGTAGAAGCTCCCCCCAAACCCATCAGGGCCAGGTGCACTGCCTTAGCCTAGTGAGAAAACTGCATCCTTTACTTCATCCATTGATGGAACATTGGTTAACATAATGTTGTCTTCTAATGTGACCATTAGTGAAATGACTTGATCAACTAAACCATTGTCAGTACAACAGTTAGATGATGCATATAAATTGGTATAGAAATCAAGAACATGACTCTCAATATCACTTGGATTAACTAAAACAACATCTCCTACTTTTAAAATAGACATTTGCTTTGAGGCATATCTAATCCGTGCAACTTTATGGAAGAAAGAAGTGTTTCTGTCTCCATGAGTAACCCAATTCAATCTTGATTTCTCCTTCCATAATGATTCCTGATAAGACAACACCTTAGCAATTGAATTTGGGCATTTTCCTCCTGCATTTTCAAATCATCAGAACAACCATGCTTGTCTATATCTGCTTGAACTGTATCCACCTTAGCCATAGCTTCTTCTACATTTAAATGCATATTTCCAAAGACCAAAGTATTCCATAGACTGGCCTTTTCCAAACTTCCTTAACCAACCTTCTACAATCTATATGCTCATTCCACATATCATGGAACTTAAATGGGAAAGGATAGGATTGTGAACCTTTCCTTAGGACCATAAATAGAGGGTAATGACCAAAAGAACTTCTTGTTAGTGTACAACATGCCGCACTATCCCAAAAAGTTAGCCATTCGTCATTACAAATTGCCCTGTCCAACCTCAATTCAGTATGCTCACTGCCACTTCTCTTATTTGACCAAGTAAACTCAGCCCCACGAGTCAATATGTGAGTAAGATTGCATGAATCTGTCCAACCCTTAAAATTTTCACATGAAACTGAAATAGGCAACCTGTCCCCTCTTTTTTCATGGGAACCAATAATAGTATTGTTATCTCCAATGAAACACCATGGTCCCTTAAAATACTGTTTCAAATTAGCCAATTCTATCCATAATTCCCTTCTTACAATATGTGACGTGGATGCATAAATTGCTGAAAATTACTTTTGCTGCACCTCAACAGAGAAGGTTATATGTTGCTTAGCAGAAACTAGAATTCAAGGAGAAATAGAAATAGAACAAATCCCCCACAAAGAAGGAATATCAGAGCCCCTATCATTAACCATAAAAACTTTGAGATTTAACTTTTTCCAAAAGGAGATAGGGACTTGACCAATCCTAATTTTTGGTTCTACAATGAAAATCAAATCAGGTTTATGAACCACACAAAATTGTGCTAAAACTAATCTAGTTTGGGGGTTACCAATACCCCTTGCATTCCAATAAATAACTTTCATATTAAAAAGCTAAAGATTGATCTGAACCTGTCCTATAACGAGTGTTATAGGCCTCCATCTTTTGAAATTGCTTCTTTGCCTTCTTTTGCTTCTTCTTTTGTGACTTTGTAAAAACAGGAGAGAAATTTTCTTCATCCTTTTCCTCATTCGGATTATCACTCCAAAGTCTTCCAGCCAAGGTGTTAATGTCCTTAGCAACCTTATCATTAATATTGTAACACCCCGATTTTCGCTGCTTCGTAATATCGGTAATAAATATATAAATATATATTTTTATCCGAGACATAGAAAATGATTTTGGATAAACCAAGGTCATTTCCTTGTTATACTTATTTTTATAAGGCTACGGGGAAGTTTTTGGTTGAAAATTCAGTCGGAAGCCGGTCTGCGTTTTGTGTTTTCACTGACAGTAAAAGTTTACTGCTCATAAAACCTAATTTTGAGTCGTGAACGAGAAGAAAAATATTTTTATCATATTTACTACGATCCTGGAAGTTTTGAAAATTTTGGTAAAAAAAATTAAAATATCATATTTGTTGCGGGCGTATACGTCGAGATGTCTCTAGGAAAAGCTTGCACCAGATGAATCGAGGAGTCGGCAATGTAGCAGAGATGTTGGATTTGACCGATTTTCCGAGTATTTATGACGAGCTTATCCGAGTCATAATGGCCATAATGGCGCATTTATGGCAAAGTGAAAATTTCCTATGAAATGACCATTTTGCCCTTGTCTTTATATGACAATTGCAAGCAAATGCCATTGGAAATGTTGACTAAAGCTTGCCCAAAACCCACGGCTCCAATGCCTTCTTCATTAAGTATTGGTTTCTTTTTCATTTAAATAGGTTGTCTTCTTCCTTAAGCCATTTTTCCATTTTCATGTTCTTTTGCTCCAAAAAGTTCATAATTCGTCAGATTTTGATTGGCAATTCTGACCATTTTCTATTCTGAATCTAGAAAAACTTTCAACATGAAAGTTGTTCATCTTTCTCTCTTCTTTCCAACGACATAAAGATCATCCAAAACGTACAAGTATGTTGAGAGATCCACCCAAAATACTAAAACTGTTCTAAACCCTAACTATGTTCATCTTCTCCCTTAAGTTTCTTAAGAACACCATAGGAAAACCTTGAAGAACATCATCCAAATCTTGATTTCCTTGAATCATCAAGAGGTGAAAACTTATTCTCTTGTCATTTGAATCATTTCTCTTCACAACTTTTGTAGATTCATGGCTAAGATTCATATGTTCTTCATTTGTTCAAAGTTCATGGAACTAGATTCAAAAATTCATAACTAATTCTAGAAAAATCCTTTTGACATGAAACCAATTGCTATGATCTTATAATCATCTCTATTTTCATCATCTAGAAGAACAAGATCATGAGAAATTTCTTTCCCTAAAATCTGGACTGGGCCGAACCTAGGTTAAAGTTGTGTTCTTAGGTTTTGTTTCAATCTCATGTCTTGATTCATGATTATATCTTGATAGTTCTTGTATTCAAGTATATAGAAGATCAAAAATCAAACTTGAGCCTATTTGTTTCTTCAAAAACCGAAACCCTAGGTATGATCACTTAATGATTTTGTGATTCAAAAGTTGTTGTAATCTTTGAATCCAATTATAAGCTTTGTATGTTGATTAAATTCAAGAGTTGATGAAATTTTAAAACTTCTAGCCTATTGATCTTGAGAAAACCGAACCCTAGTTCTTATAACTAGATGGGTTTAGTTCATGATTCTTAGTTCATAATCATGGTTAAAGTGGTTAATCATGCTTAAGTAACTTATGGATCATTAATCCCTAAGTTAATCAAAATTTAAGTTTCCTAACCTAGAAAATTGGGTGAAGCCGAACCCTACCCCCATTGATTTAAGTGTGTTGTTGTTTGATTTTGATTTATTTTGGTTGCAATTCGTTATGAAGGAATCGATCGGATTGGTTTGACCTAAAGCCGACGGAGGAAACCGGATCAAATCGGGAGATTATTTGAAACCCTTAGTTCGAGTCTTCAATAGGTAAGGGGAGCTTACCTGAGGGATTTTTCTCTATAACTATTTGTGTGTAGTGTGATTTATATGAATTATATGTGGTTGTGGTTATTTGTTTATGTGGCTTACGTTGTGTTGTTTATCTGTGTATCGGTGATTTATCTGCTTTTAATTTATTTAATTATCTGCAGTAATATATTATGTTGCTATGATGCATGATCTGCCTGGTGATATAATTATGATGATGTTGTTGAATGATGAATGTGGAATGTTGTTTGAGAGGCCTGACAGTGGTCAGTGCACAACCGATTAATCAGATAAAAGATTTAATAAGTTGTGAAAATTATATTCAACGTTTTATGGGAAATGGTGGAAAATATTATTTTGGAAAAATAATGAGTTTTTGAGAACTATTATTATTTTAATAATTTATCAGTGTAAAAGGAATTTATGAGTCACGGTGAGAGCGTAACCGTGAAATTTTTTTTGTACTGCTAATTTTTACGCAAGAAATTCCGAAATATTATAAAAAGTTATTTTGTGAAATTAATATTCAAAAATACTTTATAAAAATAAAAATAAAAATAAAAATAAAAATAAAAATAATAAAATAATAATATAAAATAAAAAGTCAAAGTTTGACTTTAAAAATATTTTCTTGGAAAATGATTAACGATGGCAAGTATTGAAATTATTTACGGTGAAAGTTAAAAAAAATAGCAGTACTTGTTTTGAGAAGAGGATTAATAGGAATTGATTTAATTTTTAAAGCTGAAGTTTCAGTAAAAGAGTTTTCAAGTAGAAAGGATTTTCTGTAAATGAGTTTTACTAAAAGACGATATAGAACATAGTAACCGAGATGTCGGGGTGCTATTGTTCTTATGACGTTGTATTATTTGGATTTGTTTTTCACAGACAAAAACGATGTAAAACGATGTTATGGAACTTAATAACCGAGACGTCGGGGTATTAAGGTTCGTTGTGTTGTAGACTGGGTATCTACTTAAAGAAGTTAAAACGTTTTGAGATGTTTTCTATTACCACGAACCTAAGACTGATTGCAACGGTCTAAGGGCTTCGTGATTGAGCACTCGGACTTTGAGGTCCTGTGTTGTTAATAAAAGTTGTAAATATGTTGAAAACGATGATGCTTTTGAGAGCATTCGATGTTGAAAACGATGATGCTTTTGAGAGTATTCGATGTTGAAAACGATGATAAATTGAAAGCTTTTGAGAGCTTTGATGTTTAAAAATGATGATAAGTTGAAAGCTTTTGAGAGCTTTGATGTTTAAAAATGATGATAAGCTGAAAGCTTTTGAGAGCTTTGATGTTTAAAAATGATGATGGGTCGAAAGCTTTTGAGAGCTTTGACAAATAAAGATATAGCACAAAGAAAAGTGTTGAGAACAAAAGGTTTTTATTGCATGCATTTGGCAGACGTGCTATGATTAAACGAGTGATTACCATGCGGCGTCATGGTAGATCATAAAGATGTTCTTATTGTGCCTGGTGGACAATGAGGCCCCATCTACGTTGTGACACCTGTGCCACGATGTTGGACAGTGTGTGATGGGTTTTGATTGCGTGTCTGTGATTGCGTGTCTGTGGCTGCGTGCCTGTAACTATCGAGTCTGATCAACTCATTACGATGTTGGAGATATCTCATGAGATTAGGTATGAATGTTAGATGATGTTTTGAAGTGTTCATGCATAGTTTTTCAACGTTGATGTTTGGGGTGTGAAACCCATTGATAAACGATGTGATATAATATGAATGTGTAGGTTGTTATAAATATGTAAATGTGTATATGCCTTCTTTTGTGTTGCGCATTTAGTTGTGGTGATAAATCCGTATATTGGTGTCTCACCCTTACAACACATCTCAGAGACGTACGAGGGGTATGATCCCTACAAGAAGAGGAAGGCTGTCTAGTTGGAAGCGTGTTGTGCTGCTCCTATTGGCTGTAGTGTCTGTTAATTACGACCAGCTTAGGTCCTATTATGTTTTGAAGATAAAACTAATGTTGATTTAGGTATGAAAATATATGAGGCAGTATAGTTGTAAGATTTATATACTTTGTGTATCTAAATGTAATTTGATTACGTTGTTGTTGTTGTGGTTGTGAAGTTAAAAGAAAAAAAAAATTTATCACCATATTTTGAAAATATGAACGTTGAGAAAACATTATTTCCCGAAAGTAACCAGCAAATTAAGTTTTATTTCCGCAAAGGGTAACCATGTGATGACCCGAGTTTAGGGTGTCACATTAGTGGTATCAGAGCTGGTCGAGTCTTTCGGGAATGTTGGGAAATAGGTCTGTTAGGTTTTTGTTGTGTGATCTCTGGTCTAAACTTGTTTGAATTGTTTCTTGGTTGAAACAATGTGTGTTGACACACAAGTAAGTATGTTTGGTGGGTTCCGATTGGGTTGAGACCTTGTGAGAACTCATGTTTAGTAAAGGGTACTTATGTTCATGTTGATACATTCGTTTATCCCTTAGGACGGTATCAGACATTTCAATAAGGTACCTGTCATGGAAAGTTTTTGGGGAAAATTTTCTGAGAATGTCCCAAGTTTGTACGGACGGACGGATGTTGAGTTTCTGATTGATCTAGTTTCTAGATTTAGCCAGATCTCAACCGCTTTGTGTAGGATATCGCAAACGAAGTTAGTTGGGTTAGACTTCAAGGAATGGAATTTTGGTCCATTTCTCGATAAGTAAGTCATCATCTTCATCGATGATGTTCACGTTTACTCTAAGAGTCACGAGGAGTATGAGAGACTTTTGTACCAAGTGTTACAGATCCCTCACAAGGAGTTGTTATATATTCAAGGATCGACTTGAGAACAAGTTACCACCAGATTGGAGTTAGGACTTATTAAAGATTTTGTACTGTAAACTCAGCATATGAGGAAAGATCAACTGTTCGTGTGTCTGAGTGATTGACCAAGTCATCAGGAATCGTGCCGATTCAGGATGACCATACTAAGTGCGTCATAAAAGACCATTGTGCTTGTGAGAAACCAAGGCGAATAGATTTAAATCTTCAACCTTAGATGAGGGTCTCAGGATTCAGAAAAATTGTTCCTTATGGACAAATTGTTTTTCAAATTCCTATGGTTGTATTAGACAATCATAGCGGTACGTTTTGTACATGCCAAATTCATTTTCTGACCTTGATTTAAAATCTATCCTGACTTTGGTTACGATGATCTGGATATTTTCATACTTCTTTGGAAATGTATTATGAGTATTTCTTGAGTTATGCGACAGATGGGAATTCTTGATGATAGAAGTTTCTTGATGAGACTTAGTCGATTCACTTTTACTTTTGATGGAAGTGATCCAGTCTAAATTTTGTCGGACTGATGTTCTTTTAAATCGTTGTATAGTTCTTGTGAAGAAAGAAACTTTATTAGAGTCATGTTTGTAAACATGTATTGGCCATGCATTTTTACACTCACGAACCTATTGAAGAATCTTTTTACATATTGGACACTTGTATCTTTCAGATTGGTCAAATTATTCTTTATGCTTTCTTGTGAAAGCAAAATCAAGAAAATTCTTGTCTTGAAAATCTCTTTTCGGATTATTGTGAGTAGGTTGACGGAGTCGACATCTTTTTACATGCTTAGGTCCACGATGTTATGGAAAAACCAACAGAGGCGTGTATCAGAGGAATGATCCAACGTGATAAAGAATTTTCCAACATCATTCTGAGCAAGGCTTACTTCGAGTGTTGGGCTAAAGTTACATCTAGTGTTAAGATCCAAGTTGAAGTTAATGTTCAGCTTATCATCCTAAGTTAGATGGATAAAGAAGAAAGGAATTGATCCTTAGAAGGTTAGCTGAGAGTAAGTGTAATACCTAAGCATGACAAGAGGTGAATGGATTTTTATTGAGGTGTAGATGTGATTAGTAAATTGAGAATTTTCAGAAGTAAGATCAGTAAGTAAGATGATTTCGGCAGATTTTGTTATGATCGAGGTAGAGTTTGCTAAAGAAGCTAGGATAATGATGACAAGATCATCTCTGAGATTTAATCGTGTGATTGTAAGGAATTATAGAAAGGTGTCTATGGTAGCTTTACCTAGGATGAACGTGAGCGGAAAAGAGAAGTTCTTGAGTAAAATTAAGTGGTTAGAAAGGTTCGAAAGCTAAGAGTTAGATAATTCTATTTTATATAATCCCTTTTGGTTTAATAGCATTAAGATATGCAATGAGATTATTTTGAGGATGAGATGTGTTAGGTAATATCAAATTGGAGTGGTGAATTATAATGAAGAGAAATTAAGACTATGATTAAATATTTTGAGTAGGGAATTGATACGTGGTGCTGTGTAGATATTGTTGGTATTAGTGATAATATTCAAAGTTAGATGATTTGAATAATGTTTCTGGTAGAACCATGTTGATAAAAGAAGTGATTAAGTTTCGATTTTGTTTTTTCGAGTGTGATAGACTCTGATGAAATTTTGAGGATAGTACGGATATATAGAAATGACATAAGAATGAATTGTGTTATAGAATATAGAATAAGAGGAAAGATGATGTGAAGGGCAATGTAGAATTTTATAGTTAAGATGGGATTACAAAATTCTGTTTAAGTTTCGAGTGACGAAATTTCGAGGACGAAATTTTTTTTAAGTGGGGTAGTAATGTAACACCCCGATTTTTGCTGCTTCGTAATATCGATAATAAATATATAAATATATATTTTTATCCGAGACATAGAAAATGATTTTGGATAAACCAAGGTCATTTCCTTGTTATACTTATTTTTATAAGGCTACGGGGAAGTTTTTGGTTGAAAATTCAGTCGGAAGCCGGTCTGCGTTTTGTGTTTTCACTGACAGTAAAAGTTTACTGCTCATAAAACCTAATTTTGAGTCGTGAACGAGAAGAAAAATATTTTTATCATATTTACTACGATCCTGGAAGTTTTGAAAATTTTGGTAAAAAAAATTAAAATATCATATTTGTTGCGGGCGTATACGTCGAGATGTCTCTAGGAAAAGCTTGCACCAGATGAATCGAGGAGTCGGCAATGTAGCAGAGATGTTGGATTTGACCGATTTTCCGAGTATTTATGACGAGCTTATCCGAGTCATAATGGCCATAATGGCGCATTTATGGCAAAGTGAAAATTTCCTATGAAATGACCATTTTGCCCTTGTCTTTATATGACAATTGCAAGCAAATGCCATTGGAAATGTTGACTAAAGCTTGCCCAAAACCCACGGCTCCAATGCCTTCTTCATTAAGTATTGGTTTCTTTTTCATTTAAATAGGTTGTCTTCTTCCTTAAGCCATTTTTCCATTTTCATGTTCTTTTGCTCCAAAAAGTTCATAATTCGTCAGATTTTGATTGGCAATTCTGACCATTTTCTATTCTGAGTATAGAAAAACTTTCAACATGAAAGTTGTTCATCTTTCTCTCTTCTTTCCAACGACATAAAGATCATCCAAAACGTACAAGTATGTTGAGAGATCCACCCAAAATACTAAAACTGTTCTAAACCCTAACTATGTTCATCTTCTCCCTTAAGTTTCTTAAGAACACCATAGGAAAACCTTGAAGAACATCATCCAAATCTTGATTTCCTTGAATCATCAAGAGGTGAAAACTTATTCTCTTGTCATTTGAATCATTTCTCTTCACAACTTTTGTAGATTCATGGCTAAGATTCATATGTTCTTCATTTGTTCAAAGTTCATGGAACTAGATTCAAAAATTCATAACTAATTCTAGAAAAATCCTTTTGACATGAAACCAATTGCTATGATCTTATAATCATCTCTATTTTCATCATCTAGAAGAACAAGATCATGAGAAATTTCTTTCCCTAAAATCTGGACTGGGCCGAACCTAGGTTAAAGTTGTGTTCTTAGGTTTTGTTTCAATCTCATGTCTTGATTCATGATTATATCTTGATAGTTCTTGTATTCAAGTATATAGAAGATCAAAAATCAAACTTGAGCCTATTTGTTTCTTCAAAAACCGAAACCCTAGGTATGATCACTTAATGATTTTGTGATTCAAAAGTTGTTGTAATCTTTGAATCCAATTCTAAGCTTTGTATGTTGATTAAATTCAAGAGTTGATGAAATTTTAAAACTTCTAGCCTATTGATCTTGAGAAAACCGAACCCTAGTTCTTATAACTAGATGGGTTTAGTTCATGATTCTTAGTTCATAATCATGGTTAAAGTGATTAATCATGCTTAAGTAACTTATGGATCATTAATCCCTAAGTTAATCAAAATTTAAGTTTCCTAACCTAGAAAATTGGGTGAGCTTCAACCCTACCCCCATTGATTTAAGTGTGTTGTTGTTTGATTTTGATTTATTTTGGTTGCAATTCGTTATGAAGGAATCGATCGGATTGGTTTGACCTAAAGCCGACGGAGGAAACCGGATCAAATCGGGAGATTATTTGAAACCCTTAGTTCGAGTCTTCAATAGGTAAGGGGAGCTTACCTGAGGGATTTTTCTCTATAACTATTTGTGTGTAGTGTGATTTATATGAATTATATGTGGTTGTGGTTATTTGTTTATGTGGCTTACGTTGTGTTGTTTATCTGTGTATCGGTGATTTATCTGCTTTTAATTTATTTAATTATCTGCAGTAATATATTATGTTGCTATGATGCATGATCTGCCTGGTGATATAATTATGATGATGTTGTTGAATGATGAATGTGGAATGTTGTTTGAGAGGCCTGACAGTGGTCAGTGCACAACCGATTAATCAGATAAAAGATTTAATAAGTTGTGAAAATTATATTCAACGTTTTATGGGAAATGGTGGAAAATATTATTTTGGAAAAATAATGAGTTTTTGAGAACTATTATTATTTTAATAATTTATCAGTGTAAAAGAAATTTATGAGTCACGGTGAGAGCGTAACCGTGAAATTTTTTTTGTACTGCTAATTTTTACGCAAGAAATTCCGAAATATTATAAAAAGTTATTTTGTGAAATTAATATTCAAAAATACTTTATAAAAATAAAAATAAAAATAAAAATAAAAATAATAAAATAATAATATAAAATAAAAAGTCAAAGTTTGACTTTAAAAATATTTTCTTGGAAAATGATTAACGATGGCAAGTTTTGAAATTATTTACGGTGAAAGTTAAAAAAAATAGCAGTACTTGTTTTGAGAAGAGGATTAATAGGAATTGATTTAATTTTTAAAGCTGAAGTTTCAGTAAAAGAGTTTTCAAGTAGAAAGGATTTTCTGTAAATGAGTTTTACTAAAAGACGATATAGAACATAGTAACCGAGATGTCGGGGTGCTAGTGTTCTTATGACGTTGTATTATTTGGATTTGTTTTTCACAGACAAAAACGATGTAAAACGATGTTATGGAACTTAATAACCGAGACGTCGGGGTATTAAGGTTCGTTGTGTTGTAGACTGGGTATCTACTTAAAGAAGTTAAAACGTTTTGAGATGTTTTCTATTACCACGAACCTAAGACTGATTGCAACGGTCTAAGGGCTTCGTGATTGAGCACTCGGACTTTGAGGTCCTGTGTTGTTAATAAAAGTTGTAAATATGTTGAAAACGATGATGCTTTTGAGAGCATTCGATGTTGAAAACGATGATGCTTTTGAGAGCATTCGATGTTGAAAACGATGATAAATTGAAAGCTTTTGAGAGCTTTGATGTTTAAAAATGGTGATAAGTTGAAAGCTTTTGAGAGCTTTGATGTTTAAAAATGATGATGGGTCGAAAGCTTTTGAGAGCTTTGACACATAAAGATATAGCACAAAGAAAAGTGTTGAGAACAAAAGGTTTTTATTGCATGCATTTGGCAGAAGTGCCATGATTAAACGAGTGATTACCATGCGGCATCATGGTAGATCATAAAGATGTTCTTATTGTGCCTGGTGGACAATGAGGCCCCATCTACGTTGTGACACCTGTGCCACGATGTTGGATAGTGTGTGATGGGTTTTGACCGCGTGTCTGTGACTGCGTGTCTGTGGCTGCGTGCCTGTAACTATCGATTCTGATCAACTCATTACGATGTTGGAGATATCTCATGAGATTAGGTATGAATGTTAGAAGATGTTTTGAAGTGTTCGTGCATAGTTTTTCAACGTTGATGTTTGGGGTGTGAAACCCATTGATAAACGATGTGATATAATATGAATGAGTAGGTTGTTATAAATATGTAAATGTGTATATGCGTTCTTTTGTGTTGCGCATTTAGTTATGGTGATAAATCCGTATATTGGTGTCTCACCCTTACAACACATCTCAGAGACGTACGAGGGGTATGATCCCTACAAGAAGAGGAAGGCTGTCTAGTTGGAAGCGTGTTGTGCTGCTCCTATTGGCTGTAGTGTCTGTTAGTTACGACCAGCTTAGGTCCTATTATGTTTTGAAGATAAAACTGATGTTGATTTAGGTATGAAAATATATGAGGCAGTATAGTTGTAAGATTTATATACTTTGTGTATCTAAATGTAATTTGATTACGTTGTTGTTGTTGTGGTTGTGAAGTTAAAAGAAAAAAAAAATTTTATCACCATATTTTGAAAATATGAACGTTGAGAAAACATTATTTTTCGAAAGTAACCAGCAAATGAAGTTTTATTTCCGCAAACGGGTAACCATGTGATGACCCGAGTTTAGGGTGTCACAAATATCTTGATCTTTACCTTTACCTGAAACTAAATCTGGAACAGCATTCCCTGAATCGTTGCATAGCTCACCATCCACAGAGACATCCTGTACATTTCTTGATGCATAAACACCTTTGGAAGATCCAGTGTTGGACACGTGAGATGAAGATTCTGAGTGTTTGGAGGCAACATTACTGTCCATAGAATCAGGAACCACTAGATTTTGGGAGTCATCTATTGATGAGGGCATATCTCCATAATATGAATTGTCATTTAGCTGAGCTTGAGATTCATCATAAACAGTCTCAATAGATTAATTATCATCATCTTCAATCCTCTGCATCTGCTTCTCTTGATTAGGCTGAATAGGAATTTCCTCCAAAGGAATATTAAAACATCTTAAACCCCTTTCTAGAACAATGTCAACGTGAGGCTGACCAATTACTTCATCAATATATTTATTAGCTGATTTATCCATATCAGGATTATCCAGAGTTGTAGCCTGATTAGAATTATCATTCACAATAGCATTGGAATAATGGTTGACCTTCGATGGAACTAGCTCTTTATGCTGAACCGCTTACTTGGGAACAAACACCATGTTTCCTTTATCATCTTTTTGAGCTTGTTTGACCTGATCGTCATTTGAAGTCTTGATAATATTTCTTTTGTCGAGAGAAATTTGACAGGTCATACCCAATAATATGGCAAAAATCACAGAAAGCAGGTAGATTCTCACAGTCAATGGTAACAAAGAAAGCAAAATCCTCACGCTCCACCATTATCTCATTAGGGATTCTTTTTTTCATATCAATCTCCACAAGAATTCTTGCAAAGTGACCCAATGATCTAGTTCTTGTTGCTTCATCCAATGCATTAACTATCTCAAAAAGGATCTTTGGGCTCCAGTACTCTTGGGGGAGATCATACAAGCGAATCTAGCACTGCACATGAGACTGCCTTTGAGTGTTTGGATTTAAATCTGGTGTCCACCTTGATAGCGTTAGTGTACCAGGATTCAAGCTCCAAGAACCTGCTGACCAAATCCTTCTAAGATCTTCCAGAGATACGAAATAGAATTCAAAATAGCCCTTTCCCAGAGGAGTCATTCGCCATTGATCCATAGGTTTCCATAATATGGTAAGCTTGGCCCGCAAGTCATTGGCTTTAAGCGGTTGACTGCCTTTGATCATTATTAACCTACCATGAAGGCAATTCTTGGAGCTATTGAAACCAATCTTGTACTCATCTTCTGAGATTTTGATTGCAATTAAGTCACCCTTTAAACAAGGCTTCGGGAGTTGGGACAAAGGAATATCGATTGCACCACTCACTATCTGTGCAAAAGACTTTGGTTTAGGAGGAAGAACTGAAGGCGCATTGGTCAGCTGTGCATTATTAACATGCTGCAAAGCATTCATGGTTGAAGGAAGAAGGCCAACCTGATCATGAGAACAAGAAGAAGGACGATTAGGGGGAGGGAACAAATCTGGGACAAGAATTCCCATTGGCAACTTGAACCAGTTGCCATGAAAAATTATGTGGAAGAAACCTATAGCACCATGCAAACCCTAGCAGAGAGTTTTTATCTATCACATTACGTAATGTTGGTTCAGTGGTTTGGAAATAAACGTTATATATTAATGCAAATGTTTTTTGAATCAAAACCATTACAAAATCTATATCTATATCTATAATCTATAATCTATAACCTATAACCTATAATAATAATAATAATAATAATAATAATAATAATAATAATAATAATAATAATAATAATAATCTATTATATATACAAAGTTAAATGTCCTCAAGGAGAATACTCTTCTCTGGACAACGACACGTCATCAAGCCTCATGTGTCAACACATGAGTGATTCAAGGAGGGACATTAATTCTAAAATTTCGTATGGACCAGTGAAGGTATTTAGTGCAATGATCTCCTCTGGAGAAAATTAATAATAGATGACATAAGAATAAGACATTTAGTGCAATTAATAATAGATGAAATAGGAACAAGGCATTTAGTGCAATTATCTCCTCCGGAGCAAATGTAAAGGGCATGTTTTTTGTAACACCCTGAATTTCACCCTACGTTAATAACTGTTAATATGTGTTAGGCTTAGCTTATATATGCTTGTTATGCTTGTTCTTGATGTCTAAGTTCATGTTTGGGGAAGTTTAGCTTTAGAAAGGTTCAATCCTTTTAGAGTCCAAGTAACCTATTTCACCGTTTTGGGAATATCTTGAGTTCTAGATGTCCGAATGAGATGACCTTTGAAGCGTTGGAGAGCTAAGAGAATTATCTACAAGTCTTATTTTGTGTTTTGGCCAATTCAGTTGTTTAGTAGGCCTAGTGACTAAATCTTTATTCGTGATCTGTGTCTATTTCTTGCAAACGTTGTTTTGGCAGAGACACAGCTGTGTCTCCTGATAGACACAGCTGTGTCTAGCGCTCATAAATGCTATTTTAGACAGGACACAGCTGTGTCTCCTAATAGACACAATGTGTCTAGTTCTCAAAGATGTTTTTCACTAACATTATAAATAAGTGAGTCAGGAGGGTTACAAGTTACAATCCTTATTTTGACTCTTCCTCTCAATCCTTGACCGTCAGAAACCCTCTTCTCTCCCTCCCCTTGAACCTCCTCAAGACTCTTGGTATTTTATTTTCCGATTGGAGAATAAACTGCGCATTAGTGTCAATTAAGGTAATCTTGTAAACTCTTTGTTGATCTCCTTTTGTTTTATTAAATTGGGGATTAATTACTCCTTCTTTTTTTGATGTTCTTGACCAAGATCCTTTAAACCGTTCGAGTGGACCAAGTTTGGATTCGCTCAAAGTGACCATAGATTAGATCGTCATATCAGGTATGGGGAGAAGGATAGTATGAACATTAGGCAAGGGGGTAGCGTAAGATGAAGGGTTCCCATGACCCTATTGTTTGTTAAACTATTAATTGATGCCTATCACATGTTTGATTATATGTTTAATTGATTATTCGTATGCCAATTATGGACGTCTAATTGCTATAACTATTTTATGGTTCATGATGATGTATGCCAATTTATATGCATGATGATATGTGTTATGTCATGATTAATATGTTAAATTGGTATGTTGAATGCGTCATGAATGTTGTTAGTTTGATGATGTTGATTATGCCATGGTTGAATGTATGGTGATTTATGATGAACACGTTAATAGAACTCTATTTGGTTAAAATATGGCTCTTTATTAACATGGTAATTAATGGAATAATTTCCCCAAAAGTATTATAAAACATGAATTTAGTAGTGAGAGGTGAGGTTAATGTTTGATGGTCCTTGACTAGACCCTAGGGCTGATTTAAGAGTGTTTAGGGAGTTTTTGGCTAAAGAACATAACCAAACCTGCCCAGTCAATACAGCCACGCTCCAAGAAGCACGACCGTGCTTAACAGGGAGCACGCCCGTGCTCTCCCAATTAGAACAATGACGTGAACTAAAGGATTAAAGGGTAGTTATACCCAAATGTCCCCAAATGATGAAATAATACACCAATCGAGTGATAACAAGTTAGATAACTTAATTAAATATTAATTAAGATAAACAAGAATAACAAGTTGGTTAAGGCGGTTCCCAGTGTGTTACCGCACGTTGATAGACTTTGGTGCTTTATGGCCAAAGTGGCCTCGATGCTTTTTGGTCGAGGTGTTGATGAGTTTAACCTTCGTGCTTTTTGGCTAAGGGGACCTTGACCCAGAAGGGTGAAGGTGTTGACGTTGATGTTGGTGATAAGTCTTGGGTGCTTATTGGCCCAAGCAAAGGAGGTGGTTGCCTTGTTTGTTGTTGTTATCATCCATTCATACGTTGAAGTTGTTAGTGGGGGAAGTTCAACATAGGGAGGTCGTCCTAGAGTACGACGATCTAGCCAAGTCTCGGATGGTTTACCCAAGGTTTGGTAAACCGTGCGCCCCCGCGGTGGCGTACCCTCGTTATGGTGCATTGGCTATCCAAGGGGTTCACCCATGGTTTGGTGGACTGCCGTCATTGGTGCTTTTTGGCCAATGTGGATATGTAACTCTAAAGTTGCCTTCCTAAGATAGTTTGGATCCACATGCATAATGGCGTAGCGGAGTAGTGTTGCACCGCATAGCATACGTGGGTTGATTTAATATGTTGATATAATTATATGTTAATGCTAAATGATGGAAATGCTATGTATATGATGTATGTTCATATTGCTTACTATCTCCATGCCGATGTTTTTATATGTTTTCTTACTCCCCGTTTTCTCTGTTTCTGTTGTTGGCATGTACCTTTTTATACAGAGGACGGTGAGCAACCGGTGGAGGAGTGACTTTGAGGAGTCGTGACTCTTGTTTGGATTTATCAGTAGTTATAGTTGTTTTGAGTTTCAGTTTCAGTTGTATTCTGAGGATTTTATTCCGGAACGGTTATACCGGCTCTGTATGTGACATCAGGGTTGGGTTGGGTTTTATGCTTTTGATGTTCATGTTTACGTTTTATCTTTTTACAACTTTTTATGTTTTTCCGCGTTGAGATGTTACAATGTGGTGCTTTCTATCCAGTTTTTATTTTACGAAATAAATGCATGTTTTACTTTTATTTCTTTACCTTTTAATGCTTTGTATAACATGCGGAGTAGAGGGTGTCACATTTAGTGGTATCAGAGCAGGTCTGTCCTATCAGGCCGTGGTATGAGTCTGTTATGAGTCTTTTGTGTGCTATTGTGTGAATTGTCTATATTTAATATAGACAATGTTATGTGGTACTAAGTACCTATAGCTTCGTTTTGGCTTGACTTACTGCATTTGGTGGTTTGTCTTGGACGATCCAAGAAGCCTGTGAGTGCTTCTTATGTTTAGAAAGGTTGTTATGTTATCAATTGATAATATGAACATTGTAGTTGATCTTGTATGCTTACCCCTGAAAGAACTCGATGTTATTCTTGGCATGGACTGGTTATCTTCCAACCACGTCCTTTTGAATTGTTTTGATAAGACCTTGGTTTTTGGAACTACAATGGAGTCTAAGGAACCTAGATTTCACTTTGCCAACCAAGTTAAGGCTTCGATGAAAGACGAGGCCCAAGTGTACATGATGCTATCTTCACTGGAATTAGAGAGCCCTCCTGATGTCGGAAGTGTGCCTGTTGTGCGGGAATTTCCAGAAGTGTTCTTAGGGGTTGTTTATAACTTGTCCCCTGAGAGAGATGTTAAGTTCACCATAGACTTAGTGATTGGCACCGGGTCAATATCCATAGCGCCCTATAGAATGTCTCCTCTAGAGCTAGGTAAGTTGAAGGAACAGTTAGAGGATTTGATCCAGAAGCAGTTTATTAGACCTAGCGTATCCCCCTGCTGTGCGCCAGTGTTGCTAGTATAGAAGAATGATGGCAGTATGAGGTTGTGTGTCGACTATCGACAGCTCAACAAGGTGACCATTAAGAATCGGTATCCCTTCCCTAGGATTGATGATCTTATGGACCAGTTGATAGGTGCTTGCGTCTTCTCGAAGATAGATTTGAGGTCAGGGTACCATCATATTCGGGTTAAGTCTGAGGACATCCCGAAGACAGCGTTTAGGACGTGTTATGGTCACTACGAGTACTTGGCTATGCTCTTTGGTGTGTCCAATGCTCCTACTGTGTTCATGGACTACATGAACAAGACCTTTCACCCTTACTTGGATAAGTTTGTGGTGGTTTTCATAGATGACCTCTTAGTGTACTCCAAGATCAAGGAGGAACATGAGGAACACTTGAGGGTTGTCTTGCTGATCCTTAAGAGAAAGCAGTTGTATGCTAAGTTGTCAAAGTGTGAGTTCTGACTAGAAGAGGTGAGTTTCTTATGACATGTCATCTCTAAAGGTGGCATAGCCGTGGATCCGGCTAAGGTCGAGACGGTGCTCCAGTGGGATGCGCCGAAGTCAGTAACCGAGATTAGGAGTTTCTTGGATTTAGCAAGGTACTATAAGAGGTTTATAGAAGGTTTCTCTAAGTTAGCTTTACCCTTAACCCGTCTCACCAAGAAGGGATAATTGTTTGTGTGGGACTCTAAGTGTGAAGAGAGTTTCCAAACCCTTAAGAATAGGTTAACATCAGCACCAGTTTTAGTGTTGCCCGATCCTAGTAAACCTTTCGTAGTGTATTGTGATGCATCAAAGCAAGGTTTAGGTGGAGTGTTGATGCAAGATGGTAAGGTAGTGGCTTATGCTTCTAGGCAGCTAAAAACCCATGAGAAGAACTACCCTACCCATGACCTAGAGTTAGGAGTTGTGGTATTTGCCTTAAAGATCTGGAGGCATTACCTATATGGAGTGAAGTTTGAGGTCTTTAGTGATCATAAGAGTCTGAAGTCTCTTTTTGATCAAAAGGAGTTGAATATGAGGCGGCGTAGGTGGATGGAGTTTTTAAAGGATTATAAGTTTGATCTAACCTACCACCTAGGAAAAGCCAATGTAGTGGCCAATGCCTTAAGTAGAAAAACCTTGCATGTCTCCACTTTGATGGTTAGGGAGATGGATTTGATCGAGGAACTTGGAGACTTGAGTTTAGCTTGGGAGGTTACCCCTAAGAGAATTAGGCTTGGAACCTTAAAGGTTACCAACGGGTTGATGGATCAGGTTAGAGAGGGTTAAGAGATAGACTAGTTTCTCTTAATCAGTGAGAATTGTTCGCTCAGGATAGAAACCTTAGCTTTAAGGAAGGAGGCGATGGAGTTTTGAGGTTCAAAGATAGAGTCTGTATACCAGACGTCCCGGAGCTTAGAAAGTTGATCCTTGAAGAAGGACATAGGAATGGACTGAGTGTGCACCCAGGTGCCACTAAGATGTATCAGGATCTTAAGAGGATGTTTTGCTGGCCTAGGATGAAGAAAGATGTGACTGAGTTTGTGTACGCTTGTTTAGTGTGCCAAAAGGCTAAGATAAAACACCAGAAGCCATCAGGTAAGTTGCAGGCGTTAAGTATCCCAAAATGGAAATGGGACAGTATTTCCATGGATTGTGTCTAGACTCCCTATGACTCCAGCTGGTTTTGAGGCTATATCGGTTATTGTGGATAGACTGACTAAGTCCGTCCATTTCATCCCTAAGAACATGGAATATCCTTTGAGAAAGTTGGCCAAGTTGTACATTAAAGAGATAGTTAGGCTACATGGCGTACCCTCTAGCATAGTATCTGATAGAGACCCGAGGTTTACCTCTAGGTGTTGGAATAGTTTGCAAGAAGCCTTAGGAACGAAGCTTAGGAATAGTTCATCTTATCACCCGCAGACTGATGGTCAGTCTGAGAGAACCATCCAGTCCTTAGAGCTTGTGTGCTAGAACAGTCGGGTAGTTGGGACAAGTTTTTGCCCCTGATAGAGTTTACCTACAATAGTAGTTTCCATTCCAGTATTGGGATGACACTTTATGAAGCTCTTTATGGGAGGAGATGTAGGACACCCTTGTGTTGGAGTGAACCTGGTGATAGTGTTGTGTTAGGACCTGAGATAGTGCAAGAAACCATAGATAAAGTGAGGATGATTCAGGAAAAGATGAAGGTGGCACATAGTAGGCAAAAGAGCTACCATGACAAAAGGAGGAAGGCGCTCGAATTCCAGGAAGGTGACCATGTGTTCTTGAGAGTTACCCCAACAACTGGGGTTTGTAAAGTGATGAAAGCGAAGAAACTAACTCCTAGATTCATTGGTCCTTACCAAATTCTAAAAAGAGTCGGTGGAGTCGTCTACCAAATAGCCTTACTGCCATTCTTGTCCAATCTTCATAGTTTCTTTCATGTGTCTCAACTCAGAAAGTACATTCATGACCCTAGTCACGTGATAGTACCTAATACCATACATTTAAAAGATAACTTGACTTTTGAGGTATTACCCCTTTGAGTCGAGGATAGGAGGGTGAAGCAGCTAAAAGGCAAGGAGATTCCTTTGGTAAAAGTCGTTTGGAGTGGGGGCTACTGAGGAGAGTGCTACGTGGGAACTGGAAAGCAAGATGATGGAATCGTATCCGCACCTTTTCAATCAAGGTGAGTAGAAATTTCGAGGACGAAATTTTTATAAGGGGGTGGAATTGTAACACCCTGAATTTCACCCTATGTTAATAAATGTTAATATATGTTAGACTTAGCTTATATATGCTTGTTATGCTTGTTCTTGATGTCTAAGTTCATGTTTGGGGAAGTTTAGCCTTAGAAAGGTTAAATCCTTTGAGTCCTAGTAACCCATTTCACCGTTTTGGGTATATCTTGAGTTCTATATGTCTGATTAAGGTGATCTTTGATGCATTGGAAAGCTAAGAAAATTATACAAGTCTTATTTTATGTGTTTTGGCCAATTGATTTGTTTAGTAGGCCTCGCGCCTCAATCTTTATTCGTGAGCTGTGTCTGCCGAGGCACAGCTGTGTCTCCTGATAGACACAGCTGTGTCTATTTCTCTCAAACATTTTTTTGTCGAGACACAGCTGTGTCTCCTGATAGACACAACTGTGTCGAATTACTAGAATGCTGATCTGGTCCATGACACAACTGTGTCTAGCGCTCAAACACTATTTTGGCCAGGACACAGTTGTGTCTCCTAATAGACACAGCTGTGTCTAGTTCTCAAAGATGTTTTTCGCCGACATTATAAATAAGTGAAGCAGGAGGGTTACAAGTTACAACCCTTATTTTGACTCTTCCTCTCCATCCATGGCTGTCAGAAACCATCTTCTCTCCCTCCCCTTGAACCTCCTCAAGACTCTTGTTGTCTTCTTTTTCAATTGGAGAATAAACAGCGCATTAGTGTCAATTAAGGTAATCTTGTAAACTCTTTGTTGATCTCCTTTTGTTTTCTTGAATTGGGGATTAATTACTCCTTCTTTATTTGATGTTCTTGACCAAGATCCTTTGAACCGTTCGAGTGGACCAAGTTTGGATTCACTCAAAGTGACTGTAGATTAGATCGTCATAGCAGGTATGAGGAGAAGGATAGTACGAATATTAGGCAAGGGGGTAGTGTAAAATGAAGGGTTCCCTTGACCCTATTGTTTGCTAAACTGTTAATTGATGCCTATCACATGTTTGATTATATGTTTAATTGATTATTGGTATGCCAGTTAGGGATGTCTAATTGCTATAACTGTTTTATGGTTCATGATGATGTATGCCAATTTATATGTTTGATGATATGTGTTATGTCATGATTAATTGGTTAAATTGGTATGTTGAATGCGTCATGAATGTTGTTAGTTTGATGATGTTGGTTATTCCATGGTTGAATGTATGGTGATTTATTAACACGTTAATAAAACTCTAATTGGTTAAAATGGGGCTCTTTATTAACATGGTAATTAAAGGAATAATTTCCCCAAAAGTATTATAAAACATGAATTTAGTAGTGAGAGGTGAGGTTAATGTTTGATGGTTCTTGACTAGACCCTAGGACTGATTTAAGAGTGTTTAGAGAGTTTTTGGCTAAAGAACATAACAAAACCTGCCCAGTCAGTACGACCACACTCCAAGAAGCACGACCGTGCTTAACAGGGAGCACGCCCGTGCTCTCCCAATTAGAACAATGACGTGAACTAAAGGATTAAAGGGTAGTTATACCCAAATATCCCCAAATTATGAAATAATACACCATTCAAATGATAACAAGTTAGATAACTTAATTAAATGTTAATTAAGATAAACAAGAATAACAAGTTGGTTAAGGCGGTGCCCAGTGGGTTACCGCACGTTGATAGACTTTGGTGCTTTTTGGCCAAAGTGGCCTCGATGCTTTTTGGTCGAGGTATTGATGAGTTGAACCTTAGTGCTTTTTGACTAAGGGGGCCTTGACCTAAAAGGGTGAAGGTGTTGACGTTGATGTTGGTGATAAGTCTAGGGTGCTTATTGGCCCAAGCAAAGGAGGTGGTTGCCTTGTTTGTTGTTGTGCTCATGCATTCATACGGTGAAGTTGTTAGTGGGGGAAGTTCAACATAGGGGAGGTCGTCCTAGAGTACGGCGATCTGGCCAAGTCTCGGGTGGTTTACCCAAGGTTTGGTAAACCGTGCGCCCCCACGGTGGCGTACCCTCGTTATGGTACATTGACTATCCAAGGGGTTCACCCATGGTTTGGTGGACTGCCGGTGTTGGTGCTTTTTTGCCAATGTGGATATGTAACTCCGAAGTTGCCTTCCTAAGATAGTTTGGATGCACATGCATAATGGAGTAGCAGAGTAATGTTGCACCGCATAGCATACGTGGGTTGATTTAATATGTTGATATAATTATATGTTGATGCTAAATGATGGAAATGCTATGTATATGATGTATGTTCATCTTGCTTACTATATCCATGCCGATGTGTTTATATGTTTTCTTACTCCCCGTTTTCTCTGTTTCTGTTTTTGGCATGTATATCTTTATGCAGAGGATGGTGAGCAGCCAGTGGAGGAGTGACTCTGAGGAGCCGCGACTCTAGTTAGGATTTATCAGTAGTTATAGTTGTTTTCAGTTTCAGTTTCAGTTGTATTATGAGGATTTTATTCCGGTTTTGTTATACCAGCTCTGTTTGTGATATCCGTGACACCCTACTACCCTGCATGTTATAAAGCAATTTAAAGACAAAGATATAAAACCAAAACATGCATTTTCAGGAATGAAATCCTTGGAATACAACTGAATTAACTAAACATAAGGAAAAGTCCTAACTATGAATGGTGGCTCCTCAGAGTAACTCCTCTCCCGACTGCTCGCCATCCTCTGCAAGGTACCAATCATGGCAAACAAACAAACAAAGAATGGGGTCTAAGAATCATGTAAACATATACGGTATAGAGATAGGAAGCAAGGTAAAACATACATCATAGCATCATCATAACATACATCAACATAGACATATATATCAACATCCAATCAACATCATATCAACCAAGTATGCTATGCAGTGCAATGCAACTCTACTCCAACATGCATGTTGATCCACACTAACTCAGGATGAACGACTTCGGAGTTAAATATCCACATTGAGAGTTTACTCAACGCCGGAGAATCTACTCCTTGGATAGCTAACGCATCAAGACAACGAATGCCTCGTCATGGGGGCGCACAGTTACCAAACCTTGGGTAACCTACCATGGATGGCCAAATCGCCGTACTCTAGGACGACCTCCCCTATGTCGAACATCCACCAACAACAACATCTCCAATGATGAATGCAACATACAACAAACTACGGGCAACCGCCACCTCCTTTGCTTCGACGAAATCTACTGAAGACTTCAGCGGAATCGACCGCAACACCTTAGACCCAACCGGGTCAAGGACCCCTTGGAGCAAACTCTCTCCCACCAAGGTACAACATCAACAGTACCTTAGACCCAAACCGCGGGGTCAGGGTTCCCTTGGCCAAAAAGCACCAAGGTACAACTCAACAACGTGCGGTAACCCAACGGTTACCGACTTAACCATCTTAATTAGTCTTTAATTAAGTGATCTAACCTTCATCATTGATTAACTATGTCATCATCATTGTTGGGTGAGATTGGGGTTAAAAACCCCTGTTCAAGTCCTTAATCTCAGATTCTGTCCAGAGAGGTGAGCACTGTCATGCTTAACCCCAGCATGGGCGTGCTGCCACTTAAGCGGAGAATGATCGTGCTTCCATTTGAGCACAGTCATGCTCAGTTCCACGGGCGTGCTCCTCTGCTGCATGGCCGTGCTGAATGCACGGCCATTTTCCAGAATTCAAACTGGGAGCACGGGCGTGCTCCCTGTTCAGCATGGACATGCTCAATGCACGACAGTACTGTTCTGGACAGAGTTGAATATCAATTTTAGCCGATTAAATTTAGGGATTAATTCTAATAATCCTAGGCCAGTTAACAACACTATCATCACAATCATGGTATCAACCATTCAACCAACAACATTATGCCAATAGCAACCATCAACATATCATTATGTTCATATAACCAACATAAACATCAAGAATGTAGTATGAACATAGGCATATAAATAGCATATTAACAATCAAGATCATGTTATCATAATCAAACAAACCATCATATTAATCATATACACATACACAACAAACCGGGGTCATCGGAACCTCTTTACCTTACACTACCCCTAATGCCAATGATATACAGTACCCTTCTCCCCATACCTGGAATGAATGTCGCTCCAACGTATGCTCCTAACAGCAAACTGCCCTCGGTTCCCAAACTGGCTCAACACAAACTCAACCTTAGCCAAATCAAACACAAACCCATTAGTTTCCTATTGAAAAATTATGAAAGAAAACCACAAGGGAAGAGAACCTTACCTCTAATCTTGAAACAGATCAAACAAGCTTCCTAACCGGCTTCCAAAACTCCACTATAGCAATGGATGAAGAGGAAATAGGGAAGGGGGACACACTAGGTCGCAACAGTGGCTACTGTAACCAACAAAAATAGGATTTCACGTTAACCCTCGGGTTCTGTGCCAAACTTATATAGGCTGGACCAGAGCACGGTCGTGCTTTTCAGCAAGCACGGTCGTGCTTGTAACAGTCTGATTTTTAATTACGCAGTTTAACCAGTTAAAATATAATTAATTATATTTTAATCTGAGAGTTATAAAGTGATCTTAAATAAAATAAAATCATATTCATAGTCTCTCTTATGGTAGAAGGTTACGGTGAAATTTTGATTTTGAAACTCAGATGGAAACCGGTCTACTTTTTACTAACAGTATAATTTTATACCGATAGAAAACCCTACGGATGTAGATGTCGAGGTAGACTACCGTAATACTCTTTTAGTTCTTAACGAGTTCGAATGTTCTTGCACTGGACCGTTCTGGATTGACACTCCTTGACACGTTCGTATATTCTTGGCACTGGACCATTTTAGACTAATACTTGTTTAGTCTTTGATGCGTTCGAAATTTATTGGCACTGGACCATTCTGGATTGATACTCCTTGATGCATTTGTATATTCTTGGCACCGGACCATTCTAGACTAATACTTGCTTAGTCTTTGATGCGTTCGAAAGTTATTGGTACTGGACCGTTCTGGCCTACTGACTAACATGATAGGAATAGAGATGGCCACGTCAGTATCAAAGTTTAGTTGTATGAGATTGGGGTAGAGGATGATACATTAATTTGAGGATGATTTGTTAGTTAGGTATGTTGATTGTCTGTGACATTTATTGTATAATATGCTATGACTCATTTCCGCTTTTGATGATAGAAATGTTTCTTATCCCCTATATCTTTTTGTATGTTGTATTTTATTAATTATGTGATCGTACGAGAATACTCTGTCGAGGAGCTTGATACCGAGGAGATGGATGGGATTCCATATGAATCAGATGCGGGAGCACGAGCTGTGGACTCCAACGATGTAGTTTAGTGTCTTGGGCTAGTGAGTCTTATTAGACGTTTTATATTTCCATAAATGTTAGTTTTTTTAAGATGCCTGTTAGGGATCCTACTGACAGGATACCCTCAACAGTGTTTTGATAAAACTGATGCAAGACATATATGGTGTATGTATTATATATATAAAGTGTGCTGCTTTAACTTTCAAATGTTATATGTTTATAAGTTAAGATTTTAATTTTTACGTGTTTTCGAATACACGTTTAATGTTAAGAGCATGATTCGATAATTAATTAATAAGGTTTTAAATTAATGGCACAAAAGGGACATAACGGGGTGTCTCATTTGGTATCAGAGCAGTTTGGTTCGAAAATGGACTATGGGGTTATGTCTGATCATAATTAAAGACTGAGAGGTTTAGGATGTTGTTACTGGCCATTTCAAGTTGAATCCACATCGGATATTGACTATGCTTAGAAGTTGGGTAGTGAGTCCGAACGCGATAACTAACATTGGTATGCAGCAATCGGTAGCTGATGATAGAAGAGCCAGTGTTAAGAGAGGAGGAGCTGGAAAAGGAGTTGCAGCAGCAGGACTATCGATGGCTAGACCTCAGGCCACTGGGAGAGTGTTTACTGTGAAGGGAGCTGAATCCTCTCAATCTGGGGATCTTATACAAGGTATGTATTTGATATCTAGTAGACTTTGTTTGTTTGTCTAAGTAGCATGATAGACAAGAAAGTGATGAGAGTTTTGTTGAGGTATAGTTGTGACTGGTAGGATGTGAATCCTTAAGATCAATATCAGTGAGTGAGACAAGTACCATACGTCAAATGTTGATCGAGGCATAGTATTACTAAGAGAATCTATGGTAATGATCAAATACTCGTAGTTAGTATGGATGGTATGAATTTGGAAGATTGAAGGAAAAGTACCTATAGTAGTTTTACCTAAGATGAATATGAGCAGGAAAGATTACTTCTTTTGGTTTTAATTGCATTAAGAGGTGCAATAATGTTCGTTTGAGGGTTAAGATGTGTGATTTCGATATAATCTGGAATAGTGTAATACGCTACAAGGATCTAGGACTGTGAATGGATACATTAAGTAGGAAGTTAGGGTAGTATTGATTGCGGTGTTAATTGTAGAAGTTAGATGTTGAACTTGATTGTGGTGTTAATTGCGGGTAATGGTAGAAGTTAGATGTTGGAATTGATTGCGGTGTTAATTGCGGGAGTTAGATGTTGAAATAAGGTTCTCTAGTGGATCAGTACTAAGAAGAAGGAAATGATTAAGTTTTAATTATGTCCTTCAAGGATGATAGATCAAGGTGAAATGTTAAGGACAATGAATATAATGTAGTGATGGATTGTTTCGAGGATAAATAGAACGATATAAGAATGAATTCTGTTATGAAGTTACCGCTGTCACCTAGGGGAAAGACAGCGATGAGAAATACAATGTGGGATCTTTAGATTAAGATACGATTACAAGATGATGTCTAGTTTTGAGTTAAGAAATTCCGAGGACGGATTTTTTTTTCTAAGAGGGGAAGTAATGTAACAGCCTGATTTTTAATTACGATGTTTAACCGGTTAAAATATAATTAATTATATTTTAATCTGAGAGTTAGAAAGTGATGTTAGATAAAATAAAATCATATTCATAGTCTCTATTATGGTAGAAGGTTACGGTGAAATTTTGTGTTTGAAACTCAGACAGAAACCGGTCTGCTTTTTACTGACAGTATAATTTTATACTGGCAGAAAACCCTACGGATGTAGATGCTGATGTAGACTACCGTAATACTCTTTTAGTTCTTGACGAGTTCGTATGTTCTTGGCACTGGACCGTTCTAGATTGATACTCCTTGACGCGTTCGTATATTCTTGGCACTGGACCATTTTAGACTAATACTTGTTTAGTATTTGATGCATTCGAAAGTTATTGGCACTGGACCGTTCTGGATTGATACTCCTTGACGGGTTCGTATATTCTTGGCACTGGACCATTTTAGACTAATACTTGTTTAGTCTTTGATGCGTTCGAAAATTATTGGTACTGGACCGTTCTGGACTACTGACTAACGTGATAGGAATAAAGATGGCCACGTCAGTATCAAAGTTTAGTTGTATGAGATTGGGGTAGAGGATGATACATTAATTTGAGGATGATTTGTTAGTTAGGTATGTTGATTGTCTGTGACATTTATTGTATAATATGCTATGACTCATTTTCGCTTTTGATGATAAAAATGTTTCTTATCCCCTATATCTTTTTGTATGTTGTATTTTATTTATTATGTGATCGAACGAGAATACTCTGTCGAGGAGCTTGATACTGAGGAGATGGATGGGATTCCATATGAATCAGATGCGGGAGCACGAGCTGTGGACTCCAACGATGTAGTTTAGTGTCTAGGGCTAGTGAGTCTTATTAGTCGTTTTATATTTCCATAAATGTTAGTTTTTTTTAAGATGCCTGATAGGGATCCTACTGACATGATACCCTCAACAGTGTTTTGATAACTCTGATGCAAGACATATATGGTGTATGTATTATATATATAAAGTGTGATGCTTTAACTTTCAAATGTTATATGTTTATAAGTTAAGTTTTTAATTTTTACGTGTTTTAGAATACACGTTTAATGTTAAGAGCATGATTCGATAATTAATTAATAAGGTTTTAAGTTAATGGCCCAAAAGGGACATAACGGGGTGTCTCATTTGGTATCAGAGCAGTTTGGTTCGAAAATGGACTATGGGGTTATGTCTGATCAGAATTAAAGACTGAGAGGTTTAGGATGTTGTTACTGGCCATTTCTAGTTGAATCCACATCGGATATTGACTATGCTTAGAAGTTGGGTAGTGAGTCCGAACGCGATAACTAACATTGGTATGCAGCAATCGGTAGCTGATGATAGAAGAGCCGGTGTTAAGAGAGGAGGAGCTGGAAAAGGAGTTGCTGCAGCAGGACTACCGATGGCCAGACCTCAGGCCACTGGGAGAGTGTTTACTGTGAAGGGAGCTGAATCCTCTCAATCTGGGGATCTTATACAAGGTATGTATTTGATATCTAGTAGGCTTTGTTTGTTTATCTAAGTAGCGTGATAGACAAGAAAGTGATGAGAGTTTTGTTGAGGTATAGTTGTGACTGGTAGGATGTGAATCCTTAAGATCAATATCACTGAGTGAGACAAGTACTATACGTCAAATGTTGATCGAGGCATAGTATTACTAAGAGAATCTAAGGTAATGATCAACTACTCGTAGTTAGTATGGATGGTATGAATTTGGAAGATTGAAGGAAAAGTACCTATAGTAGTTTTACCTAAGATGAATATGAGCAGGAAAGATTACTTCTTTTGGTTTTAATTGCATTAAGAGGTGCAATAATGTTCTTTTGAGGGTTAAGATGTGTGATTTCGATATAATCTGGAATAGTGTAATACGCTACAAGGATCTAGGACTATGAATGGATACATTAAGTAGGAAGTTATGGTAGTATTGATTGCGGTGTTAATTGTAGAAGTAAGATGTTGAAATTGATTGTGGTGTTAATTGCGGGTAATGGTAGAAGTTAGATGTTGGAATTGATTGCGGTGTTAATTGCGGGAGTTAGATGTTGAAATAAGGTTCTCTAGTGGATCAGTAGTAAGAAGAAAGAAATGATTAAGTTTTAATTATGTCCTTCAAGGATGATAGATCAAGGTGAAATGTTAAGGACAATGAATATAATGTAGTGATGGATTGTTTCGAGGATAAATAGAACGATATAAGAATGAATTCTGTTATGAAGTTACCGCTGTCACCTAGGGGAAAGACAGCGATGAGAAATACAATGTGTGATCTTTAGATTAAGATACGATTACAAGATGATGTCTAGTTTTGAGTTAAGAAATTCCGAGGACGGAATTTTTTTCTAAGAGGTGTAGTAATGTAACAGCCTGATTTTTAATTACGCTGTTTAATCGGTTAAAATATAAATAATTATATTTTAATCTGAGAGTTAGAAAGTGATGTTAAATAAAATAAAATCATATTCATAGTCTCTTATGCTAGAAGGTTACGGTGAAATTTTGGGTTTGAAACTCAGACGGAAACCGATCTACTTTTTAGTGACAGTATAATTTTATACTGGCAGAAAACCCTACGGATGTAGATGCCGATGTAGACTACCGTAATACTCTTTTAGTTCTTGACGAGTTCGTATGTTCTTGGCATTGGACCGTTCTGGATTGATACTCCTTGACGCGTTCGTATATTCTTGGCACTGGACCATTTTAGACTAATACTTGTTTAGTCTTTGATGCATTCGAAAGTTATTGGCACTGGACCGTTCTGGATTGATACTCCTTGACGGGTTCGTATATTCTTGGCACTGGACCATTTTAGACTAATACTTGTTTAGTCTTTGATGCGTTCGAAAATTATTGGTACTGGACCGTTCTGGACTACTGACTAACGTGATAGGAATAAAGATGGCCACGTCAGTATCAAAGTTTAGTTGTATGAGATTGGGGTAGAGGATGATACATTAATTTGAGGATGATTTGTTAGTTAGGTATGTTGATTGTCTGTGACATTTATTGTATAATATGCTATGACTCATTTTCGCTTTTGATGATAAAAATGTTTCTTATCCCCTATATCTTTTTGTATGTTGTATTTTATTTATTATGTGATCGAACGAGAATACTCTGTCGAGGAGCTTGATACTGAGGAGATGGATGGGATTCCATATGAATCAGATGCGGGAGCACGAGCTGTGGACTCCAACGATGTAGTTTAGTGTCTAGGGCTAGTGAGTCTTATTAGTCGTTTTATATTTCCATAAATGTTAGTTTTTTTTAAGATGCCTGATAGGGATCCTACTGACATGATACCGTCAACAGTGTTTTGATAACTCTGATGCAAGACATATATGGTGTATGTATTATATATATAAAGTGTGATGCTTTAACTTTCAAATGTTATATGTTTATAAGTTAAGTTTTTAATTTTTACGTGTTTTCGAATACACGTTTAATGTTAAGAGCATGATTCGATAATTAATTAATAAGGTTTTAAGTTAATGGCACAAAAGGGACATAACGGGGTGTCTCATTTGGTATCAGAGCAGTTTGGTTCGAAAATGGACTATGGGGTTATGTCTGATCAGAATTAAAGACTGAGAGGTTTAGGATGTTGTTACTGGCCATTTCTAGTTGAATCCACATCGGATATTGACTATGCTTAGAAGTTGGGTAGTGAGTCCGAACGCGATAACTAACATTGGTATGCAGCAGTCGGTAGCTGATGATAGAAGAGCCAGTGTTAAGAGAGGAGGAGATGGAAAAGGAGTTGCAGTAGCAGGACTACCGATGGCCAGACCTCAGGCCACTGGGAGAGTGTTTACTGTGAAGGGAGCTGAATCCTCTCAATCTGGGGATCTTATACAAGGTATGTATCTGGTATCTAGTAGGCTTTGTTTGTTTGTCTAAGTAGCGTGATAGACAAGAAAGTGATGAGAGTTTTGTTGAGGTATAGTTGTGACTGGTAGGATGTGAATCCTTAAGATCAATATCAGTGAGTGAGACATGTATTATACGTCAAATGTTGATCGAGGCATAGTATTACTAAGAGAATCTAAGGTAATGATCAAATACTCGTAGTTAGTATGGATGGTATGAATTTGGAAGATTGAAGGAAAAGTACCTATAGTAGTTTTACCTAAGATGAATATGAGCAGGAAAGATTACTTCTTTTGGTTTTAATTGCATTAAGAGGTGCAATAATGTTCTTTTGAGGGTTAAGATGTGTGATTTCGATATAATCTGGAATAGTGTAATACGCTACAAGGATCTAGGACTGTGAATGGATACATTAAGTAGGAAGTTAGGGTAGTATTGATTGCGGTGTTAATTGTAGAAGTTAGATGTTGAAATTGATTGTGGTGTTAATTGCGGGTAATGGTAGAAGTTAGATGTTGGAATTGATTGCGGTGTTAATTGCGGGAGTTAGATGTTGAAATATGGTTCTCTAGTGGATCAGTAGTAAGAAGAAGGAAATGATTAAGTTTTAATTATGTCCTTCAAGGATGATAGATCAAGGTGAAATGTTAAGGACAATGAATATAATGTAGTGATGGATTGTTTCGAGGATAAATAGAACGATATAAGAATGAATTCTGTTATGAAGTTACCGCTGTCACCTAGGGGAAAGACAGCGATGAGAAATACAATGTGTGATCTTTAGATTAAGATACGATTACAAGGTGATGTCTAGTTTTGAGTTAAGAAATTCCGAGGACGGATTTTTTTTCTAAGAGGGGTAGTAATGTAACAGCCTGATTTTTAATTACGCTGTTTAACCGGTTAAAATATAATTAATTATATTTTAATCTGAGAGTTAGAAAGTGATGTTAAATAAAATAAAATCATATTCATAGTCTCTCTTATGGTAGAAGGTTACGGTGAAATTTTGGGTTTGAAACTCAGACGGAAACCGATCTGCTTTTTAGTGACAGTATAATTTTATACTGGCAGAAAACCCTACGGATGTAGATGCCGATGTAGACTACCGTAATACTCTTTTAGTTCTTGACGAGTTCGTATGTTCTTGGCATTGGACCGTTCTGGATTGATACTCCTTGACGCGTTCGTATATTCTTGGCACTGGACCATTTTAGACTAATACTTGTTTAGTCTTTGATGCATTCGAAAGTTATTGGCACTGGACCGTTCTGGATTGATACTCCTTGACGCGTTCGTATATTCTTGGCACTGGACCATTTTAGACTAATACTTGTTTAGTCTTTGATGCGTTCAAAAATTATTGGTACTGGACCGTTTCAAACTCACTTGACTAACGTGATAGGAATAAAGATGGCCACGTCAGTATCAAAGTTTAGTTGTATGAGATTGGGGTAGAGGATGATACATTAATTTGAGGATGATTTGTTAGTTAGGTATGTTGATTGTCTGTGACATTTATTGTATAATATGCTATGACTCATTTCCGCTTTTGATGATAAAAATGTTTCTTATCCCCTATATCTTTTTGTATGTTGTAATTTATTTATTATGTGATCGTACGAGAATACTCTGTCGAGGAGCTTGATACTGAGGAGATGGATGGGATTCCATATGAATCAGATGCGGGAGAACGAGCTGTGGACTCCAACGATGTAGTTTAGTGTCTAGGGCTAGTGAGTCTTATTAGACGTTTTATATTTCCATAAATGTTAGTTTTTTTTAAGATGCCTGTTAGGGATCCTACTGACAGGATACCCTCAACAGTGTTTTGATAACTCTGATGCAAGACATATATGGTGTATGTATTATATATATAAAGTGTGATGCTTTAACTTTCAAATGTTATATGTTTATAAGTTAAGTTTTTAATTTTTACGTGTTTTCGAATACACGTTTATTGTTAAAAGCATGATTCGATAATTAATTAATAAGGTTTTAAGTTAATGGCACAAAAGGGACATAACGGGGTGTCTCATTTGGTATCAGAGCAGTTTGGTTCGAAAATGGACTATGGGGTTATGTCTGATCAGAATTAAAGACTGAGAGGTTTAGGATGTTGTTACTGGCCATTTCTAGTTGAATCCATATCGGATATTGACTATGCTTATAAGTTGGGTAGTGAGTCCGAACGCGATAACTAACATTGGTATGCAGCAGTCGGTAGCTGATGATAGAAGAGCCAGTGTTAAGAGAGGAGGAGCTGGAAAAGGAGTTGCAGTAGCAGGACTACCGATGGCCAGACCTCAGGCCACTGGGAGAGTGTTTACTGTGAAGGGAGCTGAATCCTCTCAATCTGGGGATCTTATACAAGGTATGTATTTGATATCTAGTAGGCTTTGTTTGTTTGTCTAAGTAGCGTGATAGACAAGAAAGTGATGAGAGTTTTGTTGAGGTATAGTTGTGACTGGTAGGATGTGAATCCTTAAGATCAATATCAGTGAGTGAGACAAGTACTATACATCAAATGTTGATCGAGGCATAGTATTACTAAGAGAATCTAAGGTAATGATCAAATACTCGTAGTTAGTATGGATGGTATGAATTTGGAAGATTGAAGGAAAAGTACCTATAGTAGTTTTACCTAAGATGAATATGAGCAGGAAAGATTACTTCTTTTGGTTTTAATTGCATTAAGAGGTGCAATAATGTTCTTTTGAGGGTTAAGATGTGTGATTTCGATATAATCTGGAATAGTGTAATACGCTACAAGGATCTAGGACTGTGAATGGATACATTAAGTAGGAAGTTAGGGTAGTATTGATTGCGGTGTTAATTGTAGAAGTTAGATGTTGAAATTGATTGTGGTGTTAATTGCGGGTAATGGTAGAAGTTAGATGTTGGAATTGATTGCGGTGTTAATTGCGGGAGTTAGATGTTGAAATAAGGTTCTCTAGTGGATCAGTAGTAAGAAGAAGGAAATGATTAAGTTTTAATTATGTCCTTCAAGGATGATAGATCAAGGTGAAATGTTAAGGACAATGAATATAATGTAGTGATGGATTGTTTCGAGGATAAATAGAACGATATAAGAATGAATTCTGTTATGAAGTTACCGCTGTCACCTAGGGGAAAGATAGCGATGAGAAATACAATGTGTGATCTTTAGATTAAGATACGATTACAAGATGATGTCTAGTTTTGAGTTAAGAAATTCCGAGGACGGAATTTTTTTCTAAGAGGGGTAGTAATGTAACAGCCTGATTTTTAATTACGCTGTTTAATCGGTTAAAATATAAATAATTATATTTTAATCTGAGAGTTAGAAAGTGTTGTTAAATAAAATAAAATCATATTCATAGTCTCTCTTATGGTAGAAGGTTACGGTGAAATTTTGGGTTTGAAACTCAGATGGAAACTGATCTGCTTTTTACTGACAGTATAATTTTATACTGGCAGAAAACCCTACGGATGTAGATGCCGATGTAGACTACCGTAATACTCTTTTAGTTCTTGACGAGTTCGTATGTTCTTGGCACTGGACCTTTCTGGATTGATACTCCTTGACGCGTTCGTATATTCTTGGCACTGGACCATTTTAGACTAATACTTGTTTAGTCTTTGATGCATTCGAAAGTTATTGGCACTGGACCGTTCTAGATTGATACTCCTTGACGCGTTCGTATATTCTTGGCACTGGACCATTTTAGACTAATACTTGTTTAGTCTTTGATGCGTTCAAAAATTATTGGTACTGGACCGTTCTGGACTACTGACTAACGTGATAGGAATAAAGATGGCCACGTCAGTATCAAAGTTTAGTTGTATGAGATTGAGATTGAGCTTGATACTGAGGAGATGGATGGGATTCCATATGAATCAGATGCGGGAGCACGAGCTGTGGACTCCAACGATGTAGTTTAGTGTCTAGGGCCAGTGAGTCTTATAAGACGTTTATATTTCCGCAAATGTTAGTTTGTTTTAAGATGCCTGTTAGGGATCCTACTGATGGGATACCCTCAACATTGTTTTGATAACTCTGATGCAAGACATATATGGTGTATGTATTATATATATAAAGTGTAATGCTTTAACTTTCAAATGTTATATGTTTATAAGTTAAGTTTTTAATTTTTACGTGTTTTGGAATACACGTTTAACGTTAAGAGCGCGATTCGATAATTGATTAATAAGGTTTTAAGTTAATGGCATAAAAGGGGCACAACAGGGTGTCTCGGTGCTGGACTTAGCGTCAGCGAGACGCGATCCACACAGTGAGCATGGGCGTGCTCAACATAAAATCTGAAACACGCTTCAACCCCTAAGCATGGGCGTGCTGTCTAATGAACACGGGCGTGCTCATGCACCAGAAAGGGGCTTTTGAACCAAAAGTCCCCCTAAACCCTTAACCAACCAAACAACTTATAAAAAGCACTTAACGAAAAAGCAGGGTGTTACAATTCCACCCCCCTTATAAAACATTTTGTCCTCGAAATTTCTACGTACCTCAAACGAAAAGGTGTGGGTACGCTTCCATCATCTTGCTCTCCTGCTCCCAGGTAGCACTTTCCTCAGTTGCCCTACTCCAAACCACCTTGACCAAAGGAATCTTTGGTCGCGCTGTCGCCGCGCGCCAAAAAGAACGAGCGGTTATTAAAATAATGTAGTATAGAGCGACAACTCGGATATCGTCTCTCAAGGACTCTTTAGTTGTTATTATTAACAGAAAATCAAAAGTTAGTTTTTGGGGGGTTTTGGATTGAGTGCAATTAAAATAAAGAAAACAAAATAAAAACAGAGTAAGAAAACAAGCAGTTAAAATATTATCAAATAAACTAAAGAACGATTAACCTCATCGGTTCTTGGTTTCCCACTATCATTGGTTCAAATAAATCCAAGCCCTAAGCGGATTCTAATCCCCTTTCAGTTGTAGCAACAATTAACAACGCAATCACTACTACGGATGCATGCTCCTATTCCCGAAATAACAAACGGGGTTAAGCCCTAATGAACAAACGAACATGAATGAACACACACGAAATAACAAACGCGATTAAGTATAAGAACATGGCATCACCGAAATGAATCAATACAACACTATACATTCCTGAAATAACAAACAGAAACATATAGCATTGCATCGAAAAGAGAAAGGCAAATAAAACAGGAATTATAGAACCTCAAATGTAATAGAAACCAATCACAGTAGATTAATCAAGGAGACTAGTTCTCCATTACAGACTTAAACACAAAAGAAAAGAAAGGAAAGTAAACTACTACTACTGCCTAAGAACTAGCCAAAACTGGCTAACTCTCTGACTCCTACACTATGACTAACTATGACTAACTCTTCTCTCAATATCTGAATGCCCCTTTTATTAACTTCAACCTCTGCCTCTTAGCCTTCCAAAGCCACTTAATTTGCTTAATTATGAGTTAAGATGAGGGAGTTATGTCCACATTCAACTCATAGGGCAGCTGAAACGCCTCTGCCTTCACATGGATTAAAGCCCTTCAAAACGGCTCTGTTTGGAATAATGGTCTTCATGAGAGTTAAAGCTCTTTGTTTGATCTTTCATTTGCCACCGGTTTCAATTCAAACCGACATCTACAGCCCAAGTTATGGCCCAATCTTCATGACCAGTTCAGGTTCCAGTGACAGCAATTATATTCTGACTTCCAGACTCGCGAGGCGAATGGATGCTCGCGAGGCGAACGCTTCAACTTCAAAACTGCCACAGCCGTGATCTTCAACACGGGTAAACCGTGATCGTCTCTGACTTTTTGGGCTTGGTGACTCGCGGGGCGAGATATCCTTCATGGGCGAAACCGGAATTATTTCCTTTTTATTAACCTGAAAATAAGAAAATAACATAAGTACTTTATTTAACTCTAAATCAACTAAATTAACCTAAAAACACTTTACAGACTCAAAATCTTTCTTAAGGACAATCAAGTCTAATTTGGGTGAAAATGATATAAAATTAGCACAAAGCCAAGGTCTTTACTAGTTATAAAACCAGTCAAACAGAGGCTCATCAATCTTCTTGCCTCTTAGCTACTTCACCCTCCTATCCTCGACTCGAAGGGGCAACACCTCGAATGTCAAGTTCTCTTTCAACTGTATAGCGTCGGGTACTATCACGTGACTAGGGTCATCGACATACTTTGAGTTGAGACACATGAAAAACATTATGGTGGTTTGACAAGAACGGTGGCAAGGCTATCTGGTAGGCGACTTCACCGACTCTTTTAAGGATTTGTTAAGGACCAATGATCCTCGGAGTAAGTTTCCTCGCCTTCATCTCTCTACCAACCCCAGTCATTGCAGTAACTCTCAAGAATACATGATCGCCTTCCTGGAATTCGAGCGCCTTTCTCCATTTATCATGATAGCTCCTTTGCCTACTTTGTGCAACTCTCATCTTTTCCTGAATTAACCTGATCTTTTTTGTTGTTTCCTGGACTATCTCTGGCCCTAGCACCACACAGTCACTAGGGTCACTCCAACACAAAGGTGTCCTACTTCTCCTCCCATACAGAGCCTCATAAGGTGCCATCCCGATGCTGGAATGGAAACTGTTGTTGTAGGTGAACTTTATCAGGGGCAAAAACTTGTCCCAACTACCAGACTGTTCTAACCCACAAGCCCTCAACAAGTCCTCTAAGGACTGGATGGTCCTCTCAGGCTGCCCATCAGTCTGTGGGTGGTAAGCTGAACTAAGCCTAAGCTATGTCCCGAAAGCATGCTGCAAACTCTCCCAGAACCTAGAGGTAAACCTTGGGTCTCTATCTGATACTATGCTAAAGGGTACACCATGAAGCCTAACTATCTCTTTGATGTACAGCTTGGCTAACTTCTCTAAAGGATATTCCATTTTCATCGGGATGAAATGGGTAGACTTAGACAATCTATCCACAACCACCCATATAGCCTCAAAACCAGCTGGAGTCCTAGGGAGTCCAGACACAAAATCCATGGAGATGCTATCCTATTTCCATTCTGGGATACGCAAAGGTTACAACTTACCTGATGGATTTTAGTGTTCTATCTTGGCCTTATGACAAACTAGGCATGCATACACAAATTCAGTCACATCCTTTTTCATCCTAGGCCACCAAAACATCCTCTTAAGGTCCTGATACATGTTAGTGGCACCTGGGTGCACGCTCAATCCACTCCTATATCCTTCCTTAAGGATCAACTTCCTTAGCTCAGGAACATATGGTATGCACACTCTATCCTTAAACCTCAAGACGCCATCACTTCCATCCTTAAAACTAAGGTTTCTACCCTGAGCGAGCAATTCTCGCTAGTGCAAGAGAAACTTGTCTAACTTCTGACCCTCTCTAATCTGATCCATCAGACTGTTGGTAACCTTCAAGGTACCAAGCCTAATACTCTTAGGGGTAAACTCACAAGCTAGACTAAGGTCTCTAAACTCCTCAATCAGATCCATCTCCCTAACCATCAAAGCGGAGATATGCAAGGATTTTCTACTTAGGGTATCGGCCACCACATTGGCCTTTCTTGGGTGATAGGTCAGCTCGAAGTCATAATCCTCTAGGAACTCCATCCACCTACGCTGTCTCATATTCAGCTCCTTCTGATCAAAGAGATACATCAAACTCTTGTGATCACTAAAGACCTCAAACCTCGCTCCATAAAGGTAATGCCTCCAGATCTTTAAGGCAAATACCACAGCTCCTAGCTCTAGGTCATGGGTAGGGTAGTTCTTCTCATGAGTTTTCAACTTCCTAGAACCATAAGCAACTGCCTTACCATTCTGCATCAACACACCACCTAACCCTTGCTTACAAGCATCGCAGTAAACTACGAAGGGTTCACTAGGATCTGGCAAAACTAATACTGGTGCTGTTGTCAACCTATTCTTAATGGTTTAGAAACTCCCTTCACACTCGCGGCTGATATGACCAGACTTGCCACACCTGAAGCAAATCACAACTGGCTTCTTGCACTGGGATGAGTAATGATCCGGTGCCCCACACTTACACACTTCATAGCCATAGGGTCATTAGAGAACTCGCTCCTAAACCTTTCCTGATGAAACTATGGCTTCCTGCCACTCTGCTTGAAGTCCTAGCAGGTCAGAGCATACCGCTGCTTACCCTTGTCTCTCTGATCAATCCACTTTCCACTCTGACTATCTGATCCCTTGGCAACTCTGAATTGCCTAGCATCCTCATAAATTATGTACTTGTTGACCAGAATCGGGAAGACCCTGATCTCGTGGTAGCTGATGGCCTGCTTGATCTCAGGTCAGAGTCCAGCCTCAAACTTGATGCACTTGGAGCGGTCATCTGTCTCATGCCGATAAGGAGTGTAGTACCTCGCCAGCTCCTCAAACTTGGCTGCATACTCGCCAACTGACAACGAACCTTGCCGCAAGGACAAGAACTCCATCTATTTCTTGTCCTTGATATCCGCTGGAAAGTACTTCTCTAGAAACCTCAACCTGAACACATCCCATGTAATCGATGTGCCCTCAGCTTGCATCCTCTGCCTCCAATTGTCCCACCAATGCTCATCCTCCTCAGTCAACATGAAGGTAGCAAAGATGAGCTTCTGCTAATCATTGCAATCCATAGCTCGGAAGATCTTTCTAGTCTCCCTCAACCACAACAAAGCTCTTTCCGGATTATACACTCCCTTGAACGACAGAGGGTTGTTCCTCTGAAACTTGTCCAATCCTTGAAACTCAGTTGGCCCACCATTATTATTATGGTTGACCTGTCCGATAGCATTGGTAAGAAGTGCCAACGCGTCCGCAATTTCCTGATTGTTGCGTCCTCTACATGCCATGAGTTCCTGTACACGTCCAACGCAACTCTTAGATACAGAAACTTAAGCGGATAAAAGCTGCAGGCAACTAACTTAAAGCTTCATTGTGTATAACAAGTATAGACAATTCAAACTAGAGAACACAACAAACTCACAACAGACTCATACCACGGCCTGATAGGACTGACCTACTCTGATACCACTAAATGTGACACCCTGCTACCCCGCATGTTATAAATCAATTTAAAGACAAAGATATATAAAACCAAAACATGCATTTACTGGATAAAATAAAACATTTTTCCATGGGTAGAAAGGTCCCACATGAACGAGTTCTCAAAACATAGAAAATAAAACAAGTTTAAAACAAATAAACCAAAAGATAAACAACATAACCCAACCCGATGTCACAACTGAGCTGGTATAACCGTTTCGGAATGAAATCCTCGGAATACAACTGAACTAACTAAACATAAGGAAAAGTCCTAACTATGAGTAGTGGCTCCTCAGAGTTACTCCTCTCCTGACTGCTCGCCATCCTCTACAAGGTGCCAATCAGGCCAAACAAACAAACAAAGAACGGGGAGTAAGAATCATGTAAACATATACGGCATGGAGATAGGAACAAAGGTAAAACATACATCATAGCATCATCATAACATACATCAACATAGACAGATATATCAACATCCAATCAACATCATATCATCCAAGTAAGCTATGTAGTGCAATGCAACACTACTCCAACATGTATGTGGATCCACACTAACTCAGGATGAACGACTTCGGAGTTAAATATCGACATTGAGAATCTACTCAATGCTGGAGAATCTACTCCTTGGATAGACAACACATCAAACCAACAAATGCCTCGTCATAGGGGCACACAGTTACCAAACCTTGGGTAACCTACCATGGATGACCAGATCACCATACTTTAGGACGACCTCCCCTATGTCGAACATCCACCAACAACAACATCTCCAATGATGCATGCAACATACAACAAACAACGGGCAACAACCACCTCCTTTGCGTCGACGGAATCAACCGAAGACTTCAGATGAATCGACCGCAGCGGAATCTACAGCAACACTTAAACCTTTAGCGGAATCAACCGCAACACCTTAGACCTAACCGGGTCAAGGACCCCTTGGAGTAAACTCTCGGCCACCAAGGTACAACATCAACAGCACCTTAGACCCAAACCACGGGGTCAAGGTTCCCTTGGCCAAAAAGCACCAAGTTACAAGTCATCGATGTGCGGTAACCCAACAGTTACGGACTTAACCATCTTAATTAGTCTTTAATTAAGTGATCTAACCTTCATCATTCACTACTACAAAAATGGCTTTAATAGCTCACTTTCAATAGCGTTTTAATTTGAAACGCTATTTAAAATGAGGCGGAAGGCATTTAACAGTGCTTTCTTAAGAAAGTGCTATCTTAGGATACACCTAAGATAACGTTCTTTTAAGGAAGAACTATCTATTTCTAATGGGTAGCAATAGATAGCGCTTTCTTAAGAAAACACTATCTTAGGTATAAGAATAGACAGTGCTTCTTTTAGGAAGCGCTATCTATTCCTACACCTCAAGTATTAATTCTTTCCCTAAAAATAAACCGTTTCCTCCCATGCAAATTTTTTCCCTCACTCTCAAATTTGTCTCGCTAGGTCTACCCTCCCAAGCAAAAGTAATTTACGGCGTGACTGTCTCCCTCCACCGCTTCAAGGCACTGCTTGCGACTGTCTCTCTCCATCGGGTCTTCCACTGCATCGCCGTTCTCCTTCAGTCTCGCCGGTCGCAGTATCATCTCCGAACGGTAAGCCCTATCCTCTCTTCCCTCCTCAGTCTTTCACTCTTCCATTCACTCTCCACCGTCAACCTCAAGCACGTCGTTGCTACTTGCTGGCAGAGAGAAAAGGGAATGGTCCTTCACACTCCCTGGAACCGGAAGAAGAAGAGTCAAACTAGAGAAAAGGAATTTAGGACAAACCTGAGATGGCGATGGTTCCCTTTTCAACAAAACACAAACCCTTATTTTTCGTAAGCTTCTCTCTCTATTTGCTTCTCTATCTTTTTCCCTCTTCTATTTTCTGAAAAACAAGTTTTATCAGACCAATAATTATGCTAGATTTCCTTTCTTCTAGGTTTCATATGCTCACAAATTCTCATTATTTCTTTCAGGCTTGTGGAGAAGATTAACATTTCAATTGGCCAGGATCCAAATTCAAAATATTTCATTGGAGTTCTTGATATCTATGGGTTTGAAAGTTTTAAGTTCAACAAGTAAGCTAATGATTTCATCTGGCATTTTTGGTTTAGTATTCAGCCTTGTACCTGATAAATATTTTCAGCTTAGTTTTGAGCAGTTCTATATTAACTTTACAAATGGGAAGTTGCAACAACATTTTAACCAGGTTTGGCAATTTCTGGCATAATTTGTGATGTATATATTCTAGAACCCAATCACATTCTCAGGTTTGTCCTAAATTCCTCAATAACACGAAACCTGTTTGGGGGCTAAAGGTTGGATGAAAACCTATTTTGGGATTTGTTTGGCTGAAACTGTTATTTGTATGTATTCTGTGTTTTCAGCTTCAAGGGTCTAATTGGGGATGTCAAAAGGGGAAGAGATTGGAAGCGTAACTCTATTGCGATTAATTTTTTTTATTTACCTAATATCAGTGTAATCAAATATCTTTAATCAGATATCTATTGTTGTGACCTGTGAGATTAACTTTCTTGCGATTAATTACTCGAGTTAATCCATTTTCCTGTTTTTCATAACAATAAATGATGCATGCATATTTTTTTTGTCCAAATATACCGATGTATAACAATCAGCACTATATATAATTTTATCATTTTAGATTCAGTCTAGATGCTGATTTTATCATCATCGCCGTTGTTCTCTTCGTATTAATATATGCATATAAATGGCAATAGCAAATCATGTATATGTATACTGTAACAAGTGTGAATGAATATATGAGCAGCGGGGTTCACAATCACAACTACTCATGGACATGGTGGTGTCTCTGATGGTCGATCCTCGATGCCAAGATTGAATTCTCAATTGAGCTTCACAGGGCAAGACTCCCTTTTCCATACATCAGAGGTGAGGGAGGGCACCGGTTGTGACCAACGTAGTAGACCTCCACATTCTTATGCTTCAACCACCTTTGGAATTGAACCTTGGGACAACTCAAATTCCATTGCCTTCTCCTCCCCACCAACTAAGCGTTCTAAGAATATCGATCGAGACATTTTGAACTGTCTCAATGCCTTGGAATCTTAGGTAACAAACAACTTTCTATTGGAATTGGAGGATCATTTCTTGAATCCACTCATTAGCATTGCACTTCTCATCATAGCATATGATAGCATAGCATCTCTATGTTATGTATTAATTAAGCTCAGCTGCTTCACTGTTTTCAATTTTTATCCACTTCAGTTTAGCCTGCCACAAACAACTTTGGAAATGGTAGCAGTCGAGAAGCTATTGCATATTCCTGAAGATTCTATCCCGTGTAAAATCCATGCTAAGCGAGGCTGTGCTACTCATCCATGTAGCATTGCAGAACGGGTTAGTCAATCTTGCTTTCAAACAGTTTAGTGTGCATTGAAAGTGATTGGTTCAAAATATAGTGCTTCTGAAGCAAGTAATTTTAGATCTACAAGTTGATATTTGCTTTTGGGTATGTGCAAGTGATCTGTATGTGTATCTTATGCAGGCCGACAACAAGGATTTTGTGCGATCGAGCAGAATATGGAAGCCGCGTGCACAAATTGACTAGTGTGTTGATTAGCTTGTATACATTGTTAGTATGCATGGTTATTGTCTAGTGTAGGTTCGTGACCTTTTGGTTTATGGACTTAAATATTAGAATTGGTTATGTGTAAGCGTTAATATGAATTGTGTTAAAGTATATTATTTACCAATATTGTATCTAAGCTTTGTACATTATATATATGTGACTGTTTTTGAGTACTTCTAGTACTCTTTCAATACAAAATTGATTTATCAACAAAAAAAAATTGTGAATTGCTGAGTGCAGGGGAGAAATGTAGAAAAACAAAGTGAATATTAATATAAAAAAATGGGGAATAGGTAGCGCTTCCTTGAGAAAGCGCTATCTATTGTATACTTTAGACAGCGTTTTCTCAAGGAAACACTGTCTAAAGTATATGCAATAGATAATGATTTCTGAAGGAAGCGCTGTCTATTTTTAACTATAGACAGCGCTTTCTCAAGGAAGCGTTACCTATTCCCACTTTCAATAGCGCTTTTTTTAAGCGCTGCCTATTTGTTTCACCTTTAGTAGCGGGTGAATAGATAGTGCTTGTAAGTGCTACTAAAGGTAAAAAAAAGCGCTATTAAAGCCCTTTTCTGTAGTAGTGATTGATTAGCTATGTCATCATCATTGTCCCCTGTTTAAGTCCTTAATCTCAGATTCTGTCCAGAGGGGTGAGCACGGTCGTGCTTAACCCGAGCACAGGCGTGCTGCCACTTAAGTGGAGCACGATCGTGCTTCCTTTTGAGCACGGTCGTGCTCAGCTGCACGGGCGTGCTCCTCTGTTGCACGACCGTGCTGAGTGTGTGTCCATTTTCCAGAATTCAAACTAGGAGTACGGGCGTGCTTAATGCACGACAGTACTGTTTTGGGTAGAGTTCAATATCAATTTTATCCGATTAAATTTTGGGATTAATTTTATTAATCCTAAGCCAGTTAACAACATATTCTAGGACTAAACGTCATTATCAACATAGTAACAACACTATAATCACAATCATGGTATCAACCATTCAACCAACAACATTAGGCCAATAGCAACCATCAATATATCATCATGTTCAGATAACCAACATAAACATCAAGAACATAGTATGAACATAGGCATATAAATAGCATATTAACAATCAAGATCATGTTATCATAATCAAACAAACCATCATATTAATCATATACATATACATAACAAACCGGGGTCATGGAAACCCCTTTACCTTACACTACCCTTCTCCCCATACCTGGATTGAAGGTCGCTCCAACGTAAGCTTCTAAGAGCAAACTGGCCTCGGTTCCCAAAGCGGCTCAACCCAAACTCAACCTTAGCCAAACCAAACACAAACCCATTAGTTTCCTATTGAAAAATTATGAAAGTAAACCACAAGGGAAAGGAACCTTACCTCTAAACTTGAAACAGATCAAACAAGCTTCCCAATCGGCTTCCAAAACTCTACTATAGTAATGGATGAAGAGGAAATAGGGAAGGGGGCACACTAGGTCGCAACAGTGGCTGCTATAACCAACAAAATAGGGTTTCACGTTAACCCTCGGGTTATGTGCCAAACTTATATAGACTGCACCTAAGCACGGTCGTGCTCTTCAGCAAGCACGGTTGTGCTGGACTTAGCGTCAGCGAGACGCGGTCTGCACAGTGAGCACGGGCATGCTTATGCACCAGAAAGGGACTTTTGAACCAAAAATCCCACTAAGCCCTTAACCAACCAAACAACTTATAAAAAGCACTTAACGAAAAAGCAGGGTGTTACAACATTGGGGTTGGGTTAGGTTTTATGCTTTTGATATTCATGTTTACGTTTTATCTTTTTTCAACTTTTTATGTTTTTCCATGTTGAGACATTACAATGTGGTGCTTTCTTTCCAGTTTTTATTTTATGAAATAAATGCATGTTTTACTTTTATTTCTTTACCTTTTAATGCTTTGTATAACATGCGGGGTAGAGGGTGTCACATTTTTCAAAAACGTGTCGCATCAATTCCGCATCAAGGATGCACATTATTTCTAAAATTTCGTGTATATAAGTAAAGGCATCTACGGAAATGATCTCCTCTGGAGCAAATTAATAATAGATGAATATATAATAAATTATCAATATAAATTAAAATTATAAAATCTAAACAATTAATACAATTATACTAACATTCCAATAAATGGTTAATTTATAAAGTTCAATCCAATCAAACTAATTAGCATTTATTTCTGATTTGTGACCTAAAAAATTTGTTAATTTTGAAGTTAAGAAAGTTATATTAATGTATGTTTATAATTTCTGATTTTCTTGCTACAATGGTATATGACAGAATGACTCAATATAATTTCATGATAGCTCAAGGCAAGTATATGCAAATTAAGTTTATATTGCACCCATTTCATTTAAAACCCTTTCTATAGTTGATTCATTCATCTTTCAACACAAGTCGACACAGGCGACACATTGGGGAGTAGTGAAAAGGAGATTGTCAGTTGTGCACTAGCAACCCCACCAAAGACTTCAACCAACAAACCTCTATCAATAATTTCGTATAATTCAGGTATGAATTGTATGATAGAGAATGACACCCAAATGCATAAAATATTCAGATATACAAATAAACAATCCTTATTTTTTCACACTTTTTTACACGTCATTTTTATAGTTTTCTCTTTTTATTTTTTCTTTTTCAATACAATCGCATTCATCATATCTTTTATTTAATCTCAATTTCCTCCCCTTTCTCTATCGACACTAAGGTTTATACATTGCGAGGACGACTTTGGCTGCTCCGACACCTCCAAGACGGGCGTGGGAGGTTGGACGTGAGGGAGATGTTTTATAAGGCATCCGATCATTTATTGAATCATTGTTTGAACATCTATTGTTTCATTCATGACAATTATTTCAGATCCTTCATCAATATGTCAGTCACTATTAAGTTTTGGGCAATGTAGTTAGTTTAGAATAATAATGATTCAAGGTTCTTCCCCTCTCCTGTCCTTTCAAGTATCCCAAATGTATAAACCAGATGAATGTTAATTCAGAAGAGGAATATGATTTTAGCGGGGGAAAAAGTTCATAGACTTATTTTAAATCACGTGTATACAAAAAAGTTTGCTTAATTGCCTACGACCTTTGGTTGGTTTACTTGGTTACTCCTTTTAATTCGTATATTGTAGAATTATGACCATATATTACATTTTGAATTTAAACCGTATATGGTACCGTTCGAAATTCTTCTTGAATTAATTTCATATCATTTTAAATTAATGTTGATTTAATTGTTTCATTGCTTAATATGTTCAATATTTGATATTAATTGAGTCTGGTTCCATATAATTGAGTTTAAATATGCTGATTGCATATCTTTAAAATTTAAATATGAATAGTACCATTAAAATTCGGTCCTAAATTATTTCCCTATAAATTTGAATTAATTTCATACCATTAAACACAAGCCTTTAATGTAGTCATTAAACACGGAGAAAATCTTTGATTTGATATAACTAGTTTGCCATTTATTGGGGTCAATATTCGATATTAATAATTGTGAATGATTCCATATAATTGAGTTCAATAAATGTTGATTCCATATCTTTTCAATTTAAACCTGAATAGTATCATTCGAAATATTTTCCAGAATTATTTCTATATCATTTTGAATTAATTTTATGTTATTAAACACAATTCTTTGATGTAGTCATTAAACACATATTAGAATGGTTTGTTTGTAATTAATTTGAATTTCTAAAAATGTATATCTTTTAAATTGATTTTTACTGGAATATTTTTGTTTACATAAATGGCTAATATTTAGAATCTTTTCTAAATGATGGAATTGTTTGTTTTGATTAGAAATTAAATAGTTTTGAGAAATCAAAGGTCTATGATGTGATTGAAGCTGATTATAACTACAATTTCTACAACAGCGTTGATTATAATTATAATTATAATTATAATAACATTATAAAAATTTTAAAATCAATGTCAAAATTTAAATTTAAAAATTCATTACATGCATTATATTACTATTAAAAATACATATTTAAAATCTCTTAAAAATATGTATATTTAAAATTACATTTCAAAAAATGTCATTTTTCCTTTTTTCAAATTTTTTGACCAACTCTCACATTAGTTTGGTAGAAAAATATGATAGATGAATATATTTTCCAAAAATGATTAACTTACATGGAAAAAAGATGAACTAAATCAAATAGATTTTCAAGAGAGAATATACAAAATTATGATTAACTTGCACAAGTAAAAGAGGAGAAATAAATCAAATAAACTTTGAAGAGAGAATAAAAATAATGTGATAAATAATCTTTCTAATCGTTAAGTTTTCATTTTGTTTTGTTGCAATTTGGTTCTTGCTTAGACTATAGAGAGAAATTTAATATATATTAACCAATTTACTACTAACATTTTGTCGACTTGAATCTTTTGTTGCACTTCCTTTCTTCTTTTCATTTTAGATAGAAAGGTAAGATCTTTTATGAAAATCATTTTGGATTTTACTATTATAATGTGATATATGGTTTAGTTTTTTTGTTTGTTTGTTATGATTTGCTTTCTTATTTTGCTTTTTTATTTTTTAACAATATTGGATTTTGTTTATATTTACTTATCGTGTCTGTTTGGTACCTTTTTTTAGTCTTATGTTTCGTCCATGTCCAAAATAAACAAATATTATTGCTTTTAAAAATATACATTTACTATTAAATATTTCATAGAAGTACGATACTAAGATAGTGGAAAAAAGAGACAACATCTTCATGATTAATCACAATTTTTCATGATGTTTATTTACATAATCTTTTTGTATTATCATTAAATTATCTTTTCAAATAAACATATTTTTTCAAATAAACATATTGACTCTTCCTTTATTTTTTTCTCCACATGAAAACATCTTTTGTATCAACATTTTAATATTTCATAAATATTGTTACATTTTACCGGTGTTGCACATGTGACAAGCTAGAGTGCATATTTACATGAGAGTATGTACTTACTATTTACACTTAAGAGACACTGTTTGTATTATAATATCAATTTTATTTAGGTAAAATAGGTAGATTGGTCGTATACGTTATTTTTTTTTACTTTTCACATTAGTCCTATAAGTTTAATTTTTTTCAAATCGGTCCTAAACGTTACGTTTCGTTTCCACGTTAGTATTTTCCGTCAATTTCGACCTAACATAGTCATATCAAAAGCCACGTGGTAGACTAATGTGATAGCCACGTTGGGTCAAAACTGATGACGTTTCAAAATTGACGGTAAGGACTAACGTGGAAACGGAATGTAATGTATAAGACCAATTTTAAAAAAAAATTAAAATTATAGAACCAATGTGAAAAGTAAAAAAAAAACGTATAGGACCAATCTACCTATTTTGTCTTATATTTATTAAGTTAATATCTGTTACATTTTGTGATCGAAAGTGCGGATAAAATAATTTTTTAACAGTTTTTGATATATAATCCTCCACAAAAAAATTTAAACAAAAAACATAAAATCAACAATTATATATGAAGAAAAATAATAATATGATGGATAAACAATAAAAACGTGCACTTCCTTTCGTCTTTTCATTTTAGTAGTTGCACGGGGAATATGAAGAAAAATAATAATATGATAGATAAACATATTTTCTAAATAGTTTAATTTTTATACACAGTTAATGTAAAAATAATATCCTGACAAATCAACAATATTTTTATTTCTAACTATTAATTATTAAAATAAAAGCACACATGTCAAAATATTATTGGATGTCTGTGTAAAATTTTTTACATTGACATTGCATACTACTTTATTCCTTTTCTAAACATGGTTACCTTGCATAGAGCAAAGAGGAGAATTAACTCAAATAGATTTTCAAGAGAGAAGAAAAATAATATGATAGATAAATATATTTTCCAAAGATGGTTCCCTTGAACAGGAAAAGAGGATAAATAAATCAAATAGATTTTCATGAGAGAAGAAAAAAAATAATATGATAGATAAATATTATTTTTCTAAAAATGGGTAACTTGCACTGGACAAAGAGAAGAAATAAATCAAATAAATTTTAAGAGAGAAAAAGAAAACAATATGATATATAAATATGTTTTCCAAAAAAATTTAACTTGCACCGTGCAAAGAGAATAAATAAATCAAGTAGATTTTCAAAAGAGAAGAAGAATAATATGATAGATAAATATATTTTCTATAAAAAAGGTTTATTTGCACCGAAAAAAGGACAACTAAATCAAATATATTCTTAAAAAAGAAGAAAAATAATAATATGGTAGGTAAATAAATTTTTTTTCTTGAAAATTCATCTCTTTACGAACATCATTTGGATGCATTTTTTTGGTAGGAACCCACCGTAATTAGGGTCTTTGACTCTTCACTGGATCCACGTAATATCCCACAAGCTTAGATCCTTTGGACCCGCTATGGAACTAATCTCTACTAAGGTGCATAGTCACAGTTAAGGTGCTTCGCCCTTCCCTAAAGATGTGTTATGTGGGATTCAACACTACATGAAAAGTGATTATTAGTGACCAATATTTAGTGACAAATATAAAATTGGTCACTAATTATATATTATTTGTGACTATGTATTATTTCGTCACTAATTTTATCCACAATAGTGACCAAACTACAATTCGTCATTATAATTTTGTCTTTAATTACCAAAATATATTTGTCACAAATAATCCGTCACTAATATTATTCATAATAGTGACTAAGCGACAATTCGTCACTATAAATTTATTATTAATGACCAAAATATATGCGTCACAAGTAATTTGTCACTAACATTATTCATAATAGTGATTAAGTGACAATTCGTCACTCAATTTTATTGATAGTTGCGAATACATGTGTCACAAATAATTTGTCACTAATATTATTTAGAATAGTTACTAAGCGACAATTCGTCACTATAAATTAATCATTAGTGACCAAAATATGTGTCACAAAAATTTATCGCTAATATTATTTACAATAATGACTAACCGACAATTCACCGCTATAAACTAATAATCACAAATTGTTTCCTCTTATATAATATAAATTATATCTTATTATGACCATCATTTTTTTTTACAAATTGGAGCAAATTTGTCTTGAGTAAAATAATATTTTATATCGAGTAAAATAATACTTTTTAAACTTATATCTATTATTTACTGATTTTTATGTTAAGTTTAAATTATTATACATAGGTCTCGTCATAAAAAAAATTATACATATGCAATTATTCTTTACTTTTTATAATTCCCTCCATCTCCCTACTTACCCTTTCCCTCTCAGTTTTGTCCCTTTTCCCCCAAAAAGTTTCCTCCAAAGCTTGCTCCCTCGACCCCCTCTCAGTCTTATGCCATGTCCACGAAATGCGCCAACCGCGACCTTGACGGCGACGCAAAACCATCCTTCAAGAGACCGAACTCCAGATGGAATTTCTCCTGCGAAAAGATGGTGGAATCCGACGGGGGAGACGAAGAGGAGCAAACCTTCGAACCGGAACCTAAATCAAAAGGCAAATCAAACTGGCTTATGATCCAATGGGCGGAGTGTGTCGCCATGGATAACCTCGACTTCGCCAACGACCTCTTGCTTGAGATCGTGGAGCTCTCGTCACCGTACGACACTTTGCAGGAGCGCGTCGGCGCATACTTCGTGCAGGCGCTTCAGGCGTGTGTGGTGAGCTCCTTCTTGGGCACGTACTTGCCGCTCACTGCAGAATCAGGTTTTGTGCTTCCTCACTCTCGCTGATGCACTCTGCTTTGTTTTGCTCTAATATGGATTTAAGTAGAAGGAACAGTTTTTGCTTTTGAATCTAGTATTTTTGTTTGAGATTGCTCTGATATGTTCAAAATGCTTTTAGGTTTTAACAGTTCATTTTTGTAATCTGTACTGAATTTGTATAATAATCTGTAGTGAGTTTTGTGGAAAATCTTTGGGTTCTTTCTTGTATATCGAGGCATTTGGTTTGAATTAATCTTGGTTTTTTGATCAATTTTCAGTATATTGGGTTTGTTGAACCTTCTGATTGAACTTTAAGGTCCTAGTTGAATAGCTGATAGGTTTTATCATTCTACATTCTGCATTTTCTTACTTTAATAAGATGCATCTTGCGGAGTTTTGGCTAGTTCTACTCTGTCAAGTATTTCTAATAATTAGGGATTATAAAGACAATAATGGAGATTAATTTAGTCATTTTCTGTTATGTAATGGAGATAAATTAGTTTAGTTGATATTTAACATGTTTATGTTGGAGAAAGTAATTGCCATTTTCTATTGATAATATATTGGGAGAAGCGGACATTGATCTTGTAACGCCCCGATTTTTTGGTTGCTCTATAATCTGTACTTATGCATGTCTAAGAATAATTAAAATTCTAATTTTGATTAAATTATTTTAATAAATCTAAATTTTTTTCAAAATGTATTTTATAGTAGAAAACTACTACTAAATTTCCGGTAGAAATTTCAGACGATCCCGGTCTGAGTTTTCACTATCAGTTAAGTTGTACTGACCCGGAAAATAAATTTCGATTAGTAAAATAAATATTTTAATTTCTCCTATCCTAATTATAATCATTTCCATGATTTTAAAAAATTTCTTTCAATATAAAAGTTGTTTTGGGTGGAAAATTAACGAAAGAAAATACGATCAGTTTTTACCGACGGGAAACAAATGAAACCGGAACAAGCAGAAATTATTACAATCAGATTTCATACAGATTTGAGGTGACTTGATGAGATTTGAATAGTGATTTCATTCAATGCACACCATTATGGTCTTACATCCAATTATTTCTTTCATTCTTGCAAGAAACCGTTACATTATTATAAAAACTCATTTATATTTGGAAAAAAAATTTTAAATAAATCCCTCCCTTCCTCTCCAAGGCAGCAGCGCCTCCCCTCCCCAACTCCTATATATATATGCTCTTCAAACTCCATTTCTCACTTTCCAACTTCCTTCTAAAACTCACTCACTTCATACTTTCACCATTAACACACAAGCTTTCAAAGCTCTTCTTGTTCTTAAAGAAACCAAGCTCATGATCATCTTCCTCATCATCATCAACATCAATCAATGGTATAAACCTTCTACTCTATTCTTTGATATTTTCAAAAATCAAACTTTTATTTACATGCATGTTAATGATTTTGTGTTCCAAGGGATTTTCTTATAATGCATGTCCCTAAAACCAATTAATTTGAGCTTAACCTTACCTTTGCCATCATCTACTACTCTTGCATGTCACAAAACTACTTTCCAAGGCCAATTTTGATGTGGTGGCCGAAACCCTAGGGGGGAAGAAAATGGTGTTTTGTTCAAAATCCTCAGATGCATGTTAATGATTCATGTTGCAAGTGGTTTTATTTTGAATGCATGTTAATCAAAACTAATTTATTTAAACTCATCATCATCTTTACTTTTAACTTCTATACCTACATGTTATAAAAATGTTTTCCAAGGCCTATTTTTAAACATGTCCGAAAAACACATAAAAAGGAAAGTTGGTGTTTTGTTAAAATTTCAACTTGCATGTCTTTGAAATCATATTACATGTGATTTCTAAGCTTAAGAACTTCATACAAAAATTGAGTTTTTTCCTTTTAATAGAATATATGGTTTGTTAGTTGGTTAGGAGTTAGTTACACTTGGTTATGGTTAGTTAGCTGGTTAGGAGTTAGTTACACTTGGTTAGCCTAATCAAACTCTAAAATAAGAGACTAATGTACACATTTTATCATCTTTTTTCAATCAATCAACTTCAATGTTGCCTAATGAGTATTATCAATATGCTTTCTACCTCTCTACTTACTGTGATCTTCCTATCACTCATCCATGGATCAGTAACATGGTATCAGAACGATACCGTGCTTTCGTAAATCACATGGATGAAGATCTCTGCTGTTCATATTCAGATTCAGACCTTGGGGAAGAACAAGTTTCTGATTCAGAGGAAGAAGATGATTCTGATTCAAAGAAGGAGAATGGCCACTACCAAATCGTTTTCGGCAGTTTCGAGCAAGATTCAGATCTTGATAAGTATCTGGTGATTCCGATCAAGTTGATCAAGCCAGCAACCAACAGCACCACCATCAAGATTGGAGAAATCACATGCACTTTTGTCACCTTCAACAGTGATGCAGTGCCACAGTTTTTGGATCTTGAGTCCGACACGGTGGAGAACATCGAGTCTGGTGGTTCCTCCAATCTTGTCTATGGACGCAACAACTTAATCAAAGATCAAGAATTGAAGGTTGAGGCAGAACCAATGAAATCACAAGAGGTCTCCGCCATCGCCGATCTGGTCCCTGAAGCTGTCGAGAAACTGGAGGAGCTCGTCGCCTGGTCTTCTTCTCAGATGGCGATTTCCGACAGACCTGAAGGAGTAGGCACCGACGCCGTCGACAATGGCTTAGGGCACAACAAGGTCTCCACCGTGCGCGGCACCCCCTCCAGAGGCTTGTTCGGTTCTCCAGCGATTATCGAAGGCGAGGGTTCTAAGATTGAGTTCGAGTTGATCAAGTTCAAGCTGACCTCCTTCGCCAACCTCCCCTGCGACTATGGATCTGCCATTTCTGTCTTTGATCCTGGCGGAATTCTCACCACCGTTTACATCTCCACCGTGCCATCGCCGGAGAAGTAGGTTGAGTGCACCGTCTCCGCAACACATCCACAACATTCGACTTTCATCATCTTCGATCCCGGCGGAATAGACTCAACGATTCCGTCGTACGCTGCCTCCACAATCTCGGTTGAGCACACCATCGCCATGCTAGCATCGCCACCACCCTGGTTCTCCACCGATGAGCCGAGAAAAGGCGTCGACATTCCTTCAGAGGCACTAGAATGGCAAATCGTGACCACCGTATGTGCTATTGTCTTTGGCGGCAACCTATCTCTTCTGTGGCTACCTTGGGACACAGGGGAGTTAGGGTTTGGAATCACCTCCCAGAATGGAACACTTGCATCTGCATCTCATTGTGCCACTGTTGGGCTTGGGCCTTGTCAATTTTTTGGCTACTGGATTGTGCATATTATTTGTTGAGCCTTGCTATGCTTTCTTTAGTTGGTTTAGTTTTTATTTTCTTTTACAAATTGTAGTAAATTTTTTTTTCAAGCTTGTATGTTCAAGCTGATTGTGGTGTTACCACTTATCAGCTTGCGGGAGGGTAATAGAATATATGGTTAGTTAGTTGGTTAGGAGTTAGTTACACTTGGTTATGGTTAGTTAGCTGGTTAGGAGTTAGTTACACTTGGTTAGTGATGAGTGTGATTTCACCTCATTTTCCATGTACATTTCTGCATGCATTTGCATATAGTTAGGCCATTTTAGTGTTTATTTTGTTTAGTTTTTCCTTTGGAACAGATAAGGTGGTATTGTGTGTTGTTTTGCAGATATTCATGATTAATTGCCCAAGAATTAGCAAGTATGAAGCTTGGATGACTTAGAGCTTTGAAAGATAAGAAATTGAGCCAAGCAGAGAGTATCACGGCCGTGAGGGAGCAGTAGCTGAAGAAAGAATTGAGCCAAAAGTCAGAGGCTGTCACGGCCTAGCCGTGATGGCTATCACGGCCGTGACGTGTCACCGTGCCGGATCTCCAAAAGTCGAGACGATCACGGCCTGGCCGTGATGGATATTACGGCCGTGATAAATCGGTTGGAAAAGTCGAGACGATCACGGCCTAGCCGTGATGTCTATCACTACGTGACCTGTTTGTTGGAAAAGTCGAAAAGGATCACGGCCTAGCCGTGATGAGTATCACATACGTGATGAATCGATAAATGAACCGGTGCCAAGTCGAAACCATCACGGCCTGGCCGTGATGGCTATCACTGCCGTGACCGCCACGAGTACTAGAAAAACTCGAAAGCGAACGAAGAAGAAGCATTCGAAAAACCCTAAAGAAAATCCTCTGCTTCTTTGTGGGTCAGGGCATCATTCCATGGAGCTCTCCCCTTCCTTCATCTCTCGTAATTCTCTCTTTTGTTTTGTTTTCAATTATGTGTAACTAAACTCCCCTTTGTTGGGGTTAGACTATTGCTATCTGAATTTGGTTGTAAAAATGATTTGATTTTAATACAGTTTCCTTGTTCTTTATGAGTGTTTGATTCCATGCTTAATGCTTTCTTAGGCTTGATCACCCTATGAATGATTAGTTGCTTTAATAGATAACTGGAAGGTTGGTGTTAGAGCTTGCTCATGAATCAAATGCCGGGTAGTTCATGAGCCTAGGAATAGGTCTTGAGGTGCTTGCAATCTTATAAGTCTTTACTTAATGCAAAATCTCAGGTTAATCCACCTAAGGAATTAGGGTTTAACTTGGGATTTTAGGCTCAATGCACCTAAGGAATTAGGCTTGAGTATCTCTGAAAAGACTTGATTGTCATATTAGGACTAGGAACTGTGTTAGTTATCATTTCATAACAACCAAGGGAGGATTAGCTTAGTTTAACCCCAGCAATTCTATCTCATTGTTATTTATCTCTCTGTTTTCACATCAACTGTTTGAGAAAAATCCAAAAAGAACAAAAATATTTTCTTCTTGTTTGTTTGCTAGATGTTAGAACAACCTTCAATCCAAAATTCGATCGCCTAGATAGTAGTCAAATTTGCGAAGTGGTAATTGTCCACGATCCCTGAGAACGATATCCGGTCTTACCGTTTTTATTACTTGCAACAAACCGGTACACTTGCCGAGTCCGTGTCAAGTTTTTGGCGCCGTTGCCGGGGATCGGTGTGCCAATATCACGAGTACCAAAGGGGACTCCTAATTTAGGCATTTTATTTTTTTACTGTTTTCCTACTGTGTTTCGTTCTTAATTTCTATATCTCTGCTGTGAAATTCTGCAAGTGCTGTTTTTCTGTTTGTTCTGTGCTACTCCGTTTGTTCAGTGTATGCGAGGTACAATCGACCCAGGTGAACTCCAATTCGAACCTGAGATCGAGAGACTCTGCAGAAGGAATAGAAAGAGAACCAAGGCAAGACAGAACAGAGAAAGAGCATCTTCTAGTAGACAAGAGCAGCAAGTTGAGTTACCCAGTGTGCAAGAACCACAAATTGAAATAGCAGCTGTCACCATGGCAGAAGAGAATGCACCAAGGAGAACAATGGGGGACTACACTTCCCCTAGAGTTGATAGATGTGGGACTCCGATTGTGAGACCTGCAGTGGCCTGCAATAATTTCGAAATCAAGGCCTCACTTCTCCACCTTGTGCAGCAAAACCAATTTGGAGGGTTGGAGAGTGAAGATCCTCATGCTCACATTGGTACCTTCATTGAGCTGTGTGACACCATCAAGTTAAACGGAGCTTCCGATGAGGCCATTCGGTTAAGGCTTTTCCCTTTCTCTTTGAGGGATAGAGCCAAGGCATGGCTTCAATCTCATCCTCATGGAAGCATCATCACCTGGAACGACTTGGTCGACAAGTTTTTATCTCGATTTTTCCCTCCGTCAAGAATGATTAAGGCGAGGTCGGAGATCAATGCCTTTGCACGAGAGGGATGGTGAGTCACTATATGAAGCCTGGGAGAGGTTCAAGTCTTTACTCACAGCTTGTCCAAATCATGAACTGGAGACATGGCAACAGGTGTCGCAACTTTTGTTAATGGGCTCAACAGGAATTCAAGAAGTATGATTGAAGCGGCTGCAGGAGGTACATTGAGTCGAAAGACACCGGGAAGAAGCAAAGGACTTGATTGAGAACATGGCTAACAATGACTATCAAATGCCTAGTTCTCGGTCAATGGTCAATGAGAGGTGTTCTAGAGCTGGATGAAATTGGTGCCCTCAAGGCACAAATGGCTATTCTTACCAAACAATCTGGGGTCAGTTCAACTACGTAACTCTCAAGTACAAGCTGTTCAAGTTCAAGGTGCCTCAGTGTGTGATTTCTGTGGAGGCAACCATGCAAATGGAAACTGTGAGATCAATGTGGTTGGAAGCTTGGGACAAGAAGAGGTAAACTATATGGGCAACCAAGGGCCTAGAAATGATCCCTACTCCAACACCTACAATCCGGGGTGGCGCAATCATCCCAACTTTAGTTGGAGACAAGGGCAAGGTTCAAATACTCAAGCAAAGCCTCCTCAAGAGAGTTCAAGCAAATTGGAGAACCTTCTAGGCCAGTTCATGCAAGTTACTCAAGAGACTATAAAGAATCAGAATGCTTCAATCAAGAACTTGGAGCATCAAATGGGTCAACTAGCAAGGCAGATGGCAGAGAGACCTCCAGGACAATTGCCTGGGGATACTGAGAAGAACCCAAGGGAAGATTGTAAGGCCATTGTTACAAGAAGTGGGAGAATGTTAAGTCCACAAGAAAAAGAGAAGGAAGAGAAGACAAGTGATGCTAGAGATGATAAGGTACAATTTGAAGAGGTAAACAATGAAGAACCCAGAAATCCCCAAGATACTACCTCTATTCCTATTGATGTAGAAGCTGAAGAACCACAGAGGGAGAAACTGGTTGATGAAGAATTTGCGAAGAAGAAGACCAGAAGACAGATTCTGGAAGAGGCTGATAATCCCAAGGAGCTGCCCCCATATTTCAGAATCCCGTACCCCCAACGGTTGAAGAAAGAGGCAAAAGATCAGCAGCTTTTCCAAGTTCCCGGATGTATTCAAAAAGCTACAAATAAACATCCCGTTTCTTTGTGAAGCTCTACAAAGAGATGCCTTCCTACGCAAAATTCATGAAGGAAATCCTTACGAACAAAAAGAAGGTGGAAGGAGGAGACAGTTATGCTTATCAAGAGTGCAGCGCTATACTTCAAAGGAAGCCAATAAAAATGAAGGACCCGGCAGTTTCACTATCCCATGCACGATTGGTCATCCGAACATAGGGAGAGCATTGTGCGATTTAGGGGCAAGTATTAATTTGATGCCGCTCTCCATTTTCAAGAAGTCGGGGATTGGTGAAGTAAAACCAACAGGGATTTCTCTTCAACTCGGGCATCGCTCAATTACATACCCCTATGGTGTTGTGGAGGATTTGTTGGTGAAGGTAGATAAATTTATTTTTCCAGCAGATTTTGTGGTGTTAGATATGGTCAAGATGGTGATACTCCTCCGATTCTTGGGAGACCATTCCTAGCAACAGGTAGAGCCTTGATCGATGTCAATCAAGGGAATTGGTGCTTCGTACAAAGACGAAAAGGTCACTTTTAATGTGTTTGAAGCGATGAAACACCCAAGCGACAAGGACACATGCATGATAGTGGACCTCATTGATTCATTAGCTGACAAGAGTTTGCACCGAGAAGTTTGAAGATTCGTTAGAAGCCGCTCTAATGGTAGAGGATGTAGAAGAAGAAGTAGGTGCGAAAGAAGTTGATCTCATGATTAAATCTCTCGGAGGCTTGTCCGGTTGTGAATACTGATGAAGACAAAGTGGTGGAAGATGTGAGAATTGAAGATAAGGGTGACCCACCGGTGCTAGAGTTGAAGGAATTGCCATCCCATCTCCGTTATGCCTTCCTAGGGATGAACTCTTCGTTCCCGGTTATCATCGATGAGTGGGTTGAATTCCTTGGAAGAAGAGAAGCTGTTGAGGGTGCTTAGGGAGCACAAATCTACAATTGGATGGTCTATGTCCGATTTGAAAGGGATAAGCCCCTCCTTCTGCATGCACAAAATCCGTGTGGAGGAAAAATTCAAGCCGGTTAGGCAACCGCAAAGAAGACTCAACCCGAATATGAAGGAAGTTGTGAGGAAGGAGATTGTGAAGTTGTTGGATGCGGGCATTATCTATCCCATCTCCGATAGTCCATGGGTGAGTCCGGTCCAAGTTGTCCAAAGAAAGGGGGATGACAAGTGGTAGCGAATGAAAGGAATGAACTTATTCCCTCCAGGACCGTGTCTGGATGGAGGGTATGCATTGACTACAGAAGACTGAATGAGGCCACTAGAAAAGACCACTTTCCATTACCCTTCATTGATCAGATGCTAGAGAGGTTGGCGGGTCATGCTTTCTATTGTTTCCTTGATGGATACTCCGGGTATAACCAGATTGTGGTTGACCCGGAGGACCAAGAGAAGACCGCTTTCACCTGCCCTTATGGAGTCTATGCATACAGGAGAATGCCTTTCAGGTTGTGCAATGCACCCGCCACTTTTCAAAGGTGCATGCTCTCCATATTTTCTGATATGAATGAGAAGTTTATTGAGGTATTTATGGACGATTTTTCGGTATTTGGTGATTCATTTGATAACTGTTTGAATAATCTTGCCTGTGTCCTAAAAAGGTGCCAAGAAACTAACCTCGTTTTAAATTGGGAAAAATGCCATTTCATGGTTAGGGAGGGTATAGTTCTTGGGCACAAAATTTCATCAAGGGGGATGGAGGTTGATAGAGCCAAAATTGAAGTGATTGAAAAACTTCCTCCTCCCTTAAATGTGAAAGGTGTTAGAAGCTTCCTAGGGCATGCGGGTTTTTATAGAAGGTTCATAAAAGATTTTTCAAAAATAGTGAAACCCTTATGCAAGCTTTTGGTAGCTGATACTCCTTTTATATTTGATGATGATTGCATGCATGCCTTCAAAATTTTGAAAGAAAAACTCACCACCGCACCGGTCATTGCTCCTCCAGATTGGAGTTTACCTTTTGAGCTAATGTGTGATGCAAGTGACTATGCGGTGGGAGCCATTTTGGGCCAAAGAAAAAACAAAGTGTTGCATGTCATTTACTATGCTAGTCGTGTGCTTAATGATGCCCAATTGAACTACACTACGACTGAAAAAGAATTGCTTGCTGTGGTATTTGCTTTTGATAAATTTAGATCCTACTTGATTGGTTGTAAAACTACAGTCTACACTGATCATTCTGCTTTGAGATATCTTATGACTAAACAGGATGCTAAGCCAAGGCTTATTAGATGGATACTGCTACTCCAAGAATTTGATTTGGAAATAAAGGACAAGAAAGGAGTGGAGAATGTGGTAGCCGACCATTTGTCCAGGCTTCCACAAGCAGAGGTCCAAGCAGAAGCAAAGTTGCCAATTCAAGAGGAGTTCCCAGATGAACAGTTGTTTGTGGTGCAAGTGGCACCTTGGTTCGCGGATATTGCAAATTACAAGGCGGCCAATAAAATTCCTAAGGACTTCAATGCGCAACAGAGGAAGAAGCTCATTCATGATGCCAAGTTCTACATTTGGGATGAGCCGTATCTTTTCAAAAGGGGTTCAGATGGAATTCTGAGGAGGTGCATACCTGAAGAAGAAATTAATGGGGTGTTGACCCACTGCCACAACTCACCCTATGGAGGACACTTTGGTGGTGAGAGGACCGCGATGAAGATTTTGCAAAGCGGGTTGTTTTGGCCCACTATTTTCAAGGACTCCCGAGCTTGGGTGATGAATTGTGATAAATGCCAGAGGACCTAAAGATTTTTCAAGAGAAATGAGATGCCCTTAAAGGGTATATTGGAAGTAGAGCTCTTTGACGTATGGGGATTGACTTCATGGGTCCTTTCCCGTCGTCTTACAACAACAAGTACATCCTGGTGGCGAGATTATGTGAGCAAGTGGGTGGAAGGCTGTGCCAACTTTGAAGGATGATGCAAGAACTGTGGTCGATTTTGTGAGGAAGAATATTTTTACCCGGTTTGGGACCCCTAGAGCTATCATAAGTGATGGGGGTACCCACTTTTGCAATAAGGAGTTTAATGCAGTGCTTGCCAAGTTTGGGGTGAACCACAAAGTTACCACACCATACCATCCCCAAACCAAGTGGGCAAGTGGAATTGTCCAACCGGGAGTTGAAAAGAATTTTGGAAAAACTGTGAACAATGCAAGGAAGGATTGGGCGAAGAAAGTTGATGATGCACTTTGGGCTTATCGGATCGCTTATAAGACGCCTATTGGTATGTCACCTTACCAATTGGTGTTCGGAAATCATGTCATCTTCCCAGTAGAGCTACAACACCGTGCTTTTGGGCGATGAAGGCCCTAAACTTTGATACAAGGCTGGCCATGGACAGAAGGATGCTTCAATTGAATGAGTTAGATGAGTTCCGACTCTTGGCTTATGAGAGTGCCAGGATATACAAGGAAAGAACCAAGTTCGGCATGATAAGTACATTCTTCCCAAGCAATTTGAAGAAGGCCGTCAGTTTCTTTGTTCAACTCAAGACTCAAGTTTTTCCCGGCAAATTGAGATCAAGATGGTCGGCCCATTCTATGTCAAGTCGGTTTCTCCGTTTGGTTCAGTTGAATTGGAAAATCCATCATCGGGAAATACTTTCACCGTAAATGGGCACAGGCTCAAGCACTACCTTGGAGGAGATTTTAATCGTCAGGGCAGTCTCCATCCCTCTTGAGGCACCATCTTAGAAATCATCCGTCAAGCTAGTGACGTTAAAGAAGCGCTTATTGGGAGGCAACCCAATCTTTATTTTTATATAATTTTCATCTTCTCTTTTGTTTTTGATTTCCCTCTTGAATAATTTGAGAAGCTCAAGAGGTTTGTTAATAGTTTGTTGAGTGATTCCAGATGTTGAAGGAAGGAGGAGAAGAAGGGCAAGAGGAAACAAAACCAGAAAGCATGTGATTCAGCACCACTACCACCTTGTGAGTTGTTCCAGTTTTCTCCCCTCTCTAAGCTTAATTATTTACATTGAGGACAATGTAAGTCTTTAAGCTTGGGGTAGGGGTACTCTTCTTTTCTTGCATTGTAAATATTGCATCCATATATGCATTGTAAATATTGCATTCATATAGGCTTAAGTTGCATGATCGCATGATTCGGTTACCCCTGCTTAGATTGAGCATATGATAGTAAGAGCTAAGTGCCAATTTTTCTGTGATAGTGAATTTTTGGACCCTGATTTTATATTCTTGCGATATGGCTTCATTAAATATGCTTGAGATGTTCTTGGATAGTTGATGATTAGCATGTGTTTCTATGGATTTGTGTTCTCTCTGGTTCTTGAACTGATAAATGTGAGCTTTTGAGCCATTAGGGGGCACTCACTAAATCTGCCCCCGTTCTTTGTGTAGAGTGTTTTCCTCTTGGACTGTTTTTCTCTAGAACTTGACTTGAAACCATTTCGAAACTAGAAAATTTTTGGAAACATTTTTGAAAATGATTGAGGCAATAGGTATTTTTTCCGGCCTTCTGAACTTTGAATGTGTAAATGCTACCCTTAGTTGCCCATTTTGAGCCGGAATGAATAGCATGCTTTTCTTGGTGCCCTGAAATGTTTTGTTAAATATGCTTATGAGGGACCTTCTAAAGTACTGTGCAAAAATGGGTTGGAAAATGTAGTTGAAAGTTTGGGATGATGCAAAGAAAAAGATGAATCTGAAAAAAATTTACTTCTCTTGAATTGAAAAATCTCCCCTTCTCCAAACAAAAGAAAAAAAAAAAAAAGAAGAAGAGAAAAAGAAATAAAAATGGGGAAGGGGATGACAAAAAAGGAATGAGAAGTAGAAAAAAAATGAAAGAATGGTGGAAGAGTAAACTGAAACCCAAAGAAAGGTATTTTAGAAGGTCGTGCCTTGCAATGCTTGATTGTTTGTATAGCCTTTTGAAATTTCCTGTTCTTGAAATTCCCACCTGAAAATTGATCCCATGGCCTCATTACAACCAAAGAATAAGACCTCTTGATTCTTAGATGTTTTCATTAATAAAGTGAAGATTTGGTTGATAGTCAAGCTTATGGTAGGAATCATTCTTTGAGGAAAATGGAGTGAAATGTCATATTCCCTTAACACTTGAGTGAGTGAGGCAAGAAAGAGAGCCAAGCAAATGAACAAGCTTGGGGTGAGCTGCAAGTGAGATAGAGTGCCCGAATTAGTGAGAATGTGAGTCTAGGGAAACTAAGCCCCTAATTGGACTTGAATTGATTGTCTCTTGCTGAAATAATTGACTACGTGTTGCTTGGATCATTTTATTCGGGTTCTTAGTTCACTATCATTGTCCTGGTTGTTTTCATCTTATGGCCTTGGTTTTTGCTTGAGGACAAGCAAAGTCTTAAGCTTGGGGTGATTTGATGAGTGTGATTTCACCTCATTTTCCATGTACATTTCTGCATGCATTTGCATATAGTTAGGCCATTTTAGTGTTTATTTTGTTTAGTTTTTCCTTTGGAACAGATAAGGTGGTATTGTGTGTTGTTTTGCAGATATTCATGATTAATTGCCCAAGAATTAGCAAGTATGAAGCTTGGATGACTTAGAGCTTTGAAAGATAAGAAATTGAGCCAAGCAGAGAGTATCACGGCCGTGAGGGAGCAGTAGCTGAAGAAAGAATTGAGCCAAAAGTCAGAGGCTGTCACGGCCTAGCCGTGATGGCTATCACGGCCGTGACGTGTCAGCTGTGCCAGATCTCCAAAAGTCAGAGACGATCACGGCCTAGCCGTGATGGATATTACGGCCGTGATAAATCAGTTGGAAAAGTCAGAGACGATCACGGCCTAGCCGTGATGTCTATCACGACCGTGACCTGTTTGTTGGAAAAGTCAGAAAGGATCACGGCCTAGCCGTGATGAGTATCACGGCCGTGATGAATCAGTAAATGAAGCGGTGCCAAGTCAGAAACCATCACGGCCTGGCCGTGATGGCTATCACGGCCGTGACCGGCCACGAGTACTAGAAAACCGAGCGGTAACGGAAGAAGAAGCATTCGAAAAACCCTAAAGAAAATCCTCTCTTCTTTGTGGGTCAGGGCATCATTCCATGGAGCTCTCCCCTTCCTTCATCTCTGTAATTCTCTCTTTTGTTTTGTTTTCAATTATGTGTAACTAAACTCCCCTTTGTTGGGGTTAGACTATTGCTATCTGAATTTGGTTGTAAAAATGATTTGATTTTAATACAGTTTCCTTGTTCTTTATGAGTGTTTGATTCCATGCTTAATGCTTTCTTAGGCTTGATCACCCTATGAATGATTAGTTGCTTTAATAGATAACTGGAAGGTTGGTGTTAGAGCTTGCTCATGAATCAAATGCCGGGTAGTTCATGAGCCTAGGAATAGGTCTTGAGGTGCTTGCAATCTTATAAGTCTTTACTTAATGCAAAATCTCAGGTTAATCCACCTAAGGAATTAGGGTTTAACTTGGGATTTTAGGCTCAATGCACCTAAGGAATTAGGCTTGAGTATCTCTGAAAAGACTTGATTGTCATATTAGGACTAGGAACTGTGTTAGTTATCATTTCATAACAACCAAGGGAGGATTAGCTTAGTTTAACCCCAGCAATTCTATCTCATTGTTATTTATCTCTCTGTTTTCACATCAATTGTTTGAGAAAAATCCAAAAAGAACAAAAATATTTTCTTCTTGTTTGTTTGCTAGATGTTAGAACAACCTTCAATCCAAAATTCGATCGCCTAGATAGTAGTCAAATTTGCGAAGTGGTAATTGTCCACGATCCCTGAGAACGATATCCGGTCTTACCGTTTTTATTACTTGCAACGAACCGGTACACTTGCCGAGTCCGTGTCAGTTAGCCTAATCAAACTCTATAAATAAGAGACTAATGTACACATTTTATCATCTTTTTTCAATCAATCAACTTCAATGTTGCCTTATGAGTATTATCAATATGCTCTCTACCTCTCTACTTACTGTGATCTTCCTATCACTCATCCATGGATCAGTAACACCTTTCCTATTTAGACTATAAGGGCCGAAACCCTAATTGTTAGGGTTAAGGAAGCTTGACTTTGATTTTCATGAGAGTATGTTGTTTTGATCTTTGTATTTTTGACATGCATGAGGTACCAAATTGAAAATGGTTTGTTTTTAAGTTTTTGAGAAGATATAGTACTTCGATCATCATATTGATTTCTTGCATGTTGATGCAAAGTTGAAGAACTTTTAAGATATATTTATTTTAGTAAAAAATATTTGTTTTAATCTTTATTTTAGATGCAAGCAAGTGTGTATAAAGTTGAAAAATTTAATTTTTCTCAACTATATCTTGAGTAGACCGAAAATCATATTCTTAATGTTAAGAGAGTTTAGTTTCAAAATTTTTAGAAAGTTATATGTTTTAAAATCATCATTTTGGGTACAAGCTTGTAACAGAAGTGTTGAAAAATAAATTTATAGTATTTATTTTAAAAGAGATCGAAACCTATTTTATATATAGTGTGAAGGAATTGAAAATTTTATTCTTGAAGTTTTAAGACTTGATTTTATGCCTATAATACTTAAAGATCATTGATCCAAAAGCTTGTGGAAATTTCAAGTTTGAAACCTCAATTTTTCTAGTAAGGCAGAGACACGCATAAGAGATTTTGGGTGGTTTTATAAAATTTTAACTTATGTAAATACATGGTTTTTTTAGATTCGCAACCGTGACCGGAGTCAGAGTCCGTTCTCTTGAAACTGCAAGGTAACTGCACTCTTTTTTCACTTCGCTTCAAGGTAAGGGGAGAAATCCTGAGGGATAATTATGCTATGATGACTATATGCCTTGTGTGCCTGTTTGATGTGTTTGATTGATATGGTTATTGTTGTGATTGATTTGGTTAGATTTTTGAGTTCATGTTGTGTTGATGATGTACTTGATGCTTATATGTCTTAATTGATGATTTATGAATATATACATGATGCTTATATATCGATGTTGAAGTTGTGTTGTGACTTTTGCATGGAAGCCTAACCACTGGTTAGAGCTCAAACAATGAAGATAAAAGCTTTAAAATAATATTGACAAACAGAATCATAAATAAAGTTTTCTTTTAACAAGGTTTTGAAAAAAAAAAAAGGGAAAGTTAAGAAAATTTTGATGATTGGTGAAAACTTTAGAAAAATCAAATTAATTTTGTTTATAAGGAAAGTTAAATTTTTTTTAATGATTTTATACAAAAAGAAAATTAAATTCATTGAAAATGTTTGAAGAAAATCAAAGATTATTTGGGAACTTGAAAGGAAGTTATTTGGAAATTTTCAAGTGTTTTAGGAAAAAGAAGATTTAAAAATAAAATGGTTTTATGGAAATAGAAATGGATTTTCCAAAAACTTAATGTTTTAAACAAAAGGATTTCAAAAGAAAAGTTTGTATTTAAAAGACTTTGTTCAAAATAAAATTTCCGATAACTTGGATAAGTTACGAAAACTTTTGGTTTTGTATTTGTTTTTCACTGAACGAAAAATAAGACGAAAAGTGAACCTAGTAACCGAGACGTCGGGATACTAGAGTTCTGGCACATGGATCCATGATCCGTATCACAAAGCTGTGGATTGTGTGTCCTATATATGATATTCTGGAGTGTGTGTCCTATACAAGTTGCTGTGGACTGTGTGTCCTATATATGTTGTTGTGGACTGTGTGTCATAGATACGTTGTTTTGGACTGTGTGTCCTACAAAAGTAGTGATAATTAAACGTGGGAAAACAGAGTAAAAAGGGTAAAGACTGTTTTTCTACTACCACAAAGTTCTGGGCTAGTGCACAAGTCTAGGACTGTTGTGATTGGAAACTCGGACCTTAATGTCGTGTGTTGATATTAAAAGCTTTAATACATTTAAAAGTTACGGGAGGTCGTGAGCTTTGAGCCTCGACAAGGAAAGAATAAAGCACAAAGAAAAGCCGCAAAAATAAAAGATTTTACATGCATTAATGTTTTTGGTAGATGTACCGATTAATCCGGATATCTTGATAAACGAGGTATTCGAGAAGGTGTTATTCCGAATATCTTGGTAGACGTACGAGGTATTCGAGACGGTGTTATTCAGGATATCTTGGTGCACGAGGTATTCAAGACGGTGTGCCTTTGTGGCAATTTGAGTCTGTGTGGAAAATGAGCATGATTAGCTCACTGTTTTTCAAAAACTGTATGGTGAAGGGATCTCCGAAGATTAGGATAGAATGATGAAATATAGAAGTGCCATGTTTTCAAAAACGACGACGATTAGTGATTGATATGATCATTTTGTGAAAATTTATATGTTGAACATGAATAATTGTATATACATGTTGCTGTGTTTGGGCATTTTAGTCGTCATAATTCATCCATATATTGGTATCTCACCCTTGCATTTTTGTTGTTCTCTTTTTCTTGTTATATGTATAAATTTATATACTTGAGAATAGATGGATCAGGCCATGATACAGTTACCACACTCCCGGTCCCGGGCTCTTCTATTTGAGAACGGGGATGATCTTGCTGCGTGGAACTTTTCTCCGATTTCAGCCCATGCAGTGACATATACGGGACCGGTATGTACCGTAGAGGGTTTAGGAGAAGTACCTATGAGACTGTTCATATCCGACTGCCGCCTATGGAGTTTTATCTGCAACATTGGCCAACCTGGGTCTTTTGGATCTTGACTTTCCTGAAGCCCCACCTCAGCCGGAAGATGCTCCAGCTATCCCGATTGAGGAGGATCCGGAGGAGTTGATCGAGGAGGATCCTGAAGAATTGATGGAGGAGGTTCCCATTAAGCTGATGGAAGAGGAGCCCCCGGTTCATCCTTTTGGTGATGACGCTGAAGTCGATGTTCCAGGCGAAGAAGTAGAGATGGAGGTGGTTGCACCAGCTACACCTCCTAGGGATGGGGATGACTACCATGGTCTCCCTAATGGGCATCGGTAGGTTTGGCCAACTCTTAGGAAGTCTTTGTTTTGGGGTAGTTTGATATGAATCGTGTATTTTGAAAACTGATGTTTAGTTATAACTTTTTAACCTTAACTTTAACTTCAACTTAGTAATCATGTAGTGGATCTTATGAATTATGACTCTGTAAATTTCTGTCATGAAGCCTGACTATGTAAAGGCTTAAGTATTAGTAAACTTGTTATGCTTTCAGAATTCTTTGTCTTTTCTTGGTTCATGATGTCATGTATTAAATTATTTAAGTAAGTAAACATCATTATTAGAAAAGAGTTTTTTAAAAATCCTAAGGTTTCTGAAAGTAAATCGACAACTCATTAAAAGTGATTAATTAATGTAGTTAATGTGATACTCGGGTTAAGGGTGTCACGGATCTTCAGCCCCTGATAACATCTGCTACGGCATTTGGAGATGCTGGAATGTTTGGTGATATGAAGATAGGAAAATGGCTGAAATCTCATGACAATGTTCTTATAGATGATAGCATGGTCAATATTGTTGAAGGTAAGGTTAAAAAAGATATGTCAATCAAGCTGCAGAACATTGAATCTGGAGAAATAGATTTAGAACTTGAATGGATTCCTCTTGAATAATAGGTACTTAACTACTGTTAATCTATCCATTCTCTTGAAGAAATTTATGTACTTTTTTCTCTTCTGCTTTTGTCTTGTCATCCTAGAGGAATAAATAAATCTGTCATTTTGTCTATTTAATTTATTATTGTAAATCATTTGATGTGCATATGTGCTAGTGGATGTTTTCCTTTGATGCCAAATGACATGTCTTGGATGCCAAGAAGACGTTAACATAAAACTTCAAGAGCAATTGCATTGCCAAGGCGTAATGATTGATGCTCAACGCGTATCTTTTGAAACTCAACAAAAAAATGAAACAAACGCTTGAACAAGAGATGAAAAGTCAAATGGTTGCCTTTTTCGGAAAATTATCCTTCAATGGACATTCTAGCACATCAAGTGCTGTTGGTGACAACATAAGCTTCTTTGTTATTTGTTTTTATTTCTTAATATGCTATTATTTATTTTTATTTTTATTTTTGTTGAAAAGAGGTAGAATAGCAATTTTAGTTCATCTTACACAAAATTGGGTTTGGAAATAGGAGTCCTATGGAATCCAAATATAGGTGTAAGAATAAAAGAATTATAACAAGCATATAAAAAAGACTATAACATAATATTAAAAAGAAAAAAAGGAAGGTTGATGAATGCATATGCACATCAGAATTATCCAAGTAAAAATTTCAAGACAATGAACAAATCCAAGACTCAATCATTAGTAACTCGCCTCTAAGATCACTTGTTCCATTAATGAAAAACCTCAGTATGTTATTGGTTTGATTTAATTACTTTGCTAGACCACCTCATTAGGAATGTTTTTAAAGCTTTCTGCTGTGTTAATTTTCTTTTTGCTTTCTCTTCTCAAGTCAATTGGTGGAATCCCTCATGAGCTTAAGATGAAGATTTCTGTTCTTGAGGGGATCCTATCACTACTGTTGCAGCTATTGTTCCTGTGATTAATCCAGTGCTGGAAATTGAAGGAGTAGGTGAAATAGGTTCTGATAAGCTAGCAGCTGTGAACTCCTGAGGTGACATATCAGTGAATTGTGTCTTTTTCACATATGTCGTTGGAATAAATTGTCTACTAAGGTCTAAGGCCATAAAAGGGTTGAGAATATGCTGGTAACCACTGAAAAGGAAGCTGCTGTCCACTGAGAAACCCCGTTGTGCCCTATTGTATTATTAAATTAAAACCTTATTATTTATTTACTTAATCGTGCACTTATGCAAATATAAAACACTCCAAAGTTATATTACATAAATACACACATAATTATCCATTATTTTACACAACACTGTTTAGGGCATCCTCTCAGTAGGATCCCGCATGGGTACTTATTTATACAAACTGCTTATAACTAGCGGAAAATAAAAATGTCTTTTATGACTCACTGGCCCTAAACTTACCACACTATACTATTAGGATCCATAACTTGTTCTCCAGCGTTAGCCTCATACGGAGTGTCATCCAACTCCTCAGCAACCTCCGTTTCATACAGGGTTCCATCCATCTCCTCAGCAACACATTCTTCCATCGGGTCTTCTAACACAGTAAAGCAGACATACACAAAAATCCAGAAATAGGGAGATAAGAAACAGTTCTATCATCATAAGCGGAAAATATTCATAGCATATAATACAATAATAGTCATAAACATGCATCACTCACAATCTAGAATCATCCATACTTTATAACATCATCCTCTACCCTCTAACTCATGCAACTAAACCTTTATGCTGACGTGGCCACCACTAATCCTGTCACACATCCCTCGTTAGGAATGCCAGTCAGTCTTCCAAGTGACGCGTCCCCAACGCCGGTGCACATTCTCATCCATGGTGAGAATGCTCATGCAAAGCAATGACACTATAGCTGCATAGTACCGTCGGTCCACACCCTGGTTCTCTCTCTCATCTCTATAAAGGGTGCTCATGCATAGCAATGACACTATAGTTGCACAACTTAACTTCTAATTTGGAACGGTCCACGAGAACTTTCGGACCTCGTGTATCTCAAATACACGGTTACGAACAACAATGCAATATATGATTCTCACTGACTTTTATCAATAACAACCTAGTGCCTCAAGCTTTCCTCATAACCTCCACTTACATTCTAAATCACATCACTTCTATAAAATAATAGCTAGGCACCTCTAATTTATATTCAATCTCTCACCCCAAACAAAATACCTCCGAGCAACATATATCTTCACTTAAAATTTAACTTAGCAATTTATCAAAACAGGTAGATCATGCATAACACAGTAATCAATAAAATATTCAAACATCAAAACAAAACGTCACATGCAGTAGAGTACCTCTACCAGCATATCACAAACAGTCAATAATAAATAATCCAGACATCCCCAATATTATAAAATTAACCTAAGGCGATAAACCTACAATTCCCAAATCGTCATTGGTAAAACGAAAAAGTTTCCAATGCGATTTTGTTATTATCGATTACTCAACCACTAGTAAAGTTTAGGTCGCCCTACACCATTATTATAAATTATATACTACTTATCGGTTCCAATGATGGAATGGTTCTTTCTCCCACCTAGGTTACCATCGGAAACATGAAATCGACGATCCTTGATATCCCGCCACGAGTTACCAAAACCACCTTCAACCAAATCAACACATTAACAAATTAATCAAACAAATCTAAATATGGCCATATGGTGCTAGGTTCGGCCAAGTCATAAAAATAAGGCTAGGGTTATTTTCGTAATCCAATCTTTTAGATACTAACTCCCAAAGTATTCACTAGCATAGATTAAGTGTTAATAGTTAAGATTGTAAAACATAATCCTTTAACCAACTAGGCTAGGCTTTCAGCCTCAATGAGCAAAATAGATTATAAATTCCTTTTTCTCACAAACTCTTAGATCTATAACCTACACACCTTAGTTAGTTCATACAAATCATGATCTAGTTAAAGTTTGAAGAAAACTTATTTTACTCACATGAACACAAATTCGGTCAAGGATAGAAAATAGGGCTAGGAATTTCTTTTCATTTCAAGTTTCTAGTTATAACAACTCTAGGTATTAAAGAGTAAAGATCAAGTGTCATATTATAAAAATTGAACAAAACTTCCTTTGCCTAAAAATATATAGATTCGGCCTTCAATAGATAAATAGGAAGGAAAATGATTTTAATTACGTACTCTTAGATGATGATAGTAGAGGACATATTAAGATCATAGAAATTGGTGTCACATTAAAATGATTTTTCTACAATTTTCTAGAAATATTTGAAATTCTAGATCTAAGAATGAAAAACTCATGAAAACTTGATGATCATGACTTGGAAACAAGAAAATCAATGAAGAACCTGATGTTTATTTATCAAGAAGAGTAAGGTATACCTCTTAGATGTTGGAAAATTGAAAGGAATGGATCAAGTCCTTCACAAAATTGCTTAAAGTGTTCTTGAGAAAAGTGAGAGAAAATGTAGAAAATGAAGAAATGAGTGAAGGGGGGCAAGGCTGCGGTTTGGGGGGTTTTATAGGGGAAATTTTAGGCCTTGTTTGGTTCTTAGCAATTTAATTGATGGGTTTTGTGAATATTAAATAATATAATCGTTTTTAATAGTTAACTATGGTTAATAATTAACTTAACTAGGGTTACTTTGCTAACTATGTTTAATAAATATGTGGCTCACATTTAGTGGAGGGTGTGACTGATTTTAGACCACACAAACTAACCATGGTTCCTTAACCATGGTTAAAATCTAAGTTAACTTTGGTTAGGTTAAGCTAAAAGGGCATTTTGGTCATTTCACCTAAATTTACATTTAATGCTTCATAAATGCTTTGTGAGTCATGGTGATGACTCACCCCATGACTCAGCTCCTCCAGTGTCCGGCTTTGTCTATGCACCTCCCTTCTCGACTCCGTCGGTTCCCCGATTAGTGTTTTACGCCCGTATAAAAGCGTAACATTTCGTTTTCTACTAAAAATTTTCAAACTAACCAAACTCATTGGAAATATGATTTAAATATAAACCATTTCGCTCACGAGTCAAAATTAGGTTTTCTGATCATTAAAATCTTGCTGTCAGTGAAAATACCGATTGCTTTCTGTTCGAACTTTCGCCAAAATTCACCTGAATACACATAATATTTTATTTCTGATCAGAAATTTGGAAAGTAGACTTCCTCACGGACAATCTACAAATTTTATTTTTCGGGCCAAATTATGGTTTTCTGTCAGTATAAAATTATACTGTAAGTTTAAAAAACGCATATCGGTTTCCGTTTGAGTTTTAAACTCAAATTTTAACTAGAGCTTCCTACCATAGAGTAAGTTCCGGATATGATTTTATTTTCTCCAAAATCATTTCCTAAGTCTCAATTAAAAATATAAATGAATATATTTTTACAGTTAAAACAGCATAACTAAAAACAGGATGTTACACCCACCATATACATTATAGTAGTTTTGCATTTCATAAATTCCTCGTGGGTGAGGATAACCAGGATACCTATATGCTGGATATGGAAATGTATATTGTGGGACGTGCTGATTATAATAAGTGGTGGTGCCTTGAAATGGAATTGGTACAGTAGTCCATGAAGGGCTACTGAATTTCTACCTTGCTGTTATAGATGGATCAAATTTTTGTGCACCAAGAGCTACAATATTACAATGAGCTCTCCTTCTATCAATCACAGGATAGGGATTTTGGCAAGCTCTTATTGCAGAATTGGGGTCCTTGAAAGTCACAAAGCCATATTCTTTTGATCCTCTAGTGTTTCTGTCGGTGATGACAACAGATTCTAAGATCTCTCCAAACTGATCAAAATAACGTTGCAGCGTGTCTCTCTTAGTCTCCTAAGCCAACCCTCCAACAAAGATCTTAGTATAGGTTGTGTCACCAACTTGTTTGGAAACATTTGGACTCATCATCTTGTTTTCCCTTGGTTGTGACATATGAATTCAATTCACTACAAGCCCTGAGAGATTTAAACACCAGTGGAATGAACAAAGAGACAAACAGATAGGATCGCAGAAACCCCTCATCCTCCATTTGGTTGGTTGTAAAGTATGAACAATGAACAATCAATCAAATCAACCCCATCGAAAATCTTCCATCAACATGTGCTTTAGTGATTCTCGGTCATTCTAGAGAAGAAAAACTACTTGATTTTCATACTGATGTTCCTGAGATTCTACAACAAAGATTCCCTTAACAAGAAACTTATTGAATAGTAATGAAGGGTTGAAAAATGTAGGAGAGTGAAGCAGAGAAACAGACAAATACAAAAAGAGGAAGAAAAGATCTTAATATGCTATTATGTCTTGTCATTGCTTACATTTCTTAACATAAAAAGTTACTAATTACTTTAGTTTTATTAGCATTGATTTTTTTTTTCTTTTGTTTGATTGCAGGATAAAAATCCATGAGGATGTGTTTCTTTACCATCATTTCAAATATTTATTTTGGTACTTAGGCATGGTTCATTTTAATTCAAAATTTTTAAAATGTTTATAGTCTTGTATTGAGTTGATTAATAGGTATTTGAATTTGCCACTTTGTTGGGATTTACTTGTTACAGGTGTGTGAAGGCTTTGGTGGACAAGAGTTGTGCCAGCAGCGAAACAAATGGGATACTTCTTGCTATTGTTAGATGTTTTTTCTGGTTGAAGTTGGGGGATGGTCTACTTTAGCTGTCAGTCATAGTTTAACAAGTGTTTGAAGCATGAGAGTAGTGAATATTGGTGTTGTTAGTTTTTCAAGTTGCAAGTGGGGTTTCTTTTGTTGTAATGCAGAATTTTCTGCTAATATTTAGCATTGTCAAAGACTTTTTAGTCACTTATCTTTTTTAGTAGTAACACGACTCGTGGTCAATTTGTTTGTATGTATTTTATTTACTTGACTTTATCCTTTGTACTTGGGTTTGAGTACCCCTAGTACTCATCTTAGGAATATTCATTTTGCTTATAAAAAAGTATTACTATAATATTTAAAGTGACAACTATCCATGTCATTAATAGTCATTTTTTTTGGGTACAAAACAAAATGGTAATATGTTTTAGTGACGACTAAGGCAATGGCCACAATTTCTAATATTTTTTGTGACAAATATTAATAATCACTAAAAGAAAATTGTGTTAGAATAGTAACAATTTATTGGTCATCACTATAAGTTTTAATAGTGATGATAATCATCACTATTGTGATGTATATTTGTGACGATTCATGTTTGTCATTGTTATTTATAAATATTAGTGACATTGTTTTCGTCATAATAAATGTCTATCTTTAGTGACGATTCAAAAAAACGTCATTAATTAAATAGTGACTTGAGTTATAGTGACAACAAGTGACGAATTAAAATATCGTCACAAAACGGTCATAGTGACGATTTTTAAAGCTTTTAATGACGATTTTTGTCGTCACAAAAAATGCATTTTCTTGTAGTGCAAACTCACCCCCCACCCACAAGCTCAGCCTGGGCAATCAACTGAGTTACATCCATTGAGTATCATTTGAATGTATTTAGTATTAATGTTTAAATAAATTACACTGATAAATAATTAATTATCTTGTTGCTTTGAAAATATTTATTTAATAGTAAATTTTTAGAGAAGTATGATACGTAGGTAGTAGTAGGAGAAGAAATGGTTAGAGCTATGTTTTTAAATTATATTTGTAATACTAAAATTGTGTAGTACACAATATGTACTTATTATTTATACTTAATAGTCATTATCTGTATCGTAATATCTATAATAATTATTAAGTTAATATTTGTTTCAGTTTATGATTGACGGTTTAGATAAAATAATTTTAAACAATTTTTGTATATAATTCATCACAAAAATTCTAAACCACTAAAACGTGAAATCAACAGTTACATATTTAAAAATTAAATCCTAAAAAATAGTATAGCCCCCGTGCATTGTGACACCCTCTACCCTACATGCATTTCAAAAGCGATAACTCATATATAAAAGAGAGAGAACACATGCAAATATATATAATTATCAAAACTGGGCAGAGACTGTCGCATTGTAACATAACGCGGAAATAACCAAAACATGTTTATAAATAAAACATAACATAAAACAAAACCATAAACGAACCCAACCCTGATGTCACACTATAGAGCTGGTATAACCAATCAGATAAAACAACTTGGATACAACTGGAAACAACTAAACAACTACTGAAAACGGGAAATCCTATCTACGAGTCGCGGCTCCTCGGAGTCACTCCTCAACTGGCTCCACATCGACCTCTACATAAACGATACATGCCACAAACAAGAAACATAAAGATAAGGAGTAAGACACATATATATGAATATAACAGCAAGGAAGCAGTTATCAAGACGAGCATACATCAACCAAGCAGGTTATATCAAACAACAATATCATAACAATCATCATCATATAACGTGTATGCTATGCAATTCAGTTCTGCTCCACTCCTCTATTATGCACTTGGACCCAAACTAACTCAGGATGCCAACTTTGGGGGTTACATTTCCACATTGGTCAATAAGCACCAACGCCGGGGCAATCCACCAAACCATGGGTGGACCCTTAGGACAGACGACACATCTTATTCTCGGATGCGCCACCACGGTGTATACTAGATTCCCTTTCGGACGAATCTCGCGGACGACCAGATCGTCTTACTCTCGGACAACCTCCCATATGTTGGACAACCTCCAATCAACATCTCCGATGCGTGAATGCATGGCAAACAACACACAACCACAACCATCACCTCCGCTTGGGCCCATAGGTCACCCAAGTTTTATCATCATCACCACCTCGATCACTAGACTATCGAGGATTATCGTTTAACGTTCATCGTTAAGTCTTTTAAGCATTAACAACACTCTGGCCATTAAGCACCAGAGCTCAACACCTTGACCATCAAGCATCAAGGCCCCCTTGGAACAAACACTAGGCTACCAAGGTATAATATCTTATCACTTGGAGCGAACACTAGGCTACCAGGGTACAATATCTTAGCACTTGTCTTTGGTCTTCATGTTCCGTTGGTAGGTTGTTAAGTCTTTTAAGCGTTTGGGGTGAAAACCCCTATTTCAACATTCTGGTTTCTGTTCTGGTCAGGTGAGCACGGGCGTGCTTACCCTCAACACGGGCGTACTGGACCTGCAAGCAAGAACGACCGTGCTTCCTGCTGAGCACGGGCATGCTCAAATGTGCGCTCTGCTCTGGGTTTCAAACTGAAGCACGGGCGTTCTCCTTATCAAGCACAGTCGTTCTCAATGGAGCGTGGCCATACTGATCAGGGCAGAAAGGGTCAGGAACCCTTTCCCAAATCCTTAGGACAGTTCACAGATTCAACCTATTGGCTCTTACCCATTGATCATAGCTTCATTAATCTTAACTGTTCTTCATTAATATTCATGTCTTATCATTAGGGGGAATTAATCCTTTAATCATAGCTTCGTTATTAATGTTCCTAGAACAATCGCTAATCAATCCTAGGGTCTTTAACTAAGCCCTATGAACATAACCTTACCTCTTACACTATATTCATGTATTATGAACAACTGGGGAAACATCCCCTTAATTATCATTATCATCGTTAACGTATTTTAACGTTTTAACATCATTGTTGGCGTTAGCATCCTCAACAATCAACACTCATAAAGAGCACAACACAACAACAACCAATAACATCATACTCATCATAATCATGACATCACAACATCAACATATTTATAATAAACAACATCAATCAATAATAACAGTCATGCCAGTCATCAACATCATAACAATTAAGCATCATATAAAAAATAGGCATAAGGCATATAGACATGTTATCAAAGGAAAGGGTCACGGGTAACCCTTTGTCTTACGCTACCCATAAGCCTACATACTCATACTATTCCTTCTCTCCATACCTGGTATGAAGATTCCCAAACGATAACGTTGACAAAATAGACACGTTCCCTCGAGCGGCTCGACGAGTTCCCCAAGCCTTGGCCAAACAAGAAGAAGACAACCAATTAGTCTCTAGATCTAATAATAGAAAAGAGACTAAGAGAGAGGGAAGACAACATTACCTCAAACTATACTAGCACGCTACTCTTCTCCCAAAACAAGAGCGAGAACACCAAGAACTTCATGGGGTTCAAGGGAAGAAAGAGGGAAGAGGTTTCTGCCACACTAGGATTGCCCAATGTGCCAAAATAGGGTTTCACACGAAAACCCTCGCACTGCTGCCTCCTATTTAAAGACCCAGACCTGAGCACGATCGTGCTCCTTATTGAGCACGGGTGTGCTCACTTAGCGTCAGCGAGATGCGGTCCTGCGTTGAGCACGGTCGTGCTTGTGACTCAGACAGTAACAATACGCGCCTAACAAGCACGGGCGTGCTAGACATGAGCATGGTCGTGCTCATGTACCAGAAAGGGATTTTAAGCCTATAAATCCTACTTAACCCTCCAACAACAACACTAAGTTAAGTCCTAAGGCTTAACCAAACAAACAAGACACTCATTGAAGCACTTATCGAAAAACGGGGTGTTACATGCATGGCACGGGTCTATGTACTAGTAAAAGTAGAATAGGATTTAAGTGAGATAAATTGTTGTTTTATCTGACGTTTAATGTTCATCAGACAATCTACTGGATAGTAGCATTATAATGTTAATATTAGTTTTAAAAGTTTCTTTTTTATTCTAATATTTTTTTTATATTTTAGTTATATTAATAATTTTTAATTTTTAAATTATATAAAAAGATCAATTACCCTTATAATAAATTATATATAATTTCTAAATTTAAAATCTTTTTTAATTAAATTAATTTTTTAATAATTTTAAATATTCAATTTTAGTTTTTTTGTTACTTCAATTTTAGTTTTTACTTTAAATAAAATTAAATTATTAGAATCTTTTTTATTTTTTTCGTTTTGTAAAATAATATAAAAAACAACATTAGTCTTGTGATAAAACAAAAAAATATTTTTTTCAAAAATTAATTATTAATATTTTATTAATTTAAATTATCTTTTTATTTTTATATTAATGTTTTATTTTATGTTTTTTTACATAATTTAGTATTTTATTAGATTTAAATTATTATATTTTAATATTTTTTATGGTTTTAGTATATTTATATTATATAAAATGACAAATTTAGCCTTATTACAAAAGTATGTATAATTTTTAAAAATAATATTTAATTTTTTAGATATTTCTATTAATTGAAATTTACTTTTTATATTATATAATTTTGAATATTAAGATTTTTTATTTTTTAATTTTTGTTTTATTATATTTTAAATTATTTTTCTTTTGATAAAATATACTTTAAATTCTTATTTTATTATCTTTTGATTATTTTATATATAAATTATTTATATATTTTTTGGACAAAAATTTATTTTTATTTTTTACTATACTTTAAATCACCCTATCATATCATGTTGATTTCTAACTCAACCCTCCCCACTTGATAGAATTTTAACTACATAGACAAGATATGACAGGTTACATGATTGATTTATCATATCCTACTACCTTACCAAATAATCGTTTAAGACATAATATGATAGCTTATCCTATATTGTCTCTCTTATTATGACCATCAAACAAGCCCTTATTGTCTATTTGTCTTTGGTCAGCTGCTTCAAAATAACATTAAGAGTAAATTGTACTAACCTCTCTTGAGTTTTGATGAAACTACAATCAACCCCACTTTTGAGTAAAAATAACACTCCACCCAAATTGACACTTTGACTAACGGGGAGTTAAATTATGTTGACAGGGTATTCCTTAAATTAACTATGGTTAGCTTAAAAAAAGAATAAGGGGCTGATTGGTTGGTTTCTTGTTTCTTGTTTTCGTTTTCTATTTTTTGGAAATAATTACATTGAAAATAATTATAAAACTGTACATTATTTTCATTAATCTATTTCCTGTTTCAAAATATTTGTATAGGAAACACTGAAAACAACTTTTTGTTTGTTTTCTTTGTTTCATATTGACATGAGCCTACTAAAGAGCATGGTCCAAGAAGCACTACAAGGACTTGGTGGGCCTATGACAACAGCTAGAACCCAGAAAGCCCAAGAAGCTCTAAATCAAATGGTGGCTATTTTGAGGGAGGCAAGCCCAAGTTCAAGTTTTGATGGAATGGAGCCCAAGTTGGTGACTCATCTCATCCAATTAGAGGATCCATAATGATGATGGGCGTGCACTCCAAATGAAGACCAGTACTTGTTTTTTTATTTCAATTCAATAAGTGAAATGGGTTATGTGAGTAGGGTCCAAGTTGCCAAGTCTTGCATTTGGGTCAAGCCCACTTTTGTTCCTAATGTACATGAGTTTGAGTCTTTTTGGGAGGAATCTTTTGGCTTGCATGCCTCAAGTAACTCCTTTAATTTATGAGTCATTTTATTGTTTTTATTAAAATAGGGGGTTACACTTTTAATTTGATTAAGAATGAGAGTTAAGTATAGGCAGCCACATAAATGATAGTGAGAGCTTTTAATACACCATTTAGTGTCTTAGTTATGTGAGTCAAGTGATTGGCCGCCACCTTCTTCACTTGACTCATAGGCAACCTTATGAAGAGGGCTTCATCTTGAACCTCTTATGCATTGAGCCATTGACCACCTAGTTAGGGTTAGGACCTAGGACCATTGTTTAGCTTAGACTTCATGTAATAAAGGTAGGGACTAGGAACCTTGTATAGAGTAGAGTTTATGTAATGAAAAGTGCTTATTCAAAAAAATCACTTAGGACTAGTTTAGGGTTTGGGCCTATTGGGCCATAGCATAATAGTAGAAGGCATTAGGCCCAAAACAAAGCCCACACTTGGGTGGAAGGAGCTGGGGGCGCTACTTGTGGCTCAAGTTAGAGTAGCTTGCACTTCAAGTTAGTCTAGCTTGCACCTTAAGTAGGATGGGCCTATAAATAGGTATCAATGTATCATGTAATTCATTTTACAAGTTTGAATACATTCGAGTTTTCTCATACTTGAGATTTTTAGAGAGTTGAGAGTTCTCCTCTTCTTGGTTCTTGAATTGAACCTTTGATTCTTATCTTAAATATCCTTATTCAAGTGGTGAATCCTCCTTTGGCTTATCAATTCAATCTTCAAGTCCATGAAGCATTGATTGTGGTGCCTTCTTCTTCTTCTGTTCCTATTCCATTTTCTACTCTGTTTGTTCTTTAATTCCTGCAATTTAAATTCTGCACTTTAATTCTTGTTCTTGTCATTTCAATTCACATATAATTGTTCTCTTCTACTCCTTTTTGTTTCTCTTGATTCTCACTTGAGAATCAAGCTTCATTCTATTGTTCTAGTTTGTGTTTGATCTTGAATTCTTAGCACTTGAAATCAAAGAAAGATCCTCAAATGTTTAGTGATCAATACTTGATCATATCACACTCTGTTGATTTCTTGCCCAATTTTGTGTCTCGAGAACCTCATTAAATTGGTTCCTTTCCCCTCGTCTGCGGTGACTCGAGAACCTCGTTCTAGAATTGATTCATTGCCCTCTTTATGGTGACCCAGAAACCTCGTTCTAGAAATGATTCCTTGCCCCCATGGTGACTCGGGAAACTCAGTTTAGAATTAACTCCTTGCCCCTATGGTGACCCGAGAACCTCACAATTAAATTGGTTCATTACCTCCCATTAACGGTAACCCGAGAGCCTCGTTCATAAAATGGATTACTTGCCCCTAACTTAGGTGACACAACGACAATCTTCACACATCACACATATAATCTTTCATTCATACTTTAGAACACACATCCAGCAAACATAACATCAATCATAGTTTGACATATATATTCCATAGCATATAACAATTATAATTCCATAGCATCGTAAAAAATAAATTATTCTTACCAATTAAACATATATTATATTAATCATAAACATTGAGGCAAGCACATTATAACATCAATTTAACAATTATCCCCTTTTATGAAAACCCATAATTTTAGAAATTAGGATAATAGCAACATATATCAAATTAATTAAAAACTTCCAAAACCATATGGTAAACCTTCATCAACACAAACAAACTTGTGTACCATGGAAATGGTTCGGAAAAGGTATTGCTACTCACCTCTCGAAGACCTCCAAAAAGCTCTAAAAATTATCCATGACAAAAGCTAGTGCTTCATTGAAAATTCTTTTTCCTTTCACTGATTTTTTTTTTGGATCTGTGTGCTACTATGGTTGCACTGCCAAAGAAGAGAAAGTTGTATTCCCTAGCTACACTCACTGTGCGGCGCGCAGCTGAGACCCTATGTTCCACAATGGAACCCATGACGTGACTACCCTTTAAATTAGTATACATATGTTTTTTGTCTTAATTTTATTTTAAACCAATATGACTTGCTTTTGGGGAAAACCACAAGTCAATATACCTATACTTGGGCTTAACGCAAAGAGCCCTTGCACTAGTTATATTTTTATTTATTTATTTATTTATTTTATCCAGTTTTTCTTTTTTTTAATTGTTCAATAATATAAATAAATTCTTATGTTACCAAATCTTTTACACTAAAACTCACACTATCTTATTCATTTTATTAAAAAAAAAATACTATTTTGAAATTTTAGGATGTTTCACTCTTGAATTCAAAGACTATGCACTTGTTTGGTGGGATCAATTGCAAAAGGGGGGAAGGTATGAGGAGGAGCCTATTGAGACTTGGGCAGAAATGAAACAAGTCATGAGAAAGGTTTGTTCCAAATCACTACCATAGGGATCTTCACAACAAATTGCAAAGAATGACCCAAGGATCCAAAAGTGTTGATGAGTACCACAAGGAGATGGAGTTGGACTTGCTTAGGTCCAACATTAATGAATATTGGGAGGCTACTATGGCTCAGTTCTTACATGAGTTGAATCAAGACATTCAAGACATAGTGGAGCTTTAAAACTATGTGGATCTTGAAGATTTGGTCCAACAAGCCATAAAGGTGGAGCATCAACTCAAGAGGAAGAAGTCCAAATTTCCTTCTTCTTCTAAGTTTTCATCTTCAAGTTGGAAGGAAAAATCAAAGAAGGAGGGTACCTCATATTCCAAGGAGGTCGTGCCTTCATCTCAAGGAAAGAAGCCTATGGAAGCATCTCCTAGAAGCTGTGATGTGACGTGTTTCAAGTGCTTGGGCCATGGACATATTGCATCCCAATGTCCAACAAAAAGGACAATGGTATCAAGAAATGGAGAAGTGGTCACACAATCCAAGGCCTCTAGTGAGGAAGAAAGTGAGGAAGAAAAAATTCCGGAAGGAGACTTGTTCATGGTGAGGAGACTTTTGGGAAGCCAAGCCAAGGAACGTGATGAGAGCCAAAGGGAGAATATCTTCCATACTAGATTCATGATCCAAGGGAAGGTATGCCCTTTAATTATTGATGGTGGTAGTTGTGCTAATGTTGCTAGTGCTAGAATGGTCTCTAAGTTAAATCTTGTGACTAAGCCACACCCACGGCCATATAGACTTCAATGTCTCAGTGAAGTTGGTGAAATGATTGTGAACAAGCAAGTTGAGATTCCATTCTCAATTGGGAAGTACCATGATAATGTTCTTTGTGATGTGGTGCCCAAGGAGACAAGTCATATGTTACTTGGGAGGCCTTGGCAATTTGATAGGATGGCCACCCATGATGGATACACCAACAAATTCTCTTTCATGCACTAAGACCGAAATGTCATTCTTACTCCTTTGTCTCCAAGAGAAGTTAGTGAGGATAAACTTAAAATGAGAGAAAAGAGAGAGAAAGAGAAAAAAGAAAGAGAGTGAAAAGAAGAGTGAAACGAAGAGTGATTAAAAAGTGAAAAAGAATCAAGAGAAAAAAGTGAGAAAAATAGAGAGGAAAAAGAGAGAAAAGAGAGCTATTTTGCATAAAAAAGTGAGGTGAAGAATGCTTTGATTTCAAGGCAGCTCCTATACATGCTTTATTGAAGGGAATTTTGTTTGAATGCTAATGCTCCTAATGAACTCTCTTTGCCTAATGGTGCTGAAAATCTTTTGCAGGAATTTGGTGATGTGTTCCCAAAGGAAGTGCCACACGTCCTACCTCCTTTAAGGGGGATAGAACACCATATAGATCTCATTCCGGGTGCATCATTACCCAATAGGCCAGCCAATAGGAGTAATCCTCAAGAGACCAAATAAATTCAAAAGCAAGTGGAGGAATTGATGCAAAAAGGATGGATTCAAGAGAGCTTGAGTCCATATGCTGTCTCGGTTATTCTAGTGTCTAAAAAGGATGGAAGTTGGAGGATGTGCACAGATTGTAGGGATGTGAGCAACATCACAATTAAGTATAGACATCCTATCCCTAGACTTGATGATTTGCTTGATGAATTGCACGGTGCTTGTTTGTTTTCTAAAATTGATTTGAAAAGTGGGTACCATCAAATTAGGATAAGGGAAGGGGATGAATGGAAAACTGCCTTTAAAGCTAAATATGGATTGTATGAATGGTTGGTAATGCCTTTTGGTTTAACAAATGCACCTAGCATTTTCATGAGGCTTATGAACCATGTTTTAAGAGATTTTTTAGGCAAGTTTGTTGTGGTGTATTTCGATGATATCTTGATATATAGCAAAAGCTTAAATGAACATCATGAACACTTAAGGACTGTTTTGCATGTATTAAGAAAGGAAAAGTTGTATGCTAATTTGAAAAAATGTACTTTTTGTACGGATCATGTGATCTTCCTTGGTTTTGTTGTAAATGCTAAAGGGGTCCATGTTGATAAAGAGAAAATTAAGGGCATTCAAGATTGGCCAACCCCCAAAAATGTGAGTGATGTGAGGAGCTTTCATGGTTTGGCCAGTTTCTATAGGAGGATTGTTAAGGACTTTAGTACATTGACTGCACCTCTTAATGAAATTGTCAAGAAAAATATTGGGTTTAAATGGGGGGAGAAACAAGAGCACGCATAAAGAGTTTAAGGAAAAACTTACTCATGCACCAATACTTGTTTTACCTAATTTTTCTAAATCTTTTGAGATTGAATGTGATGCTTCTAATGTTGATGTTGGAGCTGTTTTGATGCAAGAAGGGCATCCAATTGCTTATTTTAGTGAGAAATTAAGCGGTGCTGCCTTTAATTATCCCACCTATGATAAGGATTTTTATGCCTTAGTGAAGGCTCGACAAACATGGCAACATTACCTTTTTCCTAAAGAGTTTGTGATTCATAGTGATCATGAGTCCTTGAAGTACTTGAAAGGACAAGGAAAGTTGAATAAGAGACATGCCAAGTGGGTTGAGTTTCTTGAACGATTCCCATATGTGGTCAAGCACAAAAGGGGTAAGACCAACATTGTGGCGGATGCACTTTCAAGGAGGTATACTTTACTTTCTACCCTTGAAACTAAAATGTTTGTACTTGAATGCACAAAAGAATTGTATGAGCATGATATATATTTTTCTCATATCTATGCTAATTGTGTGAATTCTTCCCAAAATGGATATTTTAGGCACCAAGGGTTTTAATTCAAAGAAAAGAGATTATGTGTGCCTAAAAGTTCCATAAGAGAATTGCTTTTGAAAGAGGCACATGAAGGAGGCCTAATGGGGCATTTTGGGGTTCAAAAGACTTTAGACATGTTGCATGATAATTTTCATTGGCCACACATGAAACATGATGTGCAAAAATTTTGTGAAAAATGCATTGTTTAAAAAGTCAAAAATCTAAAGTAACGCCTCATGGTTTTTATACTCCTTTGCCTATTCCTGATTTTCCTTGGATTGAATTGTCAATGGATTTTGTTGTGGGACTACCCGGGACAAGGAATGGTAAGGATTCAATTTTTGTTGTGGTGGATAGATTTTCAAAAATGGCACATTTTATACCATGCAAAAAGATTGATGATGCTTGTCATGTTGCTGATTTGTTCTTTAAGGAAATGGTAAGGCTTCATGGTCTTCCAAGAAGTATTGTTAGTGATAGGGACACAAAGTTCCTAACATTGTGGGGAAAGCTAGGTACAAAGCTTCTTTTCTCCACTACTTGCAATTCCCAAATGGATGGGTAAACTTAGGTAGTAAATATGACACTTTCTTCCATTCTAAGGGCTGTGATTAAAAAGAACATTAAGTCTTGGGAGGAGTGTTTGCCTCATGTGGAATTTACTTATAATAGGGTTGTTCATAAAGATGGTAGGGCTAAGGCTGATTATGTGAGGAAGTTACATGAGCAAGTGAATGCTCAAATTGAAAAGAGGACTGAAAGCTATGTTAGGCAAGCCAACATAGGGAGGATGAATATGGTGTTTGAACCCGGAGATTGGGTTTTGGTGCATATGACAAGGAAAGGTTTCCTTCCCAAAGGAAATCCAAGCTTCAACCAAGAGGAGATGGGCCATTTCAAGTGGTGGCCAAGATCAATGACAATGCTTATAAGATAGAACTTCCAGGTGAGTATGGTGGAATTAGTGCAACTTTCAATGTGCCTGATTTATCTCTTTTTGATGTTATAACACCTCGTTTTTCATGTTAAGCCTTTAAGTGGTTATTTGTGTGCTTTAGATGTTAAGTTTGGCCTTAGGAGTGTTTTCAAGGGCTAAGTGGGACTTTTCAAATGAGGAATCCCATCCTAATGCATGAGCATGCCCGTGGTCATGTATCAACACACCCGTGCTCATTTATCAGCATGCCCATGTTCAAGGCACGTGCTTTGTGTCTGTCTGAGCCACAAGCACGGCCATGCTTAGTGGGAGCACGACTGTTCTCAACGCACTCGTTGACGTTGTTTTTGTTTGACCGTGCTTAACGAGCATGACTCCTTGCTTGACTTAAGCACGACCGTGCTTAGTGGGGAGCACGATCGTACTCGAGTCTGAGCCTATATAAATAGATCAGTCTATGATGGTTACGAGTGTAAACCCTCAAATTGGCATATTTGATAATCCTAGCATGACAGAAACCTCTTCCCTTTCCCTTCCCTTGAACCCTTTGAAGTTATTGGAGTTTGTGAGTCCGTTTGGGAGATAAGTCACACGCTTTAGCATCGTTTAAGGTAACGTAGTTATCACTCCTTAATCTCCTTTTCCCTTTCTTTTGAGTTGGGGATTAATTGGTTAATCCTTTTGTGTTTGACCAAGGCTGAGTTTGTCGAGCCGCTCGAGGGAACAAGTGTAAGATCACTTTGTTGGGAACCTTCATACTAGGTATGGGGAGAAGGACTTGTATGAACATGTAGGCTATGTGGTAGCGTAATATGAGGGTTAACCCATGACCCGGTTGCATGCTAATTGTCTAATTGATGTTGTATACTATTGTATGTTGCTGCCTTGTTCATGATGATTTGTATGATTCATTGTTATTAATATGCCTAATTGCGAATGATGTTTAATGATGCCATGAGTGAATGTTCATGATGATGATGATGCTATTATGATGATGATGTTGTTTTGATGATGATGTTGTTATGATGATGATGATGATGCCATGCTCTGAATGAGTGTTTGATTGTTGAGGATGATAATGCCAACAATGATGTTAATAAGACTCTAACTAATTAATAGGGCTTGTTAATGATGTTAAGACGTTTAAAAGATGTTAACAATGATGAATGAGATTAAGGGATGTTTTCCCAGTTTGTTCATAAGACATGAATGTATTATAAGAGACAAGGTTATGTTCATAGGGCTTAGTTAAAGTTAGCTTTACCCTTGACCCGTCTCACCAAGAAGGGACAATTGTTTGTGTGGGACTCTAAGTACGACTAGAGTTTCCAAACCTTGAAGGATAGGTTAACATCGGCACCAGTGTTAGTTTTACCCGATCCTAGTAGACCTTTCGTATTGTACTGTGATGCATCGAAGCAAGGTCTAGGTGTTGATGCATGATGGTAAGGTAGTAGCTTATGCTTCTAGGCAGTTGAAAATCCACGAGAAGAACTACCCTACCCATGACCTAGAGTTAGGACCTATGGTGTTTGCCTTAAAGATTTGGAGGCATTACCTTTATGGATCTAAGTTTGAGGATTTTAGTGATCATAAGAGTTTGAAATATTTGTTTGATCAGAAAGAGCTCAATATGAGGCAGCGTAGGTGGATGGAGTTTCTTAAGGACTATGAGTTTGATCTAACCTACCATATAGGAAAGGCCAATGTAGTGGCAGATGCTTTAAGTAGAAAAACCTTGCACGTCTCCTCTTTGATGGTTAGGTAGATGGATCTGATCGAGGAGTTTAGAGATCTGAGTTTAGCTTGGGAAGTTACCCCTAAGAGCATTCGGCTTGGAACCTTGAAGGTTACCAACAATTTGATGGGTCAAGTTAGAGAAGGCCAAAAAATATATAAGTTTCTCTTAGACCAGAGGGAGTTGCTTGCTCAAGGTAGAGACCTTAGTTTTAAGGAAGGAAGTAATGGAGTTTTGAGGTTCAAAGATAGAGTTTGTATGCTAGATGTCCCAGAGCTTAGGATGTTGATCGTTGAAGAAGGGCATAGGAGTGGACTGAGTGTGCACCCAGGTGCCACTAAGATGTATCAGGATTTAAAGCGAATGTTTTGGTGGCCTAGGATGAAAAAGGATGTAACCGAGTTTGTGTATGCTTGTTTAGTGTGCCAAAAGACTAAGATAGAACACCAAAAGCCATCAGGAAAGTTGTAACCTTTAAGTATCCCAGAATGGAAATGGGATAGTATCTCTATGGATTTTGTGTTTGGACTCCCCAGGACTCCAGCTGGTTTTGAAGCAATTTGGGTTGTTGTGGATAGATTGACTAAGTCTGCCCACTTCATCCCTATGAACATTGAATACCCTTTGGAAAAGTTGACCAGTTTGTACATCAAAGAGATAGTAATGTTACATGGTGTACCCTCTAGCATAGTGTTAGATAGAGACCCAAGGTTTACCTCTAGGTTTTGGAATAGTTTGCAAGAGGCTTTAGGGACCAAGCTTAGGTTAAGTTCAGTTTATCAACCACAGACTGATGGGCAGTCTGAGAGGACCATCCAGTCCTTAGAGGACTTGTTGAGAGCGTGTGTGCTAGAACAGTCTGGTAGTTGGGACAAGTTCTTGCCCCTGGTAGAGTTCACATACAGCAATAGTTTCCATTCCAATATTGGGATGGCACCTTATCTATGGGAGGACATGTAGGACACCTTTGTGTTGGAATGAATCTGGTGACAATGTGGTGCTAGGACCTGAGATAGTGCAAGAAACCACTGAAAAAGTGAGAATGATTCAGGAAAAGATGAAAGTGGCACAGACTAGGCAAAAGAGCTACCATGACAAAAAGAGGAAGGCACTCGAATTCCAGGAAGGTGATCATGTATTCTTGAGAGTTACTCCAACAACTGGGGTTGGTAGAGTGATGAAAACGAAGAAACTTACTCCCAAATTCATCGGCCCTTACCAAATTCTTAAAAGAGTCGGTGAAGTTGCTTACCAAATAGCCTTGCCACTGTACATGTAATAGACACAAAGATGTGTCTGGTGAAATAGAAAAGAGGGGAGAGATGATTGAAAAACCAAGTCAAATTTGCATCAGAAATTGGTAAATCAAAAGAGTAAACTGAAAAAGGGTTTTCATAAAAATTATAATGGTAAAATGAAAAGAAAAGGAGTAAATATAAGAGTTGGTTTTAAGGGGTAGAGTTGCCTTGATTCTGCTTTGTCTTCATATGGATATCCGATCCTGGGAATTTGATAATAAATGAGTCTGGCGCTATCTGTAGGCGTCTTGAGTTTGTCCAACAGAGATAGGACACAGTGATGAGCTGGGTCTTGAAGAACATGAGGCTCAGGGTGACTCATGAACGAAGTAGACCATCTAGTGAACATCAGTTTCTTATGCTTCCTTTCCTGCCAGATAAATGGCTTCTTCGATTTTGGATTTAACTTTGGCTTGGGACAAACAGATCCACTGTCAGGATAGATCTTCAATATTGTATTAGCCTTCATGCAAGCAGTAGGATTGGGTCTGTTCTTCCAAGAGGCTTGATTTAGCCTTACTACAGCCTGCTCAGCAACAAGGTTGCTGATTGATTTTACATCATCTAGTCTAAGAAGGTCAGGGTTGATTTGATGGATAGATAGTGGCTCAGAAGGATTGATGAGGGTAGATAGATTTCTTTCACTACAAGAAAAAGGTGGATTACCGATGGAAAATTACCGATGGACATCAGTTCCGTCGGTAGTGAGAAGATTTCCAACGAACTAAGCCGTCGGTAAGCATGAATACCAAAAGATTCTAAATTTACCGACGGAAAGTCCATCTGTAATGGTATCGTGGGCTTTTCCGTCGGTAAATCCATCGGTATTCAATGCGGGAATGCTAATTTTTTGGTGCCATAGTGTACCGACCAAATAAGCATTTGGTAATTACCAACGAAATAGCCGTTGGAAATAAATTACAATAGTACCGATGGACATTTCGGATAGAAATTCAAATTTTGGATTTACCGACGGATAAGGCCGTTGGTAATTTGAAAAGGCCGTCTGTAAATTCACATTATACACCAGTGCCATCCCCTTCCCCCCTCACTTTTCGTTTCCCTCTCTCTCTATTCTCTCTGCCTTCTCTCTTCCCCTCTGTACCGCGTTTCCGGCTAGCCTCCACCGCGTCTCCGACGAGTCTCCAAGCCTCCACCGTACCTCATCCTTCCCCCCTCCGCCTCTGACCGCGACTGATGCAAACCAAGAATGATGTCCAATTTAAGGCCAAATTAGTTTTTGATGAAAATTTTATTTTCATTTGTGATGAACCCGTATTCTTGTTTTGGCTGTATCTTGAGCTACAAATCTCTGATTGATACATTCTTTGGTGCTTTGGAAAGCTAAGAAAATCATCTACAAATCGTATTATAAGCCTCTTGACCAGATTCGGCTTATATCATGGTGAAAATATTTTTTTTCCGTTTTACACGAGTTTGGTAGCTTAGTTGGGAGGAATCTTTTAGCTTGCATGCCTCAAGTAACTCCTTTAAGTTATTAGCCTTTTATTTTTTTATTTAAATAAGGGGGTTACACTTGTAATGTGAGAAGTAAGTGTAGCAACCACATAATGGTGGAGAAAGAACATTAAATCACCATTTAGTTGCATGATTAAGTTTAGTTAAGTGAGCCATTTAGTGGGTGTGTTAATTGAGTCATTAGAGGGAGGTTATGGTATCTTTTGGAGGCCAAAGGTTGGCAACCACAAGCTTATATGTAACATGCCTAACACATTGAAATAATAACTTTAATGTTCAATTTGGTTTTTACCAATTGTGAGAGTGTTCTCTCTTGGGTTCTTCATTGAGAAATTCCATTTGATCTTATCAAGAGTCCAAGAACCTTGTGGTGATCTTCAACTTTGCTTATCAAATCCCCTTGGATTTGTGGCGCCTACCTTCCATTGCATACCTTCATCCATTTTTGTATTTCTTCTTCTTCATATTTTGGTAGTCACTCAAGGATAGATCCGAAAATTTACATGCTCCTTCTTAGGATCATATCATTTGGTATCAGAGCCATCCTTCCTTGAGTGATTTTTTATCTTGTTCTTCAATTTTTTTTTCTCCCCGGAAATTTTTTCTTCCCACCACCTATCATGGCCACACTATCCTTTGAAATACAAAGATATCTAAGACACTTGGAGAAGGGTTTTTCTCCAAAGGAAGCTTGCAAGACATTCAATAAAATTGAAGATGTGATAACAAAAGAAGCTTGCATGACAATCAATGAAATCAAGGATGAAGTTCCAAAGGAAGATTGCAAAGCATCAATTGGAGTTGAATTTCAAGAGGAGGATAAGGAGATGAAGACTACTGGGTTGCCTACCCCTAAAGCCCAGAATAACTCTTCAAATTCAGTTGGGAAGTCATGGCCATCTTTTAGTCTAATACCTTATTCTAGATTAGTTTGTGGAATCAAATTTTGGGATTCTTCTACTTTCTCTAAAATTTCTCCCCTAGGTCTCGAAGAAAAGAATAGTGAAGGCCAAACTACAAAAAGCAAAGAGCAATAGAAAAAGAGTGAGGCAAAGGTTGCAAACATAATTAAGAGTCTCTTTATAAAAGAAATCAAGGTGATGCTCCTATCTTTTCCTAGAGGTTATGATTCTATTTTCAAGGAAGTTGAAAAAGTAATTCCAAGAGAGGTGCCCCATGGATTCAAAAGAGTTGTGTTTGAACCTGGAGGATGAAGACGATTCCCAAATGCAATAAATTCGAGGTCAAATTATCTTCAAGAGGGAGGGAATGATGCAAACCAAGAAGGATGTTCAATTTAAGGCCAAATTAGTTTTTGATGAAAATTTTATTTTCATTTGTGATGAACCCGTATTCTTGATATGGCTGTATCTTGAGCTACAGATCTCTGATTGATACATTCTTTGGTGCGTTGGAAAGCTAAGAAAATAATCTACAAATCGTATTTCAAGCCTCTTGACCAGATTCGGCTTATATCATGGTGAAAATATTGTGTTCAGTTTTACACGAGTTTGGTAGCTTAGTTGGGAGGAATCTTTTGGCTTGCATGCCTCAAGTAATTCCTTTAAGTTATTAGCCTTTTATTTTTTTATTTAAATAAGGGGGTTACACTTGTAATGTGATAAGTAAGTGTAGCAGCCACATAATGGTGGAGAGAGAACACTAAATCACCATTTAGTGGCATGATTAAGTTTAGTTAAGTGAGCCATTTAGTGGGTGTGTTAATTGAGTCATTAGAGGGAGGTTATAGTATCTTTTGGAGGCCAAATGTTGGCAGCCACAAGCTTATATGTAACATGCCTAACACATTGAAATGATAACTTTGATGTTTAATTTGGTTTTTACCAATTGTGAGAGTGTTCTCTCTTGGGTTCTTCATTGAGCAAATCCATTTGATCTTATCAAGAGTCCAAGAACCTTGTGCAATCTTCAACTTGGCTTATCAAATCCCCTTGGATTTGTGGCGGCTACCTTTCATTCCTTACCTTCATCCATTTTTGTATTTCTTCTTCTTCATATTTTGGTAGTCACTCAAGGATAGATCCGAAAATTTACATGTTCCTTTTTAGGATCATATCAGCGACCCACCTTCCATTTTCTCCTCCACCACGCCAGAAACCCTCCCCTACCCTTCTTCTCTGCCTCCTTCCATCGCGCCTCCGTCCGGCCACCGCGTGCCTCCACCAGGTATGTTTAGTTGCTAAGTTGTTGAGTTTAATGGTTTTTCCCTTCCCATTGTTGAGTTACTGAGTTTTGATTTCCCTGTTTGACTTTTCAGGCTACCACCACAACAAACACCACTGCTAGGAGGAGCCACCACTGTCAGGTATATTTTTGCTCATTGAGCAATATTTTATTTTTATGAAAATGTCAATTTTTATTTAGGAAATTGTTTTTTAACTTTTCTGATTTATGAATATTTATGTGTTGTATTTTTTGATTTGTTTGTTTGGTTTGCTGTTGGAATTAAATATTGTATGACTTTTTTAGTGGGTTATTATCCTTATACATTATTGATGCAATTTAATTTCAAGAATAAAATTTTGTAGTTAAAATAATGAATTAATTAGCTATTTAATTAATGAAGGAGTAAGTAAGCGCACTCTAAGTATGTGAGCAAGTGATAAAGGAATTCTAACGATCCCGAATACCTGTCGCACGGCGATATCATTGGTGCAACAATTCCTCGTGGTTATGGTGAAATGTGATAGGAAGCGATGTCTAAGTAAGTATCGGTGTGCGGAAGAGTGAAAAAATTGTGTGGTACGTATAATGAATTTAGAAAAAATTATCACAGTAAAGTAATAAATATATTTAAATCAATTTGAATAAGTAAATACAAATTTACTTACTAATACTTTTACATAAAAAATAATATATATCAAATTTTTCGTCCCATATACCTAGCACAATGTGATAGTGGTTCCGGCACAAGCTTGAGATGATTCAGAATTAATGGTTGAAAAGGAAAATAAATACTAATTAAATAATTACATAAATTATTTGATACTTAAAATTAAATAATACTATGATCAAATAAATCATAAGTCTCACAAGTGTCATTTGTAGTTGGCACTTATATAATAGATGTGAGAGCAGTGATAAGGTGGTTTGAGGGAGGGATATAGGGTTTGAAGTGATAAGGAGGTCATGGGTTCAACTCCCTCAACTAACATAACACACTAATTACTAACGTTTTCCTATAAAAAAAAACTTATATAATAGGTGTTAAGTCTCACAAGACATAAAGACAATATAATTAAATGGGAAGATTAAATAAATAATATTTAAGTAATTAATTAAGTAAGTCAACACTTATAACATGTGTTAAAATCATAATACAAAAAAAAAATAATTTTCAATCAATTTTTAAAATAAATAGTGTAAAATAGTTTAATATCTTATTCAAATTAATTTTATATAATAATAAAAAATTAATAAAAAAAGTTAATAATAAAATTAGATATATGTAAATAACTAAATACTTACATAACATTTAATATAAAATAAAATAAATAATAAATAAAGATTTAATAGAGATTTATTTTTTATACAAATACTTTGTGTATGATAGTTGCTTATGTGTTTTAATTGTTTGCCAACAATTTCAAACTTTAAAATTAAGTTGTCTCTGTTACTTATAGTATTATTTTATTTTAGAGTATAATTGAAACATACTTGAGAATGATGGTTGCTTAATTGTGTGTTTGATTTTTTTTTTCTAATAATGTCAATGTTTTTGCAAAATATCCCTATTATTTAAAGTATTATTTTCTTAGAGTATAATTAATACGTAATTGAGAAAAACCGTAGTTTCCCGTTCAAGGTTCAATATTATTGACCATGTGTACTAGTGGTCATGGTATCACTCATTTTATTGAATCTTGAATTGTTCAATTGGGACAGTTTCGGAAGAAACCTTTTCTCCACTGATATATTAGTTACTCGATGATTCTCATTTGTGAAATAGTTGATTAAATTTCGGGTGGAATCATTTCCTTTTGTTTTCCGGGTCCATACTCGATTATGGTAGCTTACCGCGGTCAAGTCATGTACTTGGAGTGATGAGTAACTAGTATAATACAGTGATGAAAAAGTTTTTCCTCGACTGGGATAGGCCACACCTTTTAAGGAAAGGGAGTGATTCGGGGTCATAGTATCATGTTGAAAAATACTTCAATTTATCTAAAAATGCAGAAGGATGGAATATTATCCCTCGAACCGTAGTTGGGTGTATGATAGGAACGAGTCTGGGAGATGACTTCTAAAACAATCATTTGTAGCTGGAGTTGAGGAGTTTATATCGAAAGCAAAGCAACATTGTGATTATGCCGAAGAGGGGGGATTAGATGTTCGTGCACAAAGTGCAATTGTATGGCGGTTTTGAGTGATGATGACGTGAAGTTACACCTATACCGACGTGGGTTCAAGCCTAATTATTGGATATGGACTGATCATGGTGAGGAGTTGCCGGATATTGATTTGAATGAAGTCGGTGGTGATTATCTTGAAATGGGTGCATCAGGCAGTGGCTACCACGATGAATATGTCGAACAACTCCAGTCAATGAATATGATGATTGATGATTGTCTTGGGCAACATGGGAATTTTGAGGCGGATGAGTCTGATGACATGGAAGAGCCTCCTAATGAATCGGCGCATAGATTCTACAATCTATTGTTAGAGACAAATAAGCCATTGTTTGAAGGGGTGCCAGATTCAAAATTATCAATTTGTGTTAGGATTCTAGCTTGCAAGTCTAATTGGAATGTCCCAGAGCAGTGTTTGGAGTTCTTTTGTAAAATGCTTCAAGATGTGACACCCTTCAAAGAGTTGTTGCTAAAAAGTTATTATGATGCGAAGTGGTTGGTGTCGAAATTAGGCTTAGGGGCTAAGAGGATTGATTGTTGTCCAAATGGGTGCATGCTATATTATGGTAGTCAGTCTGGAACAAATGACAGTGCGTTGGAAGAATGTAAATTTTGTCAGACACCCAGGTACCGCGTTCAAAGTAGTGACCATAGTAAGAGGAAACCAGTTCCTGCGAAGGCAATGTTCTATCTGCCAATAATTCCAAGGTTGCAGAGACTATTTGCATCAACGCAAACTGCGGGATAAATGAGGTGGCATAATGAAAATAGAAGAAATATGGGCGTCATACGCCACCTTTCTGTTGGTGAAGCTTGGAAGCACTTCAGTTGGGTTCATCCTGATTTGTAGTAGATCCTCGTAATGTGAGACTTGGGTTGTGTTCAGATGGTTTTACCCTGTACATCCAGGCATCAGCCTCGTCATATTCATGTTGGCCAATGATTGTTACATCATACAATCTTCCTCCTGAGATGTACATGTCAAAGCCATATATGTTTCTGACTTGTCTTATACCGGGACAATCTAATTCGAAGGCTAGGATAGATGTATATTTGTAGCCTCTGATCGATGATCTGAAGAACTTGTGGGATGGTGTGTTGACTTATGACGTTTCAAAGAAGTGAAACTTTATGACGAAGGGATCACTGATGTGGACTATCAATGATTTTCCTGCATATGGCATGCTCTCTAGTTGAGGGACCCACGGTAAAATGGCATGCCCGTATTGCATGGAACATGGAAAGGCTTTTACCCCTAGATATGGTGGAAAAAGTTCCTGGTTTTATTCTCAACGACGGTTCTTAGATCCCGACCATCCCTTCCAAAGAAACGTCCGAGCATTCAAAAAGAATCAGACAGAAGAGGAAGGTCCACCGCCTTTGTTGACTCCTGAACAAATATGGGGTCGGGTTAGAGATCTTCCTAAAGTCACTGAAGCAGGTGTGTGCGTACTGGGACACTCCAGCTTACAAGTTGAAGTGTGAACAGACCAAGAGAAATCGGGCTTCCGAGAAGGGTGGGAGCATGCACACTGGTGGTTCTATTAGCCACATGTAGCATGCCATTTACATGGTTTGCATATATAAATAACATTATTTATAAACTGTATATTTTTATTAAAAATTTGTTTTATAACTAATTGATTTTATTGGTGTGTCGGTTGCAGGCAGGAGAGCTAGCTTGGTCCATTGATGTCCCTACGGTCTTTGAGAAGACACATATTCGCTCGGACACCGGTGAGTTTGTTGATGAGAGATCGAGGCAGACAGTGGTGAGCTAAAGTGTTTTTTTATATTTAAACTATTGGTAATTATTATATATATAGTTTAATACATATTGATTGTAATGTATTGATTGCAGGCGGAGTACAATGCCAAGTTTAGTCAGGTAGCATCTGAGGCTGCCTCATGCTTTGGTGCCTCAGATCCTTCTTAGTTGGACCTCGCCGAGGTTGAGCGACTACAGATCCAAGCCTGGATGGATGTGGCGGGCGGGAAGAACAAGGGACGGATTTACGGTACTGCGACCCAAGCCAGGTCGATCCGTCAGGGGTCGACGTCGTGCTTGACCATTAGAGAACCTACATCGTTCGGCTCACAAGACACGGAGGAGGTGTAGCGGCTGAGGTAGGAGATACAATAGCAGAGGGAGACGAACGAGCACATCATGCAGCAGATACAGACATTCTCTACGGTCATGACCGCTTTGCTCGATTTCCTCCCACCAGACAGGTGCAGCGCTCTGCAGGGGGTCCTCCATGCCACCCAACCCCAGCCCCAGCCCCAGCCTCAGCCTCCACTGCTACTACTGATCCACCACCGCAGCCGCATGATGACGGTCTGTCTACTGAGTCGCAGCTTGATGGTCATGTGACGCTGGCATACTCCCCCCGACAGGACGACGATGATATATATTATGGTGATGGGTATTAGGATAGTTGTAGGTGTAGTATGTAACACCCCCCCTTGGGGCATTACTTACGTAACACATGCGGAATTTAAATTAAAAGATAATTTGCTGGTGCTTTCGGAAAATAATTTATATAAGTATATAAGTGTCTGAAATTGGGTATAAAAATTTTGTCACGACTCCTAAGCCTTGATTGGCACACAGACTTACTATCATAGTATGGCAAGCCTATTTAATTTAAAGAATATACTTGAATAAAAGCTAGTATTTTACGAAAATTTCGACAGAGTCTCCTCTGTAATTCGGACATCCCAGGTAAAAGAACACCTGCTAAAATAATTACATTTTCATTCCAGAATTCCAGTTACACCAAATACAACCAGGCATTAATATGCTAAAGATAGTTATATCAATTAGCTATACATGACCAAAAGGAAAAGTTTAAGTTTTCATTCAAAAGAGACGCTCTCCGAGCCGTAAACATTCTGTTTTAAAATATAGACTCTCCGAGTCATACTCATACATACTTATCAAAAATCCAAGTCTCAAACCCTAAGCTGGTCATTCTAAAAGTTATTCCTGAGAAGAACTCACGTGATCGTTCCACAATCAAATACTTCATCAAGCAACTAGATCTAAGTCTCTGAGTGACTTAGGAAGACTCCTCTGCACATCTGTACTAAAATACCCAGGGTACAATAGCAAACCAGAAGAAACCTGATATGTTTGTAAGGGTGAGATACCGACAAATGGATATATCACACAACAACCATATACATGATACATACATCACATAATCATATAAGCAGTTAAATCATGCATATACAGAACATAACAGTGTTATATCAAAGGGTCTCAAACCCGCACAGTCAATCTTTTGAAAATATGCATGACACTTCAATATCAGGCTCTAACTTAATCTCATGAGATCTCAACACCGTTTTTACTGGAGAAGAATTAGAGTTGGTCAATCTCTAGCCCACCGGGCAGTTGCCTCCTTACCCTCATGCATTAAGGTCTCAGGACGAGCAACGTCACATGTGCCTCTTCACTCGGTTTACATGGACAGACTCCCAGATACCATCTTTTGTATCTGATTTATTCATCAATAGCACGTCTTCTTGGGGAAATGCACATGAGAAAATATTTTATTTAAAAGGTTTTCTTTGTGTTCATTCTTTTTCACTGTCGCAGCTCAAAGCTAACGACTTAATCATCATTTCCCCATCACTTGAAAACTTAGAAGCATAGGACACATAGTCCGAATGCTCAATCACAACGCCCAAGACCGTGGCCGCAGTCAAGGGTTGTGGTCGTAGAAAACAACCTTCACCTTTAATCATGTTCATCACACGCGGTTAGAATACACAGTCCAACACAACGTGATTAGGACCTAAGTCCATCACAACAAAATCAGAACGAACTGTCCTCAATTTCGAGAATTGGACTCTCAGTCCATAACATCATAACCAGGACTCGTAGTCCCAAATTAACACTGATTCAAGATCACGTGCGCATCACTGAATACTAGAGGCGACGTCTCGCGTACTAGATTCTCTTTCTTAAGTACTTGTTTTTCGTTCAGTGAAAAACAAATTCAAAACCGAATCCTCGATAACCTATCGAGGTTATCGGAAAGTTTCTAAAATATTTAGGAAAAACCTTTTCTTTGAAAATCTTTTATAAAGCATCTTTGAAATTCTTTTATCTTTGAAATATTTCCCCCAATAGGATATTGCCAAATAATCTTGAAAGTGTTCACTTGAAGACACATAGTTCGAAAAGGATTTTTCTCTTGTATAACAATAGTTCACCAAAACCATTTCAACATTTAAAACAAGTACTTTAAGTTTAAAGAGCTTTTGGAAAAGAACACCAATCCCTTCATCTTCAAAGCTTATTAAGGTTTTTAATCCTTATAACGGTTGAGCACAGACGCACGTCTGGCTTAGCAAACTTTCAATCAACAACAGTATATATCATCAGTTCAATGCTAATATCACAGTTGAAAGCAATTCATCACATATATGCATTATATCATTTAGAACAAGTACAGTCCAACATCAGATAATAGCATAACAGTTCAAGTACATTAGATAATCAAGTAAGCTCAATCAACATGTAAATATCCAATTAAACACATACACACATGCATACAGTTATTTAATATCCCTAGGCAAACTCCCCTTACCTTTGAAGACAAGTAAAGGATCCTCGTCTTAATACTCACATTAGCTCCAAGAGTGTAACTACCTACTCCATCAAGCAAGCATAGCCGTGTCAAACGTCTCAGAGAGGGAATCCAACAACGCGCAACAACCAAAAATCAAGAAATCAATTACACATGACCAAACACACATTCTAACTTTATCTAAACACTTAATCTAATTACCAAACAAGGTTATTTTTAAAGAAAACCATGTTTGAAGCTCATGCTTCCCAATACCCTTTAAGGAAACTTTGTTTTGATCAAAAGATCATGAAAAAGAACTTTGGAAACCATCCATTAAGAGTCCTAATTGCACTAAATCATAATTAATTTCACAAAAACATACCCAAATTTAAATCAAATCAAATTGGGGGTTTAGGGCTCCTAAATACAATTTAGGGAAAACTCGTTTTAACTAAAGAATAATGAAATTGGTTTAGGGAAACACTAATTCATAGTCCCAATTTCATAAAACAAGGTCTAATTTTAAGATTAAAATCTGAAATCAAAGGGTTAGGGTTAGGGTTTCAAAATCAATTTGAGGATTTACAAAAGAGAAGAGGTTAGAGGTAAAACTCTTACCCAAGGTGAAGAAGAAGTTATGATGGTGCTGTCTTGGAGGTCCGGCGCGGCTGTGACGGTGGAGACGCGATGGATCAGCGGCGGAGCTCCATTTTTTTTGAGCTGCTGCAACGGTCCGGGAAGAAACCAGCCAGCCCTAGGTGTTGCTCCCTACTAGGCGCGGTGGCTGGACGGCCATGAGGCGGTGTCACGGTAGCAGTGGGCGGCATACCGCGACGGCGACGCGACGGAGATCAGATGAGCGAACGACCGGAACGCGTGTTTGCGTGGCTGTCCTCTCCTCGGCGAGCAACAGCCAGACGACGTCCCTGTGGTGGCGACGTGTGGCAGGTCGGGCGGCACTCGGAGGTGGCTGGTTGTGGAGAGGAGAAGAAAGATGGAGAGAGGAGGAAGAAGAAAAAGAAAGAAGAAAGAAGCAGAGAAAGAAAAGAGAAAATGAGAGAGGCGTCGAGAAAGAGAGAGAGAAAAGGTTGAGAAAGTTAGTTTTTAAACCAGTTACTTAGTGATAGGTACAAAATGAGTGATAAATATTAGGCCTAAAATAAACATGTTTTTACTTTTGGATTCTAAAAATAAAGGTTGATAAATATATGTTTTCGAAATTCAAGTTAGAGTAAAGATTAATAATTGAACTAATCAACTAAGAAAATACTCAGTCCAAAATTTAATCTCCGATAAATGTCAAACCAAAATATTTTTAACTCTAAAATTAAATAGAATGAGAATATGAAAATGTTTTTCTCTTAATCATAGTATTTAAAATATTTTTCTGTACTGGTATAATAGTGACAATAACGTAAATTATTGTCTATTAAACGTGCATTCACTGAAATAAGTCAGTGCTAACACACCCAATAGAATAATTTTGAAAAGAGTAATTTAATTACTCAGACTAAACCACATAACATAATAAACATAAACATCCAAATAAAATAATTAATCATAGGTGTAAAAACTAGGGTGTTACATAGTAGATATTTGTAGATAAACGGATATTTTATTTATGGATTATATGTTGAGTTTGTTTTTATTTTAAATTAATTTTAATTTAATTGCTTTTTAAATTTTATTTTTAATTTCAATTTTGTTTTGTTATTGATAATACAATAATATTTAATTAAAATAAAATATAATAATTAATTATAATGAAATATAAATTAATAAATAAATTATAATAATAATTAATTAATTAAATATAATTAATTAAAATAAAATATAATAATAATTAATAAATAAAATATAATATTTAATATTGAATATATAAATTTTAATAAAAATAATTAATAATTGATTATTAATATTAAACAAAATAAATAAAAAATTAAAAAAAATAGAAAAAACCTTGTTTTCGACGGATATTTCCGTCGGTAACTGTTGGTTACATTTTCGGACAGAAAATTCCGTCGGTAACTTCCACAGAGAGTTACCGACGGAATTTCGGTCGGTAATTAGGGATTCTGTGTGGCAAGCTTTTCCACAGCTAAAGCCATCGGAAATTTCCAACGGACGAACTAGATCCGTCAGAAAGGCTTTCCTACGCGCCTATTACCGACAGAACTGTGTCCGTCGGTAATGTAGTTTTCTGACTGAATTTCTTCATTTATGATGGGTTTTTTCCGTCGGTAAGTCGTGTTTTTTTTTTAGTGTTTGTGGTGAGGTGTGAGGAGGAGGTGAATGGTGAGAAAGAGGTGAGATAATGGAATAAACAATTCTTGAAACAGGAACAAGAGTTTGAATTTCTTGAGTTGGTGAAGGTGAAAGTGATGATGAAGGATTAGATATGTGGTCAGTGAGTTATGAAGAATAGGTTGTGGTGATGGGTGATCTGAAGTGAGATTCAAATTAAAATCTTGAACAGATAAAGCAAGCAAAGTTTCAGTAATTGAAATTTGATTGTGAAGAGGGGAGTTATGAGAGGAAGATGAGGATGAATGTGAGGTGAGGATAAAACAATGGGTGAAGGAGGTGAGGGTTCAGATGACCTAATTGGTGAGGCAGCAGGTTGTAAAGTGACCTGCACAGGCTTATCTATCTTCATCCTTGTAGATCTTCTAACCGGTGTAGCTGCAACATTAGCTTTCCTCTTCAGTTCCTTTCGAGGGGAAGCTGCAGGTTTTTGAACCATTTCCTTCTTTAGAACCTTGGAAATAGGTTGGTCATCATCATCATCAGATGCTTCTGAGATGACCAGCTTCCTTTTCACTTGAAACTTTAGTTTGACCTTGGGGTCCAAAGGTACAGACACCTCTGTTGCTTCTGAGTCATCAGACTCATCAGTTTCTTCTTCAGATTCTTATGAAGATTTATTTTTCTTATCATCTTCATCAGAATCAGGAATCCTTCCTGGTGGTCTCAGCTTCATCTGAGAAATGGTTCTTTCCTCTATGGCAGTAGCCATATCAACCTTTCCAGTGAGGGGAATGCCCTTGATGTTCAGCAGTTTAGTAATCAACATCCCATAGGTGTACAAGGTCTTGATTTGGGGCTTTACCATCCTCAACATGTATTTGAAAAATAAATCATTGCTATCAATCTTCATCATGCTCAAAATATGAAATATGGCAAACCTATCCATCTTGATGACATTATCACGAGCCCTGGTTCTTGGCATTATTCTTGGCATTACACAGTTAATCAGCAAGACATGCAAGAACCTTCCTTTTGGAATCAGTTGAGAAGCAGCTTTATTCCTGGGGTTAGACACCCTGTACAAAACCTGATGTACCGTTTCTTCACCATACTGAATTTCCCAATCATCTGTGAAAGCAGCACCTTGCCTAGGGTAACCAGTTGCTTTCTGAATACTGTTGAGAGTGAACGAATAAGGTTTTCTGTTACACTTCGTTCGAATGGAAATTTGGGTCTGAGACATCCTTTCTTCAGTATTTTCCCAGAATTCCTGAAGTAGTGAGGGGTATACTGATTCATTCAAAAAGAAGAAATTGACCCATTGAGAAGCTTCTAGTTCTGCCATTACGTTCATTCCTCCTTTTATGATTTTGTTCATCTTTACGAATCTCCCAGGTACAATCATGGAGATGTCCTCGATACTCATTTCCAAATGAGCAGCATCACGGGCAAGTTTCTGTAGGAGTCCTTTGGGTGCCATGGATTTGGATTTCAGAAGAAAGAGATGAAGGGTTTCGAAAAGGGTTTGTTCGCACGAGAGAGAGGTAAAGCTTTTTGAAGCAGTAGAGTGTTTCTGAGAGTAGACTTTTGCTTTTTAAGAGAGAGGTTTCAAAAAGAACACCTGAGAGTAATAAAGATAAAAACGCTTTGAATTCAAAAATATTTTAGATAACTGCAATGTAAAGTATCAGTCATTAATCCACATTAGCAGACACTTTTACTTAGATTAGACACATTCCATCAAGCAGTATTCAATTATGAAATGCATGTTCAAATTATCTCTAATATATATGAACCAGTCTTCAGCTAAGGGTTTTGTTAATATGTCAACCCACTGATTTTCGGGTTTAACAAACTTAATGTCGAAAACACATTTTTGAACATAGTCTCTTATAAAGTGATGTTTAATTTCTATGTGCTTAGCCTTGGAATACTGTATGGGATTCTTAGATAAACAGATAACACTAGAATTATCACACCAAACAAAAATATTATGTTCAAAGATAGAATAATCTTCAAGTTGATGTTTTACCCATAAAAGTTGTGAACAACAGCTTGCAGCTAAAATGTATTATGCTTCTGCAGTAGATAGAGCAATTGTAGTTTGCCTTTTGCTTGTCCAAGAGACTAAGCTTGCTCCAATGAGTTGACATCCTCCACTTGTGCTTTTCCTTTCTACTATGTCTCCAGCATAATCAACATCACAGAATCCAACTAATTTGTATTCTTGTGTTCTTAAATACATCAAACCAAGATTAATGGTTCCAAGTAAATATCTAAATATTCTTTTAACCGTCTTGAGATATGATTCTCTTGGATTAGATTGGAATCTTACACACATACATGCACTGAATTGAATATCAGGTCTACTTCGAAGTTAAATACATAAGAGAGCCAATCATACCTCTGTAGATAGTTTGATCTACCTTTTTACCTTCTCCATCCTTGCTTAATTTTGAATTTGCTTCCATAAGAGTTTTCATGGGTTTTGCTATATCTAGTTTGTACTTCTTTAAGATTTCCTTGGAATATTTTTGTTGATGGATATATATTCCATCATCTGTCTGTTTGATTTGCAGACCAAGGAAGAACTTTAATTCTCCCATCATGCTCATCTCAAATTCATTCCGCATAATCTTGGAGAACTCTTTACATAGTTTTTCATTAGTAGCACCCAATATAATATCATCAACATATATTTGTACTATAATGAAATCCTTTTTAGAACTTTTCCTAGAGAGAGTAGTATTAACTTTTCCTCTAATTAAATCATTTTTATTAAGAAAAGAACTAAGTCTATCATACCACGCTCTAGGTGCTTGTTTTAATCCATAAAGAGCTTTCTTAAGCTTATAAACATGATCTGGTTTGCCACTATCCTCAAAACCACGTGGTTGTTTGACATATACTTCTTCTTCAATTATTCCATTAAAAACTGCACTTTTAACATCCATTTGAAATAAAATGATTTGATGTTGTGCAACATATGACATAAGTATGCAAATTACTTCTATTCTAGCTACTGGTATAAAGGTTTCAGTGTAGTCAATAACTTCTTGTTGATTATAGCCTTGAGCTACTAACCTTTCTTTGTTTCTGATTACTTTACCGTCTTCATCAAGTTTAATTATGAATACCCATCTTGTTCCAATAATTGATTTTCCTTTTTCATTTGGAACTAAGCACCAAACATCATTCCTTTTGAACTGATTTAGCTCTTCTTGCATAGGTAAAATCCATCTTTCATCTTCAAGAGCTTCTTTGATATTCTTTTGTTCAATCTCAGTTAGGAATGCCATATTGTTTGAATCTCTGAAAGTTGATCTGGTTCTAACTCCTTGAGAGGGATTACCAATGATCAATTATTCAGGATGATGAGTTTTGTACTTCCAGTCTCTTTTCTAGATTCCAATTAGACGATTGTTGAACAGGTGGATCAGACACCTGATTAGGAATTTATGAATCCTCATTCTTCATATTATCTTCAGTCTGATTATCTTGTCTTACAAGATCTAAACCTGTAAGATCATCTTCAAGATCTACTAGTTTCCTATCAGTGTTTAAACTATCATTAAATAGACTTGAATAGATTTCTCAACAACTTCTGTTCTAGAGTTATAAACTCTGAAGGCCTCTGACGTGTCTAAATAACCAAGAAATACCGCCTTATCACCTTTTGAATCAAACTTTTCAAGTTGATCGCTAGTATTTAGGATAAAACATTCACATCCAAAAGCATGGAAATAAGAAATGTTGGGTTTTCTACCTTTCCACAATTCATAGGGAGTTTTGTTCAAAAAGGGTCTTATCAATATTTTGGTTTGTACATAACAAGTAGTCTTTACTGCCTCAGTCCAGAAGTACTTTGGGAGTTTGCTTTCATTGAGCATCGTTCGAGCCATATCTTGTAGAGATCTATTCTTCCTTTCTACTACTCCATTCTGATAAGGAGTTCTAGGAGCATAAAAGTTGTGAGAGATACCATTCTCTTCAAAGAATGTGTTGAGGTACACATTTTCAAACTCTCCCCCATGATCACTTCTGATAGCTGAGATACAGAATCCCTTCTCATTCTGAACATTCTTATAGAATATATAAAACGCCTTGAATGACTCATCCTTGTGGGTTAAGAAGAGTACCCATGTATATATAGAATAATCATTGACTAAGACAAAACCATATTTCTTTCCTGCCTTACTAGCAACACTTACTGGGCCAAACTGATCCATATGCAACAATTGTAAAGGTCTAGAGGAAGATACCAGATTCTTGGGTTTAAAGCTAGATTTAACTTGCTTTCTACATTGACAAGAATCATATAAGACATCCTTTTTGAAACTTATATCAGGTAGACCTTTCACAAGTCTATACTGTCGCAACCACATCGCGACGGGAGCAGCGAACAAAAATTAATTAGTATTTCAAAAATGGAGTCGCCACCAACTTTTATTTATTTTGGGAAACATTGGAAAACCCTTTTTAATTCAATAGTCTTCGAAAACAGATTTAGGGTTTGAGAGTCAATTATGCGTAGGGAAGGTATTAGCACCCTACGACATCCATTAAAAAATGGTTACCTCTAGTTAATTGTGCAAAATTTTCTATTAACTTCAAAAATATTTATTTCACCCTTTTTATTAAAAGAATATTTTTAAATTAATTACAAATGATAAATAAACCATAAAATATTTTATTTTATTATCTTTCAAGAGAAGAAAATGAATATCGAGAAATTAGAAAGGATTTTATGAAAAATTATTTATTGGCTTGACGAGAATAAACCCTGATCCTACGTATCCCCGGGTGCAATAGGGAATTCAAAGCTATGTAGTTCTTTTAAAAAAATATATGTTTGTTGGTTTGGTTGGTTTTAATTATTTTTGAAATTTTCAGAAATTTAGGCTATCACGATAACCAGACAGGAAGAAGATCCAAAATGGTCATCCTAAGAACCTATTTTAATTATTTTGAAATTTAAGGTTGCTTGCGATAACCAAACAGAAAGAAGATCCAAAGTGGCTACCATTAACAACCTATATTTTAGTTTTTTAGAATGCAAGATGCTAGCGATAATCAAATAGGAAACAGATTCAAAGTGACTATCGTTTGTAACTTATGTTTATTTTGAAATTAGAATTGCTCATGATAACCAAACAGGAAGATGATCCAAAGTGGCAATCGTTGGAAATTTAATTTAATTTTGAAAATTAAGGGTTGTTTGCAATAGCCAAACAGGAAGAGGATCCAAAGTGGCTATCACTAACATCCAATTTTATGTTTTAGAATTAATTCCAATTTTGGTTTTAGAATTAAAAGGATATTCATGATGACCAAACAAGAAGAAGATCCAAAGTCGCTATCACTAGCATCCTATTTTAAATTGTTAGTGTCGCGGGGTATCCAATTTATTAATGATAAGTATAAGTATATTATATAATTTTAATAGAATAAATATTTATCTTACTTAAATTTATACATGAAGTGAGCATATAAGATTGAATAATAATTCAAACAAAGTTACACAAATGTTTAACAAATTATTATATATTTTATTTTATTTTTTAAAATAAGATAGTATTTTTTTTTATGGATAAACACTAGTATATGTTAATTGATTACAACATTATATAAATATATGCATGTTGGTCTTGAGCCCTATAACATCCCGATGTTTGGAAGACCTTTATCTAAGTTTGAATTTATATCCTAAGGATGTTTTGGAAGATTAGATTTGATTAGAGATGGTTAAAACAAGTAAAAAGTTGGTTTTTGAGTATAATCTCCTAAGTATAATCGACTATTGTTCCTCTGGAACAGTGAAATGACAAATAGACAGCAATTAATCGATTATAGAGACCCTCATAATCGATTAGAAGCTCCCTAGTTTGAGAACGTAGAGTCCACAATGTATACAATCGATTAAATAATCGATTATGAGTCCAGAATGTATATAATCGATTACATAATCGATTATGAGCTCGCTGGAACTGAAAGAACAGGAAATGAATCCAAATAATCAGTTATTGAGTTTCCATAATCGATTATATGCTGTAAAATAATTGATTATTCTGTTCAATAATCGATTATGATAGTAGAACTTCTATAATACCCTGTTGAAAACAAAAACGCAAAAATGGTCTTCTAGGGTTTGGAAATCACTTTCTAGAGAGAGAGAAGAGAGAGAAAGGGAGGGAAATGCATGGAAATGAAGGAAATTCAAGGAAATCAAGAAGATAACAAGGATTGGAGGAAGATTAAGACACTTGGAGGTTGAAGATCAAGAAGATGAGGAAGAGAAGAAGAAGATGAGGAGGAGCAAGAGGTGCAAGGATTTAAGATCTCCAAGTGAGGTGAGGAATTACAATCTTTAAATCCCTCTAAGCTTTTTTTTTTCACACTAAGAAGAAGTAATTAACCAGAGAAACCAATTACTGTGAACAAAAACCCAAGATAATATCAAGATTAACATAGAAAACATTGTAACGGCAAGACAAGAAGTTAAGCAACTAAAATGTATAACATGCAACAGGTTTTCTTCAAAAACAAAAACAAAAATGATCATAATCTACCATCAATGTCAACTGAAACTCACTACAACACATGAATAACTTCCCCCAAACACTCGGATCTATTCGTCCTCTTGGCTGCGAAGTCTGGCAGTTTTGTTTATCACAACAACATTGTTTACGCTAGAAAATGTATGTATGAAGGCTTTAGGGTAAATTTGAAGGATTTTATGCTTCAGGATTGTGAAGAATCCATGGATGTGAGGGATAGAGATCATACTCATAGGAGAGATAGAGAGCATATGTATACTCATGTGGTAACATATTGATTGATTGATAAAAGATGATGAAGTGAGATACATGAGGCTCTATTTATAGAGCTATCTAACTAACTCCCTAACAAACTATTAACAACTCATAACAAATTCTAACAAAAATATTTATACTCTTAACAGCCCCCCTCAAGCTGATAAGTGGTATTACCACAATCAGCTTGAATTACAATCAAGATATAATATGGAAAGAACAGTAATGAAAAACAAAATGATGCACATAAGTCCAAAAGAAAAAAAAAGTAAAGAGAAAGAGAAAAAAAGCCCAAAAGACCAGATGAGAAAGCCTAGCCCAATTGTGAGTCAGGACAATCCCCTCCCACCAATCCAGATTTCTAAACCCGACTTTCCTCTATCCCAATGTAACACCCCGATTTTCACTGTTTCAAAATAATCGAAATGTGAACGATTATTTGTATATATTTATATGAGTATTAGAAAATTATTTTAAATAAACGGAGTTCATCACTGAATCCTACTTGAATGTAGGAAGCTACGATTAAAATTTAGGTTGAAACGACGGGCGAATCCCGGCCCGCTATTTTCACTAACAATATATTTATACTGCTCAAAAGACCTAATTTTAATTTGCGAACGAAAGACTTAAGGTTTTTATTTTATTTCCTACAACTCTGTATTTTTAGAATTATTTCGGAAAAAAATAAAATAATTTACGTTTTTCGGGCATAATAAGTAATCGGGTGAGCGGCAGAATGGATTTCAGAGTTTTCAGGAGCAGATGAAGAATTTATCTTAGGATTTTAAGATGATTCATGGGGATGAATCATACTTTTAAGTTTAGAAGGTTCTACAGGGTTAAAATGTCAATTTTTGAATTTTACGCTTAAGTCCCTGAACTTTCTTATTTGCAAAATAGTCCTTATACTTTTGGAATCTTTGCAAAATGGTCCCTAGGAATTATTTGCATTTCAATCCTTTGATCAAGCCAACTCATCCTTACTAGATCCTTCCAAGATGGCGCCACCCATCCCGATAAATACCCTCTCTCACATTTCATTTAGTTTCTATTGCCTTTTTGTTCAAAAACCCTAAAGTTCATAAGTCTTTTAGTGTTAAATTTGTGAAGCAAGTCCTTGGATTCTCACTTGTCTTTGATCTTCAAGAGGTGAATCCTATTCTTCTTCCTTAATCATGTCTAGGTTCTTTAATGAGTTTCTTGATTCAAAGTTTGTTTCACATTTGTTCATCACTTTTAAGTTTCAAGATCTAGAACTTTGAAAATTCATAACTAATTCTAGAAAAATCCTTTTGACATGAAACAAATTGATATGATCTTATAATCATCTCTATTTTCATCATCTAGAAGCATATGATCATGAGAAATTTCCTTCCTTGATTTCTGGACTGGGCCGAACCTAGGACGATGGGTTTGATAGGGTTTTGTTCATGTGTTGTCATGTATGATCATGTATTTCATATGAAATGTATTCCTACACACTCTAATCCATGATTAGTTTATTAAAATGAAAATACTTACCCTAAAATCTCTATGTTTGCCGAACCCTAGGTGGATGAGATTTTATGAGTTTTGTTCAAAGTTTTCATAAATGATCCTGGTAATCAAGCTATTAGTATGTCTTCTTAATAAATCCAAGTTGGTTTATCAAACTAAAAACCCTAGCCCCATGAAATTGTTAAGACCGAATCTAAGTATATGAGAGTTAGGAAGTTTTGAGTTTAAAATTTAGTTGCTTAGCCACTAATCTATGATCTTGGTTGATTAAGGACCATTAATCTATGAATTAATCATGATTAGAAATTTTAAGGATTTTGAACCCTAAAAGTCAGCCCTTGTCCGAAACCCTAACCCTAAAGGTTAGAGGATTTTGTTTCAAATTTTAGTCTTGTAATAAGTAATCTATTAGTTAAGACTCTAGTAACTAGGATCCAAAAGATGGCATTAAGAAGATAATCTTAAACCTATTTTCTAAGTCTTGGTCGAACCTAGCCCTAAAGTGTCATAGATGGATTTGGTTTTATTAATTATAGTTATGTTGTTTGATTCAAGGTGAAACTATTAAGCTGTGGTGTGATAGCGAGGAACGTCGAGTTCGGGATTTCGGTTCTAACTCAGGTGGGGAAAAGAATCATCCTATTGTCGGAATCGATAAGTATTATATTCTATAATAATTGTGTAGGGCGACCTAAACCCTACTGTTAGTCGAGTAATCGACAAGACCAAAATCTCATTGGAAACCTTTTCTGTAAAACCAACGGCGATTCGGGGACTGTAGGTTTATCGACATTAAGTTGATTTTAAGTATTTGAGGATGTTTGATTTTATGTTATTAAATTTTATGTGATACGCTGGTTGAGGTATTCCATCTGCATGTGACGTATTATTTCGGTGTTTGAATATTTATGATATTGAGGATGTTTGTCTGTCACGGCCGTGATGGCTATCACGGCCAGGCCGTGACAGAGTCTGACTTTGTTATTTATTTGGTTGAACTATTATGATTTGGTTGTGATAAATTTCCTAATATGATATTGAGATATTTGAATATTCTGTTGATTTATGTGTTATGCATGATCTTCCAGGGTTTAATATTGTGCTTAGCAGATTTTTAAGTAAGGATATGTGTTGTTCGGGAGATACTTGTTTGGGGGAGAGAACACTGGTGATTTAGAGGTGCCTAGCCTAATTAAGTGGTTTTATCTATGAGGAAAAGGTGTTGAGACTTTGATGGAAGGTTGAGGCACTAGGTTGTTATTGATGTAATTTAGGGAGATTCATTTATAGATGTATTGTTATTCACAGCCGTGTGAGTGGAACACACGAGGTCAGGATATCCTATTTTGGGATATCGGATATTGCGGGTGAGTGCCCTACGGATGTGGATGCCGAGGTAGACTACCGTAATACTCTTTAGTTCTTGACGAGTTCGTATGTTCTTGGTACTGGACCATTATGGAATGATATTCCTTGACAAGTTCGCATGTTCTTGGCACTGGACCGTTCTGGATTGATGCACCTTGACGCGTTCGTATATTCTTGACACTGGACCATTTTAGACTAATACTTGTTTAGTCTTTGATGCGTTTGAAAGTTATTGGTACTGAACCGTTCTGGACTACTGACTAATGTGATAGGAGTAAAGATGGCCACATCAGTATAAAGTTTTAGTTGCAGGGGCTGAGGGTAGAGGATAATATAGTGAATTGAGGATGATTGTTGATTTTGAGTGATGCGTGTCGATGGCTATTATTATATTATGTGCTATATTTTCTGTTCCGCTTTTGATGATAGAACCGTTTCTTATTCCCTATATCTTTCTGTGTGTTGTATTTTATTTCTGATGTGATTGTACGAGAAGACCCGATGGAGGAACCAATTGCTGAGGAGTTAAATGGAACTCCTTACGAACCAGATGCTGGAGGTCGAGCTGTGATTCATGGCGATTAGAGTATAGACATTATGGCCAGTGTGTCTAGGGAGTATTTATATTTCCGCTAAGTATGTCTGTAGTGAAGTTTATGCTTGTGAGGGATCCTACCGAGAGGATACCCTCAACAGTATTTTGGTAATGTAATAAATAAACATGTATGTATTTATGTAATATAGTTTTGGTGTGGTTTATACCTGCATAAGTTATATAATTATTAATTAAGTTTTAATTTTTACGTATTTTCAACAGTAAGCGTGCGATTAAGTAAGTAAATATTAAGGTTTTAATGTAATAATACAATGGGGCACAATGGGGTGTCTCATTTGGTGGTATCAGAGCAGTTTGATTCTAATCGGACTGTGAGGTCTAGGATGTTGTTACTGGCCGTGTCTAGTTGAGTCCACATCGGATTTTAACTATGCTTAGAAGATGGGTAGTGTGTCCGAATCTGACGCAATAAATAACATTAGTGTGGAATATGTTATTTATATACTTGTCTATGTGGTATTATATGTCATACTGATAAGAGCGAATGATTTCTTTTACAGAATCATGGCTCGTGGAAGAGGACGTCCGATCGACAGTAATGACAGAACTCCTGAAAGAATCGTTGGAGCTAACAATGTGGAAAATAATCATACCGGAAGTGGAGGAGAGTCATCTGAGACTCAAGATACCATGAAAAACATAGTTACTGCTTTGTTATTACAAACACAACAAAATACTGAGATGCTACAGATGAACAAAGAACAGCAGGAACAACAGAACCAAAGGAGAGCTGCAGCAGCTGAAGATGCCGGAATGGCTACTTTCCTGAAAGGGAAGCCAACCCAATTCCGAGGAGATTATGATCCAGAGAAGGCGGAATGGTGGATACAAGAGATCGAGAAGATATTCGATACCATACGCTGCAGAGAGGATAGGAAAGTGACGTATGCTGCCTTCATGCTAACTGGAGGAGCAGAGTCTTGGTGGAGAGGCAAGCGAAGATTGCTAGATGCCGAAGGCAGAGTTATCAACTGGCAGCTATTTAGTGACTGCTTCTTTGAGAAGTATTTTCCGCGTCTAGTTCGACGCGAGAAAGAAAGGGAATTCATGAGTCTCAAACAAGGCAACATGACAGTTGGTGACTATGCATCACGATTTGAGGCTCTGATTAAGTATTCTGAATTTTATCAGAGATTCCCAGATGAAGATTGGCAATGTAGAAGGTTTGAGGAAGGACTCCGACATGAACTACAGAGGGCTATAGTATCTCTCGATATCCAGAGTTTTCCGGAGCTAGTGGAGAGATGCAGTGCCATAGAAAGCATAGATCTGAGGCAAGCTGCTGAGCAGAGGCAGCAGAGGAGTGGAGGTCCTATTCGATCAGGTCTCCAACGAAGAGAAGATAGGGGTTCTCAAGAGAGACAAGTACCATATGCCAGACAATTGCAGACAGTGGCACCAACACCAGTAGCTACCACACAAGTGGTCGGAACAAGCCAGCAACAACAAGGCTTAGTTTGTTTCATATGCGGAGGACCGCACCATGTTAGGAATTGTAAGGAGGGATCTGGTTGTTTCAACTGTGGGAAACCAGGTCATTATGCTCGTGATTGTAGACAGAAAGGTATGCCACAGCCGGTAGCTGGGAATAGGGAAACTGGAGGTTATAGAGGTGGAACCCAGGGAGGAGTTCCCGCAACCGATCAGCAGATGGTTAGACCTCAAGCTGCTGGGAGAGTGTTTACCATAAGAGGAGTTGAATCCCCTCACGCTGTAGATCTCGTACACGGTATGTATGATTTTGATATAAATTGGAATAATAGAATATGTTTGAAGGATTAAGTTTTAATTATGTCCTTTACGGATGTTAGATCAAGTTGGAAAGGTTAAGGACAATGAATAGAATATATTGATGGATAAGTTCGAGGATAAATAGAATGATATAAGAATGAATCCTGTTATGAAGTTACCGCTGTCACCTAAGGGAAAAACCGCGATGAGAAATATATTGTTGGAGCTTTAGATTAAGATAAGATTACAAGATGATGTCTAGTGTTGAGTTAAGAAATTCCGAGGACGAAATATTTTTCTAAGAGGGGTAATAATGTAACACCCCGATTTTCACTGTTTCAAAATAATCGAAATGTGAACGATTATTTGTATATATTTATATGAGTATTAGAAAATTATTTTAAATAAACGGAGTTCATCACTCAATCCTACTTGAATGTAGGAAGCTACGATTAAAATTTAGGTTGAAACAACGGGTGAATCCCGGCCCGCTATTTTCACTGACAGTATATTTATACTGCTCAAAATACCTAATTTTAATTCGCGAACGAAAGACTTAAGGTTTTTATTTTATTTCCTACAACTCTGTATTTTTAGAATTATTTCGGAAAAAAATAAAATAATTTACGTTTTTCGGGCGTAATACGCAATCGGGTGAGCGGCAGAATGGATTTCGGAGTTTCCAGGAGCAGATGAAGAATTTATCTTAGGAATTTAAGATGATTCATGGGGATGAATCATACTTTTAAGTTTAGAAGGCTCTACAGGGTTAAAATGTCAATTTTTGAATATTACGCTTAAGTCCCTGAACTTTATGTTAATTACCCTTTTGTCCCTAAGTTAGTTTCTATGTTTTTCTAAGTGAATTGGGCCAAAATCTTTGTTCCAAGACCATTAGTGTACGTGGCCATGAAGCCCAAATTCCTTGCCCATGAATTAAAATTCATAAAGCCCATTAGAAATCATGAAAGTTTCTTATGTCATGCTTAAGCTTAAATCTTTTAGTGGGCCCCAGAAAAATGAATCCAAGCCCAAATTTAGTAGGCCCATGCGCAAGCCCATGAGGGAGAAGGGGCTGCCCTCATAATTTTTGGATGAGCCAAGATTGTTCTAGAATGTTCTACATTCTTCTACATTATTCTACAACATTCTCAAATCTTCTCAAGTGTTCTAGGGTTTTCTTAAAATATCTCATGACAAAATCAGCCCAAAATAGTCAAGATAAGACCACATTTAATGTGGCAAATGGCCATCATTACAATTTATTGGCAATTTGCAAAATAGTCCTTATACTTTTGGAATATTTGCAAAATGGTCCCTAGGAATTATTTGCATTTCAATCCTTTGATCAAGCCAACTCATCCTTACTAGATCCTTCCAAGATGGCGCCACCCATCCCTATAAATACCCTCTCTCACATTTCATTTAGTTTCTATTGCCTTTTTGTTCAAAAACCCTAAAGTTCATAAGTCTTTTAGTGTTAAATTTGTGAAGCAAGTCCTTGGATTCTCACTTGTCTTTGATCTTCAAGAGGTGAATCATATTCTTCTTCCTTAATCATGTCTATGTTCTTTAATGAGTTTCTTGATTCAAAGTTTGTTTCACATTTGTTCATCACTTTTAAGTTTCAAGATCTAGAACTTTGAAAATTCATAACTAATTCTAGAAAAATCCTTTTGACATGAAACCAATTGATATGATCTTATAATCATCTCTATTTTCATCATCTAGAAGCATATGATCATGAGAAATTTCCTTCCTTGATTTCTGGACTGGGCCGAACCTAGGAGGATGGGTTTGAAAGGGTTTTGTTCATGTGTTTTCATGTATGATCATGTATTTCATATGACATGTATGCCTACACACTCTAATCCATGATTAGTTTATTAAAACGAACATCCTTACCCTAAAATCTCTATGTTGGCCGAACCCTAGGTGGATGAGATTTTATGAGTTTTGATCAAAGTTTTCATAAATGATCCTGGTAATCAAGCTATTAGTATGTCTTCTTAATAAATCCAACTTGGTTTATCAAAATAAAAACCCTAGCCCCATGAACATGTTAAGGCCGAATCTAAGTATATGAGAGTTAGGAAGTTTTGAGTTTAAAATTTAGTTGTTTAGCCACTAATCTATGATCTTGGTTGATTAAGGACCATTAATCTATGACTTAATCATGTTTAGAAATTTTAAGGATTTTGAACCCTAAAAGTCAGACCTTGGCCGAAACCCTAACCCTAAAGGTTAGAGGATTTTGTTTCAAATTTTAGTCTTGTAATAAGTAATCTATGTTAGTTAAGACTCTAGTAACTAGGATCCAAAAGATGGCATTAAGAAGATAATCTTAAACCTATTTTCTAAGTCTTGGCCGAACCTAGCCCTAAAGTGTCATAGATGGATTTGGTTTTATTAATTATAGTTATGTTGTTTGATTCAAGGTGCAACTATTAAGCTGTGGTGTGATAGCGAGGAACGTCGAGTTCGGGATTTCGGTGCTAACTCAGGTGGGGAAAAGAATCATCCTATCGTCAGAATCGATAAGTAGTATATTCTATAATAATTGTGTAGGGCGACCTAAACCCTACTATTAGTCGAGTAATCGACAAGACCAAAATCCTATTGGAAACCTTTTCTGTAAAACCAATGGTGATTCGGGGATTGTAGGTTTATCAACATTAAGTTGATTTTAAGTAATTGAGGATGTTTGATTTTATGTTATTAAATTTTCTGTGATACGCTGGTTGAGGTATTCCATCTGCATGTGACGTATTATTTCGGTGTTTGAATATTTATGATATTGAGGATGTTTGTCTGTCACGACCGTGATGGCTATCACGGCCAGGCCGTGACAGAGTCTGACTTTGTTATTTATTTGGTTGAACTATTATGATTTGGTTGTGATAAATTGCCTTATATGATATTGAGATATTTGAATATTCTGTTGATTTATGTGTTATGCATGATCTGCTTGGGTTTAATATTGTGCTTAGCTGATTTTTAAGTAATGATATGTGTTGTTCGGGAGATAGTTGTTTGAGGGAGAGAACAATGGTGATTTAGAGGTGCCTAGCCTAATTAAGTGATTTTATCTATGAGGAAAAGGTGTTGAGACTTTGATGGAAGGTTGAGGCACTAGGTTGTTATTGATGTAATTTAGGGAGATTCATTTATAGATATATTGTTATTCACAGTCGTGTGAGTGGAACACACGAGGTCAGGATATCCTATTTTGGGATATCGGATATTGCGGGTGAGTGCCTACGGATGTGGATGCCGAGGTAGACTACCGTAATACTCTTTAGTTCTTGACGAGTTCGCATGTTCTTGGCACTGGACCGCTATGGAATGATATTCCTTGACGAGTTCGCATGTTCTTGGCACTGGACCGTTCTAGATTGATGCTCCTTGACGCGTTCGTATATTCTTGGCACTGGACCATTTTAGACTAATACTTGTTTAGTCTTTGATGCGTTCGAAAGTTATTGGTACTGGACCGTTCTGGACTACTGACTAATGTGACAGGAGTAAAGACGGCCACATCAGTATAAAGTCTTAGTTGCAGGGGTTGAGGGTAGAGGATGATATAGTGAATAGATGATTGTTGATTTTGAGTGATGCGTGTCTGTGGCTATTTTTATATTATGTGCTATGTTTTCTGTTCCGCTTTTGATGATAGAACTGTTTCTTATTCCCTATATCTTTCTGTGTGTTGTATTTTATTTTTGATGTGATCGTATGAGAAGACCCGATGGAGGAACCAATTGCTGAGGAGTTAGATGGAACTCCTTACGAACCAGATGCTGGAGGTCGAGCTGTGATTCATGGCGATTAGAGTATAGACATTATGGCCAGTGTGTCTAGGGAGTATTTATATTTCCGCTAAGTATGTCTGTAGTGAAGTTTATGCCTGTGAGGGATCCTACCGAGAGGATACCCTCAACAGTGTTTTGGTAATGTAATAAATAAACATGTGTGTATTTATGTAATATAGTTTTGGTGTGGTTTATATCTGCATAAGTTATATAATTATTAATTAAGTTTTAAATTTTACGTATTTTGAACAGTAAGCACGCGATTATGTAAGTAAATATTAAGGTTTTAATGTAATAATACAATGGGGCACAACGAGTTGTCTCACCCAAGGCCGCCACAGAAGCTTCTGGAGGAGGATGGCACCACAAGGGGAGAAAAGGCCAAAGATTCTGTAACCGGCGACAAGAGTAAGAGTAGGTGCAAAAGGAACTTGGAGGCGTGGTGGTGCGCAAGGTGCACTGCTGTCAACAGCTAGCTTCAATGGCCAACGGCGGCGATTTCCGCCTGGATCGAAGACAAAAACCGAGTAATGTGGAGGCATCACGGAAGACAGGGGAGAAACTGTCGTCGGAGAAAGTGAAACTCGAAGTGAATCACAGCCAGATAGGGATACGCGGCGGCATACGGCGAAGTTGTATGTGGCGGGAAGAGTTCCGTCGGGATCGAAAGTAGTGATAACAGAGGACCAACTGCAGCTTTCGACGGCGAACACGGTGGTCACGACTCGTCATTCCAGTGCCTCATCAAGAACGTCGATCGTTTCTCCTGGCTCACCGGTGGAGAACCAGAACGGTGACGATGCTGGCCGAGCTATGGTGGCAAAATAGTTATTTTCCGGAGCCAAACTTACCGAAACCAGATCTGGATTGACAAAGGAGAAAGAGGAGATGATGCGGTTTGTGAAGGCGATGCTGAGATCGACGCGATGGCGATTGAAGGCAGGGGGATCGTCCAGTGATGGATTCATCAGTGTTGGACTCACCAGATCACTCTTCTTGAAGGGATTGATGACCAGCTCCTTCGATTTGTTGTTGCTTTCAGAGACAGCGAACTCAGATGTCAGATCGGAGAAATTGTGCTTCTGCGATTTCATTGCTTCTTCTTCAACATTCACTTCTGGATCCAAAAAAGGTTGCACAACATGTAACTGAGATGAGTCTCCGTTAGCCTTCTGTTTGAAGTTGCTAGAGCATGAATTGACAAAGATGCATGTGAGTTCCCCGAAATTGATGGTGGATCCATCAATTGTTGACTTGATCAGCTTGATCAAAGTCATCGGAGTCACATACATTGCATAAAGATCCGAGTCTCCGAAACTGCCGAAATTGAGATTGCAGTGGCTATCCTCCATTGCTGCAGATTCAGTTGATGGTTGTTGCAGTGATGGAACTGCTATGGCCTCCTCGTCTGTGTTGCTGGTGAATTCTTCATCACAGTTTGAAGCACAATTTTCAATAGTATCTAAAGCCTCCTCTTCCTCACTATCTGAATCATCATGAGTATTTAGGTGGTTTGAAGTTACTTCTTCTTGTGAGAAAATTGACAGCACCCTAGGTGTTTGACGAAATGCAGGAACCATGGGTTTTCTTAAATGTTGAAAATGTTAAAGTTATTATGCTTTATAAATGCTATATGATTTATAAATAATTTGCGTTTTGAGACACCCCGTTATGCCCATTTGTGCCATTAACTTAAAACCTTATTAATTAATTATTTAACCGCGCTCTTAACGTTAAATGTGTATTCCGAAATACATAAAAATTAAAAATTAATTAATAATCATATAACTTCTTCAAAAATAATCACACCAACATTATAATATATAAATACACACATGTTTATTCATTACATTACCAAAACACTGTTTAGGGTATCTCGTCAGTAAGGTCCCTAATAAGCATCTTAAAATAACTATTAATAGCGGAAAACAGAACGTCTTATAAGACTCACTGGCCCTAGATACTAAACTACATTGCTGAAAACTACATCTCGTACTCTCGCATCCGGTTCATACTGAGTTCCATTCAACGCCTCAGCATCAAACTCAGTCACAGGGTCTTCTCGTACGATCCCGTAAAAGATAAAATACAATACCCAAAGATATAGGGGATAAGAAACATTTCTATCATCAAAAGCGGAAAAAAGTCATAGCATATCATACAATAAATGTCACAGACAATCAACATACATAACTAACAAATCATCCTCAAATTAATGTATCATCTTCTACCCCAATCTCATACAACTAAACTTTTATACTGACATGGCCACTACTGATTTCTTCACGCATTCCCCATGGGGAATGTCAGCCAGTTGTTCAAGCGACGGGTTCCAAATTCCTGGTGCACATTCTCTTCCATGGTGAGAATGCTCACTGATAACATGATTTTATATAGCTTAAAACCATGTCCTCATTGCAATTATTCATTGATTTTTGGCTATTAAAGAGATGGATTCTCATAAAAACTTGATGCGTGCAGAACATACTTAGGACAAGTGCACCCTGTCGCAATAGTAATAAAGGAATTTGAGTTCCAGATATCGTAACCACAGGGATTAATTAATAATTACCAAACGAGAGAAATTCTTATGTTATTTAGACAAATCAAATTGGTGAAATGATGAATTTTAAAAAGGAACAACAAAGACAAGTGTTCGCAAGCAAGAACACAAATATACAGAAAGGAGGATTCAATTATGAGAAAGCCTAGGGTCAAGGATTCACTTGCACTTTTAATTCCCAATTCCTAATTCTTTATGATTTTTAATTAAGCAACACATATCAATCCCTCAACGAATTCTATTAATACGTTTGGTCATTCGCTGTTAATAATCTTTTCCCTGAATTAATTTCCTATTTGGTCATGTAAGAAATTCAAATCTTGAGAAAGCATAAAGCACAGAGAGGTTGATTAATCTAATTGATTATCCTGGTTGAAATACTAGGATTAAAGTTTGATCATGCAATAATCCTAACATCGATTATTCTATATGTCTGTCAATTAATTGTGGTACGGCCGCCAATCAATCAATCAACTCAAACATGCCAAGAGTGATCAAAACTTAACATGAATTAAAGCAATAGAATAATCTATATGAAAGCAAAATCATGAAATCATATTAAATTAGGAAAATAGTTTCAAGTAGCAAGATCCACCATAACCCTAGTAATGGTATTTAGCTATCCATAGAATAAAAGAGAACCAAATCCAAATAAAGGTACATGAAGAAACAAGGAAAAAGAACCCCTTTTACAGTAGTAATCTCAACTATGATTCTTCAAGCGCCTTACCTTGCTCTTGAATTGCTCCAAAGGTTTGGAAGAACTCTCCAAAATAGCTAAAATCCCCAAGAACAGTGTTCTAGCCGTCACCCCCTCTCGAAAGATATCGTCCCCTTGGTCGCGCTGTCGCGCACGCACCAAAAAGAACGAGCGGGTTTTAAAACTGTAGTTAGGGCGACAACTCGGATGTCATCTCACACGGACTCTTAAAGTGTTATTTTCCACAAAAATCAGTTTTTTTTTGGGGGGGGGGGGGGGGGGGTGTTTTTTTGGATGCAATCAAAGAAAATAAGACAATGAAAACAGAGCATTAAAACAAGGCAGTTCAAAAAGATTATCAAATAGCAAAACTACTCTAGAGACTCAAAACTGGCTCAAAACTGGCTAAATTAATCTAAAACTACTCTAGAGACTCAAAACCTTGCTTGAGGACAATCTAATCTAATTTGGGTGAAAATAGGATATAATTTGCACAAAACCCTGGTCATACTAGCCATAAAACTAGATGAGCCAAAGGCTTATCAAAATACCCCAAACTTAAACTTTGCTTGTCCCCAAGCAAACTAAAACTCAAAAATCAAAAAGACTCAAGACCTGGCAAGCTTAAAAGATTCAATCAACCTTACACAAATTCAAGCAGTTTCATCAAAACAGTTTTCTTCATTGTCCCCCCTTTTCAAGCAAAGCAATCCCCACAATCATTCATTCTAAACAACTGAGAATTTCATTATTTAAACAATCATCAATCTAAGCAGGGGATCCAAGTCACACACAAGAGGGAGATCACCAAATTCAAACAACTGCCTTCCTCATAAGGGAGTTTAGTATTTCACTCAATCGCTCAGTTTGTGTCAGGCTAACAACTTTGCACTCAGTTTCACTTTCAAGAACACTTCCCACAAATTTGATTTTCATCTCAAAATGATTCCCACAGAAAACATGCATGCAACATCAAAAGGTCTTTTATGGGTTGTAATGGGGCCTGGCTACGGGTAGGATATACAAGGGTACTAGGCTGAGGACCCTAGGAACTAAGAAAGCATGAAAACACTTCAAAACATTGGAATTCCACTCAAGTTCCTTTTCTCATTTTTTCTTTATGCTTTGGGTGACTACAGCCTCTTTTATTTTTCTACAACTTTTTTTTTTACATTTTTTTTCTACAAGCCTTTGGCTCCAACCTTTTTATTGTATATATTCCTGTTCCACTTTTTTTTTTTCAATCCCAAACAGCACATTACACCTTGCAGCCACCCCAAACTTAGTTTCTTGCAACCTTTTCTCTTTTTAAGATTCCATGCTCTCCTAATCCTAAGATCGGGTTAACATGGTTTTCCAGATTTTTGGGCTTATAACATTAGGTTATCAAGAATTAACAGGCTAATCAGGCTCAATGGGGCTAACTAAGGAACATGCATTAGGAATTGTTATTTTTTTAGGCTTAGTAGCTATTTACAAAGAAAATGCCTAAATCATTTGAAGCAAACACATAAACATGCAAACCAAGAAGAGATTCAAGCAAATTCGGGAAAGTGCAACTTAAAAAGTGATTTTCACACAGTCAAAAAACATGTTGGAGGCTCAAAACCTCACCTGGACATTATTTGCAAATTGTTTGACAGAGATTCTATCCCTAGTGTGTGCTTCCCTATCACCCCAAACTTATCATAAATCATGGCATCATAACAAAATCTCAAAGTTCAGTTTTCAACCACATGAGGATCATTTTTCAAAAAAATTTCAAATCCTAGGGGGAACAGTCAACAAATAACATGCAATCAATCTATGCAAAATCAATAAAATCCAATAAACTTGCCAACACTAGACTCAACACAACTCCTGAGCTTCTCAAATTATTCAGGAGCTTTATTAAAAGAAAAGGAAAACAAACAAAACAAAACAAAATCTACAACTAGTTCCCTCTCCCACACTTAAAACATGCACTGTCCCCAATTAAACAACATAACAATAAAATCAGAGTGAGGGAAAGGAAAGGAAACTCCCTGATCAAGTATCAGTGTAGGTGGGAGCTTCCAAGGAGAGCTCCTCAACATTAACATCCACAGGAACAACAGCATCCACACCATGGAATGGCTTCAGCCTCTGCCCGTTAACCTTGAATGGCTTGTGGGTACCTGCACGTGTAATATCTACTGCACCCTAAGGAAAAACGTTAGTAACAACAAAGGGTCCATCCCATTTGGACCTAAGTTTCCCAGCCATCAATTTCAGGCGGGAGTTAAACAATAAGACTAGCTGGCCCACAGAAAATTCTTTTCTAACAATAATCCTATCATGAAATTGTTTTGTTTTCTCTTTATAAATCTTGGAGCTTTCATAGGCTTCTAGCCTAAGCTCCTCAAGTTGCTGCAACTGCAGTTTTCTTTCAACACCAGCTTCCTTCATGTCCAAGTTACAGCACTTGACTGCCCAGTATGCACGGTGCTCAACTTCCACCGGGAGGTGACATGCCTTACCAAATACAAGCCGAAAGGGGGACATTCCTATAGGTGTCTTGAAAGCAGTCCTCTGAGCCCACAGTGCGTCTTCCAGACGGCGGCTCCATTCCTTTCTATTCGGCTGCACCATCTTCTCTAGAATATGCTTGATCTCCCTATTTGATATTTCAGCCTGGCCATTGGTCTGGGGATGGTAAGCAGTGGAAACTCTATGTACAACCCCATACTTCCTGAGTAAGGCTTCCATGGTTCTGTTGCAGAAGTGTGTGCCCTGGTCACTGATGATGGCCTTAGGTATGCCAAACCTGCAAAAAATGTTGGACCTAACAAATTTGGAAACAACTTTAGCATCGTCAGTCCTAGTGGGGATTGCTTCCACCCACTTTGAAACATAGTCTACAGCCAAAAGAATATATACAAAACCAAAAGAAGGGGGGAAAGGGCCCATGAAATCAATCCCCCACACATCAAAAACCTCACAAAAAAGCATGGGCTGCTGAGGCATCTCACTCCTACGAGTGATGGCAAGGCCTTCTGTTTGACATTCTTTGCAATTCCTGTATACCTCATAGGAATCTCTAAAAATTGTGGGCCAGTAGAACCCAGAATCCAGGACTTTTCTTGCTGTCCTCTGTGGTCCAAAATGTCCTCTAACTTGAGAGGCATGTGAGAAGTGCAAGATGGACTCTGTCTCATGATCGGGGACACACCTCCGAATCACCTGATCACTGCAAAACTTCCACAGGTAGGGATCATCCCACACATAGTACTTTGCATCGTTCTTGAGCTTGTGGAACTTATGTCTACTTGTACCTGCAGGAACAACACCAGCAAGCAGAAAGTTAACTATGTCAGCAAACCAGGGTGTTACCCCATACAGATGTAGAAGCCTCTCATCAGGGAAATAATCTTGGATGGGAGAAGGATCCTCATCCCTAGCTATTCAGCTCAAGTGATCTGCTACCAAATTTTCAGCTCCACTCTTGTCTTTTATCTCCACATTGAATTCTTGGAGCAAAAGCATCCACCGGATCAGTCTTGGCTTAGCCTCTGGTTTCTTTAACAGATATTTCAAAGATGCATGGTCAGTGAAAACAATAACCCTAGAACCTAGCAAATATGACCTAAACTTATCAAGTGCAAATACAACAACTAGCATTTCTTTCTCAGTGGTGGTGTAATTTGATTGTGCAGCATCTAATGTCCTAGAAGCATAGTGAATGACATGGGCAGCCTTGCCCACCCTTTGTACCAGAACCGCTCCCACAACAAAATTGGAAGCATCACACATTAGTTCAAAAGGGAGTGTCCAGTCTGGGGGCTGGATGATGGGGGTAGAGGTCAATGCTTTTTTCAGGTGGTCAAATGCCTCCTTGCAATGGTCATCAAAATGGAACAGGGCATCATTCTTCAGCAAGTTTGACAATGGCAGATCTATCTTGCTGAAGTCCTTTATAAAGCACCTGTAGAAACCTGCATGTCCAAGGAAAGAACGGATCTCGCGTACGCAAGATGGGTAAGGCAATGAAGAAATCACATCAATTTTTGCAGGATCTACTGAAATACCCTCTTTAGAAATTACATGACCCAAAACTATCCCCTGTTCTACCATAAAGTGACATTTCTCATAGTTCAAAATCAAATCAGTCTCAATGCATCTTTGTAGAACTAAACTCAGACTATGCAGACATGCATCAAATGAGGAGCCATATACAGTGAAGTCATCCATGAACACCTCTATGCAATTTTCAATAAATTCAGAGAAAATGCTAAGCATGCATCTTTGGAAGGTGCCAGGAGCATTACAAAGGCCAAATGGCATCCTCCTATAGGCAAACGTACCGAAGGGGCACGTAAAAGTGGTCTTTTCTTGATCCTCAGGGGCAATATGGATCTGGAAATACCCGGAAAAACCATCAAGAAAGCAATAATGAGATTTACCAGCCAGCCAATCTAGCATTTGATCTATGAATGGCAAAGGAAAATGATCATTTCTGGTGGCCTGGTTCAACTTCCTATAATCTATACAGACTCGCCAGCTATTCTGGACTCTAGTAGGTAAAAGCTCATTATTATCATTCCTAACTACTGTGAGACCGGACTTCTTTGGTACAACTTGCACCGGACTTACCCAAGTACTATCAGAGATGGGGTATATAATACCTGCCTGTAGAAGCTTAGTCACCTCTTTCTTCACCACATCCAAAATCAATGGGTTTAGTCGCCTTTGGGCCTGTCTAACTGGTTTAGCCCCATCCTCCAATAGAATTTTGTGCATGCATCTGGAGGGGCCAATTCCTGGAATATCAGCCAAGGTCCACCCAATAGCCTTCTTGTGCTTCTTCAGAACCTCCAATAGTTTCGCTTCCTGGTCAGAGTCAAGGCTGGAGGAAATGATGACTGGAAGTTTTTCATTCGTCTCCAGGTAGGCATACTTGAGGTTCCCAGGAAGTGGCTTGAGTTCTAGGGATAGTGGCTGCTCAACAGATGGTACATTAGGAGTAGCCAGGATGTCAAGGACTTCTGCTAAACAGACAGCTTCACTATCACTATCATTATCACCCTGCAAAGTTGAATCAAGAAACTCAGCACAAACAGAACAAGGGTTAGTGTCAGTACAGTTAGTACATGAATACAAATCATCAAAACCAGAAATGAATGGAAAATCAGAAATAAAGTCCTCATGGGTATCCTCAATAAGCTCAGAAAGCAACTCTAGTTGGAAAATCGAGTGCTCCTCCAGTGGGTGTTTCATAGCATCAAAGATCTTGAACTTGGCAACAATATCACCAAACTCCATAGACATAGTCCCATCATGCACATCAATCTTAGTCTTGGCTGTCTTCATGAATGGTCTGCCCAAGATTATTGGTGATCTACTGGAATGAGTCTCTCCTGCCATGTCCAGGATGTAGAAGTCAGCAGGGAAGATCAAATCATCAACTTGCACTAGCACATCTTCTACCATTCCCATGGGTCGGGCACTGGTCCTGTTAGCCAAGTGGATGGTGAGACCCGTATACTGCAAAGGCCCAAGATCAAGGTTATTAAAGATGGAGGTAGGCATGACATTTATGGATGCTCCCAAGTCCAGCATGCAGTTTTCAAACTTCGTGTCCCCAATAGTGCATGGAATAGTAAATGTGCCCGGGTCCTTGCACTTCTGTGGTAGTGCCTGAGTAGGGGCTAAAGAAGCAACTCTTTCTGGTGCAGGCCTACACCGGATAAGAGCTGAGACATTTCTTCCCAAGTCAACCCTCTCATTATTCTTCATCTTCCTCTTGTTGGTGCATAGATCCTTGAGAAATTTCGCATACTTGGGCACCTGCTTGATCACATCTAGAAGGGGAATATTCACAGCTACTTTTCTGAACACATCTAAAATCTCCATTTCCTTGTCTTCACCACCAATCTTCTTATTTTTCTGTAATTTGTGTGGGAATGGGATTGGTGGTCTGTACACTTTCTCAACTTCAACTTCAACACTAGGCTCAGGAGTTACCTCAATAGTTTCTTCATCTTTTCCAGAGGTGGCCTCAACAACTTTTCTAGATCTCAGAGATATGGCACTCACATTAGGGTTGGAGGCATTGGGATTTATCACTGGCTGTGCCGGCAGCTGGATTGTTCTTTGACCTTGCTGTATGTTATTCATGGATGTGGCCATCTGTCCAATCTGTGTCTCTAAATTTTGAATGCTAGCATCTGTTCGCTGCTGAAACTGTGCCTGTGAAGCTGTAACCTGCTGCTGAAACTGGAGATTTTGTGCAGCCATTTGTGCAGCCATTTGTTTGAGCATGTCTTCTAGTGAAGGTCCAGAGGGTGCAGAATTGGTCACTTGAGGAGGATTCTGAGGTGCCATAGGTTGTTGTTGGGATGAGTTCCCATACCGCAGATTAGGATGATTCCTCCAGTTGGGATGGTACCTATTGGTAGAGAGGTCTGGAGTCTTTGTCTGTTCGACTATTTCCTTGATTATATGGATTTACTGCATAAGCTTGAGACACTTCACTGACAAACTCTTCTCTCTGGATGGGGCATGGATCATATGGGTGCTCAGGAGAGTTGCACATACTACATAACTTTGCAGGCTGAACCCTGTCTATTGCCAATTGCCTTACAAAAGAAGTGAGCTCATCCAATCTATTCTCAAGGGCGGCCTGGTTGGAAGATGAACTATGGACCTCATGCACACCTCTTGTCTCAACTGAATTTCTTCTGGTAGTAAACTGCTGGGAATTCAATGACATATTCTCAATGAGTTGCTTGGCAACAGCTGGAGTCTTATCAACTAGTGCTCCCCCACTAGCAGCATCCAAAAGATTCCTATCCATCGGCAGCAATCCTTCATAAAAGTACTGGATAAGGAGTTGTTCAGAAATCTGATGCTGTGGGCAGCTGGATACCAAATGCTTGAATCTTTCCCAATATTCAGCTAGCGATTCATTCCCTTGCCTGATGCCACATATCTCCTTCCTTATTGACGCAGCTCTTGAAGCAGGAAAATATCTTTCTAGGAAAACCCTCTTCAAATCATTCCAAGTGGTGATAGAGTTGGGCTCAAGATACAACCGCCAATCCTTTGCAGCTCCCTGGAGTGAAAACGGAAAAGCTTTCAGCTTGATACTATCCTCGGTTACTCCCTCTGATCTCGAGGTTGTGGAGCATACAACTTGGAATTCCTTCAAGTGCTTGTGTGGATCCTCACCTGCAAGACCATTAAACTTTGGCAACAAGTGAATGAAACCAGATTTTAGTTCAAAAGGAGTATCAGCACCGGGATATGAAATACACAATCCATTGTAATTTACATCAGGGGCAGCAAGCTGTCATAATGTCCTTTGGTCTCCCATGTTTTCAAAAACAGTTTTGGAATTAGAATCACTACTAGTGCTAGCCCGAAATTCTCTACGGAGTGTGTGCAGTGTTCTTTCAATTTACGGGTCAAAATCACACAAGTCAGGGCAATTAGACCTAGTAGCCAGACCAATTCAAAACAAAAACAGAAAATAAAAGAAAAAGAAAAGAAAGAGAAAAAAAAATTTGAAAAATAACAAATAAGAGTCCCCGGCAACGACGCCAATTTTTGATCGCGCTGTCGCGCACGCGCCAAAAAGAACGAGCGGGTTTTAAAACTGTAGTTAGGACGACAATTCGGATGTCGTCTCACACGGACTCTTAAAGTGTTATTTTCCACAAAAATCAGTTTTGGGGGGATTTGTTTGGATGCAATCAAAGAAAATAAGACAATGAAAACAGAGCAATAAAACAAGGCAGTTCAAAAAGATTATCAAATAGCAAACAACGATTAATCTACTGTTCTCGAATTCCCCACTATCATTGGTTCATGTAATCCCAAGCCCTAAGCAGATTCTAATCCCCTTTCAGTTGTAGCAACAATTAACAACGCAATCGCTACTACGGATATATGTTCCTATTCCCGAAATAACAAATGGGGTTAAGCCCTCATGAACTAACGAACATGAATGAACACACGCGAAATAACAAACGCGATTTAGTATAGGAACATAACATCACTGAAACGAATCAATACAACACTACACATTCCTGAAATAACAAACAGAAATGTATAATATGGTATTGAAAAGGGAAAAGCAATTAAAATAGGAATTACAAAACCTCAAGTATATGGAATTCTCATACAGTAGACTAATCTAAGAAATTAGTTCTCCATGACAAAAACAAAACACACAGAAAAATATGTAAAACTGTGGAGAAGCAAAAGTTGTTCATAATCTGCCTAGACAGCTATTTATAACATTCATGAATTTTTGCCACTCGCGAGGCGAGACCTAATTCGCGAGGCGAATATTGTGAAGAGTCATCAACGCTTGGTATTCTAGCGGGGCGAAGGACTACTCGCGAGGCGAGGAACTGAAGAGTCTTCTTATTACGCCCGTTATGAACATCAGGGGCCAACCGTGATGCTTTCTGACTTTCAGGCTCGCGAGGCGAGACTCTTCAACTTCAAAACTGCCACAGCCGTGACCTTTAACACGGGTAAGCCGTGATAGTCTCTGACTTTCAGGGTTGGGTGACTCGCGGGGCGAGATCTTCTTCGCGGGGCGAACCAGAGACCTTGCATTTTCTTGGAACAGTTAGCCTTCGGGGTCGCGAGGCGAAGAGCTGTTCGCGAGGCGAATCCCCTGTTTCTTTATTCTCTTGACTTCCAACTTAACCTGAAAACAAAGACACAACTATAAGTGTATTATTTGACTCAAAACTGGCTAAATTAACCTAAAACTACTCTAGAGACTCAAAACCTTGCTTGAGGACAATCTAATCTAATTTGGGTGAAAATAGGATATAATTTGCACAAAACCCTGGTCATACTAGCCATAAAACTAGATGAGCCAGAGGCTTATCACCCCTAAACAAAGGTTCTAACCCTATTTAAAACTAAAATAAAAAAGGGTAAAACTGATATTTTCAGAACAAACAGAATAGACACAGCTGTGTAATAGGGGACACAGCTGTGTCTCTTGGCAAAACCACGCTCCAGGGACTAGACATAGCTGTGTCTATTAGGAGACACAGCTGTGTCTCTCGGAAGAACAGCGCATGCGACGATTAGACACATCTGTGTCTATATGGAGACACAACTGTGTCGAACTCCATGAGAGAGAAACATCCACTTTTGGGAGACACAGTTGTGTCTATCAAGACACACAGCTGTGTCTCATGCCCCAACTCTTAATTCACCCCGTTTTTAAGCTCCAAAAATAAAATTTTTCCTCCAATTATGCTCCAACTTAGTCCACTCTTAATAATCTGTAAAAGTAATCAAAGTTATGAGAATCCATCTCTTTAATAGCCAAAAATCAATGAATAATTGCAATGAGGACATGGTCTTAAGCTATATAAAATCATGTTATCAAACCACCTACACTTGAGTTTTGCTTGTCCTCAAGCAAAGAAATAACATTAAACTATGGATTAACTTCAGCTTCCAAAGACATAAATCAAAGGGCTTTCATAACAAATGAATTTAGTCAAGCCAAGGATCAAATTTAGTCAAATATGAGCAATCAGTACCTAGTACAATTAGAAGCTTGAGTTTAACTAGCATCACTTCCTAATCAACAAATAAGGTCACTCAACTTTCCATCACTCAACTGATTAAGGACAAAGAGATCACTCCAAACTTCTTCTAGGAAGATGCATTACCATAGGCTTGATTGTCAATCTCATATCCACTTTCTTATTCACATGCACAACATGAATCAAAAGGACTTGCAATGGTTATTGTATCGGGGCTACGGGGGAACAACAAAAGGTAGGATAAAAAGGATGAAGATAATTAGGATAAGTCACAACATAGTAAAATCAGGTTGAAAAGAAAACAAGTGAAACTCAATGCACAAGCACATAATAATCTTTCACTTCCAACCTTATTTCCATTATACTTCACCAAAAATCTTCCTTTTATCATATTTTTTTATTTGAATCCATATGGATTGATTTTTTCTTTATTTTTTTTTCGCTTTCTGCTTTTCTATCCATCAACACACAAATAACCTTCAATGACCTTTTATCAACCCATTTACATGCTTAACCCAATGTCAAGAATAATCAAAATAATCAAATACATTCAACCTGAAATTCTCAAAAAGGGGTAAGCAAGGAAATTTCATATCAAGCTCAAATGGGGCAACTAAGGGAATAATTTTGTCAACGCAACTCAGGAGGTCAAGAAAAATAAATCCTAATTGCCTTAATCACCTTCAAGCATGCATGCGAATTATTGAAGTCTCAACAAGATATCAAAGCAAGTTCTAGAACACATAAACCTAGAGAAGTATCACTCCCAAAAGAAAATTGGATTCAAAAGGAAAATCCAATCAATTTGGCTCAAAACTCACTTTCTGGGGCTAAGTTGAGAAGAAAAGTAAATGCAAGCAAACGGGCTAATTTTCAACTAGGATCACATCATGTCATATCAAACTAGAAAAAGATCGCTTTGCAAAACAATCTCTCATAAGCAATGAGGTGCCCTTCGAAAAATATCTCTATCTGCCTACCATTAATTCGAAAAATTCAAAGTCATATCTTGCCTAATTATTCACAATACTCAAGTGTAGTTCTTCACATTTTCAAAAATAAATGGGGTAATTAATCGGTACCCCACCACCTACACTTAAGCCCAACATTGTCCTCAATGTTACAAATAAAGCATAAAAAGTAAGTGCGAAGGAGAGTAAAGAGGACTTCCCTGAGACAGCTTGCATCCCAAGCTCCTTTGCTAAAAGAAAATAAAAATAAAGCAAAAATAAAATAAACCAAAATAAAAACTAAGATGAAAAACACCACAGGTTACCTCCTGTGAAGAGCTTGTTTAACGTCTTGAGCTTGACGGTACCTCTAAAGTGATCAATCAGGGGACTCTCCAAGTGCAAAATTTACCTTTAAGGCATTTCCCATTCTTAATTTTCCAACCATGTGGTTCATGTGGTTTTTTAGTTTCCCATGTGGTGGATGAGCTTCAAAAGATGATGATATTTTAGTTTTCTCACAACCCACCAATATGCTAGGATCCCGCAAAGTAAGAATTTTTTCCATAGGGTCCTGCATCCTTAGATCACAAAAATCGTTAGAAACGGCCACATCAATAATAAAATAGGAAGAAACAAAAGGAGAATTGTTTTGGGTAGAATTTAAAACCTTTAGAACATCCTCTTCCTTACCACACCTTAAAGTTACCATTCCTTTTTGAACCTCAATTACAGCATCACCTATGGCTAAGAGAGTCTACCCCCAAAAAATTGGGACTTCCTTCTTTTTGTGTCTGGAAAAACAAGGTCAATCTCATTTTCCACGTGAATGCTCCCATTAGTGAGAGCTTCATCCCTCTCTATGGATGTCTATCCCTTATGCTTAAGCTCTTCATTCAACTCTTTCCCATTCCTAAGAGTGATAACTTGAGCTTCTACATCTAGATTGGGCTTAGCTTTAGTGGGCAGTGATTCTTGAACCTCTTGAGACATCAATATAACAAGGTTGGAGAATTGAGTCTCCAAAGTCTTGAGTCTAATATTAATCATCTCCATAGATTTAATCATAATCTCCTCAAGGTCTGGTTCTCGCTCCTCTTGTTTTGGCCACTGATTTTGTAAGTAAGGTGGCTCATTGACATTATCCCAGTAAGAATCAAACTGGCCCCAGTTGGAATGGCTCTCATAGTTAATCCAAGGATTTCCTGCTAGCTCCATAGTGGATATGAGATAATCTTCAACAGTTCTCCTCTCATCCATGATTCTTGTCTGTTTCCGAACTACAAAATAGGATCAACTGCAAACAGGCTCTTGGGAAAGTGTTAGCATAAACAAATAAAAACAAGAATAATTTTTTTTAAAAGTCTAAATTAACGATGGAATCTTTCGTTCAATATTGTTGATTAATCCCCGACAACGGCGCCAAAAACTTGATGCGTGCAGAACAAACTTAGGACAAGTGCACCCTATCGCAATAGTAATAAAGGAATTTGAGTTCCAGATATCGTACCCACAGGGATTAATTAATAATTACCAAACGAGATAAATTATTATGTTATTTAGACAAATCAAATTGGTGAAATGATGAATTTTAGAAAGGAACAACAAAGACAAGAGTTCGCAAGCAAGAACACAAATATACAGAAAGGAGGATTCAATTATGAGAAAGCCTAGGGTCAAGGTTTAACTTGCACTTTTAATTCCCAATTCCTAATTATTTATGACTTTTGAATTAAGCAACATATATCAATCCCTCAACGAATTCTATTAATACGTTTGGTCATTCGCTATTAATAATCTTTTCCCCGAATTAATTTCCTATTTGGTCATGTAAGAAATTCAAATCCTGAGAAAGCATAAAGCACGGAGAGGTTGATTAATCTAATTGATTAACCTGGTTGAAATACTAGGATTAAAGTTTGATCATGCAATAATCCTAACATCGATTATTCTATATGTCTGTCAATTAATTGCATTACGGCCGCCGATCAATCAATCAACTCAAACACGCCAAGAGTGATCAAAACTTAACAGGAATTAAAGCAATAGAATAATCTATATGAAAGCAAAATCATGAAATCATATTAAATTAGTAATAGAGTTTCAAGTAGCAAGATCCACCATAACCCTAGTAATGGTATTTAGCTATCCATAGAATAAAAGAGAACCAAATCCAAATAAAGGTACATGAAGAAACAAGGAAAAAGAACCCCTTTTACAGTAGTAATCTCCACTCCGATTCTTCAAGCGCCTTGCCTTACTCTTGAATCACTCCAAAGGTTTGGAAGAACTCTCCAAAATAGCTAAAATTCCCAAGAACAGTGTTCTAGCCATCACCCCCTCTCGAAAGATATCGTCCCCCTAAACAAAGGTTCTAACCCTATTTAAAACTAAAATAAAAAGGGTAAAACTGATATTTTTAGAACAAACAGAATAGACACAGCTGTGTCTAATAGGGGATACAGCTGTGTCTCTTGGCAAAACCACGCTCCAGGGACTAGACACAGATGTGTCTATTAGGAGACACAACTGCGTCTCTCGGAAGAACAACGCATGCGAGGATTAGACACAGCTGTGTCTATATGGATACACAGTCGTGTCGAACTCCATGAGAAAGAAACGTCCACTTTTGGGAGACACGAATGTGTCTATCAGGACACACAGCTGTGTCTCATGCCCCAACTCTTAATTCACCCCGTTTTTAAGCTCCAAAAATAACATTTTCCCTCCAATTATGCTCCAACTTAGTCCACTCTTAATAATCTGAAAAAGTAATCAAAGTTATGAGAATCCATCTCTTTAATAGCCAAAAATCAATGAATAATTGCAATGAGGACATGGTTTTAAGCTATATAAAATCATGTTATCACTCACGCAAAGCAATGACCCTATAGCTGCACGATGATCCCGGTGCACACCCCTTCCACTCCTGGGGGTGCTCAATGATATTCAATGACACTATAGCTGCACAACCTATTTCTAAGGTGGAACGGTCTAGCGAGAACTCTTGACCTCATATATTCCAAATATACGGTTGTGAACAACAACCTAAACACATGAATCTCACCAACCCACATTAATAACATCCTAGTGCCTTAACCTTCCATCAAAGCCTTAACACATACTCTATGTCACACTTCCTCTTTAAAATAACTCATTTAGGTTAGGTACCACTAAGTCACCATTATCATTACACCAGACCAACAATTATCTCTCGAACAACAAATATCTTTACTTAAAATCCATTATACACAATATTAAAAAACCAAGCAGATCATGCAAACACAATATCATAAAATATTCAAACATCAAAAATAATACGTCACATGCAGATGGAATACCTCAACCAGCGTATCACAGTAAATTTAACAACAATCAAATCAGACATCATCAAATACTTAGAATCAACTTAGTGTCGATAAACCTATAATTCTTGAATCACCATTGGTTTTACAGAAAAGATTCCAATACGATTTTGGTCTTGTTGATTACTCGAATAGTAGGGTTTAGGTCGCCCTACACAATCATTATATAATATACTACTTAACGATTCCGATGGTAGATTGGTTCTTTCCCCCACCCGAGTTATCACCGGAATTCCGCTTCGATGATCCTCGTTATCACACCACAGCTTAACAGTTTTAGCTTGAACCAAACAACATAACTATAATTAATCAAACAAACCCAACTATACCCACTTTATGCTAGATTCGACCATTCAATTCAAATTAGGGCTAGGATCATTTTCTCATTCTAATCTTTTGGGTACTAACTACTTAGGTCTTAGGTAGCTAGGATAAATTACTATAAGTTGAAAATATGGAATAAAAATCATCCAACCACTTAGGGTAGGGTTTCAGCCTCAAATATAAAAATAGGTTAGAAAACTTCTTTTGATTCAAGTTCTTGGATTTAGAACCTACATACTTTAGATAGTTGATATAAATCATGACTTAATTAAAAATTGAACAAAACTTCCTTTATCCAAAAATACCTAGTTTCGGCCTCAACAAGAAAATAGGGAAGGAAAATGTTTTTGATTACATGCTCTTGGATGATAAAAGTAGGGATCATAACTAGATAATAGAAATTGGTTTCACATTTTTATGATTTTTCTACAATTTTCTAGAATTATTTAAAAATTCTAGATCTAGAAATGGAAAACTCATGAAATAGGAAGAAAATGAATTCAAGAAGAGAGGAGATGATTATGGATGATCATGTTACCTTAAGTGTGTGAAGGAAATGAAGAAATGATGATGATATTGTCAAGTTCTTCAATTGAAACACTTAAAGCTTTTGAAGATGATAATGGAGTTTGTGAAGAAAATGAAAAATAATGAAAAAGATGAAGAGAGAAATGGGGAGGGGGCTGCTTCTGTGGTTTAGGGGTTTAAATAGGGTAGATCTTAGGCTTTGTTTGGTTCCTTAGAGTCCAATTAATGGGTTTTATGCATATTAAATAATATAATACTTAACTATAGTTAATAATTAACTTAACTAGGGTTACATTGATAATCATGATTAAAATCATGTGGTCAAGAATTCATAGGAGGTGTGGCTGATTTTAGACCACAAGAACTAACCTTGGTTCCTTAACCATGGTTAAAATTTAACTAAACTTCGGTTATGTTAAGATTAATGGCATTTTGGTAATTTCGCCTAAATTTACATTTAATGCTTCATAAATGCTTGGTGAGTCATGGTGGTAACTCAGCCCATGACTCAGCTCCTTCGGTGTCCGGTTTTGTCTCTGCACCTCCCTTCTCAACTCTGTCGGTTTCCCGATTAGGGTTTTACAGTCGAATAAAAGCATAATATTTCGATTTCGGTTGAAAATTTTCAAAACAACCAAACTCGTTGGAAACATGATTTAAACATAGACCATTTCATTCACGAGTCAAAATTAGGTTTTCTGATAATTAAAATCCTACTGTCAGTGAAAACACCGATCGTTTTCCGTTTAAACTTTCACCAAAATTCGTCTGAATAAACATAATATTTTATTTATGATCAGAAATTTGGAAAATAGAATTCCTCACGGACAAAATATAAAAAATCTACCAATTCCAGTTTTGGGTCAAATTAGGGTTTTCTGCCGGTATAAAATTATACTGTCACTAAGAACGCAGATCGACTTCCGTCAGAATTTTAAAGCCAATATTTCACCATAACCTTCTACCATAAGAGACTACGAATATGATTTTATTTTATTTAAAATCACTTTCTAACTCTCAGATTAAAATATAATTAGTTATATTTTAACCGGTTAAACAGCATAATTAAAAATCAGGCTGTTACATTACTACCCCTCTTAAAAAAATCCATCCTCGGAATTTCCTAACTCAAAACTGAGTAATGTCGTACAACAGTTTTCTTAATCTAAAGATGTAACAGCCCGATTTTCGGATACGCTGTGTTGACGGTAAAGATATATTTATTTATATTTTATCTAAGACTTAGGAAATGATTTTGGAGAAAAAAAAATCATATCTAGAACCTACTCTATGGTAGGAAACTCTGGTTAAATTTTGGTTTTAAAAATTAGACGGAAACTGTTCTGCGTTTTTAACTGACAGTATAATTTTATACTGACAGAAAACCCTAATTTGATCGAAAACTGAAATTTGTATATTTTTTATATTTTGTCAGTGAGGAATTCTACTTTCCAAATTTCTGATCAGAAATAAAATATTATGTGTATTCGGATGAATTTTGGTGAAAGTTCGAACGAAAAATGGTCGGTATTTTCACTGACAGTAAGATTTTAATAGAAAACCTAATTTTGACTCATGAATGAAATGGTTTATGTTTAAATCTTGTTTCCAACGAGTTTGGTTGTTTTGAAAATTTTCAACCAGAAACGAAATATTATGCTTTTATTCGAGCGTAAAACCCTAATCGGGAAACCGACGAAGTCGGCAACGAAACTACAGAGATACAACGGGACACCAGAGGAGCTAAGCTATGGGATGACCCATCAAGAATTTATGATGCAATTAATGTTTGAAATTATGAGTTTTTAAGCGAAATGACCAAAATGCCCTTTTAGCTTAACCTAACCAACATTTAGTTAAATTCTAACCATGGTTAAGAAACCATAGTTAATTCTTGTGGACCAAAATCAGCCACACCTTCATTTAATGTGAGCCACATGTTTATTAACCATAGTTAGCAAAGTAACCCTAGTTAAGTTAATTATTAACCAAAGTTAATCATATATTAATAATTAATCACAAAACCCATTAATCTAAGAGCTAAAAACCAAACAAGGATTAATATATTCCCTATAAAAGCCCCTCAAAACCGCGGCCTTCCCTCCCCTTTTCTCTCTTCATCTTTTTCATTCGTCTCCTTTATTTTATTCATAAACTCCATTATCATCTTCAAAAGCTTTAACTGTTTCCATTGAAGAAACTTGCCAAGATCATCAATCTCCTTCTTCTACTTTCCTAACTTGAGGTAACATGATCATCTCCTCTCTTGTTTAAGCTTTTGTTCTTCATATTTCATAGTTTTCCATTTCTAGATCGATAACTTTGAATAATTCTAGAAAATTGTAGAAAAATCATAAAAATGTGAAACCAATTTCTATGATCTAATTATGATCCCTACTTTCATTATCTAAGAGCATGCAAGCAAAATCATTTTCCTTCCTATTTTTCTCTACAAGGACAAATCTAGTCATAAGTGGGCTAGATGAGTTTTCTTCAAAGTTTTGCATGAATGATGATGGTTCTAGGCTGTCTAAGGTTTCTAGGTTTTAAATCTAAAGGTATGTAAAGAAAAAGAAACATCTAACCCTATTTTTATGTCTTGGCTGAATTCTAAACTAAAGGGGTTAGATGAATTTTATTTAACTTTAACTTGGATGATGACTTGAAATAATCTACTTGAAATCCCTAGAGTGATAATCCAAGAGTTGGTGAGAAAAAGGAATTTCTAGCCTATTTTACCTCTTATGGCCGAAACCCTAACCTAGTTGGTTAGAGGATTTTGTTTCATAACTTTAACTATTAACACTTAACTTATGTAAGTTAATACCCTAGGTAATTAATATCCAAAAGATTAGAATGAGAAAATAATCCTAGCGTTAATTTGAATTAGATGGCCGAACCTATCATAAAGTGGACCTAGTTGGATTTGTTGATTAATTTTTGTTATGTGGTGTTGGATGAAGGTTAACGGATATTCGTAGTGAAGTCATGAGGATCGGGAAGTTCGTGTTTTCGGTACTAACACAAGTGGGGGAAAGAATCAACCTATCGTCAGAATCGATAAGTAGTAAATTATATGATAATTGAGTAGGGCGACCTAAACCATGCTAGTAGTCGAGTAATCGACAAGACCAAAATCACATTGGAAACCTTTTCTGCAAAAACAATGGTGATTTGGAGAATGTCTATCACGGCCGTGATGGTTGTCATGGCCAGGTCGTGACAGGTTCTGACTTGTAGAATTCTTGCATTTTATGTCTGTCACGACCGTGATGGCTATCATGGCCAGGTCATGATAGAGTCTGGCTTGTTGATTTGATTATTGTGATAAATTGCTTTATGTGATAGTTTGATATTTGAATATTTCTTGATGTTATGCATGATCTTCCAGGTTTTTAATATTGTGCATAGCGGATTGTAAGCACAGATATATGTTATTCGGGAGATAATTGATGGTTGTAAGAATAATGGTGATTTAGAGGTGCCTAACCTAAATGAATTATTTTAAAGCGGTGTTGTGACATAGAGTATGAGTTGAGGCTTTGATGAAAGGTTAAGGCATTAGGATGTTTTTAAAAAGGGTTGGTGAGATTCATGTGTTGCGTTGTTGTTCACAACCGTATATTTGGAATATAAGAGATCAAGAGTTATCTCTAGACCATTCCACCTTACAAATAGGTTGTGCAGCTATAGTGTCATTGAATTTCATTGAGCACCCCCGGGAGTGGAAGGGGTATGCATCGGGAGCATCGTGCAGCTATAGTGTCATTGATTTGCGTGAGCATTCTCAGCATGGAAGAGAATGTGCATCGGGAATTTGGAACATGTCCCTTGAACAACTGACTGACATTCCCCTCTAGGAATGCGTGAAGGAAATGGGAGTGTCCATGTCAGTATAAAAGTCTAGGTGTATGAGATTGGGGTAGAGGAGTATACGTAAATTTGAGGATGATTGTTAGTTATGTGTGTTGATTGTCTGTGACAATTACTGTATAATATGCTATGACTCTTTTCCGCTTTTTGATGATAGAATTGCTTCTTATCCCCTATGTTTCTGTATTTTTGTGGGTTACTTTATTTACGTTAGAAGACCCTATGGAGGATTATGTTGCCGGGGAGCTGGACGGAACTCTGTATGAAACGGAGGTTGCTGAGGAGTTGGATGGAACTCCTTACGAACCATAGGCCGGAGGTCGATTTGTGACCCATGGTGATTATAGTATAGACATTATGGCCAGTGTGTCTAAGGAGTGTTTTTATATTTTCCGCTACGTATGACTGTTGTTAAGTATATGCTTGTGAGGGATCCTACTGAGAGGATATCCTCAACAGTGTTTTGCAATATGCTTATAAGACTTAAGTGTGTATGTATAACCTAAATATGGTGTGTTGTTTTTGATTAACTAAAGTTGTATGTTATTTAAACTTAAGTTTTAATTTTTTACGTATTTTTCACGCTAAGCGCACGATTAAGAAATGAATTAAGAAGGCTATTAATCAAATAAAACATCGGGGCCTAATGGGGTGTCTCATTTGGTATCAGAGCAGTTCGATTCTGATCAGACTGCAAGGTTTAGGATGTTGTTACCGGTCGTGTCTAGTTGAATCCATATTAGACTTTAACTGTGCTTAGAAGTTGGGTAGTGTGTCCGAACTCGATGCGATAACTAACATTGGTATGGCATATGATACTTATATACTTGTTTATGTAGTATTATATGTCATACGGATAGGAGCTGATGATTTCCTTAAACAGGATCATGGCTCAAGAAAGAGGACGTAATACCAATAGTGGTGATAGGATTCCTGAGAGAATTGTTGGCGGTAACAATAGTGAGGCTAATCATACCGGTGGTGAAGGAGTGTAACCCGAGACTCGCAATATCATGGAAGTTATATCTGCCACCTTGTTACTGCAAACACAACAAAATATGGAGATGTTGCGAATGAACAAAGAACAACAGGAACTGCGGAATCAAAGAAGAGTCGTTGAAACTGAAGAGATAAGGATAATGACATTACTCAAAGAGTAGCTACCACGATTCCGAGGAGATTATGACCTAGAGAAGGCTGAATGGTGGGTACAGGAGATAGATAAGATATTTGATACTATACGCTGCGGAGATGATTTGAAAGTGACTTATGCTGCTTTCATGTTAACTGAAGGAGTAGACTTCTGGTGGAGAGACAAGAGATGATTATTGGAGGCCGAGGGAAGAATGATTACATTGCAGTTGTTTATTGAATGCTTCTTCGAGAAGTATATTTCACTTTTCGTCCGACTTGAGAAGAAGAGAGAGTTTGCTAATCTTCAACAGGGAAACATGACTGTTGATGATTATGCATCATGTTCTGAAGCTCTGATTAAGTTTTCGGAATTCTATCAGAGATTCCCAGATGAGGATTGGTGGTGTAGAAGGTTTGAAGAGGGACTGCGACATGAGCTACGAAGAGCTGTAGTGTATGTAGATATTCAGTTTTTCGGAGTTCGTTGAGAGTTGTAGGGTTATAGAGAGCATAGACCAGAGGCAGGCTGTTGAGCATAGGAAGCAAAGGAGTAGAGGTACTATTCGATCGGGTCTCCAGAGGAGAGAAGGTAATGGTTCTCAGAATATACAAGAACCATATACCAGACCAGTGCAGACAGCTGCACCAATACCAGTTTATACAACACCAGTGGTTGGAGCGGGTCAGCAGTAGCAAGGTCCAGTTTGTTACATCTGTTGAAAGCCAGGTCATTATGCTCGTGAGTGTAGACACAGAGGTAAGCAGCAGACGGTAGTTGCTGGTAGAGGAGCTGGAAGTTACAAAAGTAAAGTTGGGAAAGGAGATCCCGGAACAGGTCAACATCTGCAGAAAAACTTAGCTTGTTTTAGATGCGGAGGACCTCACCATGTTAAAGATTGCAAGGAGAGACCTAGTTGTTTCCACTACGGGAAACCTGGTCATATAGCTCGAGGTTGCGGACAGTAGATCACTAGGAGAGTGTTTATAGTGAGGGGAGTTGAACTTTCTCACTATGCAGATCTCATATAAGGTATGGGTTGGACATCAGCGTCCTATAGTTGTTAAGAATAAGACATTTATTGTAAACCTTGTCTGGTTGTCTATACCGCAGATAGATGTTATCTTTTGCATGGTTTAACTTTTAGTTAACCATGTAGGGGTAGATATGACTGGTAAGATTAAGATCAATATCAGCAAGTAAGACAAATTACTATAGATCGAAGTATCAAATGTTGTTTGAGGCAGAGTGTAGTTAAGGAAATTTATGGTAATGATCAAATGCTTGTGGTTTGGATTGAATGTATGAATTTGGAAGGTTAAAATGGGAAGTGCGTATTGTAGTTTCACCTAAGTTGGATGTGAAAGAAAAGGATGATTTCTTGAGTAAAAACTAAGTTTGCTAGAGTAGTTCAAAGTTACGGAGTTAGATAATCTTAACTGACATGACTTCTGTTGATTTTAGTATGGAGTTGTTTTACTTGGAGACTTGAAAGCAACTAAGTATGATTTATAATCTAGAATAGTGGAATACGCTCCAAGAAACTAAGACTATGATTGGATACATTGAGTAGGAAATTAAGGTAGTATTGATTGTGGTGTTGATTGTGGGGGTTAGATGTTGGAATAAGGTTTTCTAAGGGACTAGTATTAAGAAGAGAAAATGATTAAGTTTTGATGATGTTCCTCAAGGATGTTAGATTAAGGCGAAATGCTAAATATAAGGAACATAATGTAGTGATGGACTGTTTAGAGGATAAATAGAACGATATAAGAATGAAGTCTGTTATGAAGTTACCGCTGTCACTAAAGGGAAAATAGTGACTAGAAAAATAATGAAGGATTTTTAGATTAAAATACGACTACAGGATGTCATCTAGTTTTGAAACACGAAATTCCAAGGACGGAATTTTTTTTAAGTGGGGTAGTAATGTAACAGCCCGATTTTTGGATACGCTGTGTTGACAGTAAAGATATATTTATTTATATTTTGATATAAGAATTAGGAAATGATTTTGGAGAAAAAAATTATATCTAGAACCTACTCTATGGTAGGAAACTCTGGTTAAAATTTGGGTTTAAAACTCAGACGGAAACCGGTCTGCGTTTTTAACTGACAGTATAATTTTATATTGACAGAAAACCCTAATTTGTCCTGAAAACTGAAATTTCTAGTTTTTTTTAAATTTTTTCCATGAGGAATTCTACTTTCCAACTGATCAGAAATAAAATATTATCTGTATTCAGACGAATTTTGGCGAAAGTTCGAACGAAAAACTATCGGTGTTTCACTGACAGTAAGATTTTAATGATCAGAAAACCTAATTTTGACTTATGAACGAAATGATTTATATTTAAATCATATTTTCAACCAGTTTGGTTATTTTGAAAATTTTCAACTAAAAACGAAATATTATGCTTTTATTCGGGCGTAAAATGCTAATCGGGAAACCGACGGAATCGACAACGGAACTGTAGAGATAGAACCGGACACCAGAGGAGCTGAGCTATGGGATGACTCATCAAGAATTTATGATGCAATTAATGTTAGAAATTATGAGTTTTAAGCGAAATGACCAAAATACCCTTTTAGATTAACCTAACCGACATTTAGTTAAATTCTAACCATGGTTAAGAAACCATGGTTAATTCTTGTGGACCAAAATCAGCCACACCTTCATTTAATGTGAGCCACATGTTTATTAACCATAGTTAGAAAAGTAACCCTAGTTAAGTTAAGTATTAACCATAGTTAATGATATATTAATAATTAATCACAAAACCCATTAATCTAAAAGCTAAAAACCAAACAAGGTCTAAGATTTTCCCTATAAAAGCCCCTCAAACCGTGACCTTCCCTCCCCATTTCTCTCTTCATCTTTTTCATTCTTCTCCTTCATTTTCTTCACAAACTCCATTATCATCTTCAAAAGCTTTAAGTTTTTCCATTGAAGAAACTTGCCAAGATCATCAATCTCCTTCTTCTACTTTCCTAACTTGAGGTAACATGATCATCTACTCTCTTGTTTAACCTTTTGTTCTTCATATTTCATAGTCTTCCATTTCTAGATCTAGAACTTTGAATAATTCTAGAAAATTGTAGAAAAATCATAAAAATGTGAAACCAATTTCTATGATCTAGTTATGATCCCTACTTTCATTATCTAAGAGCATGTAAGCAAAATCATTTTCCTTCCTATTTTTCTCTACAATGCCTAATCTAGTCATAAGTGGGCTAGATGAGTTTTCTTCAAAGTTTTGCATGAATGATGATGGTTCTAGGCTATCTAAGGTTTCTAGGTTTTAAATATAAGAGTATGTAAAGAAAAAGAAACTTCTAACCCTATTTTTATGTCGTGGACGAATTCCATACTAAAGGGGTTAGATGAATTTTATTCAACTTTAACTTGGATGATGACTTGAAATAAGCTACTTTAAATCCCTAGAGTGATAATCCAAGAGTTGGTGAGCAAAAGGAATTTCTAGCCTATTTTAGCTCTTATGACCGAAACCCTAACCTAGTTGGTTAGAGGATTTTGTTTCATAACTTTAACTATTATAACTTCACTTATGTTAGTTAATACCCTAGGTAATTAGTATCCAAAAGATTAGAATGAGAAAATGATCCTAGCCCTAATTTGAATTAGATGGCCAAACCTAGCATAAAGTGGACCTAGTTGGATTTTTTGATTAATTGTTGTTATGTGGTGTTGGTTGAAGGTTAATGGAAATTCGTAGTCAAGTCACGAGGATCGGGAAGTTCATGTTTTCGGTACTAACTCAGGTGGGGGAAAGAATCAACCTATCGTCGGAATCGATAAGTAGTAGATTATATGATAATTGTGTGGGGTGACCTAAACCCTACTAGTAGTCGAGTAATCAACAAGACCAAAATCACATTGGAAACCTTTTCTGTAAAACCAATGGTGATTCGGGGATTGTAGGTTTATCGGTATAGGTTAATTTTGTGATATTAAGATGGAGAATGTATATCACGATCGTGATGGTTGTCATGGCCAGACCGTGACAGGTTCTGACTTGTAGAATTATTGCATTTTATGTCTGTCACGGCCGTGATGGCTATCAAGGCCAGACCGTGCATAGTCTGACTTGTTGATTTGGTTATTGTGATAAATTGCTTTATGTGATAGTGTGATATTTGAATATTTCTTGATGTTATGCATGATTTGCCTAGTTTTTACTATTGTGCATAATGGATTATATGCAAAGATATATGTTGTTCGGGAGATAATTGATGGGTGTGAGAATAATGGTGATTTAGAGGTGCCTAACATAAATGAATTATTTTAAAGAGGTGTTGTGACATAGAGTATGAGTTGAGGCTTTGATGAAAGGTTAAGGCACTAGGATGTTGTTAAAATGGGTTGGTGAGATTCATGTGTTGCGTTGTTGTTCACAACCCTATATTTGGAATATACGAGATCAAGAGTTCTCGCTAGACCGTTCCACCTTAGAAATAGGTTGTGTAGCTATAGTGTCATTGAATTTCATTGAGAACCCCCGACCGGGAGTGGAAGGAAATGCATGGAAATGAAGGAAATTCAAGGAAATCAAGAAGATAACAAGGATTGGAGGAAGATTAAGCTACTTTGAGGTTGAAGATCAAGAAGAAGAGGAAGAGAATAAGAAGATGAGGAGGAGCAAGAGGTGCAAGGATTTAAGATCTCCATGTGAGGTGAGAAATTACAATCTTTAAACCCCTCTAAGCTTTAATAAGTTTTTTATGCTAGAAAATGTATGTATGAAGGCTTTAGGGTAAATTTGAAGGAATTTATGCTTGAGGGTGTTAGATTATTGATGACCTTGAAGCTTTATACATGCCTGGGGCTTATTTCCAAGGGATATGTTTTTGAAGGAAGATTTAAGGAACTCAAGATAACCAAACCCATCTTTATATTGTTGATTATTAGAAAAGCTGTAAGAAAGGAACATTATAAGAGAGAGTTTCATGAGAATTTATGCGCTTTGAAGTTACTTCTTCTTGTGAGAAAATTGACAGCACCCTAGGTGTTTGACGAAATGCAGGAACCATGGGTTTTCTTAAATGTTTAAAATGTTAAAGTTATTATGCTTTATAAATGCTATATGATTTATAAATAATTTGTTTTTCATGAAAAGTTTGAAGATAATATATAAGTTGATGTTCTATGAAATTAGTATAATGTTGAAGGTCATTAGAAGCTAGATGATGTTATTATGAAGTTATTTATGAATGTTAAGTTAAGGGAATGTGCTTATTGTGAAGTTGAAGGTCATTTTCATGGCATTTCATTGAGGTAAGGCAATGGGACACCCATCAGGTAGTGAGCTCACGTACCAAACACTGGTGCAATAAGTGCTTTTTACGTCAGTTAAAATTGATTTTTTACGTCAGAATACTGACTGACGTAAATACAGCTGACGTTAAAGTTACACTTTTAACGTCAGTTGAGTACTGACGTTAAATATAACACTATTAACGTCGGTTCTTTAACACAACTGACGTTAATTTTGTCAAAATTAACGTCAGTTCTTTAACATAACCGACGTAAATTTTGTTAAAACTAACGTCAATTGTTATCAAGAACTGACGTTAAAGGTCTTAATTTTAACGTCAGTTGTAATAAACAACGGCGTTAATAGTGTATCAGATATTTTTATAAAATACTTTTAACGTCAGTTGTATGATACAACTGACGTTAATAGTATTTTTTTTTTTAAAATTCAGTTTTAAAATATCACTCCCCTAAGCCATCCCTGCATTTAGTAAATATTCCAGTAACACAGAATATCACACACATTACAGAATTGCAAAGGAAAAATGGAACAATGATCCATATAATGTATGCCTGTTCAAAACAATATATATTAATTTATTAACATAGGTTATAAATGTATACTAAGTTTAAACTACCTATATCAATATCCCTTCGTGATGATCATCACGAGTGGCATGTACATCGTCCACCTGTGTCTCATCGATTATAGTAGGCATGTTTGTTGAAAAAGAAGGAGTCTCAGGAATATCAAGATTTGAATCTTCATTTTCATCACTACCATTATACATGCTTTTTCCTTGGAGAACCATGGACAACCTTTTGTTAGAAGGATCAGTGATGTAAAACACTTGTTTTGCTAGGGAAGCCATTATGAAAGGCTCATTTATATGACCTAACTTGTTGAGGTCTACCAATGTGAACCCCAATTCGTCGGTTTGTACACCACCGTTACTATCAACCCACTTACATTTAAATACCGGCACCGTAAGCTTAGTGTAATCGAGCACCCAAATATCTTCAATATATCCAAAGTAAGGTGTCGGTGCTGTAACGGGTTTTGTGTCCTTTGCACTAGAGAAGTGCATTGCTTCGGCCACGATCATAACCCCACTATTTTGCATGGTACTCTTGTTATCTTGTTCCTTTGTATAAAAGGAAAAGTTATTTATGTCGTATCCGCTCCAACATATGACGTTGAAGTTAGGCCCACGTGCTAGCCATTTTACGTCATCGTATAAAGATTACCATCCTTAAGCATTTCTTCCTTGAACATGGTAAGAAAGTCTTGTTATGCTTGTTCAACAACCACCTTTCGCTCATTCGAGGGTTTTCTTGATTGACTTTTCTTTTATGTTCAAATAAGAAAGGCTGAACACATTCGATGTTGTTCAATACATACAAATGTGCTTGAAGCACTTCCTCCTGATCCCTCCTATTAATTCTTAAGCCATGTGTACCCTTACCTTGACATCTGATCTCATCATGCCGAGGCTTAGGAACCCCTATAGGATCCGTGTTATGAAGGTAGTCCGAACAAAACTCAATAGCTTCTTCTGCAACATACCTTTGAACAATAGATGCTTCCGGACGATGAGGATTCTTCACGTACCCTTTCAAGATCTTCATGTAGCGCTCAACCGGGGTACATCCATCTCGGAAAAACCGGCCCACATAATCTAATCTCCCTCACCAAATGAACAATTAAGTGAACCATTATGTCGAAAAAGGAAGGAGGAAAATACATCTCCAATTGGCACAAGATTGTAGCAGCCTCAACTTCCAAGTCATCCAACATACGGGGGTCAACGACTTTGCTACATATAGAATTGAAGAATGAGCACAACCGAGTAATGGCATGTCTCACATTTTTTGTAGCAATACCACGAATAGCAACGGGCAGAAGTTGTTGCATCAAGATGTGACAATCATGAGACTTCAAGCCAACCAATTTAAGATCACTAGAGACAAGCCTCTTCATATTTGAAGAGTAACCATGTGGAACTTTGATGCCCCGAAGACACCCGCAGAAACTTTGTCTCTCTTTTTTGACAAATTATGACATCTTGGCGGCAAATAAGTCCGCTTACCATCCTCAACAACTGGAGCTAACTGCTCTCGTATACCCATAGCAACGAGGTCGAGACGAGCATTCACACCATCCTTTGTCTTGCCCTGAATGTTGAGAAGCGTCCCGATCACACTATCACACACATTTTTCTCCACATGCATCACATCAATGCAGTGTCTGACATCAAGCTTACGCTAGTATGGAAGATCAAAGAATATCGACCTCTTCTTCCATATGTTTTTCTCAACAGCTTTACCTTTCTTTTTGGACTTGCCTAATATAACATCGATGTCCTTTACCCTATGATAAACCTGCTCTCCAATTAAGGCCGCCGGCGCTTCTTCTGTCTCTTGGCATCCATTAAAAGCTTTTTTCATCTTACGATATGGGTGATCACGTCTAAGAAATCTCCGATTCCCAAGGTAAACCGTCTTCTTTCCATGATGCAACTGAGTGTAGCATGTGCCTTCTTCACATATAGGGCATGCTTTATGCCCCTTGACACTGCACTTTATGACAAATTCTTGTATCTTTGGAAAGTCGTTGATGGTGCAAAATAACATGGCACGAAGCTTGAAAGTCTCATGAGAATACCCATCAACTACATCAACACCTTCCACCCACAATGTTTTCAAGTCTTCAATCAAGGGACCTAGATAAACATCTAAGTCATTTCCCGGTTGCTTTGGGCCCGAAATCATCATAGACAACATCATGTATTTGCGCTTCATACATAACCAAGGGGGCTTGTTGTAAATCACCAACAGAACAGACCATGAACTATGAATACTACTCATGTTACCATAAGGATTCATTCCATCCGTAGCAAGTCCAAGCCTTAGGTTTCTTGGCTCATCGGCGAAATCCGGAAACATAGTATCGATATTCTTCCATTGAATAGAATCAGCAGGATGACGAACCTTTCCATCATGTTTCCTCTCATCATTATGCCATCTAAGATTCTTCGCATCTTTCCCATTGGCAAACAATCGCTTGAACCTTGGAATTATTGGAAGATACCACAACACCTTCGCAGGAGGACCCTTTTTTCTCACATCATCAACATCATCATCATCATCACCACCCTTCAGTTTGTATCGTGATAACCCACATTTGGGGCAATCGTGTTTGTCTTCATGAACATCGGTGTACAATATGCAATCATTGGGGCATGCGTGTATCTTCTTATACTCCATACCCATAGGACACAATACCTTCTTGGCCTCACAGTTACGGTCAGGCAATGTGTTGTCCTTCGGAAGCAAGTCTTTCAACACTTCCAGCAATTCCGTGAAGCTTTTATCGCTCCAACCATTTCTCGCCTTCACACAAACCAATTTTAGCACCGCCGACAACCGTGTATGAGTAGTACACCCTGGATATAAAGGCTTATCCGCATCACCGCACAACCTATCATACACATGCGCTCGATGAAAAGATTCTTGTCCAATATCACGAATCATGTCCTCTACTCGATCATCCTCCATATCTACGTCAACGTCCTCACTTTGGGAGACACTCGCCGTATTACTACTCAACAACATATCACCATGCCATATCCATCTTGTATAACTCAAGCAAATCCCTTCACAAATCAAATGAGTACGTATATCCTTCACCGCACATTTCCTCGTATTCAAACACTTGACACAAGGACAACAGAACATTCCATTACTATTAGGAACATTCCTTTGAGCAAATTCTATAAATTCTCCCTCCCCCTTCAAATACTCAGCACTAGTACGCTTACAAACCATCCAACTACGATCCATAACTAGATAGGTCCTGTATATATACAAAACATATATATATCTAATATAAGGACAATACGAGAGATTGAAAACTATAGTTTTTAAAGATTAATTGCCAAGCACTGGTCACGGCCTGGCAGTGATGTCCATCACGGCCGTAACGTGCCAACCAATGCAGAACCATGCCATCACAGTGGAATCGATCACGGCCTAGCCGTGGTTAGCATCACGGCCGTGATAGATCAACCAGCAGAGCAACATGCACTCAAAACCAAAAACAGAGACGTACATTCCAAACAAGTCAAACTCACGGTTTCAAGTTTCAACTACCGAGACTACAGTTTCAACATACACTCAAAACCAAAAATACAAAAAATGTGCCCTAAATACTCACCAGAAATAGGTGCTCGCGTGGTGGTGGGGAGGGGAGCTCGAGTGGTGGCCAACGTTCGATGTGGTTACTGAGAGCAGAGGGACAAGGAGAGTTAGTGCGCGGGAAGGGGAAAGAGAGATGTACGTCAAGTTATTGCAAAGAATGAATGGAAAGACAGAGTTAGGGTTAATAGTGTACCTCACGGTGGTGGCGAAGAAGCCCTCGCGGTGGTTGCGGTGGAGATGAGCCCGCGATTAGGGTTCTGTGCTGGGTGAGAGTGAGAGTGAGGGTTGAGAGTGATTTAGGGTTGAGCGTGATGAAAAGAGAAAAGAGACGTACGTACAGAGTGAAGTGCAGAAGGCGCGCAAGTGTAAACATAAAACAACATTTAACGTCAGTTGTATTAAACAACTGACGTTAAAATTAATTTTTTAATGTCAGTTTTATTAACAAACTGACGTTAAATATTAATATTTTTTTAAAAAACACTTTTAACATCCATTGTTGAATGCAATTGACGTTAAAAGTGTTAAAGTAACATTCTTCTGAAACAGTCTGTAATACTGCCTCTTCTTTTCCTCTATATTTCTATTCCTTCACAAAATGGCTGAGACCTGTGTTAATTGAGTGACAACATGGCATTTCAGATAGCTAGGGATATAGGATTATTTACGCGCCTATTTATTTAATCAAGTAAAAATCACACTTTTAACGTCAATTGTATAAACAACGTGGCGTTAAAAATAAATATTTTTTATTTTAAAAACACTTTTAACTTCAGTTTTATTCAACAACTGACGTTAACAGACCTGTGTGACAACAGGGCATTTCAGATAGGGATATAGGATTATTTACGTCAGTTGTTTATTTAACTGAAGTAAAAATCACACTTTTAACGTCAGTTTTATAAACAACTGACGTTAAAAATAAAAAATATTTATTTTAAAAATGCTTTTAACGTCAGTTTTATTTAACAACTGACGTTAAAAGTGTCCTTCTGGCATTTTCTTTTCTGCACGTTTATAATATATGACTGCCAGGCCAACTCCCAATGCGTGTTGGAACCTAATGCTCTTAATGATCAATTTAAATTTTTATCAACTTACGACGCCTAGTAACTTCATCCCCTACTCCTATAAATAGCTTCCTTCATTCCTTTAATTTTTCTGCTTCACAATATGGCTCTGCCATGGAGATTAACTTCATCACTCTTTCTTCCTATACCTAGACTTAAAGGTCTCTGTCTTAATGGTCAAAACAACTTCTAAGGTTGTGTGAATCACGTAACATGGATGGTAAGGTTGGGTGAATCACGTAATGTGATTTGCACACACCATCATCCTTCTGGAGAATCAACAGCTACAGTTCCAAAACTTCGGCTTTGGAACCAAGTGGCTGTTCCAAGAATAATGCTGAAACATATCGAGTGCACCATTCACTCTGCCACTGCTCCAAAGTGACTGTGGATTCAGATGGAGCATCGACTTCAAATGAGGGAGGGGATGCATTCAATGTTGGAGATTCTGAGCACAGGACTGAGAAGAAAATGATGTTGAAGCAGAAACTTTTTTATATTTTAGTGCTATATATCTTGCGGAAATTTTTTATCTTTTAAACATGTAATTGTAACTTATGAATCGCTTCAATGAGAAGAATCAATGTTGGAGATTCTGATGACAAGACAGACTCGAGAAGAAAATGATGTTGAAGCAGAAACTTTTTTAATTTTAGTGCTATATATCTTACGGAAATTTTTTATCTTTTAAACATGTAATTGTAACTTATGAATCGCTTCAATGAGATACGATTTGATTATACATATATAACTTGTTTTATGTTAAGTGTTTATTTATTTTAATTTGCACAAGAATTTGTTAATTTACTATTTCAAGCTAATTAATTAAGATTAAAAATAAACTTTTTTAAAAAAAAGATTAGAAATAAACTGCACTATATGGAGTGATGATCTGCGTTAAGAGTGACAACCCTGAGATGACAACGAAAGAAAGATAAGAATGAGTTGATTATTTACGTCGGTTATTTATTTAACTGAAGTAAAAATCACACTTATAACGTCAGGTTTATAAACAACTGACGTTAAAAGTTTTAATAATTTCTTCCAAAACACTTTTAACGTCAGTTCATTAAACAACTGACGCAAATAGTTATTTTATATTTACAAAACTGCCACCACCTCACTTTTAACGTCAGTCCTTAAAACAACTGACGTTAACAGTGAATTAATTATTTACAAAACTGCCACCGCCCCCTTTTTAACGTCTAGTTTTTGGTTAACTGACGTAAACCTTTACCGTCTAATGTATATTTTCCACTAGTGAAAGAGGTTGAGGATACATTCCCTATGTGATGAGATTATAAGGTTATTCATGTTGATGCATATGTGATGATGTTATAATGATATTCATGATGTTTCATTGGAGATGATGTTCTATTAAAGCCTGTGATGTTATAACGATATTTATGATGTTTCCTATGATATGGTGCTTTATTAGATCATAAGGTTGATGTGAAAGCATGAAAAGTATTTTACGACAAAGTTTGATGTAAAGGTATAAAGTACTTTATGATAAGGTTTGAGGTAAAAGCATACAAGTATTTTTTATTATAGAGTATATATTTTTTTATGGTTATAGTATTGATGTTAGCCAGAGGGGATTTTTTGGAGTTCCTCCGGTTGGTTGTACTGCTATTTTATTAAATGATTGTAGTTCCTCATTGAGACATAGTCTCACGTTAGTAGTGCAACCAGATGTGGATGCAGGTTTTAGCAAGGATGAACGTCAGAAAGTGAAGATGAAGACACGGAAGATTAGAGAAGTAGTTAGTTGCCCAGTGACATGTCAAAGTTGTTAAGTTATGTATTTTATTATTTTGATATAAAAATGTAATTTATTGTAAGAAACAAGCTAGCTTGAAGAGATTTTATTAAGTTTTCAAAATCATGTTTTTTTGAAATGGTGAGGTTTGTTTATTCTGATACACATATAATAGTTAGACACGTATAATTGTTATATGTGATGTAACCAAGTTGAGGTGTTACATTAATGGTATCAGAACAGTTCAATCTTATGTTGGACTGTGGTTATGGGTAAGACATGTCTAGACTGGGCAATTAGGATAAGAATGTGTCTGTTGTATGCCATGTAAACTAGTGCCTTGCAATAGGATATTGAGTCTGGCCAGCTCTGTGTGTTATTGGATTGTACTTGGGACATGGAAGCCAACAGACAAGAACAATGGACTCAAGGATAGATCGCCTTGAAGGAGGAATCGATAAGGAAGGAATGTTAAGATTGTAATAGAGGAGAAAAATGAAGGCATTGAGGTAGATTGAGGATAACGAAGGTATATAAGAGAGTTAGGAAAGTTAAGGAGGAAATGTTAAGGGTAGTGAAGTAGAAATTGATTGAAGAGGAACTAAAAAGCAGGAAACGTTGAAATTAAGTATTAGGGACATAGAGTGAGGAAACGTTGGGGACATGATAGTAATGTGGAGAATGCCTCAAAATCAGTAATAGGAAGTTGATGTTGCAGAGGCATAATCGATTATGGTTATGGCGTAATCGATTATATGTTTGGCAGAAACATAGTAATCGATTAGGATAAGCGAGTACGGCTAGTATCATAAAAGGGCGCCTAAGACATATATAGCATAATCGATTATGGTCAATCGGATAATCGATTATGTGCAACTGTTTGCAATCTGTTGAGGAAGTTGGAACTGAATAAGAGGGATGGAAAAGCAAGTGATTCTTCTTCCGACTTATATGGAGAAGGTGATATCTTGGATAAGCATGGAGTAGGATCAAAACCAACCAGTTTCCATCGTTAGACTTCAATGGTTTCTTTTGGAAAGTAACAATCTCTTCATTTTTTTACCCGTTGGTTGTTGTTCAGATTGTTGACGAATGCGTGACGAACGACACTTTGACAAGAGGGACGGACTAAGGATGTAAGAGGATCATTTGTGGCTAAGAGTACTTTGAGGCATGGCTAAGTAGAGGAGGAAAGGTTAAGATTCTCAAGGTTAATGGCGGAGGACTTAGAGTTCGCAAAGGTGAAAATTTTAAATGGTGTCATAGAAAACAACTTTTACCTTTTACTTCGTTTCACCACATTGAATACAACGTGTGTAGGACACACAGTCCATAACAACGTATATAGGACACACAATCCATAACATCGTGATATGAATCATAGGTCAACGTGCTTAAAAACTCTAGTATTCCGGCGTCTCGGTTACTAGGTTCACTTTTCAACGTTATTTTTCGTTCATTGAAATACAAATACAAAACCAAAACTTTCCGTAACTGATCCAACTTATTGGATAAAACATTTCAAAAACTTTTCCTAAACTTCAAGTTATGGAAAAATTTCATTATTTTGAAAAATTCATTTTATTTCAAAATCTTCTTTTCTAAAAATATTGGAAACTTCCAAATAAAATCCTTTTAAAGTAAAATAAATTTGTTTTCTTCATGATTTCTAGTCATAACATATTTTCAAATAGAAAATTGATATTTTTTCTTAGTGTAAAAACATTTAAATTTTTCAAATAAAATTTCTTTCATAAAAATTTTATTTTGATACTTATATTCTCATAAGTTTTTTTAAAAAAAAAACAAATTTATTTTCTCCTTTTCCAAAACATTTCTTCAAATAAATATTTATTTTCAATACTCTTCTCGTGGTTTTCTTAAGACTTTTATCTTGAGAATTTAATTGAGCTCTAACCAATAGTTAGGCTTTCCATGCAACAACCAAAATAATGTCATATAACAAGTATAACATGCATCAAGGAATTTTTTTTTGGTATTAAAAGGAGCTAAAAAGCCCAAAAAGAACTATACAGAAATTATTCTAGGGGACAAGATCCCCATTACATCCGCCAACAGGAGCTGATTTAAACCAGTAGGAGGCTGATCTAGGATTACAACATTATGACTAAGATTACATCCCAGGTTATCAAGGAAGTCAGCTCCTTTGTTAGCTTCCCTATAAATGTGGATAATTATAACAACCCAGTTGCAAGAAAGGAGGGCCTTGATTTGGTGAACTAGCATCCAACCATTAGAACTTCCCCTGTGTCCAGTAGAGAGACACTCGGCAACAATCAAGAAGTCCACCTGAAGGACGATTCTGCCATAACCCCTTGCCTTTGCTAGCTTCAAGCCCTCAAAAAATTTTAAATCTATCAACTACAAGAACATATTCATGGGTAATCACCCAATCATAAAACCCATATAAGATTCAAGTTCACAGCTCACAGCTATCAATTAAACAGTGATTGAATCAAACAGGAAGAAGTTCAGTTCAGGGTTGTACATGTATTAGATACAGGCCTTAATCAGTCAAGAACAAAAGTTACAATATATTAGTTTCAGTAATCAAGAACAGTCTTAATCAACTCAGTTTTGAACAATTAATAACTCAAGATTGATTGCAGTAATACACTGGTTTTAATTCATATTAAACAGATCAAGAACTGATATCAATTGAAAACTTAGAACATCAAGATCACAATTATATGTGCAAGACAAATTAAAGAGTTTGAGTTTAGAGATACCACACAATCAGTTTTATGCTGGTTCAGCCACCACCACTGTGACTTACATCCAGTCCCCACTCCACCTGTGGGTATTCACACACTAACACAACAACCTTTAGCCAGTTAGCTTGAAAAACCTTTACACCACAGAGCACTCCTTCACCTCGAGATACCACACTCTTGTGAAGAGCCTCGATCAATGTTCTTCCTTAGGATTCCTCACCCTAATCACACAGAGAGACTCCCTCTCTCTGTACAATCGAAAAGTACAGAAAGATTGATTCCTAACTCTCAGAAGTCAGATATACAAGTTGAAGTTCTTATGAGAATTGAAACACTCTTTTTCACAAAGAAGCTCAAGAAAGAAGATGAATGATTTTCACAATTGATCTCTCAAATTGATTTTGTAAAATTTCTGATATGTTAGAAGTGTTCCTTTGATCCCTCTATATATAGGAAACAAGTTATAGTTGTTGGGATCAATTAAAACAGATTTGGGACTGATAACAGAATCTGTTTTCTTGATTCTAATTCTTGAACAGGGGGTTGAGTACATGGTTGTATTAACCACTTTCATACTGATAGTTCTGATAGTTTTTTAACACCTGTGTAATACATGGTTGTACGTATTTTTCAAAAACTTGAACTTGGTTAATCCACCAATACACCCATTCAATACATCTATGTATTGAATCAAGAACCTTAAATTCATTTATCAGTTGCAGTAGCAGACATACATCCATTGATTACATGGCTGTACCTGACAAATAATTTTCTTATTTCCAAAAATCATTTTCATTAAAAAAAACTTATTCCTTTTAATGCAGGTTATGAAAATTGATTTTCTTCATGCATCTCTTTAGTTGAGCTATCTTGTGACTAAGAGATTTCTTTCTCTTATAATTCATCTAAGACTTAAATCTAAAATTCTTCTTTAAGCTTTTGGTCTTATGATCCTTTGATCTTTGACTTTGCTCTTTTGATTTCTACATGCAGCTCCTTGATTCCTTCAAGTTCTTCTTTGAATATTTTCCTTGAATTTGCTTAATGAACTTGGTGATCACTGCTTGATACCTGTCTTTGCAATTTGACACTAAAACAATTGCACACACATTAAATTGTATTTGTCATATATCAAAATCTCTAAGTCATTGAGTCTTACAAACTTCCCCTTTTTGATTATGACAAATATTCTACAAATTATAAGATCAGAGTATAAGTGTAGCAGAAGCTAAGTGTTTTTGACAGATTTATATCATGGTATCAGAGCAGAAGTATATCAGAGCAAAAAAAATTATCATAGCAGAATTTGGTTTACTCCCCCTTAATCATGTAAGCTTATAAGCTCCCCCTCAACATATACATGTATAATTTGTTATTATCCCCTTTCTCTATATCATACTTTTTCCTCCCCTTTTTGGCATTATCAAAAACGTAAATAAAAGAAACATTCAAAGCAATAGAGAAGGCAAGCATTTAAACATTCAAACATAGCATATAAAATTGTTCATGATAGTGGGATAGGTGCAGGGACAAATCAAAAAGAACAGAAACCATCAGCCAAAATTACAAACTAAGGCATTTTACCTTTCAAAAACTAAGTTCTAATTCCTATGAATTCCTAGAACTAGTTCTTCCTTTTTGATTCTCTTTTGTTTCGGCCTTTAGGTGATGGTTCAGCAGGGGTGTGCTCAGCTTCCTTCATAGCAGTGTAGGCATTTCTTGGCTTTCTCCACTTCTTGTCCTTTGACTCAAACTTTTCTGTTTTGTCCTTCTGTTGCAGTTTTAGACAGTCAAGCTTCATGTGGCCAATCTTTCCACATTCATAGCATGTGATGTTGTTGGAAGAGTTGTCACCTTTACTGAAATTTCTCCTTTGAAAAGTGGATGGCATTCTTTTGAAGTTGCCTTTCTTCTTTAAGAACTTCTTGAATTTTCTAACTAGCATTCCCATCTCTTCTTTAGATTCTGCCTCTTGTGCTGAATCATTATCATCACTGTCTTCTACTTCTCTGACTTGTGATTTCAGAGCCAATCCCTTTTTCTTTTTGTCAGTTTCTTCATTCTCATTCAGTCTGTTCAACTCCAATTCATGCTCTTATGGTTTTCCAAACAATGTGGCAATGGTCATTGATGAGAGGTCTCTAGATTCTGAGATTGCAGTGACTTTAGGCTGCCATTCCCTGCTCAAGCATCTCATTACTTTGTTAATTTGATCCTCATTTGATATAGCTTTTCCAAGACCAGCATGTTGGTTGACAATGTGAGTGAATCTCTTTTGCATTTCAGTCATAGGTTCTTCTTGCTTCATTCTGAACAGCTCATACTCATGTGTGAGGGTGTTCATTCTTGCTCTTTTGACATCTGTGGTTCCTTCATGTGTTACTTGCAATGTATCCCACATCTCCTTTGCTGATTTGCAATTTGAAACCCTAAAAAACTCATCACGGCTTAAAGCAGATGTTATAATATTCTTAACACATGCATTATATTGAACTCTTTTCTTATCATCCTCATTCCATTCAGTTTTAGGCTTATTTCTCGGAGCACCATTAGCATCTACAGTAGAGGGGACAAATGGTCCATTTTCTACTCCATCCCATATGTCAACACCTGCTGCTTCTTCAAGAAAGATTATCATTCTTTCATTCCAATAGATATACTCTGATCCATTGAAGGCAGGAGGGCGTGCAAGGGAAGGCCCTTCATTCAAACAGTCATTGGAAGCCATACTCTTATAGTTGTTAAGCCAAACTTAAGAGTTTAGCTCTGATGCCAATTGTTATTTTGGATTCAAAGACTCAATAGGGGGGGGGGGGGGGGGGGTTGAATTGAGCTTTCAAAAAGCTTTTCAAAAACTTTACTTTTCAAATCATAGTTGCCTCAGGATCTTTTACAAAAACAGTGAAGGTGTAACACCCTCCCTTGGGCATTACTTTCTAAACTCGTTTGAAAATAAAATTAAAAGACAATTTGCTGGTGCTTTTGGAAAATAATATATATAAGTACATAAGTGTTTGAAATTGGGTATAATTTTTTTTTCTTTTGTCACGACTCTACACCTAAGCCATAATCGACACACAAACTTACTATCATAGCTTGGCAAGCCTATTTAATTTAAAGGATATACTTAAATACAAAATAGTAGTTTTACAAAAATTTCGACAGAGTCTCCTCTGTAATTCGAACATCCCAAATAAAATAACACCTGTTAAAATGATTACAGTTTCACTCTAGAATTCTAGCTACACTAAATTCAACCAGGCATCAATACATAAAAATAATAGTTTTACAAAACCAAAAGAAATAGCTTAGATTTCCATTTACAAGATAGGCTCTCCGAGCCACAAACATTCCATTATAAAATAAAGGCTCTCTAAGCCAAACTCATACATACTATCAAAATAATCTAAGTCTTAACCCTAAGCTGGTCGTTCTAAGAGTTATTCCGCAAGTAATACCTCATCAAGCAACTACATCTAAGTCTCGGAGTGACTTAGACAGACTCCTCTGCACCATCTGTGATAGAGTACCCAAGGTACAATATCGAACTTAGAAGAATCCTGAAATGTGCGTGTAAAGGTGAGACGCCAATATATGGTTTTAACCCAATAACTAAATGCTCGACACCACATAACACATATACATTTATCACACGAACATTTATAAGCTAATAGTTTATTAGTGGGTTTAACACCCCAAACATCATCCATAAAATTATGCATGACACTTCTATTCATCATCTACTTTTCGTCCTAATCTCATGAGATATCCCAACACCATATGAGTTGATCAGACTCCAAAGCCACACTGGCTAACTTTGCACTCTGCCAATAGGTCCGCGACCTCTTCCCATCTTGAAAACAACAAAGGCATACACAGCCGCCTCACAAGGCCAACACATTGCTAATGCCCACAATCAGTGGCTCCGCCATTAGCAAGTAAGATGGGGATCCCAAAGTCCTCCAAGGCACAATGAGATATGCATATCGTAATTACCTCAGCCGCCGGTAATTAATGCATTAAACCACAAATCGCAGGCACGTCTGCCAAATGCATGCAAAACACTTTTGTTTTCTTCTTTTCTTTGTGCTCACTCTTTCTTTGCCGAAGCTCAAAATGGCTTACGACTCACATAGTTTTAAAACACTTTTTAAAACTTTCATCACAACACAGGACCTCACTGTCCATAAAACATTTATCAAAACATAGGACCTTACTGTCCATAAAACATTTATCAAAACATAGGACCTTACTGTCCATAAAACATTTATCAAAACATAGGACCTCACTGTCCATAAAACATTTATCAAAACATAGGACCTCACAGTCCGAGTGCTCAATCACGACACCTCTCGACCGGTGCACCAATCGTAGGTTCGTGGCACTAGAAACATCTTCAATGTTTCAACACAGTATACCTCATGTATACAATTCATCAAAGTATACCTCATGTATACAATATAGGCCCTCAAAGTCCAAATGACTGAGTCCATCACAATACAGAACCTTAGTACCCCGACGTCTCGGTTACTAAGTTCCACACCACTATTAACACGAAATCAGTTTTGCTTTCATAAATTCTTTTTCCAAAAATTGGAAATTCATCAATAAACTCCTTAAATAATAAAACTTGGTTTTCACAAATATGAGTCACGTGAGGTTTTCACTTCCTTAAAATATGTACTGCCGTTTCAAAATACTTTCCTTCTATACTTTTCCAAATCAATCATCAATTATCACTTTTTAAAGCTTCTCAAACCAATACTTAACTTCTTCCAGTGAAAACACTTTCTAAAATCATCTTAACTTCTTTTCAGCAATTAATTTCATAAAATAACTTTGTATAGTATTACAAACTTTATTACATAAAAATTAGCAGTACTTAAACATTTTCACAATTTCGCTCTCATTGTGACTCGAGTTACTTTTACATTAATAAATTATCATCATCAAAACTCCTTATCTTTCCAAAATAATACTTTTCACCACTATTATATTCCAACGTTTCCCATAAAACATTGAATATAATTTACACATCTTATTAAAGCTTTTATCTGATTAGTCGGTTGTGCACTGACCACAGTCAGGCTTCTCAAACAACACTCACAAGCAACATTCAACAACAAATTACTAGACAGATCATGTACCATAGCAATATCATATTCAAATAAATAAATTAAAATAGATCAAACACTGATACTCAGATATACAACACAACATAAACCACTTAATCAGATAACCACAACCACATTAATTACACAGAATACACAACAAGTAAATGGTCACAAACAAATGGTTATTGAGAAAAATCCATCAAGCAAGCTCCCCTTACCTCTTGAAGACTCGAACTAAATAATCTCCCGAACTCGATTCGATTCCTCTTCGTCAGTGTAAATCAACTAACTCCGTAGTTTCCTTCAAACGAATTGCAACCAAAATAAATCAAATCAAACAACAACACACTTAAATCAATAGGGGTTAGGGTTCGGCTTTACCCAATTTTCTAGGTTAGGAAACTTAACATTTGATTAACTTAGGGATTAATGATCCATAAGTTACTTAAGCATGATTAATCACTTTAACCATGATTATGAACCAAGAACATGAATTAAAACTCATCTAGTTCCAAGAACTAGGGTTTTGCCAAGACTGAGTTTGGAGTTAGAAATCTCTAAAATTTCTAAACTCTTGGATTTTATCAACATACAAAACCTAGAGTTAGATTCAAGTGTTACAAACAACTTTTGAATCATAAAACCAACAAGTGCTCATACCTAGGGTTTCGGTTTTTGAAGAATCAAATAGGCTAAAGTTAGATTTTTGATCTTCTATATACTTGAATACAAGAACTATCAAGATATAATCATGAATCAAGACATGAAATGGAAACAAAACCTAAGAACACAAATTCAACCTAGGTTCGGCCCAGTCCAGAATTTAAGGAAAGAAATTTCACATGATATTAGGCTTCAAAATGATGAAAATAGAGATGATTATAAGATCATATCAATTGGTTTCATGTCAAAAGGATTTTTCTAGAATTAGTTATGAATTTTTCAATCTAGCTTCAAGAACTTTGAACAAATGAAGAACATATTGATCAAAGGCATAAACTCAAGAATCTTATGAAGGGAAAAGCTTAGAATAGCAAGATTAAGAGAGACTACATCTTGATGATCAAGGAAAATGATGATTTGGATGATGTTCTTCAAGAATGTCTCATGGTGTTCTTGAGAACTTAAGGGAGAAGATGAACCAAGTTAGGGTTTCAGAACAGTTTCGGTATTTTGGGTATATCTCTCAACATACTTATCCGTTTTGGGTGATCTTTATGTGTTGGAAAGAAGAGAGAAGGATGAACAACTTTCATGTTGAAAGTTTTTCGAGATTCAAAATAGAAACTGATAAGAATGGCTATGCAAAATCGGACGAGTTATGAACTCTTTAGAGCAAGAATCATGAATTTCGAAAAAAAATGACTTAAGGAAGGAGACATCCTATTTAAATGAAGAAGCAACCAGCTTATTGAAGAAGAAACAAATGCTTAATGAAGAAGGAATCAAAACTTGGAGAAGAAGGAAGCAAAACTTGTTTAAGAAGCATTCAAAACTTAATGAAGAAGAAGTCAAAACTTGATGAAGAAGATGTCAAATGCTTAATGGAGAAGAATTCAAATACTTGGAGAAAAAGAAATGTTGGAGCCGTGTGGATTGGCAAGAGTTTTGGGTCAATTTGTCAAATGGCATCTTGTAGGAATTGTCATAAAAAGACAAGGGTATTTTGGTCATTTCATAACAAAATTCAATGTTGCCATAAATGTGCTATTATTGCCATTTATGATAGGATAACCTAGTCATGAATGCTTATCAAGTTGGTCAATCCAATGTCTCTGCTACTTTGCCGACTTCCCGATCCATCTGACTCAGACTCTGCCTAGAGACATCTCGTCGTATAAGCCCGCAACAAACATAATATTTTAATTTTTTTCCAAAATGTTCAAAACTTTCAGTATCATAGTAAATATGATAAAAATATTTTTCATCTCGTTAACGATTCAAAATTAGATCTTCTGAGCAGTAAACTTTTACTGTCAGTGAAAACACAGAAAACAGCAGACCGGCTTCCGTCTGAGTTTTCAACCAAAAACTTCCCTGTAACCTTATAAAAATAAGTATAACAAGGAAATGACCTTGGTTTATCCAAAATCATTTTCTAAGTCTCGGATAAAAATATATTTATATATTTATCACCGATATTACGAAACAGCGAAAATCGGGGTGTTACATTACTACCCCTCTTAAAAAAATTTCGTCCTCGAAATTTCGTAGCTCAAAACTAAACTGAATGTTGTAATCCTACATTAACTCTAAAATCTTGCTTTGTATTCTCATCGCTTCATTCTTTTCATTGCTAACATTATAACAGGATCAATTCCTATGTCATTTTATTTATCCTCGAGACTTTTTCACTACCGCATTCTCTCCACTACCTTGATATTTCATCTTAGTCTATTACACTTCAAAGAACTAAATCAATGCTTAATATCTTCATTTAACTTTCTCAATACTAATCCATTTGAATTCAAACTTTCTCTAATATCTAACTTTCACAGCTAACATCAAAATCCACACTAACTTTACCATAACATCAATTAACCTTCTACTCAAGAGATGTCATCATAGTCTTAGTCAAATTGGGCTTAGTCTACTCTTCTAGTCATATCCAATTCACACTTTTCAAGCCTCCAATCAAAACGTCATAACATTCCTAAGTTGCACATGATAAACTTTCTCCAAGAACCTAAGAAATTCAATCTTATTGAAATTGAATCTTACCACATCCATCATAATTCGTTATCTTATTAATTCCACTTGAATCTTTTGTCTACTTTGATTTCATATCCTCCATTTGCCTCTCATTTTCAATTTGATTCTCAAGCCACGTTAGTATCCCTGGTTTAAGAAATTTCCCATGCACATCTACCCTATTGTCCAAGGAAATACACAACTCCTAACAATTTCCTCCATTCGAAGACTTAGCTCTATCACTTATACAAGGAAGTGCTTGTATCCTACGTGCACTTATCTTATATATTTGCAACTGAGAAAAATATTATAAAATAAAGTTTCTCTAAGGTCATTACCCCTAAGAGTTAAACCAAAACAAAGCCAAGAAATCCAGATGGACATTCCCTAATGGCAATCTTGAATTTAAGAATGTCCAATTCCTACTATGGATCATCAATCACATATTACCAGAATAAGACCTCAAAGATTATCAACATTTTATCATAGCTTATCACACTCGAAAGACATAATCAAAACTTAATCACTTCTTGCCTCCAAATTAGTCTGCTGACAAAACTTCTTCCACACCTTATCCTCACAACGAATATCAAGTTCAACACTAACTTTACCTTACTATATATATTAACTTCCAACCCAAGGCACACAATTGTAGTCTTAGTTTCCTCTGAACATATTCCACCACTCCAAATTATATCATGGTCATTCATTTCAATCTTAAAGAATACACTTATATTTCTCCATGCAATTACAACCAAAAGAAATCACTTCAACTTGAATTATCCAAAATCATAATTCTTAAACTTTTCTAACAACTTAGTTTCACTCAAGAACTCTTCATTACTATTTTCGTTCAGCTTAAGAACAACTACCATATTTTTTTTTCTATTCGTTCTCGGACTCACTAAGTCAATATTAACCATAAATATTGATCACTACTCTAAATTCCTTTAATGATATATCTACCTCGATCATAATGTCCATTGTAATCATCTCACTCAAAATGTTGAACTTAAAGGTTCTCATAATACCATTCACATCTACACACCAACGAACTCCTATCAACTCTGGTTCGTCCTACCATAGAGATGACAAAAATTAGGTACCACACTATCTCCCAATTAACCTGCTAAAGATAGGTCACCTCATTCCTTATCCATCCCACCAAGGATGATCAGTTGAACTTAGTCTCAACTTAGTCCTTAACACTTAAAGTAAACTTAACCGACACACTTTAATAAACTTCCGTTTTTCATCTAAAACAATACTTGAATATACGCTTTGAAATCTGAACAATTCTCTGATATACTATTTAATTCACTAACTCTATTTGTGGATCTTAACTCGTAAGAAAATGTAAACTTCACCAGTCGATCAACGATCACTTGAATTCAAACAAGACTCGTACAGGTCTTCAGAAAACTCATAACAAAGATTGAAGGAATACCAACATCTCAACAAGGAAGGTCTCAATTGTACATCTTGATGTGGAGATATCCAACTCACGACGGATGAAATAAGTCACACATCGACAACATTTGGAAAGTACGTAGAATTAAGATGATCAATGATAACAAGCACTTTCGAATGACAATAAAACATGACCTTGGTGATCATAAAAGAATTTCTCAAGAAAAGAAATTTTTCTGGATTTCACTTTCACATAAGCATAGAAAAGAATTTCATTAATTTAAAAGATATTGGAACATCCAGTATGGAAAAAGATCATTCCATCAGGTTCATGGGTGTAAAAATGCATGATCAATACACATTTACAAACATGAATCTAATAAAGTTCATTCTTCCACAAGAATCTTCCAACGGATTCAAAGAATCAAGGAGTGAATAATGTCTAATCCCAAGAGGATTAATTCTTATTCTTAATACAAAGAATTTACAAAATGATGACTTTCACCTCTATCAAAAATAGAAGTGACAAAACTAAGTTTTACCAAGAAACTTCTGCTATCACGAAATTATCTGTGTTATAACTCAAGAAAAATAGTCATAACCACTTCTCTCAACAAAGTGTGAAAATATTTAGACCAATCGATTTCTTTAAACCAATTCACTCAAATGTCTAATACATCGAGGATCATTTGGAAGTGTGAGTACGACTTCTCACAAACAAAGAAATGTATAACTAGAAATTTATGAATTAGCATAACTAATTCATGAGTCTTGACAGATTGCAAATTAAAAACAAAAAATTTATCTGACATACACAAACTTCACCGTTGTGATTAGCTAATACAATCACAGGATTCGAGAAATAATTGTCAACTGACAAACACAAAAGAACCAAAGGGTACACTAAAGAGTTCCTTAATCACGAAACACTTACCCGAAATCCAAAATCCACTCGATTCATCTTGGTTCCAACCAACATACACGTCTTTCTAGCCAAGCATAGTATAACCACCTTGAATTTGGGTACGATCCCAGACAACTTAATCAATCAATCAAACATGCAAAAGGTTGATCTTTCTTCATAACTGAGTTGACGATGCAAAACCTTAGATAACTCCAATCTAGTACTAACTCGTCTTCAAGTCGATCTTTGAGTAGATAACAACTCCTCGCAATTAATTTATCAAATCAACTACGCAAGTTAGAGAATACTTATTCCTAATTCGTCCTTTTACCTAGTCGTCAGAAATCTAGACGGTAACACGAACCTCCACACAACGTTGGTGATTCACAAAGAAAACACTCGATCTAACAAACGATTCAGACCACCGATCGAACTCGTTTCAATCTTTGTAGGTAACATCCTACACAAAGTGACAGAGATCTGACTACATCCCGAAACTAGATCAATCAAAAATCAATGTCCTTTACTAACCATAAACCTAGAATATTCCAGGAACACTCCCGGAAAAATCCTATACACAAACATCTTGTTTCGAATGTCTGACACGATTCGCAAAATAATCGAATGTCATATTCGAACCCAAGTAAAATTCAAGATCTAAGGTCTCCCAAGATATAAAATCCTTGGAAAAACCATCAACAAAACATATACTTGTGCGTTTTTCACACATTGCTTCAATCAGAAACAATTCAAACAAGAACCAACCAGAGATCACACAACAAAAACTTAACAGACCTATTCCCCAAAGATCCCGAAAGACTCGACCAGCTCTGATACCACAATGTAACACCCTCCCTTGGGCATTACTTTCTAAACTCGTTTGAAAATAAAATTAAAAGACAATTTGCTGGTGCTTTCGGAAAATAATATATATAAGTACATAAGTGTTTGAAATTGGGTATAAATTTTTTTTCTTTTGTCACGACTCTACACCTAAGCCATAATCGACACACAAACTTACTATCATAGCTTGGCAAGCCTATTTAATTTAAAGGATATACTTAAATACAAAATAGTAGTTTTACAAAAATTTCGACAGAGTCTCCTCTGTAATTCGAACATCCCAAATAAAATAACACCTGTTAAAATGATTACAGTTTCACTCCAGAATTCTAGCTACACTAAATTCAACCAGGCATCAATACATAAAAATAATAGTTTTACAAAACCAAAAGAAATAGCTTAGATTTCCATTTACAAGATAGGCTCTCCGAGCCACAAACATTCCATTATAAAATAAAGGCTCTCTAAGCCAAACTCATACATACTATCAAAATAATCTAAGTCTTAACCCTAAGCTGGTCGTTCTAAGAGTTATTCCGCAAGTAATACCTCATCAAGCAACTACATCTAAGTCTCGGAGTGACTTAGACAGACTCCTCTGCACCATCTGTGATAGAGTACCCAAGGTATAATATCGAACTTAGAAGAATCCTGAAATGTGTGTGTAAAGGTGAGACGCCAATATATGGTTTTAACCCAATAACTAAATGCTCGACACCACATAACACATATACATTTATCACACGAACATTTATAAGCTAATAGTTTATCAGTGGGTTTAACACCCCAAACATCATCCATAAAATTATGCATGACACTTCTATTCATCATCTACTTTTCGTCCTAATCTCATGAGATATCCCAACACCATATGAGTTGATCAGACTCCAAAGCCACACTGGCTAACTTGGCACTCTGCCAATAGGTCCGCGACCTCTTCCCATCTTGAAAACAACAAAGGCATACACAGCCGCCTCACAAGGCCAACACATTGCTAATGCCCACAATCAGTGGCTCCGCCATTAGCAAGTAAGATGGGGATCCCAAAGTCCTCCAAGGCACAATGAGATATGCATATCGTAATTACCTCAGCCGCCGGTAATTAATGCATTAAACCACAAATCGCAGGCACGTCTGCCAAATGCATGCAAAACACTTTTGTTTTCTTCTTTTCTTTGTGCTCACTCTTTCTTTGCCGAAGCTCAAAATGGCTTACGACTCACATAGTTTTAAAACACTTTTTAAAACTTTCATCACAACACAGGACCTCACTGTCCATAAAACATTTATCAAAACATAGGACCTTACTGTCCATAAAACATTTATCAAAACATAGGACCTCACAGTCCGAGTGCTCAATCACGACACCTCTCGACCGGTGCACCAATCGTAGGTTCGTGGCACTAGAAACATCTTCAATGTTTCAACACAGTATACCTCATGTATACAATTCATCAAAGTATACCTCATGTATACAATATAGGCCCTCAAAGTCCAAATGACTGAGTCCATCACAATACAGAACCTTAGTACCCCGACGTCTCGGTTACTAAGTTCCACACCACTATTAACACGAAATCAGTTTTGCTTTCATAAATTCTTTTTCCAAAAATTGGAAATTCATCAATAAACTCCTTAAATAATAAAACTTGGTTTTCACAAATATGAGTCACGTGAGGTTTTCACTTCCTTAAAATATGTACTGCCGTTTCAAAATACTTTCCTTATATACTTTTCCAAATCAATCATCAATTATCACTTTTTAAAGCTTCTCAAACCAATACTTAACTTCTTCCAGTGAAAACACTTTCTAAAATCATCTTAACTTCTTTTCAGCAATTAATTTCATAAAATAACTTTGTATAGTATTACAAACTTTATTACATAAAAATTAGCAGTACTTAAACATTTTCACAATTTCGCTCTCATTGTGACTCGAGTTACTTTTACATTAATAAATTATCATCATCAAAACTCCTTATCTTTCCAAAATAATACTTTTCACCACTATTATATTCCAACGTTTCCCATAAAACATTGAATATAATTTACACATCTTATTAAAGCTTTTATCTGATTAGTCGGTTGTGCACTGACCACAGTCAGGCTTCTCAAACAACACTCACAAGCAACATTCAACAACAAATTACTAGACAGATCATGTACCATAGCAATATCATATTCAAATAAATAACTTAAAATAGATCAAACACTGATACTCATATATACAACACAACATAAACCACTTAATCAGATAACCACAACCACATTAATTACACAGAATACACAACAAGTAAATGGTCACAAACAAATGGTTATTGAGAAAAATCCATCAAGCAAGCTCCCCTTACCTCTTGAAGACTCGAACTAAATAATCTCCCGAACTCGATTCGATTCCTCTTCGTCAGTGTAAATAAGCTAACTCCGTAGTTTCCTTCAAACGAATTGCAACCAAAATAAATCAAATCAAACAACAACACACTTAAATCAATAGGGGTTAGGGTTCGGCTTTACCCAATTTTCTAGGTTAGGAAACTTAACATTTGATTAACTTAGGGATTAATGATCCATAAGTTACTTAAGCATGATTAATCACTTTAACCATGATTATGAACCAAGAACATGAATTAAAACTCATCTAGTTCCAAGAACTAGGGTTTCGGCCAAGACTGAGTTTGGAGTTAGAAATCTCTAAAATTTCTAAACTCTTGGATTTTATCAACATACAAAACCTAGAGTTAGATTCAAGTGTTACAAACAACTTTTGAATCATAAAACCAACAAGTGCTCATACCTAGGGTTTCGGTTTTTGAAGAATCAAATAGGCTAAAGTTAGATTTTTGATCTTCTATATACTTGAATACAAGAACTATCAAGATATAATCATGAATCAAGACATGAAATGGAAACAAAACCTAAGAACACAAATTCAACCTAGGTTCGGCCCAGTCCAGAATTTAAGGAAAGAAATTTCACATGATATTAGGCTTCAAAATGATGAAAATAGAGATGATTATAAGATCATAGCAATTGGTTTCATTTCAAAAGGATTTTTCTAGAATTAGTTATGAATTTTTCAATCTAGCTTCAAGAACTTTGAACAAATGAAGAACATATTGATCAAAGGCATAAACTCAAGAATCTTATGAAGAGAAAAGCTTAGAATAGCAAGATTAAGAGAGACTACCTCTTGATGATCAAGGAAAATGATGATTTGGATGATGTTCTTCAAGAATGTCTCATGGTGTTCTTGAGAACTTAAGGGAGAAGATGAACCAAGTTAGGGTTTCAGAACAGTTTCGGTATTTTGGGTATATCTCTCAACATACTTATCCGTTTTGGGTGATCTTTATGTGTTGGAAAGAAGAGAGAAGGATGAACAACTTTCATGTTGAAAGTTTTTCGAGATTCAAAATAGAAACTGATCAGAATGGCTATGCAAAATCGGACGAGTTATGAACTCTTTAGAGCAAGAATCATGAATTTCGAAAAAAAATGACTTAAGGAAGGAGACATCCTATTTAAATGAAGAAGCAACCAGCTTATTGAAGAAGAAACAAATGCTTAATGAAGAAGGAATCGAAACTTGGAGAAGAAGGAAGCAAAACTTGTTTAAGAAGCATTCAAAACTTAATGAAGAAGAAGTCAAAACTTGATGAAGAAGATGTCAAATGCTTAATGGAGAAGAATTCAAATACTTGGAGAAAAAGAAATGTTGGAGCCGTGTGGATTGGCAAGAGTTTTGGGTCAATTTGTCAAATGGCATCTTGTAGGAATTGTCATAAAAAGACAAGGGTATTTTGGTCATTTCATAACAAAATTCAATGTTGCCATAAATGTGCTATTATTGCCATTTATGATAGGATAACCTAGTCATGAATGCTTGTCAAGTTGGTCAATCCAATGTCTCTGCTACTTTGCCGACTTCCCGATCCATCTGACTCAGACTCTGCCTAGAGACATCTCGTCGTATAAGCCCGCAACAAACATAATATTTTAATTTTTTTCCAAAATGTTCAAAACTTTCAGTATCATAGTAAATATGATAAAAATATTTTTCATCTCGTTAACGATTCAAAATTAGATCTTCTGAGTAGTAAACTTTTACTGTCAGTGAAAACACAGAAAACAGCAGACCGGCTTCCGTCTGAGTTTTCAACCAAAAACTTCCCTGTAACCTTGGTTTATCCAAAATCATTTTCTAAGTCTCGGATAAAAATATATTTATATATTTATCCCCGATATTACGAAACAGCGAAAATCGGGGTGTTACAGAAGGGCTTTTTATGAAATCTTGAATATAACGTGGTGAGGAAAGAAAGATTAATTCAGAAAGATAAATCAGTAATAAGATTCAAGTTCACAGCTCACAGCTATCAATTAAACAGTGATTGAATCAAACAGGAAGAAGTTCAGTTCAGGGTCGTACAGGTATTAGATACAGGCCTTAATAAGTCAAGAACTAAAGTTAAAATATATCAGTTTCAGTGATCAAGAACAGCCTTAATCAACTCAGTTTTGAACAATTAATAACTCAAGATTGATTGCAGTAATACTCTGGTTTTAATTCATATTAAACAGATCAAGAATTGATATCAATTGAAAACTTAGAACATTAAAATCACAGTTATATGCGTAAGACAGAAATTAAAGAGTTTGAGTTTAGAGATACCACACAATCAGTTTTATACTGGTTCAGCCACCACCACTATGACTTATATCCAGTCCCCACTCCACCTGTGGGTATTCACACTCTAACACAACAACCTTTAGCCAGGTAGCTTGAAAAACCTTTACACCACAGAGCACTCCTTCACCTCGAGATACCACACTCTTGTGAAGAGCCTCAATCAATGTTCTTCCTTAGGATTCCTCACCCTAATCACAAAGAGAGACTCCCTCTCCCTTTACAATCGAAAAGTATAGAAAGATTGATTCCTAACTCTCAAAAGTCAGATATACAAGTTGAAGTTCTTATGAGAATTGAAACACTCTATTTCACAATGACGCTCAAGCAAGAAGATGAATGATTTTCACAATTGATCTCTCAAATTGATTTTGTAAAATTTCTGATATGTTAAAAGTGTTCCTTTGATCCCTCTATATATAGGAAACAAGTTATAGTCGTTGGGATCAATTAAAACAGATTTGGGTCTGATAACAGAATCTGTTTTCTTGATTCTGATTCTTGAACAGGGGTTGAGTACATGGCTGTATTAACCAATTTCATACTGATAGTTCTGATAGTTTTTGTACACCTGTGTAATACATGGTTGTACGTGTTTTTCAAAAACTTGAACTTGGTTAATCCATCAGCACACCCATTCAATACATCTATGTATCGAATCAAGAACCTTAAATTCATTTATCAGTTACAGTAGCAGACATACATCCATTGATTACATGGCTGTACCTGACAAATAATTTTCTTATTTCCAAAACTCATTTTCATTAAAAAAAAAACATATTCCTTTTAATGCAGGTTATGAAAATTGATTTTCTTCATGCATCTTTTTGGTTGAGCTATCTTGTGACTAAGAGATTTCTTCTTCTTACAAATCTTCTAAGACTTAAATCTAAAATTCTCCTTTAAGCTTGGTCTTGATGATCCTTTGATCTTTGACTTTGCACTTTTGATTTCTATATGCAGCTCCTTGATTATTCCTTCAAGTTCTTCCTTGAATATTTTCCTTGAATTTGCTTGATGAACTTGTAGATCACTGCTTGATACTTGTCTTTGTAATTTGACACTAAAACACTTGCACACACATTAAATTGTATTTGTCATATATCAAAATCTCTAAGTCATTGAGTCTTACAGGCATTACTTCCTAATTACATGTAGAAATAAATTAAAAGGAAGGTTTACTGGTTGCTTTTGGAAAAACTTCCATTATTTTCGTAAGTCTGAAAAATCTCGTGGTAAAAGTTTTTATTTTCCTTTTCTGCGGAGTACTTAAAAAATAGTATGCACGACAAAATAGTACAAATTATATTATACTCACCAACATACATAGATTGATTTTGTTCAAAAACAAACTCTTCTATAATGTATAGATTTCTCTTGAAAATATTTCATTATTCACAACATAATTTTAAGCAGGTTTTCAGACCACATAAAATGACTTTCTCAAAATGTACAACTCCAAAGAGAAGTCCTAAGCTGGTCATTCTAAAGACAACTACTAGAAAGAACTCCATAGTTCTTACCACAAAACCCTCGTCAACCTCTTCAAGGATTGGAAGTACTATCCTTAAGTGAGGTTAGGAACTTCTTGACACCACTTGTCCTCGTGTAACAGAGCACCACAGTAAAGGGCCAGGAAAAGCTAATATATTGTAAGGGTGAGATACCAATATATGGATGAATTATGACAACTACAAGCCCAAAACATAGAAACAACAAATACAGATAATCAATCATATTCAACATATAATTTCCAGTAAAAGAATAATATCACAGAATTCACCACCAATTTTTTTTTTTTGAAAAACATATGTCACTTCTATATTTCAACGTTCTATTCTAATCTCCAGAGATCCCAACTTCTTTAAAAGATGAGCTGGTCAGGCTTGATTGCCAATAAGGCACAACGTGTTTTTCCACAGCACTGCCCAAAACTCCTGGCACAATGATCAACGTGTATGGATGTCCATAGCATACTGTCCAACACAATTCACAGCAACCAAGGCATATGAACTTCATTGTCCATCAAGGCACAATGAAACAACGTAGCATGAAATACCTTACCCTTCAAGGCATTCACACGAAACAACGTGGGCACGTCTGCCAAATGCATGTAAAAGCGTTTTATTTTTTGCAACTTTTCTCTGTGCTTCATTCTTTCCCTTGTCGAGGCCCAAGGCTCACGACCTTCCACAATTTTCAACGTTTTTTAAACTTTTTTTATCAACACAGGACCCTTAAGTTTGAGTGTCTAATCACAACAGTCCTAGTCCGATGCACCAGTCTTGGACTTTGTGGTCATAAAAAACAACTTTCACCTTTTACTACGTTCACCACGTTCTTCACGATGTAAATGGGACACACAGTCCAACACAATGTATATAGGACACACAGTCCACAACAACGTATATAGGACACACAGTCCACAACATCGTGACACGGATCATAGATCCACGTGCTTTCAAAACAGTAGCATCCCGACGTCTCGATTAGTAGGTTCACCTTTCAACGTTCTTTTTCATTCAGTGAAAATACCAAAACGAAAGCTTCCGTAACTTTTCCAAGTTATCGGATAATTTTAATTTAGATAAAATCCTTTGAAAAACTACTTTTGAAATCTATTAAAAAAAATCTTAAGTTATAGAAAATCTTTTTCTTTTCTATTAATCCATTTCATTTTAGAAGGACCACCTTTTTATAAAACTTTAAAAAAAAATTAGGAGAACCGCTCTAAAGGTGTTGGAAATAAAAAATTCCTTTCAAAGGATTTGAAAACGTAACACCCTGATTTTTCGCTACTTTCTAATATCGGAAATTATATAAATATGTTTATATTTTTATCTAAGACTTAGAAAAATGATTTTGGGAAAACCAAAGTCATATTCATATCATACTTATTTTTATAAGTATACGGTTAAATTTTGGGTTGAAAATTCAGACGGAACTCGGTCTGTATTTTCACTGACAGTAAGATTTTACTGATCGAAAAAACTAATTTTGACCCGAGAACGAAATGAATAGATTTTATATCTCATTTAGAATGATATAGGTTATTTTGAAAATTTTCAAAATAAATAGGTTTTATACTCGATTCGGCATAAAACCCTAAATCTGGAAATCGACGGAGTCGAGAATGGATGTGCACAGACAAAACCCGACATCGGATTCTGAGATAACTTGACACCTAGGGTGGTGAGTCATATGGATGACTCACTCATGTCATGATTGCTTTTAAATTAAAAACTAGATATTTCTTTAAAATAGTATAAAGACTATTTTACCCTTGGACGATTTTACCTTTGAACTTTCATTGAAATGCCAAGTTTGCCCCCACAATTTGTGGACACAAATCAGTCACATCACCAACCACTTCTCACCACTTGTTTGTCATTATGGTTTTTTTTTGGAAATTACCATTTTGTCCTTAATGTTGGATTTTATCACAAAAGTGCCATTTTGTAAGATTACTCCTTTGTCCCTAAAAATTTTTGTTTGGACCCTTATGCCCTTGAAAACCATGACCAAACCCTCCCATGTGAGCCCATTTCACTTATATAAAAGGCCATCTTCATCATCTTCATCAACTTTGCCATTTTTCCATTAAAACTCCTAAGTTACATAGCTTGATTTTGTGAAGAAAGTGTTGGATTCTTTGCCCATTTTTCAATTCCAAGAGGTAATCCTTGATCCTCATCATCATTTAACTATATGTTCTTCATATATTTTCATTATTCAATGCCTTATTCAATTTTTTCAATTCTTAGATCTAGAAGTTTGAAAATCCATAGAAAATCATAGAAAAATCCTAAAAATGTGAAACCAATTTCTATGATCATGTATTCATGCCTATAGTATAGATCCAAGAGTTTGAATCAAACAAAAATTTCCTCCTCACTCTTCCTAAAGAGGCCGAAACCTTGTTTTTGGGTAGAGGAGATTTTGTTTATTTTCTTTAACAAGTGAACTTGGATTTCATCCTTCCTTATCATGTATATGATAGATCCAAAGTGTTGTATCAAAATAAATTCTCTAGCCTAATTTTCATTTCATGGAAGAAACCTCACTCTTTGTGGAGTTAGAGGATTTTGTTTCACTTGTTGTGTTTTGATTCTTAATCATGTGTCTTAAGTACTTAGGATCATTAATCCAATGACTTAAGCAATTTTAGTAATTTTTAGCCACAAAATCCATTCTTGGCCATGACCTAACCTTAGTGATTAGGTGATTGTATTTTTTTTATTTTGATTGGTTGAGTTGTGATTTGTTGAAGGATAAAGAATCATATCGTGTACGTGCGTTGACAGTTTCCGGATTAGCGACAAATTGAACTTGTGATTTTGTTTATTTTCTTTAACAAGTGAAATTGGATTTCATCCTTCCATATCATGTATATGATAGATCCAAAGTGCTGTATCAAAATAAATTCTCTAGCCTAATTTTCATTTCATGGCCGAAACCTCACTCTTTGTGGAGTTAGAGGATTTTGTTTCACTTGTTGTGTTTTGATTCTTAATCATGTGTCTTAAGTACTTAGGATCATTAATCCAATTACTTAAGTAATTTTAGTAATTTTTAGGCACAAAATCCATTCTTGGCCGTGACCTAACCTTAGTGATTAGGTGATTGTATTTGTTTGATTTTGATTGGTTGAGTTGTGATTGTTGAAGGATAAAGAGTCGTATCGTGTATGTGCGTTGACGGTTTCCGGATTCGCGACAAAGTTTTAAAATCGGAAGCTAAGTTCTTCGAGAGGTAAGGGGAGCTTACCTGAGGGATTTTTCTTAATAACTGTATGTGATTACTGTGTGGTTTGTATTATTTATCTGTGATTGTGGTGCTTGTTTAATTTGGTTCAAGTTGTTTAAGTTATGTTAGTTTTACCTATGTTGGTTGATTTGCATTTAAATTGTTTATCTGCAATTATATTATAATGTATTGTGATGGATGATCTGCCTGGGAATATTTGTATGATGTTGTTACTGAATGTTGTTTGAGATTTGAGAAGCCTAACAGTGGTCAGTGCCCAATTCAATTAATCAGATAAAAGCTTTAAGAAGTTTTATAAATTATATTCAATGTTTTAACGGTAAAATATTGGAATATAATATTAATGAAAATTTATATTTGAAAAAAAGGAATTTTGGAAAATATCATTATTTTAATGATTTATTGCTGTAAAAGTGACTATGAGTCAAAGTGAGAGCGAAACCGTGAAATTATTTTATGAAATTAAATGTTGAAAATAAGTTAATTATGATTTTAGAAATTTATTTAAGTGGAAAAGATCGAGTTTTGACTTAAAATGTTTTTAAAATGTTAAACGATGGATAATTCCGCAAATATTTATGGAAACAATTTTTGAAAACGACAGTATTTGTTTTAACAGCAATTTAGCTTTAAACGGTGTTTCTTGGAACTAAGGTTCCAAATACAGATTTTTGAAAGAAAATGAGTTTCTTAGTGATTTGACAAAGGAATTTATAGTAGAAATGATTTTACAAAGATTGGACGTTATTTTGGGAAAAGGGTTTCCAAAAAGAAAATAAATTTCAATATGGTTGGACGTTTTATAAACGAGTTACAGCAGAAAGGGTTTTTGTAAACGAGTTTTACTCCACGGTTTATTTGTTAATCATGGTATCTTAATGATATTCATGTCTCAACCCATTGTTAATCATGGTATCTTAATGATATTCATGTCTCGACATATTGTTAGTCATGCGTGTCTCAACGTGTCATTTGGTAATCGAGCTTGATCAACTCATTTACATGATGTTGGGGTCTCTGGAGATTAGTTATTAAATTAGAGCCTGAATATTGAAGTGTTCATGCATTTTTCCAAAAGACTGTGATCGGGTATGAAACCCAGTGATAGACTTCTTGTTTATTTATGGAAATGTATATGTATATATGTTTGCTTTTGTGTCGCTCATGCGGTTATTGTGTTAAATCCATATATTGGCGTCTCACCCTTACAAATATATCAGGTTCTACTGGTAATTGCCATTGTATCTTGGGATACTGATACAGATGAAGCGGAGGAGTTCTTTAAGTCACTTGCAGACTTAGATTCTAGATGCTTGAAAAAGTATTTGTTTCTGGAAAAGACCACGGGGGTCTTTCCAATAATATCATGTAGAGCGACCAGCTTAGGAGTCTTGTTTTGGGTTTTATATTGAAAAGGTCGGTAGCTGTGATGTTGTAATATTATCTTTGTTCTACGTTTCTTTTTTTGGAAATTGAGACCTTTTGAAAATAAAAACGGTATGATGTGGTGACTTCTTTAAGAATATGACTTTACTATTTATTGTATGTATTAAGGTGTTCTAGAGTTATTCGCGGAAGAAAATTTTTACACCCGAGTTTTCTGACATCAAATAAATAAAGTTTCCGAAAGCAACCAGCGAATTAAAGTTAAATTTTCCGAAATGAGTTAACGGGTAACCATGTGATGACCCAGGCTAGGGTGTCACAAAATGGGCTTACTTTTCTTTGTGGTTCTTTTCCATGTGTTATCCTCAAAAATTCATATTTTTCTTAAAATAAAATCTCTCAAGTTCCCAAAATAATTTATTTTCATCTTCATAAAAATTTATTTTAAAATTCTTAAATCTTCACCAAACGTTAAAATAATATTTTGCCTTCTCATTTTTCAAAATTTTATAAAAGTTTTTAACCTTCAAGATCATACTCAAAATCATCATTCAACCCATGATGTTTATAATTTCGTAGACAGAATTTTGTTCTACTTTGACAGGTGTTTTGACCTTGTAAATCTTATTCAAATACTCACATATTATATATCAAGTTTATCCACACCAAGTTATTATCTTCACTCTAGCATCATCCACAAGCAATAAAACAGATGTGCAAGGGTTGTAGGCCCTCAAAAACATACATGTAAGCATATATCAATCAAAATTAGTAATCATTATTATCAAATAATGGTTCAAACAAAGAGTTGAGAGAGGATCTTTAAATCAATTTTTTTAAGTCATGAATGAGGAATTTGAACCAAAACACCATCTTTGTACCATTTAGGTTTTCGGCCTCCTTAAAAAAAATTGGTTGGAAATTTATTTTTCAACTTTCCATTTACATGCATGTACTCAAAATGCTAATTTAAAACATGCAACTTTCTAAAAATTTGAATCTAAGCTTTCTTAACCTCAATAATTGGTGTTTTGGCCTACTCAAAATATAGGTTATAGAATAATTTTTTTTTTCAATCTTACAAACACATGCATGCAACCCAAAAATTAGTAAGTGTTCTTCTAAAAATATAAAACACAGTCTTTTCAACTTTTTGTCAAGATGGATGAGATCAACATAAAATCAAAGTACTTTTCCTTGAAAATTTGAAATAAAATCATTTTCAACTTGTGGATCCACATGCATGTTCATAAGGAAATAGTTAAAACAGTGTATCTACCTTTAAAATTTTAAATCAAGCCTCCTTAACCCTAACCATTAGGGTTTCAGCCCTATAAACGTAATGGGAAAGGAAACTTAATTTTTTGTATGAAGCTCATAAGCTTAAAACTCACATGCATGAAGGTTTTAAAGACATGCAATAATAAATCTAAACAAAACACTAACTTTCCTCCACCTATGATTTTCGGCCATCATAGAAAATAGGTTTGGAGGAGTTTTTCATTACATGCAAACCATCAAGATCGAGGCAAGTAAAGATGATGGTGAGCTTATAAAAAATTGTTTCTAGTTCAAAAGATGCTTCTAAAAATTTTTCTCAAGGATTGAAATTAAGAAAATAAACATGCAAATATGACATGCATGTTGCTATCAACAAGATTTCTAAAAAGATTAAGAGTAAAGGATGAAAGTTATACCCTCTTGATGATGATATGAAGGAGATGAGTAAGCTTTCCAAGTCTTCAACTCAAGAGCAAGAGGTTGAAGAAGATGATAGTTTGAGTGAGAAAGTAGTTGAAGTTTTTTTTGAGAGAAATTGAAGAAAGAAAATGATAGTGGTGGAGGAGGGTATTTATAGAGAGTGAACGTGTGTGTGGTAGGGGGCGGGGGGAGCTGGTACTTGTGCAAATTTTTTTTTTTTAAGCAAAAAGGAGTGCAGAAGCATCACTGCAGTGGAAATCATCCCAACTATGTTGGCACCAAAACCACTACCAATCATCTGCAGCACCCCATAGTATTATTAAAAACAAAAGAAAGAAATACAAGAAAACATGGGGGGACATAGGACCTTACCCATGAGAAGAGGGGGGATTACAAGAATCTAAAATTAGGCATAAATGGTCATAAATGAGAGTACTATGCATATCAAGTCATTTCTTCATATCATATCTCTAAAATTCTGCACCAAAAACATTTAAATAAAACTCTCTTTATTTTAACTATTTTATAGGTTTCATGCAAAAAGGATGAAATAATTTGATGTAATGTTATGATGGTGTGATTTGAATGTAACACTATTCAAAATCATATCAAATCTACCTAAATCTGCATAAAATCTAATTTTGATAAATGTTTCTCGTCCCAGTTCCATTAATTTCTTGATCGTAAAAACCGATCGTATTTTACTTCGTTAATTTTCCACCCAAAAATTCACTTCGAAAGAAATAATTTCCAAAATTATTGAATTAGTTAAAATTGAGTTATGAAAAATTAAAATTTTATTCTGCGTAAAGAAAATTATTTTTTGGGTCAGTAGAGTTTTACTGACAGTGAAAACTCGGTCTATAAACGATTGAAATTTTCTACCGAAAATTCAACTGGACTTTTATGAAATAAAATAAATTATAAGGATTAAATTTGTTTTATTAAAATAATTCTTCATAAATTATAATAATAAACACTCAATTACCCACATAAACATTGATTATATCAAAGCAGAAAAATTGGGTTGTTACATTACCACCCCACTAAAAATAAATTTCATCCTCGAAATTTCTTGACCCCGAGTTAGACACGATATTGTATCCCAAGATCCTATATTGTATATTTCGTCGCATACCACTCTCCTATCGATAGCCTCATAACACAATTGACCCCCAAGGTCCATTACTTTACTTTCTACATTTAATTCTTCCTCAGGTGACAATGAAATCCATGCTTATTCTTTGTTCTACTTATCCTCAACATGAAATCGCTTATCCTCAATTCCTACTTCCTATTATTAACAAATCCATCTTAATTTCTCACACATAAAGATATAATCAAAACTTGATCTCCTCCTCCTTTAATACTAATCCATTAGAAAGGCCTTCATTCGACATCTTGAACTATTACTGTCAACACCAAGATTTAAACTAAGATTCCCACTTTTCTTATAGCATACATATCCGTTTCTACTCAAAATTCTATATTGCAGTTTCAGTCGTTTCATTCCTCTTATTTCTAACTCTGTAACATAATTCATTCCTATGTCGTTCTCTTTCATCCTTGAAACTTTATATCGCCAGATTGTACCCACTATTTATAACATTGAATCTTAGTTCCTCCCACATGAAGAACAAAACCAAAACTTAATCACTTATATTCTCAATTTAGTAATCCATTAGAAAACTGCTTTCCACCCATATAATTCTCATATTTAACACCAATGTTAAAACTAACTTTACTGCAACATATATCCTTTTCCTGCTCAAGGTATGCAGTTGTAGTCTTAGCTCATCTACCTATAGTCTACTTCTTCAAATTATATCAAAATCACTTATTTCGTGTCTCCAATCAGACATCGTAATACTTCTTCAGGTAAACCGAAATCAAGATCTCACTCGCCAGGTAGGTTTTACCTATCTCCTCAATTTTGAAATTCAGACACAACTTATTTTTATTCAAGAATTTCCTCTTCCCTTTTCACATTCAATTTAGGTTAGCTACTATAGACACCTTCTTATGAATCGCCAAATTCATAAAATCAATCTTAACCATGGTTATTGATCATTTCCCTAGATTCCTTTAACAGTGTTCTACCTCGTTCAACATCTGATTCATAGAAATTTCCTCACTTACTGTTGCTGACCCTAAATGTGACACCCCTTTTCGGGCGCCACATTATGCAGATGCATGTAACAAAATAATATGAGAAAAATTTTAAAACATTTACAGCATGTATTTTAAATCAATAAAACATATATACAACATATCAGAGTTCACAGAAGCAATGGCATTTGCAATACAGACACTCCACTGGCTGTGGTATAACTAATAAAAGACTTAACTTCAACTCTAAAAGTCCTCGTGAGAGACGTTAGCATTCTCATCACCTTCCTCGTCTCGGCGCTAGCTAAAAGCTCATCTCCGCCTTCGAATCACGAACCGAATCAACATAACAGAAACATAGAGACGGAGATATACGGGAGGTAAGAAACTCTAATCATCATAAAGGGGAAACAACATAAAATACTACTTATCAACATGTATATAAACAAAAACACAGTCGCCTCCCAATATCATTATCATACCAATCAACCTCGATATCTCACCAAGGGTGGATGCGTATTTTTCTCAAGGAGTCCAACGAAAACTTATCCCAAGTTTCCATTACTTATATTATAAATATTCCTGCATAAATGAAAGCACATGTTAGATCTCAACTAACACTTTGCCAAGCAAATTTAATCCTTTTGTTAATACCAAAACGTAGAGATTATTTAAATCAAAACCACTTTGGTTCCAACAAAAACTTCCGTAACTTTTCCAAGTTATCGGATAATTTTAATTTGGATAAAATCCTTTGAAAAACTAATTTTGAAATCTATTTTAAAAAAATCTTAAGTTATCTAAAATATTTTTCTTTTCTAAAAATCCATTTCATTTTAGAAGGACCACCTTTTTCTAAAACTTTATAAAAAAAAAACTTTTTGAGGAGAACCGCTCTAATGGTGTTGGAAATAAATATTTCCTTTCAAAAGTCTTGAAAATGAGCTTACTTTTCTTTGTGGTCCTTTTCCATGAGTTATCCTAAAAAATTCATACTTTTCTTAAAATAAAATCTCTTAAGTTCCAAAAATAATTTCTTTTCATCTTCATAAAAATTTATTTTAAAGTTTTTAAATCTTCACCAAATGTTAAAATAATATTTTTCCTTCTCCTTTAATAAAATGTTACTTTAAAATTCTAAATCTTTATTGTGTGGCTTTCCTCATAAGTTTTCTTAAGGCTTTTATCTTACATTAATAATTGAGCTCTAACCGATGGTTGGGCTTTCATTCAACAACCAAGCAACTTACAACAATTATAACACTGCCAACAAAATACATTTATTCATAATTCATCACAAATCATATACACATGTCAATCAATCCAATATATCATCAAAGCTACAAGAATTCAAATATTTCACTAAAACCACCACATCAACAATCAACTTCAACAACCACATAAAATCAAACACGTCAAGCACATAGTTATCATAATTAAATATCCCTCAGGCTTTATCCCCTTACCTGATTCGACGGGTAGTAAGAGTCTTTGTTTTTCGGTGCTGCCCAGAGCGAACTTTCTTTGCCCACAGCATGTGGCAAGTCTAAGAATTAAGCGAATGACTTAAATTAAAACAAAAAAGTCACTTTATCTTTCCATGTATAAATTTTGGTCATGGCTAGAAAAATGATGCTATAGATGAGCGATTTCTTTAAATTATTGGATTATATTTTATCTAAAACTTACTTTGTAATATCCCTTCCCAAGGGTATTTCAGTCTTTTCATTATAATTCTACCATGGGTGTGTTTGAATCTTTTTATATTTCATTAATGTGAAATTGTTTGATTGATTGAATTATGAGGTTAATTATTTGTGAAATAAAAATGGAATGGATATATATATATATATATATATATATATATATATATATATATATATATTATTTATATATTATCATACACACACCTACTTATTTTAAACCAACTTATTTATCTCTATCCTAAAATCTCCCTAAGTGACCAATACTCTTCAAGGATATCTAACCTCCATTGGTCAACTATTTTTTCCTCCCCTTTCACCAACCATAAATCTCAATTTCTTGTTAAATGTTCAAATTGTTTTTGTGGAATACTTATTTTGATCTGATATGTGCTTGTTAACCACTGGATTTTTTATTGCATTTTGAATTAGAGGTGGTTTTGGATGAAAAATTTACAAGGACTGTCAAATCCTTCAAACCCGTAATGCACCCCTGTTAGTGTTTCATCCATAACTTCCTCTACAGGGCTTATTTCGAAGTAATCTTTGTACCACTAGAAAGTAGACTTTTTCCTTCGAAATGGGCTTTGGAACGGTTCGATTTAATTAAGTATTGAAGGAGAAAAATTATATTTAAGTTGTTGTTCATATTGAGAATTCTGAATTGATACTGTCTTAGTATTTAAATTGCCTTAAATTGTACAAATATGATTTGAGTTGATTCCTGTGCTAATAGAAAGTACGCAGAATTTGTAACAACCTAGGCTTTGGAATTTTTGAATTTGAGTTGGTATTGGTGCATGAATATCCATTTCAATTTACTGAAAATTCTGCTGCTAGTTTTCAAATTTGATAACACTTGAATTTTTGCATGATCTTTCTTGGTTTTGGACACTTGAGATTGGTTTACAATGTATTGTCGACATGCTCAGTTTGATTAGTGTTATATGAACTCCTAACTGTTTGAGATTTGACATTTAAACAGTGGAATAAATGGTGGGAATGGTAACTTTAGTCATTATCCTCCAAATTGTGATAAATTATGTTTTATTGAATTATCAGGCTTAGGTTTTTGCTGTAATTTCACTCTCCTAATCGTGTTTGGACTATTTTTCTTAATCATGATAAAGTGAAGTATAGCAGGGCATTAAAAATCTAAAATGCTCTACATTCTGGTGAGACAATTGTTTCAAAACCAAATTAGCCATTAAGGCCACATAAGTAATTATGGGTGAGATATGTTTTTGTAAGTCCTACAATTCCTTGAAGGCTAGGATATGGTACTAGCAATTAAGGAACGCCTGATTGTTATCATAGAGCTCTGACTGCCATATCAAAATCTATTAAACTAGAATACTAAAAGTCCCTCACACTTGAAGTTATCTAGTTAATGTTTTAAGTTAAAGTGCCCATGCTTATACTCATTTTTTATTGTTTATTTGGATTTAATTGTTAATATATCCTTGCTTGAAGCAAAGCTCACTGAGAATTATTTTTCTCACTAGGCTCTTTATTGTTTCAGATAAGCAGGTTTAGGTCCCTCAGAGGATTAAAAGGATAAAGAAGGAATTTCTTTTCTTTCTCAATATGTTTCATGGGAACCTTTAATATGTAACCGTCGGCTTCATAAACTATTTTATTAAAGTTCGAGAGTAATTATGTATGAAATACTTTTATTTTTGAGTTGTAAGGTTGTTTATGACCACTGTTCTAAGACTATCAGTTTGACTATCAACTTGGGTGGATGTCTTATGTTACTTTTGTAAACTCTAATATAAGGCATTACATTTTTTGGTATCAGAGCAGTTCAATCTAATTGAACTGTGGATAGTTTTGCATAGTATCGTTGTGGATGAATTTCCCATTTATTTTTCTAAATTCCATCTTACTAAGTATTAAGTCTAATCAACTTGATATTGGTATGTGGTATGCAGAATCATGAGTGATGAAACTACAGGTCTCGGAGGTAGAGGAAGAGGAAGAGGAAGAGGTAGAGGAAGAGGTGCTCCAGAACCTCCTGGGCATGGATTTGAGTGGTTGGACGAGTTTATGCAGGTCGTACGGGACCAGACTATGGCTACTAATAATCTTCTCCATCACCAGACTCAGGTTGGAGGACTACCACAACCCCAGGATGATGCCCACCGTACTTTCTTCCAATTTCTCAAGCTTGACCCACCTGCTTTCTCCGAGGTGAAACATGCTTTGGATGCTCATCATTGGATAGAAGTAATGGAGAAGAGTTTTGAGGTTGTATAGTGTACAGGGGAACAAAAAATTATTTTTGCAACTCATATGCTAAAGAAGGAAGATGCTAATTGGTGGAAGGGCATGAAGGCTTACATGACAGCTGTGGGAACACCTTTGGATTGGGAGAATTTCCAAGTGGTTTTTCTTCAAAAATATATTCCCCTCAACCTTAGGAAACAGAAAGAAATGGAATTCATGGAACTAAAGCAAGGGAACATGTCGGTAGCTCAATATGTAACAAAATTTGAAGATTTGGCAAGACATGCTTCGTAGGCAAGTTCTGCTCCAAATAAAGAATGGCAGATAAATCAGTTTCCTTGGGGATTGAGAGCTGATATCAAGAATTGTTTGGCTTAAACCAGTTTTACTGAATGGTTTAATTACATCTCTAGATACCTTCATTGAAATCGCAATTGTAACACCCTTTTCGGGCACTACACTGTCTGTAACACTTTATAAGACCGAGTAAAGCGGAAAACTAATATTATCAGAAAACTAATATTATAGGACTATGTGTTGTCTAGTTTTGGGCAAAAAGTTGAAGATTAACTATAAATGGAATGGTGACTTTATCCATTTGTAGTAAGGTAGTCAACTTGTCATCTTATTGTCTAATTAACTTAATTTAGTGAGGTAATTACTTAATTAGTTGTTTGCTAGCACTGAGGAGGTGAACCCGGACTGGTTAATCATTGAGGAGGAGAAATTCATTGGGGATACTTGTACTGATAGCCTGACCCGTGAAGTGTCCAAGCAGGAAGTGTGGAAAGCTCTCAAATACATGAAATCTTTCAAAATGTAGCAGGCAGCGTTAACAACTTCAGCCCAGAAGTATCTATGGACAGAGTTGTCATTGAGCATAGTTCTAGCCATCTCTTGAAGAGATCTATTCTTTCTCTCTACCACACCATTTTGCTGTGGTGTTCCAGGTATTGAGAAGTTGTGAAGAATACCACTTTCTTCATATAACTTATGAAATAGCTCATTTTCAAACTCTCCCCCAGGGTCACTTCTGATTGAAGTGATACACATGCCTTTTTCATTCTGTACATGTTTGCAGAATATATAAAAGATCTTGAAAGACTCATCCTTGTGAGCTAGGAACATAACCAATGTCCATCTAGTGTAGTCGTCTACAATGACTAGACCATATTTCTTACCACTGACAGAAGCAACCCTTGTTGGACCAAAAATATCAAGGTGTAGCAGTTTTAGTGGTCTATTGGTACTAACAAGATTCTTAGATTCAAAATAACCTTTGACTTGTTTTCCTTTTTGACATGCATCACAGAGAGCATCAGATTTTATTACGGTTTGGTAACCCTCTCACGAGGTTATGCTTATTTAGCTTTGAAATTAACTTCAAGCTTGCAAGACCTAGTCTTTTATGCCAAATCCATCTCTCACCTTCAATGGACACTAGACACGCGACACTTTGATTTGTGAGGTCCTCCAAGTCAATCTTATACAGATTGTTGTGCCTCTTAGCAGTGAATAAAATTGATCCATCATTCTTTTTGACATTACACATGTTTTTATCAAAAGAAATAGCATATCCACTATCACATAATTGACTTATGCTTAGCAGATTATGTTTTAAACCATTTACCAAGAGAACATTATCAATGGAGGGAAAAGAATGTTTACCAATTTTACCTACACCAATGATATTCCCTTTCTAGTTTCCTCCAAATGTAACCCAACCACCATCTTTGGCTCTAAGGTCTTGGAACATACACCTTTCTCCCGTCATGTGATGTGAGCACCCACTGTCCAAGTACCACGATGTTTGTTTCTTTCCTGTTGTTAAGCAAATCTAGGCATCAGTGTACTCACTTTCTGATGATGTGTCAGCCATGAGACAAATGTTTGCTTCTTCCTCATCTTCATCTTCTTCATCTGATGAAGACAAATCAAGATCATCCCATGTAGCCATTAAGCCTTTCTTATTTTTGAAGAATTTCTTCTTATCCTTTAGCTCAGGGCAATCAGCTTTGAAATGTCCAGGTTTCTTGCATTCAGAGCACAAGGGTGGACCTTTTTCCTTGGAGTCTGACTTCTCCTTGGAAAATTTTTTGTTCAACTACTTCCATCTGAAACCACCTTTCTTCCTCCACACGTGTTGAATCTTTCTGGAGATGAAAGATAGTTCATCTTCATCCGATCCTTCATCACTATCTGAAGGTTCAGCATCATCTAAAGATTCAGCAGCTTTGAGGACTTTTGATGAGCTTGCTTTCTTTTCCTTTAGGGCAATAGACTTTCCTTTCTGGAGTTGTCTTCTTCATTCAGTTCAAGCTCATCAACTTTGAGAGAGCCAAGAAGATCTTCTAAAGAAAGAGTATTCATATTCTTAGCTTCCTGAATAGCAGTAACTTTTGGTCTCCATTGCTTGGATAAACTTCTCAGAATCTTTCTAATATGGTCTCTATTTTCATAAGTCTTTCCAAGAGATCTGAGACTATTGGTGATAGTTTGAAATCTTCCAAACATCTGATCTATAGTTTCATGATCAGCCATTTTAAATAGTTCATACTCATGAACCAGCGTGCTTATCTTTGATTCTTTTACTTGAGATGAAACCTCATGAGCTAAGGCAAGAGTATCCTAGATTTCTTTGGCAGTGTTGCAGTTGTGAGCTTTATCATGTTCAGATCTAGTAATAGCACACATGATATAGTGCTTAGCTTTTAAATCGATTGAGCTGATGTTGATTTTTCTGCTCTTAAGTCAATTAGGCTGTAGGAACAGCAGCTCCAGCTTTATTTCTTGGTTCTGTGAGCCGGTTTCAATCAGCTCCCAAATATCTACATTATGTGCATCCACGAAGGCCATCATCCTCTTCTTCTAGTAGTCATAGTCAGTTCCATCAAAGAGAGGAGGTCAGTTGACAGCTTATCCTTTTGCATCCATGGTTGTTGGATCGTACTCCCTCACTACTTGTTAGATGCTCAACCCTTTTGAGGCTGAAATCTGATACCAACCGAAGTTGACACATGAAAACACAAGAAGAGGGCGTTGAATTGTGTTTGTTAATAATTTTCAAAAACAACCTTTTTGAAACTATTTTATCACACAAGAAGTTTAAAACAGAAGCAAGCACACAGAAAATGATTTAATAGAAACTTAACAAAAGCAATATCAAATCCCCACAGTCAGTATAAACAAAAAAGCTGTAAGCGTTTAGAGGTAGAAGATTCACACAAGAGATTTTATCCTGGTTCACTCTCTTCCAACCAAGAGCTACGTCCAGTCCCTTCGACTTAAAGGTTTTATCCACTATTTCTCTAAATAGATTACAACCAAGTATTCAACAACTCTCCATGCTATAAGCATTCATTTCTTACCAAGCCTCTTCAGGCTCAAAATCTAACAAAGAGATTTAACTTGTGATCTTCTTCACTCACTATGTGTGAGGATATGAAAGTTTAAGATATATTGAATATTTTCACAATATTCAAACTAAAGGTTACAAACTCTTGCTCTTGTAGGAATATTAGAATGAGTTGATTGTAGATTGGCAAAAGTTCAGCACACAAAAGTTTGGCTAGCAAAAGTTATTCTTCAAAGGTTGAGGTCTTCTATATATAGTGACCTCCTTCTTCACTGGTATTTCTTCAAAGGTCATTTTGAAAAGTCCCGTTTAGATATAGCATTGAATGCATGATATCCGTTGTCACTGATAGCTTGATCTTGGCCCTTGTGTGATGTCTTGGTTATCACATTTGCACAGAAAAGAGGGTCATTGCTTCTAGGCAATTTGTACCTTGAAAACTTTCTTTCCTCCTTCGTGTACAATCCAGCTTTTTCCAGCAGTGAAGATGAATTCGTACAAGTCACTTTTCATTTCCTCATTGTACTATTTGCTTTTTGTATTTCTTCGATGGTACTATGATTTTCACAAGGAAACAAAGCATTAACCAGATAAAACAAATGGGAAGAACAAATATTCAATTGAAATAAATATCAATCATTTGAAATAAATTCATTGTGGACAAGATTGCATTTATTTACTTTATAAAACATATATAAGATATAGAAGCTCGTCTACTCAAAATTTCCGTCTACACAGTTTTGTGTAAGAACGAAGTCTATTTACTCTTTTATTCAACTCATTCACTGACGTGGCATATTCTCTCTTCTATCAAGTCTTTGGACTTCCTATAGCTTAGAGAGTTATTTTAATCTCCGTCTGGTGACGTGGCAATTAAAGTTCGTCTACTCAAACAAAGAACTCGTCTACTGACGTGGCAAGTTAAAACTAGTCTATTTTCTTTTAGACTTAAAATCCGTCTAGTAAACATGTCGTGCCTCGTCTACTTAAATAAACAAGTCTACTCAATTATATAAATAACTTTACCAATACATTGAGTAGCCCGTCTACATGGGTGGACGTCCATTTCTCTTTAGGAGTCCAAGAAAACTTATTCCAAGTTTCCATGACTTATATATTTTTAAGTGTTCCTGCATAACTGAATAGCACATGTTAGATTTCAAATAACACTTTGCCAAGAATATTTAATCCTTTTGTTAACGTTAAAACATAGAGATTATTTAATCCAAACCACTTTGGTTCCAACCCAACCTTTTTGATGAGTATACTCAATAGCAACCATTGCAGCTACTATTACATCAAATAAGGCATTTTGAATTCCCAAATAAGAAGAGAAGCAACCAAGAGAAACACCTCTATAGTCTCTAATTTGTAACACCCTACTTTTTCCTTAAGTGCTTTTTATAAGTTGTTTGGTTGGTTAAGGGCTTAGTGGGATTTTTGGTTCAAAAGTCCCTTTCTGGTGCATAAGCACGCCCGTGCTCATTAGCCAGCATGCCCGTGCTTAAAGGCTGAAGCGTGTTTCAATTTTTAAGTTGAGCACGCCCGTGATGAACAATGAGCACGCCCGTGCTCAATGTGCGGACCGCGTTTCGCTGACGCTAAGTCCAGCACGACTGTGCTCAAGGGGGACCACGACCGTGCTCAGGTCTAGCCTATATAAGTTTCGGACAGAACCTGAGGGTTAACGTGAAACCCTAAGTTGTTGGTTACAACAGCCACTGTTGTGAACTAGTGTGCCTCCTTCCCTATTTCCTCTTCATCCATTGCTACAGTGGAGTTTAGGAAGTCGGTTGCGAAGCTTGTTTTATCTGTTTTGGTTTAGAGGTAAGTTTCCCTTCCCTTGTGGTTTCCTTTCATAATTTTTGAATGGGAAACTAATGGGTTTGTGTTTAGTTTGGCTAAGGTTGAGTTTGTGTTGAGCCGCTTTGGGAACCGAGGGCAGTTTGCTGTTTGGAGCTTATGTTGGTGCGACCTTAAATCCAGGTATGGGGAGAAGGGTAGTGTATATCATAGGCATTGGGGGTAGTGTAAGATAAAGGGGTTCACATAACCCTAGTTTGCTATGTATGAATACATGATTAATATGTTGGTTTGATTGATGATAACATGATCTGGTTGTTAATATATTGTTTATATGCCTTATGTTCATATTATGTTCTTGATGTTCTTGTTGGTTGTTTTGATATGAACAAGATTTTGTGTTGATGATGATTATTGGCATGATATATGCATCATTGATGTTGTTGATTGTGTTGGTTGAATGGTTGATGGCATGACTGTGATGATAATGTTGAATGTTGGTTGATTCCTGATGATGATGTTTAGTCCTAAAAATATGTTGTAACTAGCCTAGTATTAATGGACTTAATACCTAATTTAATTGGTTAAAAATTGAGGTTGAACTCTTCCCAGAACAGTATTATCGTGCATTGAGCACGACTGTGCTGAATAGGGAGTACGCCCGTGCTCCCAGTTTGAATTCTAGAAAATGGTCGTGCATTAAGCACGGCCGTGCAGCAGAGGAGCACGACCATGCATCTGAGCATGACCTTGCTCGATAGGAAGCACGACCGTGCTTCACTTATGTGACCAACACGGCCGTGCAGTGGACAAGCACGCCCGTGCTCCCTTATCAGACAGAGATGGAACTAAAGGACTTGAAGGGGGTTTTTCACCCCAATTTTCCCAAAGATGATAACTTGACTTAATTAATCAGAGATGATGATTAGATAACTCGGTTAATGTTTAACAAGATTCTTAAGAAGATGAGATGGTGAGATGTTGAGTTGGGAAAGCCGGTAACCGTTGGGTTACAGCACTTTGATGAGTTGTACCTTGGTGCTTTTTGTCCAAGGGAACCTTGACCCCACGGTTTAGGTATAAGGTGTTGTTGATGTTGTACCTTGGGGGCCGAGAGTTTGCTCCAAGGAGGCCTTGACCCGGTTGGGTCTAAGGTGTTGCGGTTGATTCCGCTAAAGTTTTAAGTGTTGGGATAGATTCCGCTGTGGTCGATTCGCTAAAGTATTCGGTTGATTCCGTTGATATGAAGGAGGTGGTGTTTGCCCGTTGTTTGTTGTTATGATGCATGCATCATTGGAGATGTTGTTGTTGGTGGATGTTCGACATAGGGGAGGTCGTCCTACAGTACGCCGATCTGGCCATCCACGGTAGGTCTCCCAAGGTTTGGTGACTGTGTGTCCCCCGTGACGAGGCATTCGTTGGTTTGATGCATTGGCTAACCAAGGAGTAGATTCTCCGGCGTTGAGTTAGTGTGGATCCACATGCATGTTGGAGTAGTGGACTAGTGTTGCATTGCACTGAATAGCATACTTGGTTGATATGACGTTGATTGGATGTTGATATATATGTCTATGTTGATGTATGTTATGATGATGCTATCATGTATGTTTTACCTTGCTTCCTATCTCCATGATGTATATGTTTACATGATTCTTACTCCCCGTTCTTTGTTTGTCTGTTTGGCTTGATTGACACCTTGCAGAGGATGGCGAGCAGTCAGGAGAGGAGTGACTTTGAGGAGCCACCACTCATAGTTAGGACTTTTCCTTATGTTTAGTTCATTCAGTTGTATTCCGTGGATTTCATTCCGGAATGGTTATACCAGCTCTGTTGTGACATCGGGTTGGGTTATGTAGTTTATCTTTTGGTTTATTTGTTTTAAACTTGATTTATCCTCCGTGTTATGAGAACTCGTTCTTGTGGGACCTTTTCTACCCTTGGACAAATGTTTTATTTGATCCAGTAAATGCATGTTTTGTTTTATATCTTTATCTTTAAATTTTTTTATAACATACGGGGTAGCAGGGTGTCACATTTAGTGGTATCAGAGCAGGTCTGTCCTATCAGGTCGTGGTATGAGTCTGTTGTGTGCTCTAGTTTGAATTGTCTATACTTGTTATAGACAATGAAGCTTTAACTTAGTTGCCTATAGCTTTTACCCGCTTAAGTTTCTGTATCTAAGAGTTGTGTTGGACGTGTACAGGAACTCATGGCATGTAAAGGACGCAACTATCATGCAATTGTGAACGCGTTGGCACTTCTTGACAATGCTATCGGACAGGTCAACCATAACAACAACAATGGTGGGCCAGCTAAGTTCTAGGAACTGGATAAGTTCCAGAGGAACAACCCTCCGTCATTCAAGGGAGCGTATGATCCGGAAGGAGCTTTGCTATGGTTGAGGGAGACTGAGAAGATCTTCCGAGCTATGGATTGCAATGATCAGCAGAAGCTCGTCTTTACTACCTTCATGCTGACTGAGGAGGCTGAGCATTGGTGGGACAACTGCAGGCAGAGGATGCAGTCTGAGGGCACAGTGGTTACATGGCTTGTGTTCAGGCAGAGGTTTCTGGAGAAGTACTTCCTAGCGGATATCAAGGACAAGAAAGAGATGGAGTTCTTATCCTTGAGCAAGCCATCAGCTACCAGGAGATCGGGGTCTTCCCGATTATGGTCAACAAGTGCAGGGTTTATGAGGATGCTATCCAGTTCAGCGTTGCCAAGGGATCAGATAGTCAGAGTGGCAAGAGGACTGATCAGAGAGACAAGGGTAAGCAGCGGTATGCTCCGACCGGCAAGGACTTCAAGCAGAGTGGCAGGAAGCCACAGTTTCAGCAGGATAGTTTTAGGGGCGGGTTCTCTAATGCCCCAAGAGCTATGAAGTGTGGCAAATGTGGTGCATCGGATCATTATTCATTCCAGTGCAAGGAGCCTGCTGTGATTTGCTTCAGGTGTGGTAAGTCTGGTAATAATAGTGGCGAGTGTGAAGGAGCCAAGGCCGAGCCTCCCAGTGCTAGCAAGAATCAGAAGTCCCAGGCCAACATACTGAATACCACTGGAAGAGTCTTTACTCTCAGTGGAGCTGAAGCCTCCGAGTCTGATGACTTGATCCAAGGTACATGTTTTATTGAAAGAACTCAATTAAATGTATTCTATGGTTTGGGTACTACTCACTCTTTCATATCGCATGATAGGGTCAAGAGTCTTAAATTGCCTGTTACATTTCTTGAGTTTGATTTGCTTGTGTCTATACCTACAAATAAACCTGTTTCCACATCTTGCGCATGCAAGAACTGTCATATTGTCATTGATGGTAAAACCTTTGTTGTTGATCTTGTATGTTTACCCCTGAAAGATCTTGATATCATTCTTGGCATGGGCTGGTTATCTTCCAAGCACGTCCTTCTGAACTGTTTTGATAAAACCTTGGTTTTTGGAACTCCAACGGAGTCTAAGAATCTAGACCTTCTCTCTGCCAGCCAAGTTCAAGCTTCGATGAAGGACGAAGCCCGAGTGTACATGATGATAGCTTCTCTGGGAGTAGAGAGCAGCCCTCCTGATGTCGCCAGCTTGCCTGTTGTGCGGGATTTACCTGAAGTGTTCCCGGGGGATGTTTATAACTTACCCCCAGAGAGATGTCAAGTTTGCAATAGATTTAGTGCCTGGCATCGGGCCAATCTCTATAGCACCCTATAGAATGTCTCCTCTAGAGCTAGCTAAGTTGAAGGAATAGTTGGAAGACTTGATAGAGAAGAAGTGAATTAGGCCGAGTGTGTCCCCGTGCGGAGCACCTGTGTTGTTGGTAAAGAAGAAGGATGGTAGTATAAGGTTGTGCGTCGACTATCGGTAGCTTAACAAGGTGACCGTAAAGAATCGGTATCCCCTCCCTAGGATTGATGATCTTATGGATCAGTTGATGGGTGCTTGAATCTTTTATAAGATAGATTTGAGGTCCGGGTAACATCAGATTCGGGTTAAGTATGTGGATATCCCGAAGACAGCGTTCAGGACGCGATATGGTCACTTTGAGTACTTGGTTATGCCCTTTGGTGTGACCAATGCTATAACACCCTGAATTCCATCATACATTAATAAATGTTAATGTGTGTTAGACTTAGCCTATATATGCTTGTCATGCTTGTTCTTGATGTCTAAGTTCATGTTGGGAATGTTTAGCCTTAGGAATGTTCAACTGTCTTAAAAGTCCTAGTAACCTATTTCACCGTTTTGGCCATATCTTGAGTTCTAGATGTCCGATCGAGATAATCTTGGTGGCTTTGAAAGATAATAGAATTATATACAAAAATTGTTTCATGTGTTTTGGTCAAATTCGACTGTTTCGACCTCGCATCCCGAGACTTTGTTCGCCTCGTGAAAACCCAAAATTCAGCTTTGCGCTTTCGGGTTCGCCTCACGAGTCCAACTGACAGAAATTGGTTCTCTGGCTCGCCCCAAGAATGGGATTCGCCCCGCGAATACGTGCAGAACCAGAAAATGCAATTTAGGTTCTTTTTAAGCCCAAAATGCTCTCCAACCCGTTTTTAGCCCCTAAAGTATGATGACTTCGAGCTGACTTATCACCCAGGAAAGGCCAATGTGGTGGCCTTAGTCTAGCTTGTGAGTTTAGCCCTAAGAGTATTAGGCTTGGTACCTTGAAGGTTACCAACAGTCTGATGGAACATATTAGAGAGGGTCAGAAGTTAGACAAGTTTCTCTTGATCCAACAAGAATTTCTCGTTCAAGTTAGAGACCTTAGTTTCAAGGATGGAAGTGATGGAGTCTTGAGGTTTAAGGATAGGGTGTGCATACCAGATGTTCCTGAGCTAAGGAAGTTGATCCTTGAGGAAGGACATAGGAGTGGATTGAGCGTGCACCCAGGTGCCACTAAGATGTATCAGGACCCTAAGAGGATGTTTTGGTGGCCTAGGATGAAAAAGGATGTGGCTGAATTTGTGTATGTGTGCCTAGTTTGTCAGAAGGCCAAGATAGAACACCAAAAGCCATCAGGTAAGTTGCAACCTTTGAGTATCCCAGAATGTAAATGGGATAGCATCTCCATGGATTTTGTGTCTGGACTCCCTAGGACTCCAGCTGGTTTTGAGGCTATATGGGTTGTTGTGGATAGATTGACTAAGTCTGCCCATTTCATCCCGATGAACATGGAGTATCATTTAGAGAAGTTAGACAAGTTGTACATCAAAGAGATAGTTAGGCTTCATGGTGTACCCTCTAACATAGTATCAAATAGAAACCCGAGGTTTACCTCTAGGTTCTGGGAGAGTTTGCAGCATGTTTTAGGGACAAAGCTTAGGCTTAGTTCAGCTTACCACCCACAGACTGATGGGCAGTCTGAGAGGACCATCCAGTCCTTAGAGGACTTGTTGAGGGCTTGTGTGTTAGAATAGTCTGGTAGTTGGGACAAGTTTTGGCCCCTGATAGAGTTCACCTACAACAACAGCTTCCATTCCAGCATTGGGATGGCACCTTATGAGGCTCTACATGGAAGGAGATGTAGGACACCTTTGTGTTGGAGTGAACCTAGTTATAGTGTGGTGCTAGGGCCAGAGATAGTCCAAGAAACAACAGAAAAGATCAGAATGGTTCAGTAAAAGATGAGAGTGGCGCAGAATAGGCAAAGGAGCTACCATGACAAAAGGAGGAAGGCGCTTGAATTATAGGAAGGCGATCATGTATTCTTGAGAGTTACTACAACGACCGGGGTTGGTAGAGTGATGAAGGCGAGGAAACTTACTCCGAGGTTCATTGGTCCTTACCAAATCCTCAAAAGAGTCGGCGAAGTCGCCTACCAAATAGCCTTACCCCCATTCTTGTCAAACCTCCACAATGTTTTTCATGTGTCTCAACTCAGAAAGTACATACATGACCCTAGTCACGTGATAGTACCTGATGCTATACAGTTGAAAGAGAACTTGACATTTGAGGTGTTACCCCTTCGAGTCGAGGATAAAAGGGTGAAGCAGCTAAGAGGCAAGGAGATTCCTTTGGTTAAAGTGGTTTGGAGTGGGGCAACTGAGGAAAGTGATACCTGGGAGTTGGAAAGCAAGATGATGGGAGCATACTCGCACCTTTTCGCTTGAGATACATAGAAATTTCGACGACGAAATTTTTATAAGGGGGTGGAATTGTAACACCCTGCTTTTTCATTAAGTGTTTTTTATAAGTTGTTTAGTTTGTTAAGGGCTTAGTGGGATTTTTGGTTCAAAAGTCCCTTTCTGGTGCATGAGCACGCCCGTGCTCATTAGCCTATACGCCTGTGCTTAAAGGCTGAAGCATGTTTCAGTTTTTAAGTTGAGCACGCACGTGCTGAACAGTGAGCACGCACGTGCTGAACAGTGAGCACGCTCGTCCTCAATGTGCGAACCGTGTTTTGCTGACGCTAAGTCCAGCACGACCGTGCACAAGGGGGAGCACGACCGAGCTCAAGTCCAGGCTATATAAGTTTGGCACAGAACCCGAGGGTTAATGTGAAACCCTATTTTGTTGATTACAGCAGCCACTGTTGCGACCTAGTGTGCCTACTTCCCTATTTCCTCTTCATCCATTGCTATAGTAGAGTTTTGGAAGTCGGTTGGGAAGCTTGTTTGATCTTTTTCAGTTTTGAGGTAAGGTTCTTCCCTTGTGGTTTCCTTTCATAATTTTTGAATGGGAAACTAATAGGTTTGTGTTTCGTTTGGCTAAGGTTGAGTTCGTGTTGAGCTGTTTTGGGAACCGAGGGCAGTTTGCTGTTTGGAGCTACGTTGGAGCGACCTTCAATCCAGGTATGGGGAGAAGGGTAGTGTATATCATAGGCATTGGGGGTAGTGTAAGGTAAAGGGGTTCCCCTAACCCTGGGTTGCTATGTATGAATACATGATTAATATGTTGGTTTGATTGATGATAACATGATCTGGTTGTTAATATGTTGTTTATATGCCTTATGTTCATATTATGTTCTTGATGTTCTTGTTGGTTGTTTTGATATGAACAAGATGTTGCGTTGATGATGATTATTGGCATGCTATATGCATTGTTGATGTTGTTGATTGTGTTGGTTGAATGGTTGATGCCATGACTGTGATGATAATGTTGAATGTTGGTTGATTCCTGATGATGATGTGTAGTCCTAAAAATATGTAGTAACTGGCCTAGGATTAATGGACTTGATCCCTAATTCAATTGGTTAAAAATTGATGTTGAACTCTGCCCAGAATAGTATTGTCGTGTATTGAGCACAACCGTGCTGAACAGGGAGCACGCCCGTGCTCCCAGTTTGAATTCTGGAAAATGGCCACGCATTAAGCACGGTCGTGCAGCATTTGACACCCTTCTACCCCCGCATGTTATAAAGTAATTAATATAAAAAGCAATTAAAACAAAACATGCATTTCCTGGAATCAATAAAAACTTTGTCCATGGGTAGAAAGGTCCCACGTGAACAAGTTCTCAAAACGCGGAAAATAAAACAAGTTTTAAACAATGGTAAACATAAACATAAACGACCCAACCCCGATGTCACCGTATAGAGCTGGTATAACCGTTCCGGAAAATACATCCTCGAAATACAACTGAAGCAAACTAACTGAAGGGAAAAGTCCTAACTATGAGCGATGGCTCCTCAGAGTCACTCCTCTCCTGACTGCTCGCCATCCTCTGCAAGGTTCCGATAAGGCCACACAAACAAACAAAGAATGGGGAATAAGAAACATGTAAACATATATAGCAAGGAGATAGGAAGCAAAGTAAACAAACAACATGGCATCAAAGCATATATCACATAATAGCATCGCAATATCAATCATCATCATCATCAACAACAACAATATGCTATGCAGTGCATTGCAGCTCTACTCCGCTACTCTAACAATGCATGTGGTACCACTAACTCAGGATGAATGACTTCGGATAGCCAACGCATCAAACCGATGGATGCCTCACCACGGGGGCGCACGGAGAATCTACTCCAACCGTGGATGGCCAGATCGTCATACTCTAGGACGACCTCCTCTATGTCGAACATCCCCCAACAACAACAACTCCAATGATGCATGAAAACAACAAACAATGGCAACCACCACCACCTTAACTTCAACGGAATCGACCTAAGACAACAGCGGAATCGACCGCAGTGGAGTCTACCGCAACAACTTTGCCTCGCGGAATCTACCCGAGGACTTCAGCGGAATCGACTGCACACTTGGGGCAAACTCTCGGCCACCAAGGTACAACATCAACAGCTCCTCGACCAATGAGCATTGAGCTTACCAACATGCGGCAACCCATCGGGTACCGACTTAACCAACGCATCAACGTTAAATATCTTAATCATCTCCATTCGTCTTTAACCAAGATATCTAATGAATTATCGTATCATCTTAGTATCATAGGGGAATTGGGGTTAAAAACCCCTTAAAAGCCTTTAATCACATTCTGGTCAGATAAGGGAGCACGGGCATGCTAATCCCCTACACAGCCATGCTGATCACATAAGTGAAGCACGATCATGTTTCCTATTGAGCACGGTCGTGCTCAGCAGTACAGTCATGCTCTTTGTCCTGCACGGCCATTTTCCAGAATTCAACTGGGAGCACGGTCGTGCTCCCTGTTCAGCACGGCCGTGCTCAATGCACAGCAGTACTGTTCTGGGCAGAAACTAAGCCCGAAACTCTAACCAAATTTTAAGGCATTCAACCTGTTAATTTCTAAATCATTTTAAAACCTAATTTAACCAATTAACATATCTTATCCACATTCAATATCATCATTAATGACATTAGATATTTTTATGTGAAAAGACCATTTTACCCCTAGTTTCACATGATAATTACAAGCTTTGTCATTGTGATTTTGGACCAAAATACCCCCAAACCCACGGTTCCCCCTTCATATAACCACACTTAGGCAATTTTTCAACTAACTTATATCATCTTCATGAACCAAAATTCATTTCTCTCAAAAACCCTAATCGGGTAAAAACCGAATCGGGTACGTTTGTGCAGAGAGATATTGGGAAACAGACCGACAAGTCATCTATGATGACTCAAGAGGAAGGAATCATCATGGTGAGTCATGGTGATAATTTACTCTAGTCGTCATGACGACAAAGAATATACCTAGATATTTTAAACGTTAACCTAACCTACGTCTGGTTAAATCTAACCGAGGTTAACTAACCATGATTTGCAACACAAAATATCTTCTCCCTAACATATGGTGTAGGAGGCAGCCACATCCCTCCAAATTTTATGACCACATGTTTTATTAACCATGATTCTAAATAAACCCTAGTTAAGTTATTACTAACTAAGGTTAAGTTATTATATTATTTTCTAACTTAAACTTGATCAAATAAATGATAGTGTGAATTCACATCGTAATTCTTGTACATTTCTGCATGCATTTTTATATAGTTTAGGCATATTTAAATTGATTTCCATTAGTTTTTACCTTGGAACGGGTGAAGCGGTTTCTTGGTGTTGTTTTGCAGGAATTTAAGGAAAAATGCTCAAGATTAGCCATGATGGAGCTTGGATGAAGACAGAGCTTGAAAAGTGAAGAAAATGACCCAAGCAGAGCCCACGACGGCCTAGCCGTGGTGACCATCACGGCCTAGCCGTGATGACCATCACGGCCGTGATCGAGCAATAATTGAGAAGAAAGAAGGCAAAAGTCAGAAGCTGTCACGGCCTAGCCGTGATTCACATCACGGTCGTGACATATACCCTCACCAGGAAGAACTGATCACGGCCGTGACAGACCAGCTGAGACAGGCAGAGCCCATCACGACCGTGATGCTCCAAAATTTGAAAGCGCGCCAAGGCAGAACATGTCACGGCCTGGCCGCGATGGCCATCACGGCCATGACGCGAATCCTAATCTATAAATAGGCACGGGCAGAACATAAGAAAACAGTTTTTGAAACCATAAGACACTCTCTCTGAACCAGGGGCTACTGAACAAGGATTCCATGGAGTTTCTTCTCATCTTCATCTCTATTTCTTTGATTTTGGTTATGATCATGAGTAGATAAACTCCCATTGTTGGGATTAGATGTAGCTATTTCTAAATTCTCCATGTATTTGACTTGACCTTGTAATACAGTTTTTGCTTCCTTATGAGTGATTGATTTCCACGCTTAATGCTTGTTGTGGCGTGATCCCCCATGACTTGATTATTGTTTTGGTATACAATTGGAAAATTCGTATTAGAACTAGAACTGAAATCAACCACCTAGTAAACCTTGTATCTAGGAATGGATTTAGGTTTATTAGCAATCGTGTAATCCCTAATCATCATGCAAATTCATTAATCTATGCCACCTAAGGAATTAGGGTCTATTAGTGGATTTAGGCTCTTGTCGTCTGAGGAATCAGGGTTTGAGTAATCTACTAGATTGATTGTCATATTTGAATTAGAAACTATTTATTAGTCATTTCATTGCATGGGGATAAAGTTTAGTGAACCTAATCCCAACATCTTTCATATATTTGAAGAATCCTTTTAACTGCCTTTCAAGTGTTCGACAAAAATCCAAAAAAAAAGAACTTTTCTCTTTATTTTCTTTATTTTAGGTTTTAAATCTGAATGGGCTTGGTATTTACTATTGAGATCCCTTTGATCCAAATATCCGATTAGATAGTAATTGATTCAGTACATGCTAGTACTTGTCACAGTCCTCGTAGGAACGATAAACGGTCTCACCACTGTATTACTTGTACGACTAGGTATACTTGCCTGGATCCGTCAACAAGTTTTTGGCGTCGTTACTGGGGATTGTTTTTCAATATTAGCATATCTATTTCGGTTACTAATTTAAGCAAAAAATTCTTTTCTGTTATCTGTTTCTGTTTTGCTGTCATTTAAGTGCTAACATTCTTAGACTTTTGTGCATGCGAGGTACTATCCTAGCTGACCAACTCCTCTACGATCGTGAAATAGAAAGAATAGCTAGGGAGAATCGGAGGCAAGCAAGACAGCAGAAACTGTTAGAACAACAAGAAGAAGAACAAGAGACCTCCACTTCACAAGTTCATCAAGAATCACCTAAGATGGCAGGCAATGGTGAAGGTGCTCCACCACGGAGGACACTTGGTGATTATGCCAATACAAATGTCAACCGGCATGTCACTAGCATAGTGAGACCTCCAATTAACTGCAACAATTTTGAAATCAAGCCAGCTTTCATCAATATGGTTTCACAAGATCAATTTGCCGGGTTGGAGAAAGAGGATCCTAATAATCATGTCTCCCACTTCCTGGAGTTATGTGATATGATGAAGATGAATGGTGTTTCCGATGATGCACTTCGCCTAAGGTTGTTTCCCTTCTCTCTAAGAGATAGAGCCAAGTCTTGGCTCCGATCTCAACCTAGGGGGAGCATCACTACATGGAATGACTTAGAGGCAAAATTTCTTGCAAGGTTCTTTCCCACCTCAAGATTTGTGAAGACAAGGGGTGATATCATAAGCTTTGCTCAGCAAGAGGGTGAGACTCTTCATGACACATGGGAAAGGTTCAAAGACTTGCTCCAAAGATTCCCAAATCATGGGTTTGATGATCATACCCAAATGCAAACATTGTGAAATGGATTGAGGTCGGCAACCAGGTATATGTTGGATGCCTCAGCTGGAGGTTCCATAACCATAAAGACACCTGAGGAAGCATTGATTTTGATAGAAGCTATGGCATCTAATGACTATTTGATGCATCATGATCGGGTCCCACATCAAGAAGGGGAGTGTTGGAGTTAGACTCACAAACTACACTTTTGGCTCAAAATAAGATTATGACACAACAACTTGAGTCCATCACCAAGCAACTAGCTCCAAACTGTTCAAGGAACAACCATGCCACCTCAACAGGTAATGAGATGTGATTTTTGTGGAGGAGATCATGATAATGGAAATTGTGAGGCCCCACCTAGTTCCCATGAGGAAGCAAATTATATGGGGAACTATGGGCTGCAAGGCAACAACCAATACCCTAACAACTACAACCAAGGGTGGAGGAATCAAACAAGTTTTGGTTAGAAACAAGATGTCAGACAAGCAAGCACGCCTCTTCCCACACAACCGCCTCAAGACTGGACTTCAATCTTGGAAAACACTCTCAATCAATTCATGCAAATGTCCATGTCAAACCAGAAAAACACCGATGCTGCCATAAAGAACTTGGAGGTTCAAGTTGGACAAATTGCACAGTACCTAGCGGAACAGTCCAGCAGTAGTTTTTTAGGTAATACTCAAACAAATCCTAAAGAGCATTGTAAGGCTATTGTTTTGAGGGGTGGTAAAAGTCTTGAGCAAGAGAGCGGTGAGCCTTTGTTGAAAAATCAGAGAGATGTTGAAAAAACAAAGATGAATGCTGAAAAAAATGAGTTGGATGAGGAAAAAGGCAAAGAGGTTGTAATAGAGGAAGAAGAAAAATGCAGTGAAAAAGACAAGAGAGAAAAGTTAGTGGATGAAAATTCAATCTTGAGGAGGAGCAAGAGTCAGATTTTGAAAGATGGAGACAAGCCTCAAGAGATCCCTTCTTATGTAAAGTTGCCATGTCCGCATTTAAGCAAGAAGAAGGAGAAGGAAGAGCAGTTTGCAAAATTTCTTGACATCTTCAAGAGGTTGCAAATCAATATACCCTTTGCTGAAGCACTAGAGAAAATGCCCACTTATGCAAAGTTCATGAAGGAGTTGCTTACAAAGAAAAGGAGATTTAAAGAAGGTGAGACTGTTGCCTTGACTGAAGAATGTAGTGCGATACTCCAAAGGAAGCTACCTCCAAAGCTTAAAGATCCTGGTAGTTTTACAATCCCCTGCACAATCGGGAGTGTTGCTATTGGGAAGGCCTTGTGTGACTTGGGGGCGAATATCAATTTGATGCTGCTTTCAATCTTGAACAAGCTTGGAGGTGGTGAAGTGAAACCAACAAGGATGGCATTGCAACTAGCAGACAGATCAATCAAGCATCCTTATGGTATTCTGGAAGATGTTTTGGTTAAAGTGGACAAGTTTATTTTCCCAGCGGATTTTGTGATATTAGACATGGAGGAGGATGCAAAAGTTCCACTTATATTAGGGAGACCTTTTCTAGCAACTGATCGTGCTTTGATAGATGTATAAAAAGGCCAGCTTCGACTCAGAGTGCAAGATGAAGAGCCACTTTCAATGTATTTGAAGCTATGCATCGCCCGAGTGATGAAGAGAATTGTTTCCGCATGGACATTGTGGATGTAGTGGCTAAAGAAGTCTTTGCACATCAGCACCATTCCATTGAAAATCTTGATGAGGAAGAGGAGAAGGAAATAGAGGAGTGTTTGTGCGATTTGGAAGCTCAACCCATCCAACTTGTTGTCAACAATAAGAAAAAAGAGCTCAAAAAGGATGAAGTCCAAGAGAAGCTCAAGTTAGAGCTTAAACCTCTACCTCCCCACTTGAAATATGTGTTTCTTGGTAAGAATGATGAAAATCCTCTCATAGTAAGCAATGTATTGTCCAAGTTGGAAGAGGAGAAACTTGTAAGGGTGCTTCGAGAGCATAAAACAGCTATTGGATGGTCCATCTCATATTTGAAAGGTATTAGCCCTACATTTTGTATGCACAAGATCATGATGGAGGCTGAATTTAAACCGGTGGTCCAACCGCAAAGGAGGCTCAATCCTACAATGAAAGAAGTGGTAAGGAAGGAGGTGCTGAAACTCCTTGAAGCTGGAATGATATATCCGATCTCCGATAGTGCTTGGGTGAGTTTGGTACAAGTGGTTCCAAAGAAAGGTGGCATGACCGTCGTGCACAACGAGAAGAATAAGTTGATCCCAACTAGAATGGTCACCGGTTGGCGAATGTGTATAGATTACCGGAAGCTAAATCAAGTTACTAGGAAGGATCACTTCCTACTTCCGTTCATGGACTAGATGTTGGAGAGGTTGGCCGGGCAAGCTTATTATTGTTTCTTGGATGGTTATTCGTGTTATAACCAAATTGTGGTTAACCCGGAAGACCAAGAGAAAACTGCCTTCACATGTCCTTTTGGAGTTTTTGCCTATCGGAAGATGCCCTTCGGTCTTTGTAATGCGCCTGCGACATTTCAAAGGTGCATGCTTTCCATTTTCTCTGATATGGTAGAAAAATACATTGAAGTTTTCATGGATGATTTTTCTGTTTTTGGTTCCTCTTATGATAATTGTTTGTCTAACCTTGCTGTTGTGTTAAAGAGATGCATGGACACCAATTTAGTCTTAAAATGGGAGAAGTGTCATTTTATGGTGCAAGAAGGCATTGTGCTTGGGCACAAGATTTCAGCTAAGGGGATCGAAGTGGATAAATCCAAGGTTGATGTAATTAAGAAACTACCTCCACCAGTGAATGTCAAGGGTGTGAGGAGTTTTCTTGGGCATGCAGACTTTTACCGGTGGTTCATCAAAGACTTCTCAAAAATAGCAAAGCCGTTGTGTGCCCTTTTGAACAAGGACACACCATTTGTGTTTGATACTGCTTGCCTTACCTCTTTTCAGATTTTGAAAGACAAGTTGATATCTGCTCCTATTCTTGTTGCACCCAACTGGGAGTCACCATTTGAATTAATGTGTGATGCCAATGACTACGCAGTTGGGGCAGTTTTGGGATAGCGAAGGGAAAAGTTTTTCCATGCCATTCACTATGCTAGCAAGGTTCTCAATGAAAACCAAATAAATTATGCAACAACTGAAAAAGAGTTGCTAACCATAGTGTTTGCATTGGAAAAATTTCGTTCCTACTTAATTGGGTCACAAGTCACTGTTTTTACTGATCATGCTGCAATTAAATATTTGTTGACTAAGTTAGATTCTAAACCAAGACTCATAAGGTGGATTCTATTGTTGCGGGAATTTGACTTAGTCATCAAGGACAAAAAGGGCAGCAAAAATGTGGGGGCTGACCACTTATCTCGGTTGGTGAATGAAGAGGTTACTGCAGAAGAAAAGGACATTCGGGATGAGTTCCCGGATGAGGCCTTATTTCTGGTGCATGAGAGACCATGGTTTGCCGACATGGCAAATTTCAAGGCGGCCAACATTGTGCCTGAGCACCTCACTTGGCAACAAAAGAAAAAATTCTTCCGGGATGCTAACCATTTCATGTGGGATGATCCATTTCTGTTCAAGGTTGGACAGGATGGCTTGTGGAGGAGGTGTGTTAGTCAAGAAGAAGCGAAGAATATTTTGTGGCATTGCCATAACTCTCCATATGGTGGACATTACAATGGAGATAGGACAGCTGCAAAGGTCCTCCAATCTGGGCTCTTTTGGCCCTCAATCTTCAAGGATGCTTACAATCATGTGAAGAGTTGTGACAAGTGCCAAAGGACCGGGAACATATCAAAAAGGGATGAGATGCCACTGCAAAACATATTGGAGGTTGAAGTATTTGATTGTTGGGGCATAGATTTTATGGGTCCACTTCCACCTTCATTCTCCAATCAATATATCTTGGTGGCGGTGGACTATGTTTCTAAATGGGTGGAGGCCATTGCAACACCAAATAATGATGCCCAAACAATGATTAAATTCATCAAGAAGAACATCTTTGCCCGGTTCGGTGTCCCAAGGGTCCTTATAAGTGATGGGGGATCTCACTTTTGCAACTCACAACTAAGAAATGTGTTGACCAAGTATGATGTGAGGCATAAGGTGGCATCCCCATATCATCCACAAACAAATGGGCAAGCGGAGGTCTCCAACCTGGAGATCAAGAGAATTCTGGAAAAAACTGTGGCCACTTCAAGAAGAGATTGGGCAAAGAAGCTTGACGATGCCTTGTGGGCTTACCGGACTGCACTGAAAACTTCTTTGGGGTTATCTCCGTTTCAGATAGTCTATGGGAAGGCTTGTCATCTACTCGTAGAGTTGGAGCATCGAGCCTTTTGGGCATTGAAGTTCTTGAATTTTGATGTCAATTCGGCGGGTGAGAAAAGAGTCCATCAGCTGCATGAATTGGAGGAGATGCGCCTCAATGCATATGAGAATGCAGCTATTTACAAGCAGCAAGTCAAGACTTATCATGACAAGAGGATCGTGATGAAATCATTTCAGCCGGGACAACCAGTTTTATTATTTAATTCCCGGCTGAGATTGTTTCCGGGCAAGTTGAAGTCTAAGTGGTCGGGACCGTTCATCTTCAAAGAAGTCTCATCCCATGGAGCTATAGAAGTGGAGGATCCTTCTTCAAAAAGGACCTTCAAAGTCAATGTCCAAAGACTCAAGGCATACTTGGGTGGTGACATCGAGAGATTGGCCACAACTGTGCGCCTTCGTGATCCTTGAGATCACCGACCCGTGAAGCTACTGACGTTAAAGAAGCGCTTATTGGGAGGCAACCCAAGTTCTCTTTCCCTTTTCTTTTCATTTTTGAATTTGACTCTTGTATAATTTGAGAAGATCAAGAGGAAAAATATCATAGATTAATAGGTTTGTTAAGTGTTTTCAGGGTAAGAAGGAAGGAGATGCAAAAAGGGCAAGGACAAGCACAGTCAGCAGCCATCACGCCCAGGTCGTGACACTGGTCACGGCCGCGATGAGCTAATCATGAAGACCATAAAGGATCACGTCCCAGCCGTGATCCCCATCACGGGCGTGATGAGAGAACCCTGAAGATCAGAGAGCATCACGGCATAGCCGTGATGGAGGTCACGGCTGTGACAGGCCAACCCCTATGGACCAGAATTGATCACGGCCTTCCCGTGAGGAGCATCACGGCCGTGACCCAATTTTCATGCAATCCCTCTAACTAGGCATGTGGCCAGCACCCGCTACCGCCTGGGTAAGTCATTCCATTTTTCTCCTCTCTCCGACTTGATTATTTACATTAGGGACAATGTAAATTTTTAAGCTTGGGGTAGGGGTTATTTTGCATACTTTTGCATTTTGCATGTTGCATTCATATAGGCATAGCTTTGCATGATCACATGATTTGATTGCCCCTTGCTTAGATTATGCATCCAATTGTGAGAACTTAGTGCCAAATAAATTGAGATAGTGATTTTTTGAACCCAATTTTTTTATTCTTGTGATGAGGCTACAAATAAAAATTCTTGAGATGATCTTTGATAGTTGATAATTAGCATGTGGTTCCGTAGATTTGTGTTTCTCATTGATTTTTGAACTACTAAAATGTGAGATTTTGAGCCAAAAAGGGGTACTCACTAAATCTACCCCATTCTTGTTAATAGAGTGTTTTAATTCCTCTTGGATTGTTTTCTCTAGAACTTGACTTGAAACCATTTTGAAGCTTAAAAATTTTTGAAAACATTTTTGAAAATGATTGAGGCACTAGGTATTTTTCCGGCCTTCTTAGCTTTGATTGACTAAATGCTACCCCGTAGTTGCCCAATTTTGAGCCTAAAAAAATAAAATACTTTTCGTGGTACCTTGAATTACTTTGATGAATATGCTTGGTATGGCACCTCTTAAAGTATTACAAAAAGGGTAGAAAGGTAGTTGAAAAAGTATGGGATGAGAAAGTCAAAATATTACTCTTGAATTGAAAATCTCCCATTCTCCAAATAAAAAAAATAAAAAAAAGGAACAAAATAGTGAGAAGGGGATGACAAAAAGAAGTGAGAAATAAAATGAAAAGAAAGAAAGAAAGGTGGAAAAATGAATCGAAACCCAAAAAGGTATTTTAGAAGGTGTCGTGCTTTGCAATGCTTGATATTTTGTCTAGCCTTCGTGAAAATTCCTTTTCTTGATTACCCCACCTAACGATAAATCCCATGGCCCCGTTACAACCAAAGCAAAAGACCTCTTGATTCTTAATTATTTTCATTAATAAAGTAGAGATTTGGTTGATAGTCAAGCCTATGGTAGAATTCATTCCTTGAGGAAAATGGAGCGAATTGTCATATATCCCTAAACACTTGAGTGAGGTGAGAAAAAGTGCCCAAATCATTGAGAATATGAGTCTAAGAAACCTAAGCTTCTAATTGGACTTGAAACTGATTGTCTCTTGCTGAATTATTTGAAATGCCTGTTACTTGGATTATTTACTCGGGTTCTTGGTTCACTGTCCATTTATATCTTCTGGCCTTAGTGATTGCTTGAGGACAAGCAAATGAATAAGCTTGGGGTGATTTGATAGTGTGATTTCACATCATAATTCTTGTACATTTCTGCATGCATTTTTATATAGTTTAGGCATATTTAAATTGATTTCTATTAGTTTTTACCTTGGAACGGGTGAAGCGATTTCTTGGTGTTGTTTTGCAGGAATTTAAGGAAAAATGCTCAATATTAGACATGATGGAGATTGGATGAAGATAGAGCTTGAAAAGTGAAGAAAATGACCCAAGCAGAGCCCATCACGACCTAGCCGTGATGACCATCACGGTCGTGATCGAGCAATAATTGAGAAGAAAGAAGGCAAAAGTCAGAAGCTGTCACGGCCTAGCCGTGATTCACATCATGGCCGTGACATATACCCTCACCAGGCAGAACTGATCATGGCCTAGCCGTGATACCCATCACGGCCGTGACAGACCAGCTGAGACAGGCAGAGCCCATCACGGCCTGGCCGTGATTACCATCACGGTCGTGATGCTCCAAAATTTGAAAGCGCGCCAAGGCAGAACACGTCACGGCCTAGCCGTGATGGCCATCACGGTCGTGACGCGAATCCTAATCTATAAATAGGCACGGGCATAACAGAAGAAAACAGTTTTTGAAACCATAAGACACTCTCTCTGAACCAGGGGCTGCTGAACAAGGATTCCATGGAGTTTCTTCTCCTCTTCATCTCTATTTCTTTGATTTTGGTTATGATCATGAGTAGATAAACTCCCATTGTTGGGATTAGATGTTGCTATTTCTGAATTCTCCATGTATTTGACTTGACCTTGTAATACAGTTTTTGCTTCCTTATGAGTGATTGATTTCCATGCTTAATGCTTGTTGTGGCGTGATCCCGCATGACTTGATTATTGTTTTGGTATGCAATTGGAAAATTCGTATTAGAACTAGAACTGAAATCAACCACCTAGTAAACCTTGTATCTAGGAATGGATTTAGATTTATTAGCAATCGTGTAATCCCTAATCATCATGCAAATTCATTAATCTAGGCCACCTAAGGAATTAGGGTCTATTAGTGGACTTAGGCTCTTGTCGTCTGAGGAATCAGGGTTTGAGTAATCTAGGGGATTGATTGTCATATTTGAATTAGAAACTGTTTATTAGTCATTTCATTGCATGGGGATGAAGTTTAGTGAACCTAATCCCAACATCTTTCATATATTTGAAGAATCCTTTTAACTGCCTTCCAAGTGTTCGACAAAAATCCAAAAAAAAGAACTTTTCTCTTTATTTTGTTTATTTTAGGTTTTAAATCTGAATGGGCTTGGTATTTACTATTGAGCTCCCTTTGATCCAAATATCCACTTAGATAGTAATTGATGCGATACGTGCTAGTACTTGTCACGGTCCTCGTGGGAACGATAAATGGTCTCACCATCGTATTACTTGTACGACTAGGTATACTTGCCTAGATCCGTCAACAATAAACTCAACCATGGTTCTTTTATCTCATTAAACCACATATTTTCTCCTCACACCCACCTCCAGGCCGCACCCATCTCCCACACTTGAACCATTTTCACTCATTTTCCTACTTCGTCATTTTTGTTCCTCCAAAACTTCATGTTCTTCATTTTCTTTCACAAGTTCTTCACTTGTTCTTCATTTGTTCTTCACTTATTCATCATTTTTCTCTAACTTAGAAACATAACTTCATGATTCTTCCTTCATGAAACTTGTTCCTTAGATCATTGCCATCATGTTCTTGAATCCATGAACTTTCAAGTTCATCTTTTCTCTTCTCAAATTTTGGCCCACACCCATACATAACCATCCAAACCTTGTTTTGATCTTCTAAGATCATATTCTCACTTATCTAGATGATCTAAACAATTTGTATTTCACATCTCAAGTCATTTCCCGACAAAACACAAAGAACTCCTTAGTGTTCTTGCAAAGAACATCTTTGTTCTTCAAGTTCTTGAATAAATCTTTTTATTCCAAGGTGAGGAATCTCTCCCTAATCTTCGTATCTTCATTAATCATCCATAAAATTCCATTTTGATAAATTATTTCATGAATTTCAATTCTTAGATCTATAACTTTAAAAATTTCTAGAAAATTGTAGAAAAATCCATTTGACATGAAACCAATTGCTATGATCTCATAATCATCTCTATTTTCATCATCTATAAGAATATGATCATGAGAAATTTCCTTCCCAATTTTCTAAGCAGGGTCGAATCCATGAAAAAGTGGAGTTCATGGGTTTTGTTTCATTTTCATGTCTTGATTCATGATTCAATCTCTTAGTACCTTGATAGTTCTTGTATGTAAGTAAGTAGAAGATCAAAAAATCAAACCCTAACCTATTTGTTTCATAAAGGCCGAAACCCTAGCTATGAATATTTGATGGATTTTGATTCAAAAGTTGTCTTGTGACACTTGGATCCAACACTAAGTTTTGTATGTTGATTAAATCCAAGGGTTGAGAAAATTTTAAAACCTCTAGCCTAGGATCTTGAGAAAAAAACCGAAACCCTAGTTCTTGGAACTAGATGAGTTTATTCCATGTTCTTAGTTCATGATCTTGGTTTAAGTACTTACTCGTGTTTAAGTTACTTATGGATCATAAATCCCTAAGTTAACAAATTTTCAACTTTCCTAACCTAGAAAATTTGTTGAGGCTGAAACCTAACCTTCATGATCCAAGTATGTTGTTGTTTGATTTGATTTATTTTGGTTGCAATACGTTTGAAGGAATCGTTCAAGTTAGCTTGACTTAAGCTGACGGAGGAGAATCGGATCTGTGACACCCTAACTAGGGTCATCATATGGTTACCCGTTTGAGGAAATAAAACTTAATTTGCTGGTTGCTTTCGGAAAATATTTTTTTCTCAATGTTCATCCTTTCAAAATATGGTGATAATTTTTTTCCTTTTTAACCTTATAATAACAACAACGTAATCAAATCACACTTAAATACCTAATGTATATAAGTCATACAACTATACTGCCTCATATGTCTTCACACCTAGATCATTATCATTTTTATTCTCCTAAACACAATATATCAAAATAGGACCTAAGCTGGTCGTAACTAATGTACACACTACCGCCAACCGGAGCAAGACAAAGATGCCTCGAACTATACAGCCTTCTCCTTTTTGTAGAGATCTCATCCCTTGTGCGACTCTGATATGTTTGTAAGGGTGAGACGCCAATATATGGATTTAACAAAATAACTAAATGCTAGCACAAAAGAAGACACATGCACATATACATAAACATCTCAATTATAGCATACAGTTTATCAATTGGGTTTCACACCCCAAACATCAACATTGGAAAACTATGCATGAAAACTTCTATACATCATCTAAACATTCACACCTAATCTCATGAGATATCCCAACAAGTAATGAGTTGATCGAGACTCCCAGGCACGCAGCCGTAACACCAGGCACGCAGCCGAACGGAATACCAGGCACGCAATCGAACGGAGAATACCAGGCACGCAGCCGAAACGTAACACCAGGCACGCAGCGGAGCAGAACACCAGGCACGTAGCCGAAACGAGAATACCAGGCACGCAGCGAACACGAGCACGCCTCGCCAATGCATGCAAAACACTTTTGTTTCATTCTTTTCTTTGTGTTCAATATTTCTTTGCCAACGCTCAAAATGGATTACGACCCACATAGTTTTAAAACACCCTTAAAACTTTTATTACAACACAGGACCTCACAGTCCGAATGCTCAATCACGACACCTCTCGACCGATGCACCAGTCTTAGGTTCGTGGTACTACAAAACATCTTCAATGTTTCAATACGGTATACCTCACGTATACGGTATAGGCCCTCAAGTCCAAATGACCTCGAGTTCATCACAACACAGAACCTTAGTACCCCGACGTCTCGGTTACTAAGTCCAACTGTACTTTCAACACGGTTGAATCAACTTTTGACTTTCAGAAATTCTTTTTCCAAGGTAGAAATTCATTATAAAATCCTTAAATTATAAAACTTAGTTTTTCACAAACCAATGAGTCACTTGAGGTTTATTCTCCTCAAAATATGCACTGCCGTTTCAAAAATACTTGCTGTCTACACTTTTCCAAATTTGTCGTCAAATATTATTTTTAATGCTTTTTAAGCCAAAACTTAACTTTTTCCACTTAATTAATTTTCTAAAATCATGATTAACTTATTTTCACTAATTAATTTCATAAAAGAATATTTTGTAATATTCCGGAATTTCTTACGTAAAAATTAGCAGTGCAAAAATATTTTCACAGTTTCGCTCTCATTGTGACTCATAAATTACTTTTACACTAACAAATCATTAAAATAATAATATTTCTCAAAACTCGTTATTTTTCCAAAATAATATTTTCCACTATTATTATATTCCAACATTTCCCATAAAACGTTGAATATAATTTTCACTGTTTATTAAAGTTTTTATCTGATTAATCGGTTGTGCACTGACCACTGTCAGGCTTCTCAAACAACACTCACAAACATCAGTCAATAACAATTATCATAATTATATCACCAGGAAGATCATGTATCATAGCACTATAATATACAACTGCAGATAATTAAATAAATTAAAAGCAGATCAATCACCGATACACAGATAAACCACACCACGTAAACAACAAAACCAATAACCACAATCACATATAAATCATATAAACCACATCACAAGCAAATAGTTATTGAGAAAAATCCTCAGGTAAGCTCCCCTTACCTCTCGAAGAACTTAGCTTCCGATTTAAAACTTTGTCGTGAATCTGGGAACCGTTAACGCACGTACACGATAATCTAGTTTATCCTTCATTAAACATAACACTCAATCAACAAACAAACAAATAAATCAAGCCTAAAATCCTACATGTTGGTTTCGGCCAAGGGCTGACTTTGGGGTTAGAAATCTCTAAAATTTCTAAACTATTGGATTAATGATTCCTAGTTACTTAAAACCCTAAATCAATGATCATTGTACAAAGATTGAAATCAAATCTTCCAATCCTCAAACAATTAAATTTCAGCCATGAAAACTAAATTAGCTTAGAGACCTTGATTCATTTCAAACAACATAGATCCAATACCTACATAACTTATAAGATTGGATCATGTAAAGAAAATGAACAAAATCCTTCCCCCACCAAGACATAGGTTCGGCCTCTTTAGGTTAACTAGGCACGAAAATTTATTTTTATGAACACTCTTGGATCTTGAATATATAGAGGATAATAGGATCATAGAAATTGGTTTCACGTTTTTAGGATTTTTCTATGATTTACTATGATTTTTCAAAGTTCTAGATCTAGAAACTTAAAAGTGATAAACATAGATGAAATAGACTTTGAATCATGAAACTTATTGAAGAACATAGACATGATTAGGGAAGGAGAATAGGATTCACCTCCTGAAGATCAAAAACAAGTGAAGATCCAAGGACTTGCTTCACAAAATCAAGCTATGTAACTTAGGAGTTTTAATGGAAAATGGCAAAGTTGATGAAGAAGATGAAGTGCTCCTTAAATAGGTGTGAAGTTGGGCCTCTTGGCAGCCTTGAGGACGTGGGTTTCAAGGGCAAAAGGGTCAATATGCCAAAAATCCAAGGACAAAGGTGTAATCTTGCTTTAGGTTAATTTGTAATTAAAATCAACCATAAGGGCAAAATGGTCATTTCCCCTAAAAAGTAATCATGACCATGAGGAGTCATCCTATGACTCACCCCTTGTGACTCATCATGATTTGACATCCTATTTATCCGTTAGCGAGACCCGAAAATCCCGTTTTCAGCTCCGTCGTTTACCCGATTTCGTATAACGCCCGCATAATATATTTTAATTCACTTTTTAAGTGAAAAATTTTAAAATAGCCAATAAGTTGGAAACTTCATAAAAAATCTTAATTGTTTCGTTCACGAGTCAAAATTAGGTCATTTGAGCGGTAAAATCTTACTGTCAATAAATCGCAGACCGGGTTTCGTCTGAATTTTTGACCCAAAATTTCACTGTATACGTATAAAAATAAGTATGATATGAATATGACTTTGGTTTTCCCAAAATCATTTTCTAAGTTTCAGATAAAAATATAAACATTTATTTATATTTATACCGATCTTAGAAAGCGGAAAAATCGGGGTGTTACAGGATCGGGATAGGGAGATTACTTGAATCTGCTAGTTCGAATCTCCAAGAGGTAAGGGGAGTATGTCTGAGGAGTTTAAGATAATCACATGCCTATTGTTGGAGTCATTTGTTAATTTTCTGTAGAAAATATTTTATGATATTAAATTGTTTACTGTTAATTGCTGGATTGATTAGATACTTATCTGAGTAATTGAGTTTATGTGATATGTGGATTTACATGATTATAATTATTTGGTTATATTATAATTGTGATGCATGTCATGAATTGATATATGTCATGCTATTCTGTGATTGAAATTTTATCTGTTGTTGAGTATTGGATTGAGAAACCTGACATTGGTTAGTGTTTAAAATTAATTTAAGGATAAAAGCTTAATAAGCTTGGATAATTAATCAGAGTGATTAATTTATGAAATTTTGAGAAAAAGTGGAAAAATATTATTTTAATAATATTTTTGTGGAAACTGTGTCAATAAGTGACAGTAAGGGCGAAACTGTGAAATTTTTCACAGGGTCTAATTTTTCCAAAATAAATACAATTTTATTATAAAATGTTATTTAAAGTGATTAAGTTTCGAAAATAATGTTATATAGCAGCTAGAGCAATTACTTCTGACAGAAAAGTTATTTAAGTTATAAAAAGAATTTTATTAAAATTTTTGGAAAAGATTAAATATATAGTTATTTTATTATTATGAATTTATTTATTGAATACTTTTTAAAAGTTGACTTTTATTGAGAATTTTTTTCAGAAATAAAATAATCAGAAATAAAAGGAATTTATCAATTATTTTCAGGTTTTATCAACGTTTTAACAGAAAAAGGATTTCTGTAAAAGTATTTTTATTCAATGAAATTATTCCGTTAAACTTGGATAAGTTTTCGGAGCTTTTGTTTTGTATTTGTTTTTCACTGAGCAAAATGTTTTACAAGCAGATAAATAAACTTAGGAACCGAGACGTCGGGGTTCTAGTGTTCTATGGACACGTAGATCAAGGATCTGTGTCATTGGACGGAGTGTCCTGCAATTATTTTTTGGACTTTGTGTCCTAAATTGATGTGGAAAGTGTGAGTTCCATATCCGCGAAGCCAAAGACTGGTGCAACGGTTTAAGGGCCTCGCGATTAAGCACTCGGACTGTGTGTCCTGTGTTGAGTTTAAAACATTTGGACAGTGTGTCATGTGTTTGTTTAAGTGGAAAGTCTTAATAAGAAATTAATCATGATCGTTAGCTTTGTGCTTCGACAAGGAAAGATTATTACGACAAAGAAAACAAATCGAGAATAAAAGTTTTTCTCATGCATAGATGGTAGACGTGTCATGTGTTGTGATCATTGAGTCCACAGTGGATCAATGTATTTGATATGGACTATGTTTCCATCTGATCATTGGGACTCTGTGTGAGCCAATGTATCTTTACTGGACTGTATGTCAAATTTTATACGATAACTATTGTGATTTGGAGTGATGCAATAGGTTATGGACAATAATCTCCATTGTTCGCAGTGACCATTGAGATTCTGTGTGAGCCAATGAGTTACATTTTTGAACGATAACCTTGGTGAAACTGTGTGTGGCCAGTGTGTTATGTGTTCTCTTGGACATTGATTAATTTCGTTTTTACAATGGGCCATGTGCAGAGTGTCATGCATTTTTATAAAATGATGATGACTGTCGGGTATGAAACCCTTTGATTAAATTATTCTACTATTTTGAGTATTTTTGTATGCTGTGAATACATGGTATATGCTATTTGTGTGCATGGAGTTGTCTTATCAAAACTCATATATTGGAAACTCACCCTTACAAATATATCAGGTTTATTCTAGACTAAGGTAGTACTTTGGTACACTAGTACGGATGAAGCGAAGGAATTCACTGAGTCATTCAAGGACTTAACTTCTACATGCTTGAAGAAGTATTCGTTAGTGGGAATGTCACAAGAATATTTCCAATAACTGTCTTGTAAAGTGACCAGCTATAGGACTTTTGGTGTCTTATAAAGTAGTGGTACTTGGTTAGTCTGGATGTTTGGCTATTGAGAGTCATTCTTTTGAGTTGTGATTCCAGATTACCGCTACGTTACAACTACGTCTTTATTTTCTTATGTTATGACTTTGGAGACAACCTATTATGTGAAGGTCTAAATGTAAAACTCGTATGATACCTATTTATATTATGTTAATGGTGTTGGGTTGTATATGGAGTAAAAGAAAACAAAAAAAATTTATCACTAATTTTGAAAGGGATAAGTAACTAGAAAATTATATTTTCCGAAAGCAACCAGCAACAATTTTATTGAGTGCACAACAAGTTACTTAAATGTAATACCCTGAAAAGGGGGTGTCGCAGATCCACTTTTACCAACAACTTCAAGTTGTTTTGATGAGGCACCCTCCTTCTTGAAGAAGTTCTTTCTCTTCACTTGTGCGTCAACCTTGAGTGCATGTTGGAGGTCTCTAGTGTGGCTTGAAGGCGCATATCATTTTCTCAAAACCCTCTTCATTTCTCTCCAAGTACTAATTGGTTCCTCATCATACTTTCTTCTCTCTTTACACAATTGATCCCACCAAATTAAAGCATAATCATGAAATCCTAGACTAGCCACCTTTACTTTCTTTTACTCACTATAGTAGTAGCAAGAGAATACGTTCTCCAATTTGGTCTCCCATTCCAAGTAAGCATCGGAATCACTCTTCCCATGGAAGCTATGGATCTTTACCTTCACATTATACAACTTGCCATCCTTCTCATTCCTACTTCCTCTATGCTCATGTCTAGGTCTCCATTTATCAAATCTAGGTCTATGGTTTTTGTCTTCCAAATTTGATGAGCCTCTATGTGAGTTGTCATGCCTTGATACTTTTTTGTTCGCAAGCACTTCTAATCTCTCAAACGCTCTCTCTAAGTTCCTTGTCATTCTATCCAACTTCCTATGCAAGTTCCTTGTTCTTGGTGATGATCGAGGAGAATCTTCTTCATATTGTGAAGTCATGGTGCACTTACAATTTGAGAAATTACAATACAAATTGCAGCAAATTGAAAATTACACAAATCAAATGAAGATTACACCAATAAGAATAATTACACCACCAAAAATCAAAAGAATTAAGTACAATCCAAAAAGGAACAAATACTGTAATTAGAGACCTAGATCTTTCATTCAAGTGGATGATAAACACATCATTTTCACAATTTGAATTTCATGAAGATCTATTAGGTTCTAAAAATTTGAAATCATTGAAGCACTTTTGATTAAAATTTGAATCAATCTTACTATTGTAAATTGAAATTTGAACTTGAATTTTGAATTTGTTCAAATTCACAAAGTAAGGAAAATAGATCTATGCTTGAGTTTTTAAGAAGCAACCAAAATCACATGTGATGGAAGAGCACATGCAAGAATTAGAGCAAAAATTTGAAAGTGAAAATGTGTAGGGAAAAAAAATTTCACCAAAAATTCAAGCAAGATCAATTTAAACTCATTTCAAATTCTAGATCCATGATCACATTTGGATTCAAATTGAATTTCATCATCCAAATTTAAGTGATTAATGGCGCCACTATGGATGAAATTTTCATTATAAAATTGGCTCCAACTCAAAGATCATCATAGAATTTGAAAAAAAAAATTGATCAAAAATTCAAAACAATTGAAGATAAAAAATCTAGCTCTAGATACCACATGATGTGATCAATGATTGATCACTAAACATTTGAGGATCTTTCTTTGAACTTATTGCTTTAAATTCAAGATCAAACACAAACAAGAACAATTGAATGAAACTTGAATCTCAAGTGAGAATCAAGAGAAACAAAAATGAGTAGAAGAACACAATTGTATATGAATTGAAATAGCAAGAACAAGAATTACAGTGTAGAAAATTAAAGTGCAAGAATCAAAGAACAAAGTAGAAAATGGAATAGAAAGAAGATGAAGGGGAAGGCATCACAGTTGAACCATCTTTGAAAAGAAGATTGAATTGATAAGCCAAAGGAGGATTCATCACTTGAATATGGAAATTCAAGAAAAGAATCAATGGTTCATATCACTTTTCTTCCCTCTTCATTCTCCAACCTCCTTGCATCTTTGATTCACCTCCATGCTTTGAAATCATGTTCATTCCTTGGTTCCCTAGCCTTTCCCATGAATTTTCGTCACTTTCTCTCACTCTTTCCCTCAAAAAATGCAGTTTCTGGGGTTGTAGAATGTATCTCCGCCGCTGTACAATTAATCGATTATATCTTAACATAATCGATTAAATTCAACTTAATAGTCTAACTGACAACACTAAATCGATTATTTCACTCAAAATACAACTTGTAAAAAATTTTGATCATTCTTAATCCACCAAATAACTTTTACAAAATAAATTGAAGATTAAAAGAATATCTTCAAAACATTGGGGTGTTACACAAGACATGGGGACAAAAGCTATTAAGAATTTAAATCATACTTCAGAAAGAATTTTAGACCATCACAGTGTTTATAGCTTCTTGCAAGTACGTTGTGCACTGGATACACAAATTACTAGCAAGACTTTTTATCACCCATGTTTCCACCTTCTACAACCTAAAACCTAAAGCTTTGATAGCAACTTAATTTGTCCCGGTTTGGATTTTTGGATCGCAACACATCATTACCTTAGTTGTCGGTAAGACTAAAAAAATGTTAACTGTCTTGTAATTGGACAAGTCACACTACCAATGGCTTGGCCTAGAACTAGAACTATCATGAGACGTCTAGAAAAAAAAAAACAATTGAAAAATGCCTATGAGTGGTGGTACAACAAGCCTATAAATAAGCATTAAGGAAGTAATTCTAATTCTTGTCCGTACGTGTCCAAGAAAGCCACATATAGTGTACTACCCCATCTAATAAAAGAAGTCCTAAATTTCCATGCAACCAAATTCATCCATCCTTCTTCATACCATTCACTACCAAATAATCACACCTCTGACCTCTATACTTATTAAACCATCATAAACTAAACTATAGCTAGCATATCTGTTTTCCAAACATAAAACCAGATTCTAAAGACCTTTGCTTTCAATAATTACAATAAGTAAAAAATTATTCTAGTTGACATAATTATATTGTTTATAAAATTTGTAAGTGTATATATTTTAGACTTTTTATCTGTACATTTTTTATTTAAAAAAATAATGTGTAAAAAAATGTTCTAACCAAATAAATGAATGGAATAACTGAGATTGTAAACAACTAAACATAGAAAGAAAAGTTGCAACACAAAAATAGTTTATTATGCTTTGTTTCTTAACAAACACGCTCCTAGAAAATCGAAAATAAGAACTCTGAAAATAGCATTACAGAGAAGGACTTGGTCTCTCACCATAAATCCGTCTTCTTCTCCGCCACCATTCTGTATTGTGAGAATTCTCCCTCATTTGCCAATCAAAATTCTTCTTTCCAACCACTTTTTTTCTACCATCATGAATAATTTGAACTTTCCTTCATATTCTTCATTGTAGCAAAGGCGCAAATGGTGGCATTTCAAATCCTTCCATGGTTAACTAGCCATAGTATAATTAAATTTATATTTCTTGTTTCAAATACCATTAGAATAGATTCAGGAACAAAGTTTTTTCTTGTACATTTCTTATCCAGTGATCTATTAATCAAAATGGCAAATAAACAAGCACCAAATTGGATACATGTAGATTTTGTTTGTTCCTAGGAAATAATTAAATAGTAGGTTTAGTTGTAGCAATAAGAAACAATGGCATCAATGTCTGGCCAACCTTCGAAGAAGTCTTTACGAAATTCTGGAGGATCAGGATCAAGTAATTCTCAAGGAAACCGCAGCAACTCTGGCGGGCCAAGTGTGAAGTTTGCAAGACGAACTTCAAGTGGGAGATATGTGAGTTTGTCAAGAGAAGACATTGACATGTCCTCAGACTTATCTGGGGACTACATGAACTACACTGTCCATATTCCACCAACCCCAGATAATCAACCCATGGACTCATCCATAGCTACGAAAGCTGAAGAACAATATGTTTCCAATTCTTTATTCACCGGAGGATTCAACAGCGTAACCAGAGCCCATCTAATGGACAAGGTCATTGATTCTGAAGTAACTCACCCACAAATGGCAGGAGCCAAGGGATCTTCTTGTTCAATGACTGCTTGTGATGGCAAGGTCATGAAGGATGAGAGAGGGAATGATGTGATTCCATGTGAGTGTAGGTAAGTACGTACATGCTATATATTGTTGTTGTTGTGCCATGGAAAATGTGGAAATGGATAATGATCATTTCTTGATTTTAATGTCTATTTCAATGTTAAGCAAGCAATCAAGTGAAAGTAAAAAATTTTATAAAACAATTTGAATTCAGGTTCAAGATTTGCAGAGATTGCTTTTTAGATGCACAAAAAGAAAACGGTCTCTGCCCAGGTTGCAAGGAGCCATACAAAGTAGGCGATTACGAAGATGACACCCCAGATTATTCTAATGGGGCACTTCCATTACCAGCACCAAATGGTTCCAAACATGATACGAATAATATGTCTGTTATGAAGAGAAACCAAAATGGAGAATTTGACCACAATAGGTGGTTGTTTGAGACTAAAGGTACGTATGGGGTTGGCAATGCTTATTGGCCCCAAGATGATATGTACGGTGATGACGATGATGATGGCTTACAAGGAGGAATGATAGATCCAATGGAGAAGCCTTGGAAACCATTAAGCAGAAAAATACCAATTCCATCCGCCATCATGAGTCCTTACAAGTTAGATTTATATGTTATCTCTACAGCTGCATGCTTGTAACAACTTTGGTTATAATGAATGAATTAAAATGGCCTTATGTATACTAATTGTTGTTTCGCAGGTTGCTTATTTTAATTCGGTTAGTAGTATTGTGTTTCTTTTTACACTGGAGAGTGATGAATCCAAATCAAGATGCTGTATGGTTGTGGCTAATGTCAATTATTTGTGAGATATGGTTTGCCTTCTCATGGATACTGGATATAGTTCCCAAGCTATGTCCCGTCAACCGTTCCACTGACCTTGAAGTCCTTTATGACAAATTTGACAGTCCGGCTCCAGACAATCCCACAGGACGATCTGATCTACCTGGCGTGGACCTCTATGTATCCACTGCTGATCCTGATAAGGAACCACCTCTAGTCACTGCCAATACCATTCTTTCCATATTAGCTGTTGATTACCCTGTGGAGAAGCTTGCTTGTTACGTTTCTGATGATGGAGGTGCTCTGTTGACTTTCGAAGCAATGGCTGAGGCTGCAAGTTTTGCTGATTTATGGGTTCCCTTTTGTCGAAAACACAACATTGAACCGAGGAATCCAGAGACTTACTTCAACTTAAAAGTTGATCCAACCAAGAACAAAAGTAGAATAGATTTTGTGAAAGATAGAAGGAGGGTCAAGAGGGAGTATGATGAGTTCAAAATACGTATAAATGGCCTTCCAGATTCCATTAGGAGAAGGTCAGATGCATTTAATGCGAGGGAGGAAATGAAGATGATGAAGCACATGAAAGAGAGTGGAGCTGACCCATCTGAGCCCATCAAAGTATTGAAAGCCACATGGATGGCTGATGGAACCCACTGGCCTGGAACTTGGACTTCTCCTTCAAGTGAACATTCAAGAAGTGACCATGCCGGAATACTTCAGGTACATATATATATGACTAGTTTCCTATATTACATTTAGGTAACAACATAAATATATATATAATATGAACAATTTGATCATATGTTTATATTTTATAACATAAAAAAGTTACTAACAATATATATGATTATCATAATTAATGTTCTTCTAACACCACACACACAGTACTGTTTTCTTTTTCTATTTTTGTAACTAAACATATATATATAAGAATGTTTTTATGTCATTGTATCAACATGTCTTGCTTACAAATAATATTATTGAGTTATCATAGTTTAACTTTGCTTATGTGTATTTGAATAGGTAATGTTGAAGCCTCCAAGTCCTGATCCATTAATGGGAAGTGCAGACAATAAGATTATAGACTTCACAGAGGTAGATACACGATTACCAATGTTTGTATATGTTTCTCGAGAGAAACGGCCAGGTTATGATCACAACAAGAAAGCTGGTGCTATGAATGCACTAGTTCGTGCATCTGCTATTCTATCAAATGGGCCATTCATTCTTAACCTTGACTGTGATCACTACATCTACAATTGCAAGGCAATACGGGAAGGAATGTGCTTCATGATGGATAGAGGTGGAGAGGACATATGTTATATTCAATTCCCACAAAGATTTGAAGGCATTGATCCCTCAGATCGCTATGCCAATCACAACACTGTCTTCTTTGATGGAAACATGCGAGCCCTTGATGGTGTACAAGGTCCATTTTATGTGGGAACCGGATGCATGTTTAGGCGGTATGCACTCTATGGTTTTGACCCACACATTGTGGACCAAAAAGACACTAAAAAGAGTGAAGGCTCTGAAGTAACGCCAGCAATGAATGCCAGTGAGTTTGATCCGGATCTAGACTTGAACCTATTGCCGAAGCGCTTTGGTAATTCTACCATGCTAGCACAGAGCATACCTGTCTGTGAGTTTCAAGGTCGTCCTTTAGCAGATCATCCTGCCGTCAAGTATGGACGTAAACCTGGTGTACTTAGGGTCCCTCGTGAGCCACTTGATGCTAGTGCTGTAGCCGAAGCTGTCTCAGTCATTTCTTGTTGGTAAGTATTGTAAATATCTACAAGCTAAGGTTATATATATTAAGTTTTTGATCCTATAATTTATGTTAGTTGGTTTTCAATTTGATGTCTATATATATTTTTCCTTTAAAATGAGTCCTTATGCTGCTTATAAATACTTTTAAGTCTCTCTAACTATAACGTTGTTACAATTTGTGGAGAAGAAAAGTGTCTAAATGATGTGACATTTAACTATTCTATATCGATCAAAAGCAAAATAGACATATGTTAGAACATAATATTGTAACATGTTATAGTTAAAAGTAATAAAAACATTCATGGAAAAAAAATAATTATAATTATAATTATATTGGTGGATATATATGAAAATAAAAAAAGTGCATGGACCAAATTAAAAGTCATATTAACAAATCAAATATATGTAGTTTGTCTCGGCTTAATTAGTTTAATTGTATACTTTACATTGTTAATAAATAAAACATTAATTAATGAATATTGAATGATATATTACATACAGGTACGAGGACAAGACAGAATGGGGAGACAGAGTGGGATGGATTTATGGGTCAGTGACTGAAGATGTGGTTACAGGATATCGCATGCACAACCGTGGATGGCGCTCGGTGTATTGTGTGACCAAACGAGATTCATTTCGTGGATCAGCTCCTATCAATCTCACAGATCGATTACACCAGGTGCTCAGATGGGCCACAGGTTCTGTTGAAATCTTCTTCTCTCAGAACAACGCCTTTCTTGCTAGCAGGAAACTCAAAATACTCCAACGTATCTCTTACCTCAATGTTGGCATCTATCCCTTCACCTCTATTTTCCTTGTTGTATACTGCTTCCTCCCTGCACTCTCTCTATTCTCTGGATACTTCATTGTTCAAACTCTTAGTGTTGCCTTCTTAATCTACTTGCTTACAATCACCATATGCCTAGTGTTGCTGGCAATTCTAGAGGTAAAATGGTCTGGCGTAGAGTTAGAGCAATGGTGGAGGAATGAACAGTTTTGGCTCATTTCTGGAACCAGTGCTCACTTGGCTGCTGTGGTGCAAGGACTCCTTAAGGTCATTGCAGGTATTGAGATTTCTTTCACTTTAACATCCAAATCGGCAGGGGAGGACGATGATGATATATATGCAGATTTGTATATTGTTAAGTGGTCTTCCTTGATGATTCCACCAATAGTTATTGCTATGGTCAACATTATTGCTATGGCGGTTGCATTCATTAGGACCATTTACAGTGTAAACCCACAATGGAGTAAGTTCATTGGTGGAGCATTCTTCAGTTTCTGGGTGCTTGCTCATTTGTATCCATTTGCAAAAGGGTTGATGGGGAGGAGAGGGAAGACACCAACCATTGTGTTTGTTTGGTCAGGTCTCATTGCAATTACGTTGTCTCTGCTTTGGATTGCAATTAGTCCTCCTAAGGGCGCCGACGGAGAAGGTGTAGGGGGTGATTTCCAATTTCCTTGAAATAATAATGGGACTTGAATTCATCTTGTAAAATAGGAATGAAAAAATTCATGAGTCAAGTAAAAATATATCACTTTATTTTTTGTCTGTGAAAGTTCTATTAGATGTGAGGATCAAGTCCCCACCATAGCCTTGTGATTAAATTTAGGGGAGATATCTGTTGAGTTATGCTTCATCAGTATATAAAAATCAATTTTGTTAAAATGTAACTTATTTTTAAATGTATTCCATGTGAGACATATGGCCAATTGTGGATAGTTCATGAAGCCCAGATACGCAAATTCATTGTGTTTCATGTTGTGTCTCCTAAGAGTCATCTCCAACGAAGCTGAAAAGGACCTCAGATAGCACCAATATTTCTTCTCTATTGATAACGTAATTTCATATGATGGCATAAACCTTTCTGTACTATATAGTGTTATTGAGAATACAGGGACATTATGAATCTATCCAAACTCGATGCTTTTTTTCTTATGAGGAGTCATTTGGTTAATCATGATGAGTGTTTGAAACATGCTGATTCCGTTAGAAATTGAGATTTTTCTATATACTTTTAAGTTAATATTATATATTTTGTAATAGTTTTTTGGTTAGGTGAAAAAAAGTGATACCCCTTGTTTTAGGGAGATATAGATCAGCCTTTTTGTACACCCTATAGACTAGTTATCTTAGTCTTTTTGTTCACTTTTCCTGATTGTATACGTTTAGACCATTTGTGATTTGGAATAGACTATCTTCTTTCTTCCATTTTTTGATCCCATTCTTTGCTAAACAACCATTCTCTGTTCTTGTTTGTTCTGGTTTTCATTTTCTGTTCAGTTTTATAACATGGTATCAAGAGCCTCATTGATCTTAAAGGGTCTGTGAGTGAAACAAAATCAGTGGGCAAGTCTGTGTGTGTGAGAGAAAACCAGCAAGAAAACCTCCACAAAAAACCTTCCAACACTAGAATGGCTTCCAACAGTAGCTCTTTACCTCCACCTCCTATATTTGCAGGAGAAAACTATCATTTGTGGGCTGCAAAAATGAGAACTTATCTTAGAGCTCAGTGTTTATGGGATATTGTGGAAAATGGAAGCAATCCACCTCCTTTACCCACCAACCAACAGTAGCTCAGATTAGGAATCACAATGAGGAAGTGGCCAAGGAAGGCAGAGCACTTGCCATAATACATGCAGCACTACATGATGATGTATTTATCAAGATCTTGAATCTTGAAACTGTAAAAGTGGCTTGGGACAAGCTGAAGGAGGAGTTACAGGGGAGTGAAAGAACAAAGAGGATGCAAGTGCTGAACTTGAGGAGAGAATTTGAAGCATTGAAGATGAAAGAAATTGAAACTATTAAAGAGTTTTCAGACAACCTTTCAAAAGTGGTCACACAAATCAGATTGCTAGGTGAGGAGCTTAGTGATCAACGGGTGGTGGAGAAAATTCTAGTGTGTCTTCCAGAGAGGTTTGAGTAAAAAATCTCCTCTCTAGAAGAAAATAAGGATTTTTCTCAAATAACACTTACTGAGCTTGTCAATGCTTTGCAAGCCACTGAACAAAGAAGATCTTTGAGAATGGAAGAAAATGTAGAAGGTGCTCTTGTGGCCAGCACCAAAGGCAAAGCCCAAGGCTCTAGTAGTATTGGAAAAAAGCCATTTTGAGGAAAGAAAAGGAAAAGGTAAAAAAGAAGTGGAAGGCAGCAAAGGAGGAGGTTGGAAAACGAAGTTTCCACCTTGCCCCCACTGTAAGAAGGACAATCATACAGAAAAATATTGTTGGTACAGGCCAGGAGTTAAATGTAGGGCCTACAATCAACTTGGTCATGTGGAGAAGGTTTGCAAAAATAAAGCAAACCAGCAAGGACATCAAGCTCAAGTTGTTGAGCATCAACAAGATAAGGAGTAGCTGTTTGTTGCTACTTGTTATTCAGCAAGCAGTAGCAAAGAAGCATGGCTAATAGACAGTGGGTGCACTCATCATATGACACATAATGCTAGCATTTTCAAGGAGCTTGACCAGACCTACTACTCTAAAGTCACCATTGGCAATGGAGAGTGTGTTGATGTCAAAGGCAAAGGAGTTGTTGTTGCTGAAACTCCCCTGGGTATCAAATATATTTATGATGTTTTATTTGTACCTGAGATAAATCAAAGTCCTTTGAGTGTGGGACAAATGCTAGAAAGAAATTATTCTTTGCATTTGGAAGATATGAGATGCACCATATTTGACCCTTCCGAGTGTGAGCTAATGTCTATTAAAATGAGAGGCAAAAGCTTTCCAGTAGAGTGGAAGCAAACTGCTATGCATGCTTTTTCAAGTGTTGTAGATGATTCTTCTTTGTGGCATAAAAGACTTGGTCATTTTAGTTACTCCACTTTGAAGCAAATGAGTTCAAATGATTTAGTTGAAACTTTACCAGTCATTCAAAATGATGTTGATGTGTGTGATGTATGTCAATATGGAAAGCAAAGCAAGTTGCCTTTTCCTGTTGTAGCAACCTGGAGAGCTGCTGAAAAATTACAGCTTATACACACTGATGTGTGTGGTCCAATGAGCACAACATCCTTAAATGGCAGCAAGTATTTTCTACTATTTACAGATGATTTTACAAGGATGAGTTCGGTGTTTTTTCTAAAGAAAAATTCAGAAGTTTTTACTGCATTTAAGAGGTTCAAACTTATGGTTGAAAATGAAGTTGAATGTCAAATTAAAAAGCTCAGATCTGATAATGGAACTCAGTATACAACAGGGGAATTAAAAAAGTTTTGTGAACAAGCTGGAATCCAGCATCAATTGATCATTCCTTACACTCCTCAACAAAATGGAGTGAGTGAAAGGAAGAACAGGATAGTTATGGAGATGGCTCCATGTTTGCTCTCTGGAAAAGGTCTTCCAAAAACCTTTTGGGCTGAAGCTGTAAACACCTCAGTATACTTGCTGAATTTGTTGCCTACCAAAACCTTGAAGGGCAAAACACCCTTTGAAGCATGGTATGGAAGGAAGCCTTCAGTAGAGCATCTCAAAATATTTGGCTGCGTATGTTATGCTCTTGTTCCGGAAGTGAAAAGAGATAAACTGGATAAGAAAGCAGAAGTTGGCATTTTTGTGGGATACAATAGACATTCCAAAGGATACAGAATATACAATTTAAATACCAAAAAAAATTCTTGTTAGCAGTAATGTAAAGTTTGATGAGCTTTCAAAATGGAATTGGGAGACATGTCAAGCTGAAGCCTCAAGTAAAAAACAGCCTAAAGTAGACAATTGTGAAGAACAAAATTCTGAAGAAGAAGGAGAAAATTATGACAGTGATGCTGATTTTCCAGTTAGAGGTACCGAAACATTGGAAGACATTTATGCTAGATGCAATTTAGCTACACTTGAACCTACAGGACATGCTGAAGCTGTTGAAGTAGAAGGATAGAAAGCTGCCATGCAGGAGGAGATCAATATGATAGAGAAAAAACAACACTTGGGAGCTTGTAGATAGACCAAATGATCAAAAGGTAATTGGTGTTAAGTGGGTTTACAGAACTAAACTTAATCCTGATGGTTCTGTGAACAAACTCAAAGCTAGATTGGTGGTAAAAGGTTATTTTCAGTAGCATGGTTTTGATTTTTCTGACAAATTTGCTCCTGTAGCAATACATGATACAATCAGATTGCTGACTGCCTTGGCAACAAAATTGGACTGGAAAATATATCAATTTGATGTAAAATCAGCATTCTTAAATGGTTTGCTTGAGGAAGACATCTATGTTGAACAACCTGAAGGTTTTCAAGTTTCAGGAAGTGAAAACAAAGTCTACAAGCTTCATAAGGCTCTCTATGATCTTAAACAGGCACCAGGAGCTTGGTACAGTAGAATTGACAGTCATCTTCTGCAAAAAGGCTTTAAAAGAGTGAAAATGAAGCCACTATGTATGTGAAAAGGTCAATTAATGAGGTGCAACTCATTGTTTCCTTGTATGTTGATGATTTATTGGTTATAGAGAATGAATCAAATTCCTTAAGGCAATTCAAGCACGATATGGAGAATGAGTTTGAAATGACACATATGGGAGAAATGAAGTATTTTCTTGGGATGGAGATTCACCAATCAAATGCTGGAATTTTCATTTCGCAAAAGACATATGCTTTGGAGATATTAAGGAATTTTCACATGGAGAAATGTAAGCCTGTAGCCACACCACTAGTGGTAAATGAGAAATTTTCAAAGGATGATGGTGATAGAAGAGTAGATGCTTCTGTTTATTGAAGTTTAATTGGTAGTTTGTTGTATCTTTCAGTAACTAGACCAGACTTAATGTTTGCTGCAAGTTTATTGTCCAGGTTCATGCATTCTCCAAGTGAAGTTCACCTTGGTGCAGCAAAGCGATTATTAAGGTACATAAAGGGTACCATTGATTATGGCTTGTGGTTTCTGAAAAATGAAAGTGGAGACATCCAAGGTTATTCAGATAGTGATCAGGCGGGAGTGTAGTTGATGCCAAGAGTACCTCTGGTTATGTTTTCTCATTCGGCAGTGCTGTTTTCTCATGGAATTCAAAGAAACAAGATGTAGTGGCCCAATCCTCAGCTGAAGCTGAGTATATTTCAGCAGCAACAACAAATCAAGCCATTTGGTTAAGGAAGATTTTATCTGATGTGGGTCAGCTTCAAGGTGAAGCTACTGTCATATGGGTGGATAACAAATCTTCTATTGCTATAGCAAAGAATCCTATCCAGCATGGAAGAACCAAGCACATCAAGGTGAAATATCATGCCATAAGAGAAGCAGAAAAATCAAAGGAAGTAAGGTTCGAGCATTATAGCTCAGAAAGTCAAATTGCAGACATAATGACAAAAGCCCTTCCCAAGGGCAAGTTTGAAGTGTTTAGATCAAAGCTTGGAGTATCCAAGAAAAATCTCAAGGAGGAGTGTTAGAAATTGGATTATATATTTTGTAATAGCTTTTTGGTTAGGTGAAAAGGAGTGATAACCCTTGTTTTAGGGAGATATAGATCAACCTTTTTGTACACCCTATAGACTAGTTATCCTAGTCTTTTTGTTCACTTTTCCAGGTTGTATACGTTCATTTGTGATTTGGAATAGACTATCTTCTTTCTTCCATTTTTTGCTCCCACTGCTGCTAAAGAACCATTCTCTGTTCTGGTTTGTTTTGGTTTTCATTTTCTGTTCAGTTTTATAACAGATTCTCTCTCCGATTTTCAATTATCATCGCTAATTTTCATCATAAAATGGCCACCTTAAAATAATTTAAGTCAAATAAATCTACCCAAGATGGCACCACTGAGTTTTATACAAACATCTAACATACTAATAATTTATCTTTCTCTAATCATGGCTTGCAGAACAATCTACGTGATCCACCACAAAGTATTACACTGATAGTGGAAGAGAATGAATCGAATTATAAATAAATTAGATAGGGTGTGATACATACATTAAAGAACGGGTTGCATATTAAAGAATATGAAAAACAACAAACCTTGTCATATAATCATAATATATGGATGATCAAGATTAAAAGTTGCTTAAAGGTCACATGACGACTTAAAAAAGTCATATGCATTTATCTTCTAATCTTTACAATTCACATAAGATCGAATGGTCAAGAGTCATTATTATCCTTCCTCACAATCACAAGGACTATATTCTAAGTCGAGTAGCTTCATACATACACACAAATATATATATATATATATATATATTTTTTTTTTTGGGAATTTGCGGATAAAAACAATACAACAGCAAAAAATTTCCACCCAGCATTCAAGAGAGTGGTCATGCCTCATGTTTAAAAATTTACTTCTTGTAGCGTGTAACGTGCAGAATAGGGGTTTAAAACACCATAGTACCGCAACAACACAAGGGCACCTCAACGTAGTCCACTTGAACAGATAGCAACTTCCTACGTGTGCGTTCTTGGAGCACGCAAAATGATTGCATAGTATGCCCACGGTTTAGTGTGTGTGACTCAACACTCTAGAATGCGTTTGATTTGTAAAAAATCAGGGGATTGGACAGTACAAAAATTTTTGTCCCCTGTTTGATCTGAAAAGTGGTCAAGGGACATGACAAAAAAAGGGGTGAGGGACATGATAAAAACCCAAAATTTTGTCCCCCACCAAACCATGAGACAAAAAGTTGTCCCATGGACAGGCTAACAAAAGACAAAATTATCCTTACATCTCTCTCCTCTCTCTTCTATCTCTCTCCTCTCTCCCTCCCTCCTCTCTCTCTCATGTGTTGTACTGTCCTGTGCTGTACTGCCTGTCATGTGTTGTCCTGATATTTTTTACAAATCAAACGCAACCTAAGTATTTCTATTTAAAAGCAACATCCTTCAGATATGTGAAAGGGGTTGACCTAGCTTTCATGGGCTCATCTGATATAAGTTTGGTCGGCAAGAAATTGAGTCTAACTAGCATATTTCTTGTTTGCTCGAATTAATCTACTTAGTATGTGACCCTGTAGGTTCTCCCAATGCTGGGATTAATATTCAATCATATTCAATATTATAAACAGTAAGAGGTGTGTAGCAACACATGACTGCTACGCAAGTAATGAGATTGTTAGTGATTTGACGTAACCTCTTCGTGACCAATGTTCACATGTATTTTTTTGAACACCACATTTTGACTGGGTCCCTTTTACTTTTTTTTTACCAAAATTTATAAAAAAAATCCAAAAAAATTGTAAATTCAAAAATCACAAAATATTCTATCATTCATATTTGTTTGCTAGAAAACCCAAAAAATAATATAAGAAACAAAAACAACAAAAACATTTCCCGCTTATTTATTTTTATTGTCTTTATAGTTTTATGTTTTGTTTTTGTTCTTGTGTTTTGGTCCAAGACCAGCCAGTACCCATTTTTTTACCCAATCTTGGATCCTATCGCCTCACCCATCATAAACCCTTTTCAGTCTTCTCACTGAGACACCCCGTTGTCTCGTTAAAGAAGAACCTATTTAACTAAACCGTAAAAATCGTATTAGCATTAGCACACATATTGCCATCTGAAAATAAAAAAAATATAAAAACTTTGAGGCTAAAAATTCATGCATATAAACAAATTGAAAATACATATACATATATGTATATAACTGTGCTAATAGCCCTTTCAGTAGGGACACTATACAAGACTTTCGTAATGTAACACCCTAACTTTTGGGTGCTTTTACTGCACACCAAACATGAATGGGGTGTAATTTACACCCCCACTTTTTTACTGGTGGTAGTAAGTTGGCAGGTCAAAAATGTTAATTAATACATAATCCTTTAAGTTTCAAATATTTGCTAAATGGTCCTTGAGGCATTTATGATAACACTTTGTCCTAAATCATGTCACTTTCTTCCTCACCAATCTGGAATTCCGGAGATGGGGAGGAGAACGATACAACAACATACAGCGAAAAGAGAGCAATAGAGAAATTTATTAGCACCTTGAAGAACCATAAAGAGAGAAAGCCACTGGACCCAAAACCTGTACGCCTTCGCCGTCACCGCCACTCGCTGCCGCATCCGCTGATCCCAGCACCCATACGCACGCAGATCCGACCACGCATTCCACTCCGGTCACAGTCACGTCCATACAGCCACCACAGGGCGCCACCACCACCATGGCACCGAGCTGCTGCCTCTTACTGTCGCGAGTCCACCATCGCCGCCACGAGGCTCGAGTCCCGGATCTGCAACAAAACCAGCACGCCTCCACCGTTTACTCCGTGCGAAATGCATGGCTCAATATACAGAGAAATGACGGCGATCGCCGCGCCGCCCTCCACCAAGCACGTCTCCTTCTTCATCGCGTCGTTGTTGTTGTTGGGTATTTTGATTAGGTTCATCAAGACCCAGGGGCAGAGGAAGATGGTAGGATTGGGGTATTTTGATTAAAAAAGATTTAAAACTTTTAAAAATGAAAAGAAAAGAAAAAAATTAAGCAAAAGGTTAAAAAAATAAAATTTAAGTTATAATTAAAAATTTTATTGCTGAATAAATTATAATACTAATAAATTATAAAAAGAAAGTAATATAATATGAAGCTTGGATACTCTGAAGATAGGGGATCTGAAGCTTTTGCAGAAGAACAATGGTGGATTAAGATAGTCTTTGTGTATAAAAAAAAAGAAAAAAAAATATATTTTTATTTTTGCAGAAGGGTCCCTATGGGGCAAAAGTGTAACGTAGAAGTTAAGTGGAGTTTAAAAATAAACAAATGGTCAAATCCAATGTGTTGCTTATGTGTCCATTTTAATTGAGCTGACAGCTTGTGAGTGTTCCTAGTCATCAGTGTAAAAGTTACCCAAAAATTATGATAGGTACAAGAGAATTCACCTAAAAAGTAAATCCGTAAATTATTTCTCATTAAGTAATAAATTTAATGCCACTTGGCATTTTAAAAAATAATTATTTTTTAATCATATTATTAAAATTTGTAAAATTTTAAAATATAAACAAAAATTTTAAAAAAAGTATTTTCATTTTAATTTTTGATTTTTTTTAAATATATTAATTCCATTTTTTAATCAAGGGTTCTTAAATAAATATTTGAAAGTTAAAGGATTAAGTTACAAAATATTGTTAAATTCACAAATAACCAACTCAACAGGTAACAGGTAGTCAACACCTACATAGAGGTGTCAATCCAACGGTCACAATCTAATCCAACATAGCGGAGCAATCTACACCTTATTCTACGGGGTGCATTGAAGACGGACCCTAACTTTTATAAATAGTATGATGCATACTATGCCTAAAAACAATTATTGAAGTAGATAATAAGAAAACTGATAAAGTGGAATATAAAATTTCAAATGTATACTATTCAACTTTGGAAATATAATAGCAAATATAATTTAATTATTCAACATAAGAGTTATTCTCTACAAAAAAAAAAAGTTTAGAAATCCTCTTTTAAAATTGATATTTTCTCACAAAACCTCGACAAAACTTTAATGTAGAAACGCTTGCATTAACTTAAATATTTATTAAAACCAATAAACTGTACCTATACATAGTTACAAACATAGAATTAATTCAATGGAACAATAAAAGACCCTGATTCGGTTGACCTGACTGAACTACTCTTCTTCATTAGGACATGCTACCAAGCTTTCCAGAAATACTCTCTAACTCCCAATGCCAGATCTGATACCTGGAAGTGTCAAAAACCCCAATTGTGAGTTATAAAACTCAGTGACAATAGAATTATTATGAAACATTAGTAATATATTGAAAATTACAACCATACCTGGTGTGGAAGGTTGGGAAAATCCTCTATTCACATTACATAATCATCCACAAAATATAATGCATTAACTCAACTTATAAATAAGGTAATTGAATTTCTATCTTCTACAAACTCTTGATTCAATCACAATGAAATAAAACAACTTGAGACATCCCAATGTCCCTTTAAATAACACCCTAATTAACTAAACCTTAATTCATAGTTAGCATTAATGTAACACCCTGATTTTTTTTTGCTTTCTAATATCGGTAATAAAAATATAAATGTTTATATTTTTATCCGAGACTTAGAAAATGATTTTGGATAAACCAAAGTCATATTAATATTATACTTAGTTTTATAAGGTTACGGTTAAATTCTTGGTTGAAAATTCAGACGGAACCCGGTCTGCGTTTTCACCGACAGTAAAAGTTTACTGATCAGAAAACCTAATTTTGACTCGTGAACAAAACCGTTAAGGTTTGTATCGTATTTGCAACTACATTGGTCTTTTTGAAAATTTTCGCATGAAAATAAAATATTATATTTTATATGGGCGAAAACATCAAAATAACTTGTGTAAAACCTAAGTCGGGTAAACGATGGAGCTAGATGCGGAGTTGAGTTGACTGATGTGATGAGCATTTATGGTGATCCTATCCGAGTCATAATGACACATAAATGCCATAAGATATTTTGTCATGGAAATGACCAAAATACCCTTGGTTTTCCATTGAAATTTCAAGGTTTGCCATCACAAATTTTGGACCCTTTTACCCCTCCCCCACACTTAGGCAAATTCTTCATTCATTTTATGTCATCTTCTTCAACATAATACCATTTTCTTGCCATTTCTTCAAGCTTCAAGAGGTGAAACCTCGTCTCCTTACTCATCTAAGCCTTCTTCTTCATAGATTTATGAAGTTATGCCATGAATCATCGTGTTCAAAGTTCTTAATTCTTTCTTTAAAAATATCTAGAAAATTTTAGAAAATCCATTTGACATGAAACCAATTTCTATGAACTCACTATGATCTCTAAATTTATCATCTAAGAGCATGATTCAAGATAAAATTTCTTCCCTATTCTTCCTTATTGGGCCGAAACCCTAGCCAGAGGAATTGATATTTTTTTTTTGGTTTCAATTTCTATGATTTAATATTTGATTCCATCTTTCTAATACCTATGATTATTGAATCCAAGAGATTAAAAACCAAATCAAATTTCTACCCTATTTTATTAATGATGGCCGAAACCCTAACCATATGGGTTAGATAAGTTTTTGATTCAATCTTTGTCAAGTGACAATTAATTTTGTATCTCTAATACTTAAGGAACATTAATCCAAGAATTTATGAAATTTTGACATCTCTAGCCTATAAATCCTACGAAGGCCAAACGATAGTACATATGAACTAGATGGGTTTTGTTTCATTTTGTTGACTCACTTGTTGATTTGTGATTTAATTTGTTGTGAAGGATAAGTGTTGGATTGTTGTTGTTAATTTCGTGGAGGAACCACAATTTTGAGACATAATTTACTGAGGAAATTTGTAACTTCAAGAGGTATGGGGAGTTTACCTGAGGGGTTTCAGATAGCCATATGCTATCTTAGTGTTGTCTGCAAATTATCTGCTGTAGTTTCTATGGTTTTTACTATTTATTGTGTAATCGTTTTTGTGGTTTTATGTGGTTTAGTTGATTGATGTGTCATAACCGTGAGTTATGTTATAACTGTGATGCATGCTATAACTATGAAGTATGCTATACTGTGTTGTATTGGATTATTTGTTGTTAAGTGATGGACCGAGAAGCTTGACAGTGATCTGTGCTCAATGTAAATTGAAGATAAAAGCTTAATAAGCTTAAAGGTTAAGTCAAAGTGATTTAATTTTGGAAAGTTGAAGAAAAGTGAAAAAAAAAATATTTTAATGATATCTCGATGAAAGATGAGTCAATGAGTGACAGTAAGGGCGGAACCGTGAACAAATTTCAAAGGCGTTGTATTTCATATCCGCGAGCCTGAGACTGGTGTATCGGTTTAGGATTTCGTGATTGAGCATTCGGACTATGTGTCATGTGTTGAGTTGAACACTCGGACTGTGTGTCCTGTGTTTTGTTGAAGTTGAAAAGACTTAATATTAAATTAAGCACAGTCAGCCTCGACAAGGGAAGAATGAAATGAAAAAGAAAATGAGATGAGAATAAAAGTTTTTACATGCATTATTTAGAAGACGTGCATGTGTTGACCATTGTGTCATGAATTGTAGATCATTGTGTCCAGTGTGATGGCCAATGTATCTTTATGGACAAGGTTTCCATTTTTTGCGATAACCATTGTGTCCTGTGTGATGGCCAATGTGTTTTATGGATAATGTTTCCATTTATCGCAATGACCATTGTGTCCCGTGTGATGTCCAATGGGTCATATATTTTGTTGGACATTGTTTCTTTCATTGACAATGGGTCATGTAAAGAGCTTGATCCGCTCAAACGAAAAGAAGTTTTGGGATCTCAGGAGATTAGATATCGAAGTTAGAGCCTGAGTATTGAAGTGTCGTGCATTTTTTTATAAATTGCGATGACTGTCCAGTATAAATCCATTTGACAAATTATTATGTTGTTTGGATAATTTCCATATGTTATGAATATTGTGTATATGTTGTTTTTTGTGTTGCGCATGTGGTTATTTTTTGAAACTCATATGTTAGTAGGTGGTGGTGGAGGAGGGGATTGAGGAAGATCTGTAGCAGGATCTAGAGGAGGACCCGAATTACCATCCTCTTGAGGATGGGGTGGTCCCAGCTGTAGGAGAGGGAGTTTTTGTATCCTCTCCGGATACTCCTCTTGCGGGTGGGGATGTCTACACTGGACTCCCCAATGGTTTTCATTAGCTTTGACCAGTTGACGTAAATACAGCTGACGTTAATAGTTACTATTTTAACGTCAGTTGAGAACTGACGTTAAATATAACACTATTAACGTCAGTTCCTTAACAAAACCGACGTTAAAATAAAACTATTAACGTCAGTTCTTTAATACAACGGACGTTGATTTTGTTAAAACTAACGTCAGTTGTTTTAAAGAACTGACATTAAAGTTTTAATTTTAACGTCAGTTGTAATAAACAACTGACGTTAATAGAGTATCTGTATATTTTATAAAATACTATTAACGCCGCTTGTTTGATACAATCGACGTTAATAAGTTTTTTTTTTAAATTCAGTTTTAAAATATCACTCCCCTCAGCTATCCCCGCATTCAGTCCCAGAATACGTAATATCACACACATTACAGAATTGCAAAGGAAAATTGAACAATGGGGGACTTAAAACCAAAACCCATGTATATATATAAATAAATTTTAGTTCCAATGTCTAAAAAACAAAACTATCTAAGGATATATATATACATGTTATTGATTAGTTTCTAAAGTCTAACAAAAAAACTATTTATCTAAGTAGTGCGGAGGTATTTGGCAATTCCTTTTTCAGCCGCATACTTGAAGAAGAATTCGGCGAAGCGCATCCTCAAGTCTCTTAACTCATCTTGTTCAATAGGCGATTGGTCGATAAATGCCTAGACACGTTCAAATAATAACAATAACATCAATGCAAGTCATCTTCAAAACTATAATATATAATTTAACAAGTTGTTTAAATATTACCTTCTTCCATCCATCCGTAATAGATGCGGAGACTATGTTCAGCATATGAAGCATCACATAATAGCCGCACGACCAACTGTCAGGTTGAAATCGAGACTACCAACAAAATTAATTTCAACGTCAGTTGAATATACACATAAATTAGTAATTATAATAATAATTATTTGATAAATAAACTACCAAACCTTGAGGATGTTCCATACAGGATTTGCTTTAGCCTTAGAAGTCCTACTTCTCCCGTTGGCGCAACTTATGCTACTCGCCTTCAGCGCGCTATCATAAACAAATAATCATGTCGATCAATTAACAAACTCATTTATCATGTGTGTAATAAACTAAAAACAACTGATATTAAAACTTAAATTTAATTTAAGATTAGTTACTTACATATTTACAGCTTCCACCACCTTCGGTGGCGGATCATGGTGGAGAGAGCAGAAGAATATGACAGTATGCCTAGACGGGTGAAGTACCAATAACTGCCAATGGTCATTCATACAGTAGGGAGCCAGATATAATTCTTTCGGATTGTCTCCCAACACCTTCCCTATGTACTTACTCAATGCATCGCCAGCAAAGAACTCGGGCGTAAGGATTGATTGACGGATCTAAGAAACCGTAAACCGATGCAACGCCCTTATCAAGTCAAGACGATGGAGATACCTAAGATATGAAAAGGGTGTGGATGTTAATTACATAATATATATATATTGAAATTAAAATAAATTATTAAATGGAAAAATACCAAAAATAAATAAGTTATAAAATTAAAATTAACTTATGTGCACCAGAGACTGATGACATTGCTGTTCATCCAGACGTTATTTCTGCAGGCGTTCCCGAGATCGTCACCAACGAAGGAAAATATCCTCTGTTGATCTGGGCGTGCCACCCATCCATCGTGCTCCAATGGACATTCAAAAATCTCATACGCATAATCCTCACCAAGTGAGAACAAACGAGTGATAGGTGACAGCGGCACCGACGCGACTTGGCCTTCGCTTTAGGAAAATAAAATATATAAGTTTTTGATAATTAAAAAAACACAAGTAATTATTTGACTATTTTGGACATTAATAATGAATAAATACCTTTGCTAACATTTAGAGCTCACGTCGTTTGGAGTCCAACTCAAGCTCACGCCTTTTCATTTCCAACTCATGCTCATGGCGCTGGACTTCCAACTCCCGCTCCCTAGCTGCCAACTCATCGTCCTCCACATGTGCCATACTAAAACTCTCTTTTGTGCTCACATGTGAAGCGTTGGCAAGCCTTGCGGTGTCCTGGGATGTACCGACGGAGGAAAGCTCTCTGGCAAGCTCCTGCTTGAATTCTGGGTTGGCTATTAAGCCTTGCATCAGATGTGATGTAATATCTGGGTTGGTCATGAGGTGCTGAGTAATGTCAGAAAAAATTGATGCTTCATTGACCACCCGCTTTCGTGAAACAGACTTGCCATAATATTGTTTGATGGTCACGTTCCCAGGAACACCGAGAACCCGACCAGGATGGTCTTTCTTGCCTAGAGCAGTCATCAAGACGTCCTGCCGTCCAGAAGGGACGAATGCGCCCTGGGAGGATTTTGCTTTAAGATCCATCTACAATGAAAAAAAATGAAAAAACGTGCAAGTGAAAAGTGTTGCAAGTATCTATACAAATATCAATTGAAATCAAGTTAATTATTTACTTACAATCTTATCTTCCACTTCGCGAGTGGCATCGCCTTTAAAAGATCCCGCCTTTGTCATGCGGCGGCTAACTGGACATCCTCGCTGGGCCGATGTCCGACAGAGGACTTGATGGTGTGCCCTCGGGCACCTCTCCTTTTTCAATCCTAGCAGTGCTCTTCCCCGCTTCGCCTCAGCCTATCCGCCATCATCTGCTGGATCCGATTATGGTACCCACCCTGAGAGATGTTGTGGCGGTTGACGTTCTTCGACTGATTCTGCCGACCCTTATTTGCCTTAGCCTATTCAAACAAAAACACATAATTAAATATAGTTAAATGATCTATAATAAGCATACAAAATTAACTTAATCAACCAACCTGAAATTCTTCATCCTGTCGACTCCTGGCAAACATATCCCAAGTATCCTGATCAATCCAGGGATAATCCGAGAACATTTTATCAAGCCGCTTCTTCCCAGATAGATAGTACCTGGTAAGATCATGCTTGAACCCATTCCAACGCTTTGATGCCATTTTCATACATTTATGACGATGATCCTCGTCATTTGGCACGATCAAGCTACCTACACATTAGATACATATATAACAACTGGATGGATTATAACTCGGATAATTATCTAATAATGTAAATCAAACGAATGTAAAGGTAAAATACCGTGATAGCCTCCCAAATCTGATCCTTAACGTTCTGTGGAACGTCATTCTAGTGGTTGTAGTTGATGCTTACGTGCTGTTTCGCTTGTAGAAACACCCACTTATTAAATTCTTTAGCACGGGGTCCCTGGGCATTTAGATTAGCATCGAAGGACACCTCAAGCTTCCGTCCGCTCCGCCCGTCCTTCTCTAGTTTCTTCAACGAGGTGGCTCCTCTACCCCGTTTCCTATGAGCCTGTGATGTCCGTATGGACAAAAAAATGATAAAATAGAGGGTTGTAACATTATAAACTTACATTAACAAGAAGGACTAAAGACAAGATATAACATGCATGTAAACTTACACTAGAATCAGCAGGGCGTAGGCGTGATCGGGTCCTGCGAAACCCCAACAAGGTGTCCTCCCGTGCATGTGGGCTATCCGACCGATCCATATGTATGCCTGTTCAAAAACAATATATATGTATTAACATAGGTTATAACTCAAAATAAATACGTAAGTATAAATAAAAATAACTAGATAGGTCCTGTAGATATACAAAACATCTATATATCCAATATAAGGACAATACGGAGATTGAAAACTATAGTTTTTGAACATTGCCAAGCAATCGTCACGGCCGGCCGTGATGTCCATCACGGCCGTAACGTTCCAACCGAATCAGACCCTCATAGGCGGAACTGATCACGGCCTGGCCGTGATGAGCATCACTACCGTGACAGATCAACCAGCAGAGCAACATGCACTCAAAACCAAAAATAGAGACATTCCAAACAACTCAAACTCACGGTTTAAAGTTACAACTACTGAGACTACAGTTTCAACATACACTCAAAACCAAAAATAGAGACATTCCAAACAACTCAAACTCACAGTTTCAAGTTTCAACTACTGAGACTACAGTTTCAAACCAGCAGAGCAACATGCATGCACTCAAAACCGTGAATAAAAAAATGTGCCCTAATTAAAGACTCACCTGAAATAGGCGCTCGCGTGGTGGTGGGGGGGAAGCTCGAGTGGTGGCCAACGTTCGATGTGGTTACTGAGAGCAGAGGGAGAAGGAGAGTTAGTGCGCGGGAAGGCTAGGGGAAAGAGAGATGTCAAGTTATTGCAAAGAAGGAGCGGGAAAGACAGAGTTAGGGGTTAAGAGTGTACCTCACGGTGGTGGCGAAGAAGCCCTCGCGGTGGTTGTGGTGGAGATGAGCGCGCGATTAGGGCAGAGTGAGAGCGAGAGTGAGGGTTGAGCGTGATGAAAAGAGAAAAGACGTAGAGAAGTGGAGAAGGCGCGCGGGGGTAAACGTTATAATTAAAATAAAAGAACATTTTACGTCAGTTTTTGGTAAAACCTGACGTTGAAGATCATATATTTAACGTCAGTTGTCTTAATAAACTGACGTTAAAAACTCTCACACTTATTACGTCAGTTGTTAGTAATAACTGACGTTAAATGTCATATATTTAACGTAAGTTGTATTAAGAAACTGACGTTAAAAACACCTCACTGTCTTCTTCGTCGCTTGTATTACACAACGGACGTTAAAGGTTTATTAGTTTCTGCAGAAACATTCATTCCCTTGACTACTGTGCTACTTACCCATTCACCTTTGTACCTAATCCTCTTAATGAGCATTAAGTTTATAGATAAGTTTTCAAGAAAATCAGAATAACTTAGTAACTTCATCCACTGCTCCTATAAATAGCTTCCTAGCTTCCATCTCCTTTTAATTAATTTTCTGCTTCACAATATGGCTCTGCCGTGGAGATTAACTTCATCACTCTTTCTTCCTATTCCTAGACTCAAAGGTCTTTGTCTTAATGGTCAAACAACTTCTGAGTTTGAGTAAATTACATTGCATGGATATTAAGGTTGGGTGAATCACGTAATGTGATTCTCTCACTTTATTTCATCCCCGTCATCCCTTTCACTTTGCTTTGGAAGCAAGTGATTGTGGATTCAAGATGATGCATCAAGGAACTCCACTGAAGAAGAAAGATGCAAAGATCCATTTCACTTTGCTTTCGCTGCTAGTGACTGAGGATTTACTTTGCATCTTGGAATTCAAGTGAGGGAGGTGATGCATCCATTGGAGTTTCTGATGACAGGACTGAGAAGAAAATGATGTTGATGCAGAAACTTTTTTATATTTTAGGGCTATGTTGCAGAAATTTTTTATCTTTTAATCATGTAATTTTAACTTATGAATCGCTTCAATGTCATACGATTTGATTATACATATAACTTGTTTTATGTTAAGTGTTTATTTATTTTAATTTGCACAATAATTTGTTTACTAATTCAAGCTAATTAATAAAAATTAAAAATAAACTTGTATAAAAAAAGGTTTAGAAATAAACTGCAGTACTATATGGAGTGATCTGCGTTAAGAGGGACAACAGGGACATGACAACCAATGAAATGAGTTTCATAATTATTTACGCCGCTTATTTATAGAACTCGACGCAAATAGTTTACCCACCACCTCATTTTTAACGCCAACTTATTTGATGATCGCCAAGTTCCCGTGTATTAATTACATTATTTCCAATATTCATTCTCGCACGTGTATAATATATAGGATTATTTACGCTACTATTTATTTAATCAAGTAAAAATCAAACTTTTAACGCCGGGTTGTATAAAAACCTGACGTTAACAATTAATATTTTTTATTAAAAACACTTTTAACGTCAGTTTTTTTAAAAAACTGACGTTAAAAGTGTATATATATCTGTAAAAACATTCATTCCTTTGACTGTACTGTGCTACTTACCCATGCACCTTGTAACTCAATCCTCTTAATGAGCATTAAGTTTATAGGTAAGTTTTCTTCAAAATCAGAATAGCTTAGTAACTTCATCCCCTGCTCCTATAAATAGCTTCCTTCCATCCTTTTAATTTTCTGCTTCACAATATGGCTCTACCGTGGAGATTAACTTCATCACTCTTTCTTCCTATTCCTAGACTCAAAGGTCTTTGTCTTAATGGTCAAACAACTTCTGAGTTTAAGTAAATTACATTGCATGGGTGATAAGTCTGAGTAAATTACATTGTGTGAGTTGCTCGCCTTATCACCTTCCGGAGAATCACTCTTTGGAGGGCTAATCAGTGCTCGGGGGTCACAGTTCCAAAACCTCGCCTTTGGCAGCAAGTGACCGTCTTGGAAGTCTCTGGAACCACTGCCTTTGCTTGAAACGGATCTCGTGCACCTGTTTTTGCCTCTCTCTTGAGCTCTCTCATGCCCCCGTTTTCCGAGGTCTTCGGAGTATATATAGTTTTCCTTTGGCATATTTCATAAAACTCTCTCGATGGGATGTAGCTTTAATGTTTAGGATTTTAAACCCTTTCAATGTAACTTTTTATAGGATTTTAAACCCTTTCAATGTAACTTTTTATAGGATTTTAAACCCTTTCAATCTTCTCAGACGATCATCGTATTACACTTCATGAATGAGATCCGGTTTGGGTTATTGATTCAACTTATACTTCACACATATATTTTAGTTTTCAAAACAGAAACACAAAACATCAAAGCAATGATCATGTGAAACTGAAACTTTGAGGAAGGCAATGCGGAAGGAATCGTATACTAGATAAAAAAAATTATTAAAATAATTTTTAACATCTGTTGATGTAGGGACTGACGTTAAAAGTGAAGAGACTTACTTATAACGCCAGTTCTTTATCGAACTGACGTTAAAATATTCACTTTTAACGTCAGTTCTTTATTGAACTGACGTTAAAAGTGAGTCACTTCACTTTTAACGTCAGTCATTAAAACAACTGACGTTAAAATTGAAATAATGAAGCCTGATATTTACAAAACTGCCACCGCCTCCTTTTTAACGTCTAGCTTTTGGTTAACTGACGTAAACCTTTACCGTCTAATGTATATTTTCCACTAGTGCTTCATACATATATATATATATATATATATATATATATATATATATATATAAATATATATTAGGGAATTTGCGGTAAAAAAAAAACAAACATCAAAAAAATTCCACCCAGATATCAAGAGAGTGGTCATGCCTCATGTTTAAAAATTTACTTCTTGTAGCGTGTAACGTGCAGAATAGGGGTTTAAAACACCATAGTACCGCAACAACACAAGGGCACCTCAACGTAGTCCACTTGAACAGATAGCAACTTCCTACGTGTGCGTTCTTGGAGCACGCAAAATGATTGCATAGTATGCCCACGGTTTAGTGTGTGTGACTCAACACTCTAGAGTGCGTTTGATTTGTAAAAAATCAGGGGATTGGACAGTACAAAAATTTTTGTCCCCTGTTTGATCTGAAAAGTGGTCAAGGGACAGGACAAAAAAAGGGGTGAGGGACAGGACAAAAACCCAAAATTTTGTCCCCCACCAAACCATGAGACAAAAAGTTGTCCCATGGACAGGCTAACAAAAGACAAAATTATCCTTACATCTCTCTCCTCTCTCTTCTATCTCTCTCCTCTCTCCCTCCCTCCTCTCTCTCTCATGTGTTGTACTGTCCTGTGCTGTACTGCCTGTCCTGTGTTGTCCTGATATTTTTTACAAATCAAACGCAACCTAAGTATTTCTATTTAAAAGCAACATCCTTCAGATATGTGAAAGGGGTTGACCTAGCTTTCATGGGCTCATCTGATATAAGTTTGGTCGGCAAGAAATTGAGTCTAACTAGCATATTTCTTGTTTGCTCGAATTAATCTACTTAGTATGTGACCCTGTAGGTTCTCCCAATGCTGGGATTAATATTCAATCATATTCAATATTATAAACAGTAAGAGGTGTGTAGCAACACATGACTGCTACGCAAGTAATGAGATTGTTAGTGATTTGACGTAACCTCTTCGTGACCAATGTTCACATGTATTTTTTTGAACACCACATTTTGACTGGGTCCCTTTTACTTTTTTTTTTACCAAAATTTATATAAAAAAAATCCAAAAAAATTGTAAATTCAAAAATCACAAAATATTCTATCATTCATATTTGTTTGCTAGAAAACCCAAAAAATAATATAAGAAACAAAAACAACAAAAACATTTCCCGCTTATTTATTTTTATTGTCTTTATAGTTTTATGTTTTGTTTTTGTTCTTGTGTTTTGGTCCAAGACCAGCCAGTACCCATTTTTTTACCCAATCTTGGATCCTATCGCCTCACCCATCATAAACCCTTTTCAGTCTTCTCACTGAGACACCCTGTTGTCTCGTTAAAGAAGAACCTATTTAACTAAACCGTAAAAATCGTATTAGCATTAGCACACATATTGCCATCTGAAAATAAAAAAAATATAAAAACTTTGAGGCTAAAAATTCATGCATATAAACAAATTGAAAATACATATACATATATGTATATAACTGTGCTAATAGCCCTTTCAGTAGGGACACTATACAAGACTTTCGTAATGTAACACCCTAACTTTTGGGTGCTTTTACTGCACACCAAACATGAATGGGGTGTAATTTACACCCCCACTTTTTGACTGGTGGTAGTAAGTTGGCAGGTCAAAAATGTTAATTAATACATAATCCTTTAAGTTTCAAATATTTGCTAAATGGTCCTTGAGGCATTTATGATAACACTTTGTCCTAAATCATGCCACTTTCTTCCTCACCAATCTGGAATTCCGGAGATGGGGAGGAGAACGATACAACAACATACAGCGAAGAGAGAGCAATAGAGCAATACTTTTAAACAGTGTCGGACACCATTTTTATGTCCAAATATCATTACTCCAAACAGAACAAGAGATGGGAAGATCTAATTGATAGGAGAGGTAGAGAGCATATGTATATTGCTCTTGAGAATATTCTTGAAACCACATTATGATTGATTGAAAAAGATTATAAAATGTGTACATTAGTCTCTTATTTATAGAGTTTGATTAGGCTAACCAAGTGTAACTAACTCCTAACCAACTAATTAACCATATATTCTAATACCCTCCCGCAAGCTGATAAGTGGTAACACCACAATCAGCTTGAACATACAAGCTTGAAAAAAAAAATACTACAATTTGTAGAAGAAAATGATAACTAAACCAACTAAAGAAAACATAGCAAGGCTCAACAAATAATATGCACAATCCAGTAGCCAAAAAATTGACAAGGCCCAAGCCCAACAGTGGCACAATGAGATGCAGATACGGTGGTCACAGAAGAGATAGCCAAACCCTAACTCCCGTGTCCCAAGGTAGCCACAGAAGAGATAGGTTGCCGCCAAAGACAATAGCACATACGGTGGTCACGATTTGCCATTCTAGTGCCTCTGAAGGAATGTCGACGCCTTTTCTTGGCTCATCGGTGGAGAACCAGGGTGGTGGCGGCGCTAGCATGACGATGGTGTGCTCAACCGAGGTTGTGGAGGCGGCGTACGACGGAATCGTTGAGTCTGTTCCGCCGGGATCGAAGATGATGAAAGTCGAATGTTGTGGATGTGTTGCGGAGACGGTGCACTCAACCGTCTTCTCCGGCGACGGCACGGTGGGGATGTAAACGGCGGTGAGAATTCCACCGGGATCAAAGTCAGAAATGGCAGATCCATAGTCGCAGGGGAGGTTGGCGAAGGAGGCCAGCTTGAACTTGATCAGCTCGAACTCAATCTCGGAACCCTCGCCTTTGATAATCGCTGAAGAACCGAACAAGCCTCTGGCGGAGGTGTGGCGCACGGTGGAGACCTTGTTGTGCCCTAAGCCATTGTCGACGGTGCCGGTGCCTACTCCTTCAGATTTGTCGGAAATCGCCATCGGAGAAGAAGACCGAGCACGAGCTCCTCCGGCTTCTCGCGGCTTTAGGGACCAGATCGGCGATGGCGGAGACCTCTTGTGATTTCGTTGGTTCTGCCTCAACCTTCAATTCTTGATCTTTGATTAAGTTGTTGCATCCATAGACAAGATTGGATGGACCACCAGACTCGATGTTCTCCACCGTGTCGGACTCAGGCTGAGTATTGTCGGACTCAAGATCCAAGAACTGTGGCACTGCATCACTGTTGAAGGTGACAAAAGTGCATGTGATTTCTCCAATCTTGATGGTGGTGCTGTTGGTTGCTGGCTCGATCAACTTGATCGGAATCACCGGATACTTATCAAGATCTGAATCTTGCTCGAAACTGCCAAAAACGATTTGGAAGTGGCCATTCTCCTTCTTTGAATCAGAATCATCTTCTTCCTCTGAATCAGAAACTTGTTCTTCTTCCTCCTCTGAATCTGAATCTGAGTCACTGAGATCTTCATCCATGTCTGCGGAAGCACGGTATCTCTCTGATACCATGTTACAGATCACAGAACAAGAGATGGGAAGATCTAATTGATAGGAGAGGTAGAGAGCATATGTATATTGCTCTTGAGAATATTCTTGAAACCACATTATGATTGATTGAAAAAGATTATAAAATGTGTACATTAGTCTCTTATTTATAGAGTTTGATTAGGCTAACCAAGTGTAACTAACTCCTAACCAACTAATTAACCATATATTCTAATAGAGAGAAAGCCACTGGACCCAAAACCTGTACGCCTTCGCCGTCACTGCCACTCGCTGCCGCATCCGCTGAACCCAGCACCCATACGCACGCAGATCCGACCACGCATTCCACTCCGGTCACAGTCACGTCCATACAGCCACCACAGGGCGCCACCACCACCATGGCACCGAGCGCCGCCTCTTCTCATCGCGAGTCCACCATCGCCGCCACGAGGCTCGAGTCCCGGATCTGCAACAAAACCAGCACGCCTCCACCGTTTACTCCGTGCGAAATGCATGGCTCAATATACAGAGAAATGACGGCGATCGCCGCGCTGCCCTCCACCAAGCACGTCTCCTTCTTCATCGCGTCGTTGTTGTTGTTGGGTATTTTGATTAGGTTCATCAAGACCCAGGGGCAGAGGAAGATGGTAGGATTGGGGTATTTTGATTAAAAAAGATTTAAAACTTTTAAAAATGAAAAGAAAAGAAAAAAATTAAGCAAAAGGTTAAAAAAATAAAATTTAAGTTATAATTAAAAATTTTATTGCTGAATAAATTATAATACTAATAAATTATAAAAAGAAAGTAATATAATATGAAGCTTGGATACTCTGAAGATAGGGGATCTGAAGCTTTTGCAGAAGAACAATGGTGGATTAAGATAGTCTTTGTGTATAAAAAAAAAAGAAAAAAAATATATTTTTATTTTTGCAGAAGGGTCCCTATGGGGCAAAAGTGTAACGTAGAAGTTAAGTGGAGTTTAAAAATAAACAAATGGTCAAATCCAATGTGTTGCTTATGTGTCCATTTTAATTGAGCTGACAGCTTGTGAGTGTTCCTAGTCATCAGTGTAAAAGTTACCCAAAAATTATGATGGGTACAAGAGAATTCACCTAAAAAGTAAATCCGTAAATTATTTCTCATTAAGTAATAAATTTAATGCCACGTGGCATTTTAAAAAATAATTATTTTTTAATCATATTATTAAAATTTGTAAAATTTTAAAATATAAACAAAAATTTTAAAAAAAGTATTTTCATTTTAATTTTTTATTTTTTTTAAATATATTAATTCCATTTTTTAATCAAGGGTTCTTAAATAAATATTTGAAAGTTAAAGGATTAAGTTACAAAATATTGTTAAATTCACAAATAACCAACTCAACAGGTAACAGGTAGTCAACACCTACATAGAGGTGTCAATCCAACGGTCACAATCTAATCCAACATAGTGGAGCAATCTATGTAACATCCCGATTTTCGCTGCTTTGTAATATCGGTAATAAATATATAAATATATATTTTTATCCGAGACTTAGAAAATGATTTTTTGATAAACCAAGGTCATTTCCTTGTTATACTTATTTTCATAAGGTTACGGGGAAGTTTTTGGTTGAAAATTCAGACGGAAACCGGTCTGCCGTTTTCTGTGTTTTCGATGACAGTAAAAGTTTACTGCTCAGAAAACCAAATTTTAATTCGTGAACGAGATGAAAAATGTTGTTATCGTATTTGCTACGATACAGGAAGTTTTGAAAAATTTAGTGTAAAAATTAAAATATTATATTTGTTGTGGGCGTATACGTCGAGATTATCTCTAGGAAAAGCTTGCGCCAGATGAAACCCGGAGTCGGCAACGGAGCTGAGATAATGGATTTGACCGACTTGACGAGCATTTATGACGAGCTTATCTGAGTCATAATGACCATAATGACGCATTTATGGCAAAGGGAATTTTTGCTATGAAATGACCATTTTACCCTTGTCTTTTTATTACAATTACAAGCCATGCCATTGGAAAATTTGACCAAATGTTACCCAAAACCCACGGCTCCTTCTTCCATTCCAAGCATTTGGACACCACTTTTTCCTAGCCATAAATGAGCATTGATGTTAAGTGGATGAGTCATAGGCAAAGTCACACTCTCATCATTATCCCGAAACTGCCACGAAATTATGACTCTTATATGTTCTGAATCTCGAAAAACTTTCTACATGAAAGTTGTTCATATTTCTCTCTTCTTTCCAACGACATAAAGATCATCAAAAAGGGACAAGTATATTGGGAGATATATCCAAATTACCGAAACTGCTCTAAATCTTCATCATCTTTATCTTTCTCTCTAAACTTCTCTAGAATACTTAGAAAACCAAGGTTTATTAACCATGATTTGCAAACCAAGATATTTTCTCCCTAATATGTGGTGTAGGAGGCAGCCACATCTCTTCAAAATTTAGGACCACATATTTTATTAACCATGATTATACATAAAACCCTAGTTAGGTTACTATTAACTATAGTTAAGTTATTATATTATTTTCTAACTTAACCTTGATCAAATAAACTCAACCATGGTGCTTTTATCTCATCAAACCACACATTTTCTCCTCACACCCACCTCTAAACCGTGCCCATCATCCACACTTGGATCATTTTCACTCATTTTCCAACTTCATCATTTTGTCTCTCTCAAAACTTTATGTTCTTCATTTTCTCTCACAAGTTCTTCACTTGTTCTTCACTTGTTCTTCATTTGTTCTTCATTTGTTCTTCACTTATTCATCATTTATCTCTAACTTAGAAACATAATATCATGATTCTTCATTCATGAAACTTGTTCCTTAGATCAATAACCATCACTTGATCCATTTTGTTCTTGAATCCATGAACTTTCAAGTTCATCTTTTCTTTTCTTCAAATTCGGACCATACCCATATATAACCATCCAAACCTTGTTTTGATCTTCTAAGATCATATTCTCACTTATCTAGATGATCTAAACAATTTCTATTTCACATCTCAAGTTTTTCCCCACAAAACACAAAGAACTCCTTAGTGTTCTTGCTAAGATCATCTTTGTTCTTCAAGTTCTTGAATAAATATTTTTATTCCAAGGTGAGGAATCTCTCTCTTAATCTTGATATTTTAAGCTTTTCTATTCACAACTTTTATGGATTTATGCTTGTGTTCATCATGTTCTTCATATGAGTCAAAGTTCTTGAAGCTTTCTTCAAAAATTCATAACTAATTCTAGAAAAATCCTTTTGACATGAAACCAATTTCTATGATCTAGATATAATCCCTACTTTATTTATCCAAGAGCATGTGATCAAAATCATTCTCCTTCCCTATTAACCCTTAAGGGCCGAACCTAGGTAGGAAAATGGGTTTGGTGTTTTGTTGTTTGTTTTGAAAGTTAGTACTTGAATTAAGTTCTATAATACATATATAGCTTAAATCCAAGAGCTTGAATCCAAATAAATTTCCTAGCTTATTTTCCTAATATGGGCCGAAACCCTAACCCTAAAGGTTAGAGGATTTTGTTTCAAATTTTAGTCTTGTAATAAGTAATCTATGTTAGTTAAGACTCTAGTAACTAGGATCCAAAAGATGGCATTAAGAAGATAATCCTAAACCTATTTTTTAAGTCTTGGCCGAACCTAGCCTAAAGTGTCATAGATGGTTGTTAGTTGATTAATTATAGTTATGTTGTTTGGATGAAGGTGGTTGTGTTAACTCGTGGCGGGATAACGAGGATCGTCGTGTACGTATTTCCGGTGCTAGCTCAGGTGGGGAAAAGAATCATTCTACCATCGGAATCGATAAGTAGTAGATTATATGATAATTGTGTAGGGCGACCTAAACCCTACTAGTAGTCGAGTAATCGACAAGACCAAAATCACATTGGAAACCCTTTCTGTAAAACCAATGGATTCGGGGATTGTAGGTTTATCGACATTAAGTTGATTTTAAGTATTTGAGGATGTTTGATTTTATGTTATTTAATTCTCTGTGATACGCTGGTTGAGGTATTCCATCTGCATGTGACGTATTATTGCGGTGTTTGAATATTTATGATATTGAGGATGTTTGTTGTCTGTCACGGCTGTGATGGTTGTCATGGCCAGGCCGTGACAGGTTCTGTTTTGTAGACTTCTTGCCTTGGTTGTCTGTCACGACCGTGATGGCTATCACAGTCAGGCCGTGACAGAGTCTGACTTTGTTATTTATTTGGTTTGATTATTATGAGTTGGTTGTGATAAATTGCTTTATATGATATTGAGATATTTGAATATTTTCTGATGATATGTTATGCATGATCTGCCTGGTTTTTAATACTATGCCTAGTTGATTTTAAGTAAGGATATATGTTGTTCGGGAGATAATTGTTTGGGTGAGAGAATGAATTGACTTAGAGGTGCCTAGCTTAATTAAGTTATCTAATGGATGAGATGTGACCTAGAATGCGAGTTGAGGTTATGATAGGAGCTTGAGGTACAAGGTTGTTATTGATTTGAGACAGTGAGATTTATATAGAGGCTTTGATGCAAATACTTTTTCAGTCCATGACGTGTAGATCTGATGTATCCTATCGAAAGATAGAAGGGCACTATGTTGAGTTTTATCCTATCGAAAGATAGAAAGGCACTATGATGTGTTTTATCCTATCGAAAGATAGAAGGGCACTATGTTGAGTTTTATCCTATCGAAAGATAGAAGGAAAGATAGAAGGGCACTATGATGAGTTTTATCCTATCGAAAGATAGAAGGGCACTATGTTGAGTTTCATCCTATCGAAAGATAGAAGGGCACTATGATGAGTTTCATCCTATCTAAGATAGAAGGGCACTATGATGAGTTTCATCCTATCGAAAGATAGAAGGGCACTATGCTGAGTTTTATCCTATCGAAAACTATGATGAGTTTTATCCTATCGAAAGATAGAAGGGCACTATGTTGAGTTTTATCCTATCGAAAGATAGAAGGGCACTATGATGAGTTTTATCCTATCGAAAGATAGAAGGGCACTATGTTGAGTTTTATCCTATCGAAAGATAGAAGGGCACTATGATGAGTTTTATCCTATCGAAAGATAGAAGGGCACTATGATGAGTTTCATCCTATCGAAAGATAGAAGGGCACTATGATGAGTTTTATCCTATCGAAAGATAGAAGGGTACTATACTGAGTTTTATCCTATCGAAAGATAGAAGGGCACTATGTCGAGTCTTATTCTATCAAAAGATAGAAGTGTACTATGCTGAGTTCTTTGCATCAGACTACCCTGGACTACTAAGTAATGTGAAAGGAATAGAGACAGTTATGATAGTATAAGTGTTTAGACTACATGAGCTGAGGGTAGAGGATGATATAGTGAATTGAGGATGATTGTTGATTTTGAGTGATGCGTGTCTGTGACAATTACTGTATAATTTACTATTATTCTTTTCCGCTTTTTGATGATAGAACTGTTTCTTATTCCCTATATCTTTCTGTGTGTTGTATTTTATTTCTGACGTGATCGTATGAGAAGACCTGATGGAGGAACCAATTGCTGAAGAGTTGGATGGAACTCCTTACGAACCAGATGCTGGAGGTCGAGCTGTGATTCAAGGCGATTAGAGTATAGACAGTATGGCCAGTGTGTCTAAAGAGTATTTATATTTCCGCTGAGTATGTCTGTAGTGAAGTTTATGCCTGTGAGGGATCCTACTGAGAGGGTACCCTTAACAGTGCTTTTGGAATGTAATAAATAACAGGTGTGTATTTATGTAATATAGTTTTGGTATGTTTTATATATGCATAAGTTATATAATTATTAATTAAGTTTTAATTTTTACGTATTTTCAACGATAAGCGAGCGATTAAGTAAATAAATATTAAGGTTTTAATGTAAAAATACGATGGGGCACAACGGGGTGTCTCAATCTACACCTTATTCTACGGGGTGCATTGAAGACGGACCCTAACTTTTATAAATAGTATGATGCATACTATGCCTAAAAACAATTATTGAAGTAGATAATAAGAAAACTGATAAAGTGGAATATAAAATTTCAAATGTATACTATTCAACTTTGGAAATATAATAGCAAATATAATTTAATTATTCAACATAAGAGTTATTCTCTACAAAAAAAAAAAAAAGAAGTTTAGAAATCCTCTTTTAAAATTGATATTTTCTCACAAAACCTCGACAAAACTTTAATGTAGAAACGCTTGCATTAACTTAAATATTTATTAAAACCAATAAACTGTACCTATACATAGTTACAAACATAGAATTAATTCAATGGAACAATAAAAGACCCTAATTCGGTTGACCTGACTGAACTACTCTTCTTCATTAGGACATGCTACCAAGCTTTCCCGAAATACTCTCTAACTCCCAATGCCAGATCTGATACCTGGAAGTGTCAAAAACCCCAATTGTGAGTTATAAAACTCAGTGACAATAGAATTATTATGAAACATTAGTAATATATTGAAAATTCCAACCATACCTGGTGTGGAAGGTTGGGAAAATCCTCTATTCACATCACATAATCATCCACAAAATATAATGCATTAACTCAACTTATAAATAAGGTAATTGAATTTCTATCTTCTACAAACTCTTGATTCAATCACAATGAAATAAAACAACTGAGACATCCCAATGTCCCTTTAAATAACACCCTAATTAACTAAACCTTAATTCGTAGTTAGCATTAATGTAACACCCTGATTTTTTTTTGCTTTCTAATATTGGTAATAAAAATATAAATGTTTATATTTTTATCCGAGACTTAGAAAATGATTTTGGATAAACCAAAGTCATATTAATATTATACTTAGTTTTATAAGGTTACGGTTAAATTCTTGGTTGAAAATTCAGACGGAACCTGGTCTGCGTTTTCACCGACAGTAAAAGTTTACTGATCAGAAAACCTAATTTTGACTCGTGAACAAAACCGTTAAGGTTTGTATCGTATGGACAAGATAGAGAGATTCCAATTTCGATGAAATACCAATTTGAGATGATTTCTTATTGATATATAGAATGTTTATCTTAGTGTAAACTTGGAAAATATGCATCAGGTTATAATATCAAATAAAAATTATATGAAAAGACATTAGTTTTAGAGGTATATAAAAAGGGTTAAAAGTTGAAGAATACTAATGAGAAAAGTTAAGGAAATATTTTTTTACTTGAATGATGTTTATAAGTAGCAAGTTACTCGTGCGTCACACTAGGTAAATTAAACAATGATTTGCCGATGGCATTGAAAGTCCACAAATTTTAATAATTTGATGTACTTTGAGTTTTAAAAAAAGAAAGGCTGAATAATTTGGTGTTAAATATAAACATTTTTTCATATAAAATTTATGAATGTATACAGTTATATAAAATAAAATTTCATACATTTATAATCATCGTTATGTTAATGGAAATATGAAAACTGAAATGAGAGAGAACATAGATCGGTTCCTATAAATATGATGAAGTCATTATGGCAGTGATAGTAATTCCAGAACCCTAGACCAAAGATCATTTACGTAGAATAAAAATTGACAATAACTGATGACCATATAAATAGATATTGAATTAAGGGCAGTGGAAAAGAACCAAGCAACAAAAATCAAAATAACTTGTGAAAGAAGAAAAGTCAAGTACAATTGAAAGTCATGTTGTATCTAAATCCCATTTGGAAATGAAATATTTCACAACAATGGTCAAAGAATAATGGGGGAAATGGTGCAACATTATTGTTTTAATATGATTCTGGAATAACACTACAAGAAAATAGTAATTTAGCGACCACAATTAGCGACTGAAACTAGTAAGTGACCAATTTCTTAAAAACATCATTTTCATTGCTAATGTTGTTGCTATTTGTGACTAGTGAGTAAGAAGCTCTGTTTGATAAAAACTAGCGGATAGCAGATAAGCTAGTGGATAGCGGATAAACTAGCGGATTGAATTTGAAGTGTTTGGTAAAACTAGCGGTTGGACTAGATAAATAATTAAAATTGCATAAAATGACATATTTGCATGTTTTTTTATATAAGTTATATATATGTATTTATATATATATTATTTATATTATTTATTTTAAAATAATTATCATTTTAATACTTTAATTTATTTTAAAATATTAATTTTTAATTTTAGTATTTATTTAGTTTTAGTTATTTTATATATATATATAATATATATAATATATATATATATATATATATATATATATATATATATATATATATATATATATATATATATCATATTCATTGGTATGAGTCTGGTTAAAGTTGCTTAACAAACCTTTTTATGGGCCTCGATAAGTTACTTCATTACTCTTTACTTAATACTACTTTAAACAACTCTCCGCTCCAATGGTGTAACTCCAAAAATTTCACCATATGAAATTCTCTATTTATCAATTTTCTCTTTTTTTTTGTGTTCTTATATAAGAACCAGTAACTTTTAGAAGCAATTGTTTTTTGACTTCATTTCATGGTGAGAAATAAGAATGTTCTTTTTTTAGAACTATTTATGTAATTAGCAAACTATTTTTTACTTGGTTGATGTTTAAAATGTGGAGTTGTGGGTATTATCTCACACTCTATGGACTTCACACTAGTGCAGAAAAGGGATTCCACGTCGGTTATTTTTGGCTTTCCACATCGGTTTTGAAACTGATGTGGAAACGACCGATGTGGTTTATTGCCACTTTACACATCGGTTATAAAACCGATGTGTAAAGTATATTTTAAACATCGGTTTTATATTAACCGATGTGAAAAATTAATTTAGCAATTAATAAGCAGTTGTAAATTTAACTTTCTACATCGGTTTTTCTTAAAACCGATGTGTAAATTTGACTTTCTACATCGGTTTTATAAAGAACCGATGTGTAAAGTTAAATTTACACATCGGTTTTAAGCAAAACCGATGTAGAAAGTTAAATATACACATCGGTTATTGAGAACCGATGTGTAAAATCTCATTTTTTTAATCATTATTTACATTTCAATCATTCCTTTCCCCTGTTTCACTAAAAATATTGGTTAAAAAATGTATCAAATGCTTCAAGCTCCATGTGCAGTAAACAATTACAAGTCTGTACAAAATTTTCCAAATTACAAGTCTATACAAATTTTTTTCAAACCCCCTTCTACACTCATCATCCGGGCATTAACAAAACCGGATTAGCTCTTACAACAAAAAGCATTTCAGTTGGTAGAACTAAATGATTGCATAAAAGAAGAGGTATAAATGAAAGGAATGACCAAGAGTGACTCAGCTCCTCCATACTCAGAATTGAAGTGCTAAAAATCTGTTCAATTTAATGTATAATCTCAAAATTTCCAGCCAACAAAGAAGCATGAGAACTACCTTAGTGAATCAAACATTATTAAGAATCATTTTATGCCAATGACAGAGACACAGAGTTGCGGATCAATAAACAAACCAGCGAGTACCCTCGATCAAACAAGAAACAACAACAGAACACCAAACCAGTTTTGACACAATCATTCAAAAGCAAAACATACTTCATTCAATATGATAAGTTTTTAAACTATAGCTAATACATATCATCAGTCAAAGGTACACTATAGCTAGTATATGATAAGTTTTTAAACTAACTATATATATACAAACTATGGGTGGTACACTTCAAGAAAGAAAGTTGCCCAACGCCTCTTTATGATGTTGATGTCAGAATGAGACAATGGAGTTGGATTGTTGAATATCTGCAAGTTTAATTGGACAAAAGATTATATCTTTTAAGTAATAAACTAACATAAAACATATAACGAATCTATACTATTACTTCTAATTGTGTCAATTAACATTTACCTCACTCCATCTTTCAGTGATCCCGGAGGAGATAATTTCCAACATCCACTGCATCACATAGTAGCCACATTCCCATGACCCACGTTGTATACGTGACTACGTAAAAATGAAACCCAATTAGAATATGAGGAATTAAATAAAATAGAAATCAATTATTGTACCCACTACATTTGATGCATTTGAACTAATAAATATCTTACGCTGGGAATAATCCATCTGATAGCCCGAGTACGCCTTTCACCACGCAACATGTGGGATGCATTAATAGACCTATCATGACAAAAACATTAATTAAAGTATATATAATAGATTTCAGATAATTAAAACAACTGCATTACTGATTATAAAGTATTTTAACGCTTACGTTTTGATGATCGTCTTCAGTTCATTCGCCGGCTTATTTCCCAATGAGCAGAAGAAGACCACGACGTTCATTCTTGGGTACAAGAGCAATAGTTGCCAATGCCGGATGTAAATTTGCGGAACAGTTAGTGACTAAGTCATATATAGTTATACTTAAATAATCGGTACTTACTTATTGAGATAAGGCGCAAGATAGAATTGATGATCATCTCGGGCAAGTATATCACGTATGGTAGTGACCGGGTCTTCCGATGCTACGAGAACATCACCCTGAATGAACATGGGGTCAATGAACCCATAAAGGGCGAGGTTACCCTGATCGACTAACATACGATGCAGATACCTAATATATTGGAAAAACATGTTAATTATCATTGTATTTAAAAATTAATTACGTACTTAACTTATAAATAAAATGTACTTACGTGCACCAAAACGATATGTGTGCAGAACTGGCCATTTCTTTATTGAGTGCCATCTCCATAAGTTCTTTCTTTGGTATATACAGTTCACCAGGGCTGGCATCATGTTCCAACGTTACCAAGGCTGCATCATCCTCCATGGTGACATCCTGTATTGCCAGAAATTTGATATCATCACCATGGCCTGGTGCCCATTTGTATTTGCCCTAAACAAGATAGTTATATATTAGTAATCACGGATAATTAAGTTATTTAATTAGGTTATTAACTAAATGGTCAAATGAATACCTTGACAGGAAGCGGACATCTCCTGGTCTTCCTAAATCTGACCTTTTAGGCACAATATCATTTCCAACATCCTATAACAAATACAAATAAAGCATTATCTTTAAACAATAATAAATATATTTCAACTATGAATATAGAAAAACACAACTAACCGAATACCTCAGATGCAACAAGAAAGTCGACCAGTCTTCTTGGCCGGAGGATGAAGTTACATGGGGGCCCCGACCCACTTTGTTTGAACCTCCTCGGTGGGCACGGGGACTCGAGCATCAACATCTCGAATAATCTCAACAGACACCCTCAGATGATCATCCGGTAATAACCGATGGTGTATGATATTACCTAACTTATTATATGCCCTACCCAATGCCACTAAGCGGCGATGATGATGATGAACATCAACATACAGCTCACACCTATCAGGGTCGTCATCATCATCATCATCATCATCATCATCATCATCATCAGCAGCAGCAACATCACCATCATCATCATTTTCAGGATGATGAGGAGGATCACATGAGCCCTTAGTGCTCACATCGATAGAGGGTTGGTCAGAGGGTTGGACACCGGCTGTCATCTGCTGGGACAAAGAAGTAAATATTGCCATCTCGCTGGGCAAACCGCTCGGCCATCTCCTATCGAAGCTCAGCTGCACTCTCCTGTTTTAGTTGTGCTCTATCTCGCAACCGAATCCCTCGTGGCATTGGTGTGAAGATGAACCATGGTATTGGCGAATGCCGACTCCCCATCCAACACCAATGACACGGCCGGGGTGGTCTGGTTTCTGGATGGCGATAGATAAGATATCATTGCGTCCTCTAGGAACAAAGGTTCCTTGGGTTAGCTGATCATCCAAGGCATCCTATCACATAAAAATATCAGGTCACATTACAATTCGGTAACAATCTTAAAATGACAATTACAACAAACTATACTTACAATCCTCTCAGCTACTTGGCGGGCCTCCTCGGATGTATATTGTCCCGTTTTTCTTTGTCGGCCCCTCTTCCATGAACGATGGCGTGGGGGTGGAGGTGGATCAACAACCTCTGGAAGATTTTCAGCATTAGGATCCGCCTGAGATGCTTCCTGCTGACGTGCTTTCTTTTCCTCTTCAACCATTTTCTTAACAAGCTTTTTATATCCCCCACGAGACATGACATGGGGTAGACATTCTTGCTTTGGTTTTCCTGCCCCTTTTTTCCTCTTCTCCTGTTATAAATAAAAGACAATTAAATTACATAAGTAAATGAAATTAATGCAATTACATAAATTTAGAGACAAATCAAATAAGTTAACCTGAAAGTCGGGATCACGTCGGCTCACGAACAAAGCGATCCCACGTCGCCTTGTCAAGAAACGGATACACCTCAAGTGGGTTCTTTTTACTTTTTGGACCGAATATATAGTATCTGCCCAGGTCGGCCTTAAAACCCTCCAACGCTCTCCAAAGATACTTCAAGAAACGCTTCTTCATAGCGTATGTATCCTAGTATGTCAAATGTCAACTACATTAAGACCAAAAGAATCAACGAATTACTGTATGATATTATTAAGATAAAAATAAAGTAGATACAGACAAACACAGGACGTAGAAGTATAGATACCAGAATACTCTCCCATATCTGCTCCTTCACGTCCGCCAGGTACATCTCTCCACCTATCAATGAGTATACTAGGCCTGTTCCTAGCAAGGGTCGCCACAAAACTGGTAAACCGATCTTCCATTGGCCCAATAGGTTTGAGGTTATCATCAAAATCTACTCTTATCCTTTGATTTGACCCACGGTTGGCGGTCAAATGCCTCATCCGTGTGGCACGTCTACCCTTTCTACCCGGTAGACGGGGTCTCCGACCCGCCGCATGAAGGAGGTATATCCTCATGATCAGCCATGTATACCTGTTTAAACACAAAAAAAAAAAAACTTGTTAGTATGTCAGGATAAATATAAAACATAACTTATAAATATCGATCAACGTACATAAACATAACTTATAAATATCAACGTAAACATATAATATGCCAAACTTGATGGTAATATCAAACTAAACTTACTTTGTGGTCAATTAGTAAAGTTCTCCCATAACCCTTCTTGGTGATCATTACGAGTAGCATGTACATCATCCACTTCATTTTCCTCATTGAAATTAGGCACTCATGTTGAGAAAGAAGGAGTATCGAAAATATCAAGAGTTGAATCGTGATTTCCCTCACTACCGTTATACATGTTTTTTCCCCGGGAGAACCACTCGACCACCTTTTGTTAGAAGGATCACGGATATAAAACACTTGTTTTGCTTGGGATGCCATGATGAAAGGTTCCTCTTTATTACCTACCTTACTAAGGTCCACCAATTTGAATCCTAACTCATCGGTTTGCACACCATTATTCTTCGTCGACCCACCGACATTTAAAAACAGGTACTCTAAACTTCGTGTAATCAACCTCCCATATCTCTTCAATGATTCCAAAGTATGAAACTGATGCCATAACAGGGTTTTTATCTTTCGAACTAGAGAAATGCATGGACTCAGCGACGACCATAACCCCACTGTTTTGCATAGTACTTTTGTCATCCTAGGACTTTGTATAGAAGGAAAACTTAATGATATCGTACCCACTCCAGCATATGACATCAAAGTTAGGCCCCTGTGCTAGCCATTTTAATGTAGTCTGTACAAAAATCAATAGCTTCTTCTGCAACATACCTTTCAACAATAGATGCTTCGGGACGGTGTGGATTTTTCATATATCCTTTCAGGATCTTCATGTATCGCTCAACCGGGTACATCCACCTTAAATAAACGGGACCGCACAATCTAATCTCCCTCACTAGATGAACAATCAAATGAACCATGATGTCAAAAAATGAAGGTGGAAAATACATCTCCAATTGGCACAATACAATGGCTGCCTCATTTTCCAACTCATCCAAATTTTTAGTGTCAATGACCTTGCTACATATAGCATTGAAGAATAAGCATAACCTAGTAATGGCATGTCTGACTTTTTTAGGCAATATGTCACGAATGGCCACCGGTAGTAGTTGTTGCATCAAGACATGACAATCATGAGACTTTAAGCCAACTAATTTGAGATCTTTCATTGAGACAAGTCTTCCGATATTTGAAGAGTAACCCCGTGGCACTTTGACTCCCCGTAGACATTCACATAAACTTCTTTTCTCTTTTTTTGATAAAGTATGACATCTTTGGGGGCAAATAAGTCTTCTTATCCCCCACTTTAAGTGGAGCTAACTGCTCTCGTATACCCATCGCAACTAGATCCAGCATGAGCATTCACACCATCCTTTGTCTTGCCTTGAATGTTGAGAAGCGTTCCGATTAAACTGTCACACACATTTTTCTCTACATGCATCACATCAATACAATGTCTTACATCAAGCTTGCACCAGTATGGAAGATCAAAGAAGATCGACCTCTTCTTCCATATTTTCTTATCTGTAGCCTTCTTCTGGGTCTTCCAATAGATAACATTAGTGTTGTTCACCCTTTCATAAACTTGCTCTCCAGTCAAGGCCACCGGAGCAATTTCATTCTCCGGAAGTCCATTGAAAGCTTTCCTCAATCTACGATAAGGATGATTACGTCGGAGAAATCTCCGATGCCCAAGGTAGACTGTCTTCCTTCCATGTTGCAGTTGATGGTAACATGTGCCTTCTTCACATATTGGACATGCTTTATGCCCCTTAACACTATACCCACACAGGTTCCCGTATGCTGGAAAGTCATTGATGGTGCAAAATAACATGGCACGCAATCTGAATGTCTCACGGCAATACCCGTCGATCACATCAACGCCTTCATCCCACATCATTCTCAAGTCTTCAATCAAGGGACTCAGATAAACATCAATATCATTTCCTGGCTGTTTAGGACCCGAAATCATCATACTTAACATAATGTATTTGCGCTTCATGCACAACCAAGGAGACAGTTGTAAATTACAAGGAGAAACAGGCCATGAACTATGAATACTACTTAAGTTTCCATATGGATTCATTCCATTGGTAGCAAGTCCAAGCCTGAGGTTTCGGGCTCATTGCCGAAATCCGAAAACAAACTATTAATTCTCTTCCATTGCAAAGAATCGGCGGATGGCGAAGTCGTCCATCACACTTCCTCTCATCTGCATGCCATCTAATGTTCTTTGCGTCATTTACATTAGCAAACAATCGCTTGAACCGCGGAATCACGGGAAGATACCATAACACCTTCGCAGGAGGACCTTTGGTGACCACATCACAACTAGAATCACCATCCTTCACTTTGTAGCGTGATACCCCACACCTGGGGCACTCGTGCATCTCTTCAAACTCTTTAATGTACAATATGCAATCATTGGGGCAAGCGTGTATTTTCTTATACTCCATACCCATCGGACACAATATCTTCTTCGCCTCATAGTTTCGAGATGGCAATGTGTTACCTTCAGGAAGCATTTCTTTCAACAACTCAAGCAATTCAGTAAAGCTTTTATCGCTCCACCCATTTCTCGCATTCACATTGAACAATCTTAACACCGCTGACAACAGTGTGAAATTAGTGCACCCCGGATACAAAGCCACTTGCGCATCACTGCACAAAGTATCATACACATGTGCGCGCCGAAAAGACTCTTGCCCAACATCACGGATCATGTCCTCTAGTCCATCGTCCATTTCCACGTCATCAACTTCCTCTCTATCCGACACCCTCGGCCTGTCTAACGATTCACCATGGCATATCCATGTTGTATAACTCTTGCAAATTCCCTCACAAATAAGATGATCACGTATCTCCTCAACTTCTAGTCGTCTCTCATTCAAACAGTTAACACAAGGACAATAAAACCTTCCGTTACCACTATCAGGAGCATTTGTTTTTGCAAATCGTAGAAAATCTTCCACTCCATTCTCATACTCATCACTTGTCCGTCTAGCATTCATCCAACCGCGATCCATGACTAAACCAATACCTTCGTACTTAGTCCAACATATTCATCAACCACTTCTTATGACAGGGTATGGCCCTATCCCATTCGAGAAGAAACTTTTTCAACATTCGGTTAACAGTTAGTCCTTAACTCTCATGCTCATACTCGACAAAATTTCGGCAGCATTTCCCCTGGTCTCCGACGTACACTACTTGAACGCGATGACATCCACCACGATAAAGTATGCACCGGAGAACGAAAGGAAATGTATCAATCCGAACTTTCATCAAGTATATAACATTAGAATCAATGAATAACTATTATAACTGAATTAAGAAAAAGTTTTTTCCCAAACTGTCCAACTTTGGACAATTCAAGATCCAACACAATGAGCGGTACATTAAGCACGTACACGTACACGTACGCTCATTAGTATTGCATCTCAAACGGGAAACTAAGGCTTTACTAAATAATTAACATTAAGAAAAATAATAAAACACTCCAATCCCCAAGTCCAATGCAAGGGGAGATTCGAAAAGCGCACTAGTATTTGAAAAACTAACAACCATATATTTCTTAATTGAGTAATTGGCTAAAACATCATCCTAATATATGTTAATCATCATTTTAATGCCAACAATAAGCCTATTACCTAGTAAACTAGAAATCCAACCCCAACAAAAAACTATACCCATGTGGACCTCAAATGGAGATGATCCTCACATCAAGTGTTTCTAATGACTTGCCTACTTTATAATGAAACCAAAGACAATATTCATCATTCCATTGATTGATGTCCAACATGCTTAGCATTTTTCTCCTAAAAAATGAGGTTCTTATCCCTCTCTAGTGAGCTACGAAAGAATGTAGGAGACCAATAAATTTGACCGAGCATTCATTAGCTTCATAATTTTTCAGTTTTCAAACATCAATAAACATAATGCTTCAATTAATAAATGTTAACAGAACTATTTATAGATGTAGAAGAGAGTGGTAATTCCTTCATTCCTCGAAACTAGTGTCAAGAACATAATGTTTTCTTCTCATGAAATCTAGTAACTAGAAAGTGATCTTAAAACATTATGAGAAGAAAACATTATGTTCTTGACACTAGTTTTCAAACATTATGTTCAAGGGAAACACCTAGCACTTAGCATCTACCTAATACAATGAACTACTCGGTATGTAGCACTTAACACCTTAATATGAGAACTAACCAGCAATAACCACCAATTAGAGAAGAACAAACCAACAGTAACCACCAGGACAACATTATATGAACTCTGTTTTCCAAATAAATAACTAGCTATATAGAACTAACCAGCAATAACCACCAATAACCAGTGAAGGAAAGAAACCTACCTCTAAAGGATGCGGCCGCTAAAGGTGACTTGTGAGAAGAGGAGGGCACAGACGTTGAAGGGGTTGCCAACTACTCTCTGTTAAGGTTCACGCGGTTAGGGTTCTTATTGCGAACTCGAGCGGAGTGGAGAAGGGAAGAGAAGTGGCGGCCGAAGCTTCAATGAGACAGATAGCTTCAATGAGAAAGGAGAGAATGACATTGAAGCTTCAAAGATAGAGTAGATATATGAGAGAAGATCAGAGTAGAAAGAGAAGAGACTCACCAGAGATGATGGTCGCGACGATGAAGGTATGAGAGAGGCACACACGGTGGTGGTGGTGGCGGTGGTGAGTGAAAACCGAATGAGTTGGTGTTTGGGTTACAGAGAGGCGCGGTGGTGCAAAGGGCTGCACGAAAAATGCAGGTCAGGTTAGGGTTGTGGTGGTGCTCGCGGTGGTTCGGGATGCAGAGATGGTGGTGAGTTGCTGTTTGGGGGAGGAGGGGAACTAGGTCGCGGAGGAGGAAAGAATGGGGTTTTCTGAAAGATTGGGATAATGCGCGGAAGCGAAGGAGAGAAAAAGAAAAATTGGGACTATTACACATCGGTTATACGCAAAACCGATGTGTTAAACATCTTATACACATTGGTTATAGAGAAACCGATGTGTAAACATTAAACTTTTAAATTCTGATTTTTTTCTTTTAAATTTTATACATCGGTTACTAAAAACCGATGTGTAAAAGTAATATTTTATTTTCTTTTTTTTTTATAATTTTCTACATCGGTTATAAGAAATCGATGTGTAAAAGTAAGATTTTATTTTCTTTTTTTTCTTTCTACATCGGTTATATAGAAACTGATGTGTAAAAGTAAGATTTTTTTTTCTTTTTTTTTTCTTTATACTTTTCTACATCGGTTATATAGAAACCGATGTGTAAAAGTAAGATTTTTTTTTCTTTTTTTTTTTCTTTATACTTTTCTACATCGGTTATTTAGAAACCGATGTGTAATAATTTGGTTTTAATTTCAAAAATGCCACCGCCTCGTTTTACACATCGGTTTTTCAAAAACCGATGTGTAAACTCCGATGTAGAATCCCTTTTCTGCACTAGTGTCAACTGCTTTGGATTGCCATTAGTCCACCAGGGCGTCGTATGGACAAGATAGAGAGATTCCAATTTCGATGAAATACTAATTTGAGATGATTTCTTATTGATATATAGAATGTTTATCTTAGTGTAAACTTGGAAAATATGCATCAGGTTATAATATCAAATAAAAATTATATGAAAAGACATTAGTTTTAGAGGTATATAAAAAGGGTTAAAAGTTGAAGAATACTAATGAGGAAAGTTAAGGAAATATTTTTTTACTTGAATGATGTTTATAAGTAGCAAGTTACTCGTGCGTCACACTAGGTAAATTAAACAATGATTTGCCGATGGCATTGAAAGTCCACAAATTTTAATAATTTGATGTACTTTGAGTTTTAAAAAAAGAAAGGCTGAATAATTTGGTGTTAAATATAAACATTTTTTCATATAAAATTTATGAATGTATACAGTTATATAAAATAAAATTTCATACATTTATAATCATCGTTATGTTAATGGAAATATGAAAACTGAAATGAGAGAGAACATAGATCGGTTCCTATAAATATGATGAAGTCATTATGGCAGTGATAGTAATTCCAGAACCCTAGACCAAAGATCATTTACGTAGAATAAAAATTGACAATAACTGATGACCATATAAATAGATATTGAATTAAGGGCAATGGAAAAGAACCAAGCAACAAAAATCAAAATAACTTGTGAAAGAAGAAAAGTCAAGTACAATTGAAAGTCATGTTGTATCTAAATCCCATTTGGAAATGAAATATTTCACAACAATGGTCAAAGAATAATGGGGGAAATGGTGCAACATTATTGTTTTAATATGATTCTGGAATAACACTACAAGAAAATAGTAATTTAGCGACCACAATTAGCGACTGAAACTAGTAAGTGACCAATTTCTTAAAAACATCATTTTCATTGCTAATGTTGTTGCTATTTGTGACTAGTGAGTATGAAGCTCTGTTTGGTAAAAACTAGCGGATAGCAGATAAGCTAGTGGATAGCGGATAAACTAGCGGATTGAATTTGAAGTGTTTGGTAAAACTAGCGGTTGTACTAGATAAATAATTAAAATTGCATAAAATGACATATTTGCATGTTTTTTTATATAAGTTATATATATGTATTTATATATATTATTTATATTATTTATTTGAAAATAATTATCATTTTAACACTTTAATTTATTTTAAAATATTAATTTTTAATTTTAGTATTTATTTAGTTTTAGTTATTTTTTATAAATAATATGGAATGATAAAAATAATATTGATATGATTCTTATACGATTCTTTTTATAAATAAAAATATAATTTCTATTTTTTTATCTTAAATATAAATTTAAATAGTGATATTAATTCTAACAAATCAATTTTAAAGATTTCTATTAATATTTTATTTGTTTAGTGAAGGATAAGTAAGGAATTTAATTAAGATAGTAAGGATAAAAATGGAAGAAAAAGTGATACGCTATATGCTATAAGCTCAAACGCTACTTCAAGTAGTGTCTGGAAAAAACTTTATATGCTAGTGAAAAAACGCTATACGCTAATTTTAAAAATGGTTGCCAAACGGGCTAATTTTCCATCCGCTATCCGCTAAACGCTAGCGTTTTTAGCAAACCAAACAGTGCCTGAGTCGCTAATTGCGATCACTATATTACTATTTTCTTGTAGTGTTACTCCAAAATCATATTAAAACTGTAAAGATTGTAAAGTATCTCTTAAACAAATTGAAGAATGAATATTTTATTGAATAGAAGTCAAGCCATTATATAGGCATTAATCAGCAACAATAACAGAAAGATAAGATAACTCTAACTAAAGCTAATTAAAGATAAACTAACTAAAGATAATTAACTTATCATAATGCAATCTGATTTAGCTAACAGAAAAACTAAATGTAAGATAAATAACAAATTCAACAAACCCTCCCTTAAACTAATTGCAGACATGCAATATTTGTTTATTTCTGGAATCTCACACACTCCTAGCTGTATTCGAAGTTTCTGGAAAGAATCCAACTTTAGCGGCTTGGTCATCACATCAACAATTTGATCTTGTGTTCCACAATGAACTAGTTCAATTACTCAATTTGATGAAGAGTGTTTGTTCATTCTGACTTTTGTGGAATCCTTCACTAATAAAGTAAGACTCAATGACACGCTGTCGCACACGGGTCAAAAAGCGAGTGGTTTACAAAAACTGCAGTTAGGGCGCGACAACTCGAGTATCGTCTCACAAGGACTCTTGGATTGTTATTCGCAGAAAAATCAGTTTGGGGGGGGGGGGGGTTGGTTTGAAATTCAATTAAGAAAACAAAGCAGAAAACAGAGCAATTTAAATGATTTATCAATAAGCTAAAAACGATTAATCTATTGTTCTCGGTTTCCCACTATCATCGATTCATATAAATTCCATGCCCTAAGCGGATTCTAATCTCTTTTCGATTGTAGCAGCAATTAACAAGCGAAATTGACACTACGAGATTTATGTTCCTAATTCCCGAATTAAGTAAATTGGGTGAAGCTCTCGTGAATTAAGCAAACACGATTGAACACACGCGAATTAAGCAAACACGATTAAGTATAGGAACATAGAATCATCGAAACAAATCAATACCTATTCTATATAATCCTGAATTAAGCAAACAGAACATACAACATAGTATTGAAAGAGAGTAGTAATAAAATCAGGAATTACAGAACCTCAAGTGTCAATGGGAACCGATTACAGCAGATTAATCCAAGGGAATTAGTTCTCCATCAAATACATCATAGAAACCCTAGAGACTAATTCACAGCCGTCAATGGAAAAGAGAAAAGAAGATGATGTTCTGGTTTCTGCCCTAAAACAACAATTTATAGAGATTCTGGGTTCCGCACGCTCACGAGGCGAGTAGCCTCTCGCTAGGCGAATGTTATGAATCAGATCTTTATTGATTGGCTTTCTCGCAAGGCGAGATGATGATTCGCGAGGCGAGACAGAGAGGATGACATTTCTGGCACAGTCAGGCCTTCAGGCTCGCGAGGCGAGTAGCCTCTCGCGGGGCGAATATTCCCAGAATTGCTTCCCTTATTAACTTGAAAACAAGAAATAGCAGTAAGTGCTTTATTTGACTCAAAATCAGCTAAATTACCCTAAAACTACTTAAGGGACTCAAAATGTTGCTTGAGGACAATCTAATCTAATTTGGGCGAAAACGAGATAAAACTCGAATAAAACCTATGGTCTTACTAGTTAAAAACTAGTCGAGCCAGAGGCTGATCAAAATACCCCAAACTTAAACTTTGCTTGTCCCCAAGCAAACTAAAACTCGGACAGACTCAAACTTGGCAAGCTCAAAGGATTCAATCAATTTCGCACAGATTTCATGCAATTCTAGCAAAACAATTTCCCTTCAATGTTTCCCCTTCTACAACAATGTAACCCCCACATTCATTTACTTTAAACCATTGAGAATTCCATCATTAATGCAATCAGTAATCTAAGTTGGGGATCCAAGTTACACACAAAAGGGAGATCACCAAATTCAAACAATCGCCTTCCTCACAAGGGCATTTAGTGTTTCACTCATTCGCTCAATTTGTCTAGGTTATCAACATTTTCACTCAATTTCACATTTTAAGAGCACTTCCCATGAATTTGATTTTCATCTCAAACAAAGTTCCCACGAAAACATGCATGCAACATCAACAGGTCTTTTAAAGGTTGTAATGGGGCCTGGCTAAAGGTAAGATATTCAAAGGTACTAGGCTTAAGTCCCTAGGAACTAAGAGAACATGAGCATTTTGATACATTGAAATTCCACTCAAATTCCTTTTTCCATTTTTTTTCTTTTTGCTTTGGGTGACTACAACTTTTCCTTCTAATACCCTTTTTTGGCATTTTGCACTTTTCTTCTCTTTTTTTTTTCCTTTCTGTTTTTGCCTTTGGCTCTAACCTCTATTTTTTTTTCTTTTTCTCGATCCCGAATGACATATCATATCCTTGTAGCCACCCCAAACTTATTTTCTTGCAACCCTCCTCTTGCTAAGCTTCCATGCTCTCCTAATCCTAAGATTGGGTTAACATGGTTTTTCTAGATTTTGGCTTATAACATGAGGTCATCAAGAAACAATAGGCCAATTAGGCTCAATGTGGCTTAACTAGGGAACATGCATTAGGGATGGTTCTTTGTAGGCCAAGTAGTTAATCAAAGAAAATTACCTAAATCATCTGATGCAACCACATAAACATGCAAACCAAGAAGAGATTCAAGCAAATTCGGGAAAGTACAACTTGAAAGTGATTCACACAATTAAAAACATGTTGGAGGCTCAAATCCTCACCTTGACATTTTTGCAAATTGTCTGACCGAGATACAATTCCTAGTGTGTGCATCCCTTCACCCCAAACTTATGATAAATCATGCAATCATAATAGAATATCTCAAAGTTCAATTTTCAATTATTCACATGAGGGTCAGTTTTCAATTTTTCAAAATCTAGAGGAAAATCATCAATGGTCAACAAATATCATGCAATCCATCTATGCAAAATTTAACAAAATCCATTCAAGCTCACCGACACAAGACTCACACACAAACGACTCAAAGCAAAGAAAAACAAAGCGAAGATAATTAAAAAGAAAAAGGTTTATAAAAACTCATGAAGGCGGTTCCACCGGGATCCCACTGCCTGTGATACAGCGGCCAAGGAATGCTCAAAATGTAATATGATCCTCCAGGATCCCATGGCATGCAGCATAAGTATGACAGTGGGCGCTTGTCAATTATGGTGACTCCGCCAAGTGCGACGGACTTCTCACTTAGTCTCGGGTCGAAGATGACCTCCTTGTCAACAAAGTTCTCCCAATAGAAATGGGGTTCAACCTCTTGGACTGGCCATAGTGCCTTCATATTTAAGGATGCCAAATCCAGTCTCTCAGGAAGAGGCTTGAACTCCATCGTCGGCTGCTTCACAATGGGAGGTGGCAAACGAGTAGAGAGGATCACTGGTGCTGCTTCAACTTCTGCACGATTTTCATTCACTGCATTATGATCTGTCTCGTGCGACGCGCGCGAGTTGCGCGCCGCGCTCTGCGATTCCGGCAAGTGTACCGGACTGCCATCAAGTAATAAAAGATATCGAACCCACAGAGACTGTGTTCTCGAATCGCAATCGGTTTTCGAATCGATTAGATCTGGACAGTTTTAAAGGATATCTTTATTTTTGAAAAGGGGTTTTGAATTTGAATTTAAAAGATAAACAAACAGAAAACAATTGTTTATGGGGTTTTAGATTTAAACGGATTCCTAGGGATTTGGGTTACCTTTGAGACTGTTTATGTTGCTAATCTGATTTACCTTTGTTGATTACCGAAATTGCCTTGAAGGCGAGTTTATCCTCTGATAGCTTAAGCTCCCTCTCGGGTTACAAAAGCCGTGCCCAATTGACCTGACCCCTACTCTCGTGGTAGTCGATCCCAGATTGGACCCTTTGTGCTTCGTGACAACTCGTTGCTCCTCGAGGGACGGCTTCTAACTCTCGTGATTTCAGTCCCAAGCCTGACTTCTATAGGTCCGACACCTAAGTTCACCGCTAGGTTCCTCCTTAGAATGTCTCGGTCATGCAAATAACCTAAGTTCACCGCTAGGTTCCTCCTTAGAATATCCGCATCTCGCAGATAAGCGGCCGCCGGACTTTACGAGTGAAACACACTAGAAATCCTAAGTTCACCGCTAGGTTCCTCCTTAGAACGTCTACGTCACGCAAATAAGCGGTCACCGAATTTACGAGAGATTAACACACTAGAAATCAGATCTAAAACAATAACGAAATCAACAACGATTTTACATCAAATCAACAACATTTACAAAACTCGGGCAGAGCCCCAATCCCTAGAAACAAACTACTACTCCAGTCTTGCCATGGAGATGACAAGCTAGGTTGACAACATAATGAAAATACAAAAATCAGAGAAGAGAGGAGGAAGAAGAAGATCCTAAAATGTAGCCAAACGTGTCCTAGATGATCTCTCTCTTGATGGATGATCTCCCATTTTCTGCATCTGCCTGGTCCATATTTATAGATGTGGGAAGTTAGAATCCCAATCTAACTCAAATTCTGATCCAATTCGGTTTCTTCAGGTCCAAGTAATGCGCGTCACGGCCGTGATGGACATCACGGCCAGGCCGTGACGGTCTCTGTTTCTGGCAGTTCTGGAAATTTTCAGTCTTTCGCGTGGCGAGCTACCCTTCGCGTCGCGAGCCTCCATTTCATGACCGTGATCTTCATCACGGCTAAGCCGTGATGTGCTCTGACTTGTGGTGGTTTTGGATCACGGCCGTGACAGACTCTGACTTCAGCCTTTGTTCCTTTTCAGTTTTGCTCGATCATGGCCGTGATGGGCATCACGGCTAGGCCGTGATAGGCTCTGTTTGGCTCATTTTCTTCACTTTAAAAGCTCCATCTTCATCCAAACTTCATCATGGTTGATCTTGAGCATTTTACCCTTGATTTCTGCAAAACAACACACAAAAACTGCCTTACCCATTCCAAAGGAAAATTAACCTAAAATCTAATAAAAATATGCCTAAACTACATGAAAATGCATGCAAAATGATAGACAAAGATGATGTGAAATCACACTCATCACATTATCAAATCCATCACCTGCTATACATGCAGAAATCTCAGCACACACCACGCAAAGGTTAATGTTAGTACAGTCAGCACATATAGTACAATAGACAGAATCAGAAAAGGCTTGAATGTTTGGAAATTCAACACACAGTTCATCAATAATAGTGTTCTTGACATCATTATCAAAATCATGTTCAAAAGAAGTATTGTCAAGAACAACTATTTGTGAATCTGTATGTTCTTCAAGGAGACGTTGAGTTTGCAATGTGGTCAAGGCGGAGGCAATGTGACCAATTTGAGCGGCCAAATCCTGAAAACTTGCTTCTGTCCTCTGTTGGAATTCAAGAGTGTCTTGTTCCATTTGTTGCACCAATTCCTCCAGATTGGGTTGGACTGGTGTGGGGTCAGGCTGATATTGATGCTCGCGTATTGTCATTTGATGCACCAAATAAGCCAACTCGTCCAGGCTGCCCTGTCCTCCACCATGTTGGCTAGAATAATCATTCACTCCAAACATGCCAAAATCACTACTAAACTCATAACCTCCAGCAAAGTTAGGATAATATATGCATGATGGCTCATAATCAACATAAGGCACATAATTTTACATATAATTATCCATGGGAAGTATTAGGATTCATAACCAGACCTAGCAGCCATAACTAATTCAGCTAAAAAGAAAAAGAAAAAACTAAAAATAAAATCCGTTAATAACAACAAGAGTCCCCGGCAACGGCGCCAATTTTGACACGCTGTCGCGCACGGGTCAAAAAGCGAGTGGTTTACAAAAACTGCAGTTAGGGCGCGACAACTCGAGTATCGTCTCACAAGGACTCTTGGATTGTTATTCGCAAAAAAATCAGTTTTGGGGGGGGGGGGGGGGTTTGGTTTGAAATTCAATTAAGAAAACAAAGCAGAAAACAGAGCAATTTAAATGATTTATCAATAAGCTAAAAACGATTAATCTACTGTTCTCGGTTTCCCACTATCATCGATTCATATAAATTCCATGCCCTAAGCGGATTCTAATCTCTTTTCGATTGTAGCAACAATTAACAAACGAAATTGACACTACGAGATTTATGTTCCTAATTCCCGAATTAATCAAACGGGGTGAAGCTCTCGTGAATTAAGCAAACACGATTGAACACACGCGAATTAAGCAAACACGATTAAGTATAGGAACATAAAATCATCGAAACAAATCAATACATATTCTATACAATCCTGAATTAAGTAAATAGAACATATAGAACAATATTGAAAGAGACTAGCTATAAGTTTGGGAATTACAGAACCTCAAGTGGCAATGGAAACCGATTACAGCAGATCAATCCAAGGAGATTAGTTCTCCATTACAAACGTAACACAAAACACTAAACCTAATTCGCAGCCGTCAGTATGAAAAAGATAAGATGATCCGGTTTCTGCCCTAAAACAGCAATTTATATCCTTCAGAATCTACGTCCGCTCGCGAGGCGAGTAGACTCTCGCGAGGCGAATCTTATGAGTCAGATCTTCATTGATTGGCTTTCTCGAGAGGCGAGATGATGATTCGCGAGGCGAGACTTCAAATTCTAGTCTGTCACGGTCGTGACCTTCATCACGACTAGGCCGTGATGGTCTCTGTCCTTCAGGGTTTGGATTTATCGCGAGGCGAGATGGTGATTCGCGGGGCGAGGCAGAGAGGATGACATTTCTGGCACAGTCAGGCCTTCAGGCTCGCGTGGCGAGAAGCTTCTCGCGGGCCGAAAACTTCCAGAATTGCTTTTCTTATTAACCTGAAAACAAGAAATAACAGTAACTGCTTTATTTGACACAAAAACTAACTAAAATGTCTTAAACTGCTTAAGAAACTCAAAATGTTGCTTGAGGACGGATAAATCCAAATTTGGGCTAAAACGAGATTGAAACTCGAATAATCAGTGCAAAAACCATGATCTTACTAGTTATAAAACTAGTCAACCAGAGGCTGATCAAAATACCCCAAACTTAAACTTTGCTTGTCCCCGAGAAAACTAAAACTCAAAAAGACTCAACTTGGCTAGCTTAAAAGATTCAATCAACTTCGCACAAATTGCATGCAATTCCAACAAAACAATTTTTTTCTTCGATGTTCCCCCCTTTTCAACAATGCAATCCCCACATTCATTTACTTTAAACAATTGAGAATTCCATCATTCATGCAATCAGTAATCCGGGTTGAGGATCCAAGCTACACACAAAAGGGAGATCACCAAATTCAAACAATCACCTTCCTCACAAAGCCTTATGCAGTTTATAAACCATATGCGCACTTCCTTTCTTCACATATCCTTTTGGTTGTTCAACATACACATCCTCACTCAATGTTCCATGAAGAAAGGCCGACTTCACATCAAGCTGATAGATCTTATAGCCTCTTTGCGCAGCAAGTGCTAATACCATTCTGACCGTATCCATCCTAGCAACAGGTGCAAACACCTCATTGTATTCAATTCCGTATTCTTGTGAATATCCCTTTGCCACTAGTAGTGCCTTGAATTTGTTCACTGCACCATGTTCATTTAACTTGGTTTTGTATATCCATTTGACCCCTATCTTCTTTGCACCCTCTGATAATTCAACCAATTTCCAGGTTTGATGCTTCTCTATAGCTATGATCTCAGCTTCCATTGCTTGCCTCCACTTAGAACATTTTACTGCCTCCTCAAATTAAAGCACATTGGATCTGCAGTCCAATCCATGATGGATCATGTCTTATTCTGCCCTCTGCAACATTCTGATTTGGCATTTGTTGAGCTTCAGGATGATCCGTTTTACCTTGTTCAACCTCCTCATTTGTGGTTGCATCAACCTATTCATCATCAAACTCACTATCTCCCCATTCTAAATTTTCTTGCAATACCTCCTTGTTGCTTTGATCCAAGCTCCACTATTTTTCTTCTTCGAAGATCACATCTCAGCTTATCAAAAATTTCTTTGAGACTAGATCATTCAGCTTGTATCCCTTGGATTCATCACTAACACCAAGAAGAACACATTTAACACTCTTGTTCTCTAGCTTTTTCCTTTTAGCATCTGGAATGTGTGCATGCCCCACACATCCAAATACTCTTAAATTCTCAACTGAAGGTTTCTCACCACTCCAAGCTTCCTCTGGTGTCATCCCTTTAACAGCCAATGTGGGAGATCGATTTAGAACATACATTGTCCACTTCACTGCTTCAGGCCAAAAAGTCTTTGGATCCTTTTTCTTAGATAATATTGATCTGACTAGGTTCATCACAGTCCTATTTTTGCGCTCAGCTACTCCATTTTGTTGTGGTGTGCAGGCTGTAGTTAATTGCCTCTTTATCCCACTCAGCTTGCAAAATTCATTAAACTCCAATGAATTAAATTCTCCTCCCCTATCTGTACGAAGACATTTAACAGGCAATCCACTTTCTTTCTCACAAAGTACTTTGAAGCACTTGAAGTGATAGAAAGCTTCTGACTTTTCCAATAGAAAATATACCCATGCTTTTCTAGAATAATCATCTATGAACCATAAGATGTACCTCTTTTGGCTGTTAGATGGAGGAGTGATTGGACCGCAGATGTCTGAATGGACCAGCTGTAACTTCTGGCTTGCTCTCCACTGACTTTTATTTGACATTGGCTCACGATGTTGATTTCCTTTAACACAATCAGAGCACACAGTTGTAAAGGCAGATAACTGAGGCAGACCACGAACCATATTCCACGTTTGCAGCAATTGCAACCCTTTATGACTGAGATGAGCATATCTGCAGTGCTACAAGTGAGGAAGATCCTGTGTTGTGGTGCTGAAACATGCTTCCTTCTTCTCTAGAGTTCTAGAAGACAATATGAACATTCTGTTTGAAGTCATATTGACCTGTAGAGTCAACCCTTTTATGTGCCTGAACTCAAGAATAACCTCTTGAGTATAGGACAATTACAAGAAAAGGGGCTAACAATCATGATCAAGTCAGTTTCACATGAGTGACACCACTGATACCCAGTTTCACACTTCCTTTGCCAAGAACGTTCATCTTTTTGTTGTTTCCAAGCTTTACTGAATTCTTGAAAACTTCATCCATCTCACAGAACTTTGATTTGTCCCCACACATGTGATTCGAGCATCCTGAATCTAGAAACCAGATTTCATCATACTTTGCATGCTGTTGAGGCATCTCAACATAGGACATAAGCAGTATTTCTTCTCCTTCATCAAAATCTGCTTAGTTCACCTCCTCCTTGTCCCATAATGGACATTCATACTTATAATGGCCTAACTTGTGACATTTGAAGCATTCAATTGTGGCTCGATTAATGCTTTGCCTTCCTCTCCCTCTTCCTCGTCCTATGCCTCTTCCCCTTGTGCCATAGGAGTTATCATTACTCACAGATAGTGTATGTTCTTCTGCACTTGGTCTGGTAAACTTCTGTTCATGAACAACTAGGGAACTTTGTATTTCATCAACAGTGAGTCTATCAATGTCCTTAGATTCTTCAATTGAGACAACAACATAGTTGAACTTCTCAGTCAAAGTTCTAAGGACTTTCTCCACGATGGTAACTTCCTTCATGTCCTTTCCATTGCTCCTCATCTTGTTGGCTAAGCCCATATCTGTTTCGATGTGCCTTTCTCCAGAAGTTGTTCAAGAATTGTTCTGTCAATGGCTTGAAATAGATAATTCTTAACCTTGAGGTCCTTCAACGTCAGATCCTCCAACTCCTTCTGCTGCACCTCGGTTGACTCCATTCCATTGTCTGGTTCTGCATAACTAGTCTCCACCAAACTCCAATACCCCTTTGATCTCAAAAGATTTTCCATAAGCAAGATCCAATGGTCATAGTGACTATCAAAATGTGGTATGGCGGGTTGCATGAAGTTCTTCTCCTCACTCATTTTGAATCACTCAAAGTCTTTGCTGCTTTTGTTATATTAGGCCCCAGGATGGAGCTCTGATACCAATTTGTAAAGATTGCAAAGTCTCTCTTAAACAAATTGGAGAATGAATGCTTTATTGAATAGAAGCCAAGCCATTATATAGGAATTGATCAGCAACAATAACAAAGATAAGTCTAACTAAAAGATAACTAAAGCTAATTAAAGATAAACTAACTAAAGATAATTAACTTATTAGAATGCAATCTGATTTAGCTAACAGAAAAACTAAAGATAAGATAAATAACAAACTCAACAAAAACAATAATGTTGCACCATTTTTTTCCAATTATTATTTGACCATTGTTGTAAAATATTTCGTTTCCAATTGCAATTTAGATACAACCACTAAGTGAAAATTGAGAATTTGCAACAAACACTTTGCGGCGGTTTTAGTCCAACCGCCGCCGGTAATAATCTACGATAGTTAGAGGGCGTGGTTTCTGCTAACCGCCCCAAACAATAAAACACTGTGGCAGTTCTTTATTTTTTTAACGGCGGTTTTAGAAAAACAAATAGGGTACCACGTGTTTCGTCCTCACTTTGCCTTTTTTTTTCAACCTCCCTCTCTCACTTTGCTCTCACTCTGTTCCCCAAACCATTCAGCTTCCCTCACCCAACGATTCCTCATCACTCTACCGTCGTCCTCCACCCCATAGCCGCTCACCGTTGCTGCATCTCTTCACTGAAAAAGGGGACGATTCTTTAAGCCAATGAAGGTACAAAGAAAGCTTATTGTTGTAAGCTTCCATTCTTCTTCTCTCTCTTTTCGCCTTTTTTTTTTGTCTTTCTATTTACTCTTGAATCTTGATTTCTTCCAAATTTCATTCACTCTTGATTGCTTCCAAATTTCATTCACTCTTGATTGCTTCCCAATTTGAAAACCCTAGATTCTCTTCTCTATCATAACAAATCTGATTCTTTGACAATTTTGAAATAATAGCAATTGAGGATTTTCGTTTTGTTATTTGTGATAATTTGGTACCCTTGCATGCGACACATCCCTGGCTTCACATCAAAGTCATCAAAGGGATTACTCTTTGTTTCTCTGTTAGGAATTGAAGATTGGTATGGCTTGACTCGGTATGTTACATGCTGCTACAATGGTTATTTTGTTGCCATTTTTTCCAATGTTTCTATGCATGTTGTTCTAGATCTTTATGGAGTTAATCTGAGACTTATACATGGAAGTGCAAATAGAAAGACTTACGTGGATTCTGCACTTATACATGGTTGCTTGCTGGATAAAGAGTGAATTTGTGGCCCTTGGTTCATTCCACCCAGAAGTATATAATCAATTAATTCTCTTTTTTTATTTATTCTGATTTTATTCATTGTTTTTTTCCCAGAAACTCCTACTCTAATAGCGAGGAGCAATTGTTTCTTTAGCTACAGAGGGGCAAGCTCTCACCATCCCATTCATATTTTTTTGGTGTATCTACATAAACAATCAACTGTGATCCAAAGAAATTGCTACCATTTTTTAAATCATTAGATATCTCCTTAGTAATGTCTAAACCAAATGATTCAAGGAACCATTTTCAATTGTCCCAACAACTGTCAGAATTGAAACAATGTAAATATATTTATAAAGGAGGCATAAAAACATAGGAAGGGAGTAGTTTCTACTCAACAAATGAAGTAGAATCAGCATTTGCTTTCCTTTAGGTTATATTGACTCTCGAGTTATCCAACTTGAGTCATGAGGTTTGCAAACAGGATTACAGGAGTGAAGTGATGTTTAACTTAGAACAAAAGGAAATGGCTTAACTCTTTCCTGAAGAAATAAACACCATCTTACACAAGACATTGTCAAAAGTAGACATATTATATTGACTCAACTTTAATATTTTACTTGTTAGATAGGATGATAATTAAAATCTTTACACATATTTGTGTACAACTATTGATAATTCACTAAGCAATCTTTGCTTACACAAGTTCCTATTCAACCTATAAGGTGCAGTTCTAAGCAATCCAAGCTCAATAGTAACTAGGAAATTGCCAGCTACCAGGTAAGGTGTATTGTTAGCACATGACTATAAGCAATTTACCTGCAGAGTGGAACAATTTGCTGTTCAATATCACGAGACCAAAGGGACCACTCCATTTGCAGAGCAGTAATGGGATGAATGGCATGGGCCCTCCTAATAGTGTCGGGGCTAGCTTCATATAAACCTATGTACTTTATTTTCCCCTCTTGAACCAACTTTTTAAGCTCCCCCATCTATTCCATTCAAAGAGAAGTGAATAACAAATCTCATCAAAATCAAATGCTATAGTCTATAGTTAAGGATTACCAAAGTGTTGTAGCACTTACAGTTTCCTCAATAGGCACTGTTATGTCAACACGGTGCTGATAATAGAGATCAATATAATCAACACCAAGGCGCCTGAGGCTAGCCTCACAGGAGGATTTAACATTATTCAGGGTCACCTTTTATTATGGCATTATTGGACTCAACTTTGACAATCCCAAATTTTGTTGCAAGCTGAACTTTATGTCGAGGTAACTCTTTCAGTGCCTGAGGGTGAGTTAATGAGTCACTTTCCCATGAATTATCATTAGTGAATAACTTGAGTGAGTGTAACTGTATTATATTTTTTTTTATAAACAAAGGTATATTAATATGAGTACTAGAGATACCCAAACATATATAAAGGTAGTATAAGAAAAACATGTACATGTGAAAAACTAAGGTAATAGTTCAACCATTAGTCAATAACAAAAACTTCATAGTTGAAAAACTAACTTAATCCCCATACCAACCAAGAAAAATAACAAGAGCCTCTTGGGCACCAACCAAAGAGAGAGCCATGAGTGTAACTGTGTGTAAGTGATAGAGAAAAAGGTGTGGACAATGATTTGGAGTGTTATAGCTTTGCCTCTTATTGGGGTGGCTTTGAAAAGGGGTCGTCTTTTTCAATCACAGATGTGATTTGTTTTCCTTCATTTTTTTCAATTTGAAAAGCTAGCACTTTTTCTCACATCTCTATATTGCTTTTGAGATACTCAACCTTATTTTCCTTCACAGTGAGATTCTTTATTTTTTCACAAGTTCTTTTGAATTTCGTTGCTTGGTAGGTTCTTCTATGATGCCCTTAACTCAGTATCTATTTATATGGTCGTTTGTTATTCTCAATTTTCCACTTAATTGATCTTCAGTCTAGGGTTATGGAATTTTAATCACTCCCATAATGACTTCGTCATATTTATAGGAACCGGTTTATGTGCTCATTCATTTTACCGTTCATATTTCTGTTAACATAACGATGATTATAAATGTATGCAGATTTCATTTTATTTTATACATTCATAAAATTTATATGAAAAATGTTATATTTACACCAAATTATTCGGCTTTTCTTTTTTAAAACTCAAATTACATCAAATTATTAAAATTTGTGGACTTTTAATGACATTGATAAATCATTCACTAATGGAAAATATTCAATAAACGAGTTAGATCAACGACTGCTAAACAAAATGTAGACATTAAAAAGGAGGCGGTGGCAGCACCGTAAATAGTAGGATCATTAAAATGAACTTAAACGTTAGTTGTTTTAACAGTCGACATTAAAAGTTCATCTTTTACGTCAGTTATTTAAACAACTGACGTAAAAGTTGTCTTTTAACGTCTGTTATTTTAAGAACCGACGTAAAAAGTGATCTATAATGTTTTTAGAAAGTATACGTTAACCACGCCCTTTTCTCTTCATCACTTTCATCAATTCCATATTCACTCACTGCACAAACCTTCTTTGTCCTAACCCTTCTCTCTCTCTCTCTGGTCAGCCACCGTAGCCCATTGTGCGAGCTCCTTTTCTACCCTTACTGTCACGACCATCATCTCTCTAGTGAGGTCTCTTATCTTTCTACTCTCATCTTCTCTCTTCTATCTACTCTTATATCTCAATATATATGAATGTCATTCTTATTTTTTGCTCATTGAAGCTTCGGCCTCCACTCCACTCCACTTCTCCACTCCACTTCATTAAACCACTCCGCGCGCAATAAAATAATAGGTATGAAACCCTAATGTGTTACTATTATCTCTTTAGTTTTTTTTCCTTTGGTTTTCATGTTGTGATCTTGCTCTTTGTATTTTCATGTTCTTCCTAACTGATGCCCTATTTCTGTTATCGCATTTTCCTGATCTCCGCTCCACTTCTCTGTTATTACATTTTCATGTTCTTTAGGGCTGCTTCTGCTTCTTTTTCTGCATTTTATCCTCTGCTCTACCAATGTTAGTTCTAACCTCTGTGACTCAAAGTTACAAAATTTGTATAGTTTTTCAATAAAACCTTTAGTTTCTTTTCTTTTGGTTTTCAGTTGGAGAGCATTAATATTGACTGCCACCGAGTTTTTGGTTCCTGGATTTCTCACTTGTTAGAACTTGGTTGTCACCCCATTAACAGGTATGCACCCCCTCTGTCTTTGTTCATTTCGTTTCACTTGCTTTTGTGGTTTTTGTTACTGTTATGTGTTAACATTAGGAACTTGGGTTTTATAAATGTCACTCTCAGCTACATCGAACGGCGGCCACCTGTGGTAGCACCACCACTGAGCCACTCTCCTTCTCCTCTCTTTGAACTCGGGTAACTCCCTAAACCCTCAAAGTTTCATTTTTCATTTTTGTTTTTGGTGTGGGTTGAATATGAAATGAGTTGGGGTTGCTGTGTATTTGTTGTAAATGATGATCTATGGTGTTTCCTTGTTTTGGTTGCAATGGGTTGATGATACTATTTTTATGGAATGATATTATGATTGATGATGTTTGCAATGGTGGAGCTTTTTATTGTGTGTAATGTGTAGTTTTTGAACTATTTTGTTAGAAGGTAGTTTTCCATTCATTTTTTAGTTGAAATGTATACTATGAAGCTAAATAAACAACTTAGAAAAAATTCTTATCATGCTTATATGGTGTTGGTGTTGCCAAAAGTTATTCAAATAACATTAGTGGTTTTGTTGGCTTCTATGAGTTTCAAGTTTACTTCTATTTATTTTAATGGGTAGGGTTTAAAATAAATGACATTGATGAGTCTAAATTTGATGTTTATTTGGTTGAAGGGAATGAGATACATTTGATAAGTTTGCTTCTATGAGTTTGTTAGTTGCGGGATTTATATTTAAGATCCCAATTTTTTTTTCCGTGTAAATATTTGACCTATAATTTAACTAGATTGAAAACTTCCCATGTTGTGGTCTTAGTTTCTATGTCTTAGGTAGCTTGTTGCCATTCTCTAGTATAGATAGTGTAGTTGTGGATATTTTGGCATTTGGTGGTGTTTTGTGGTTTAAGCTTCAAATTGTGTGTGGTTTTGGTTCCTTGACCTCGGAAAAGAGGGATATATGTGTGTATATCTACAAAACCTCCCTAGCTATGGATCGTAGTTGGATGGTTTGTAAGCGCACAAGTGATAAGTATTTGAAGGGAGTGGGAGAGTTTATAGAATTTTCTCAAAGGAATATTCCTAATAGTAACAGAATGTTCTATTAACCTTGTGTCAAGTGTTTGAATATGAGGAAATGTACAGTGAAGGATATACGTACTCATCTGATTTGGTTTGGGATTTGCTTGAGTTATACAAGATGGATATGGCATGGTGATGTGTTGTTAAGTACTAAGGCAAGTGTCTCCCAAAGTGAGGACGTTGACGTAGATATGGAGGATGATCGAGTAGAAGACATGATCCGTGATATTGGACAAGAATCTTTTCAGTGAGCACATTTGTGTGAAGGCGAGAAATGGTTGGACCGACAAAAGCTTCACCGAATTGCTTGAAGTGTTGAAAGACTTACTTCCGGAGGGCAACACATTGCCTGACCGTAACTATGAGGCCAAGAAGGTATTGTGTCTGATGGGTATGGAGTATAAGAAGATACACGCATGTCCCAATGATTGCATATTGCACACCGATGTTTATGAAGACAATCACGATTGCCGCAAGTGTGGGTTATCACACTACAAAGTGAAGGATGGTGATGATGGTGGTGATCTTGATGATTCGATATGTGATGTGAGAAAAAAGGGTCCTCCTACGAAGGTGTTGTGGTATCTTCCAATAATTCCAAGGTTTAAGCGATTATTTGCCAATGTGAAAGATGCGAAGAATCTTAGATGGCATCATGATGAGAGGAAACGTGATGGTAAGGTTCGCCATCCTGCTGATTCTATGCAATAGAAGAATATTGATACTTTGTTTCCGGATTTCACTGATGAGCCAAGAACCTAAGGCTTGGACTTGCTACGGATGGAATGAATCCATATGGTAACATGAGGAGTATTCATAGATCATGGCATGTTCTGTTGATAATTTACAACCTGCCTCCATTAATGTAAAATAGGTAATAAACAGGTAAGGTTAACGTCTGTTAAGTAAAAGTTAGATGTTAAAAAGGAGGCGGTGACAGTTCTGTAATTATCAGGTTCATTTAAATGACTTTTTACGTCAGTTGTTTAAACAACTGACGTAAAACGTGACACGATTCACCTTTTACATAAGTTGTTTAGACAACTGACGTTAAAATTTCATCTTTTACGTCAGTTGTTTATACAACTGACGTAAAAGATGACCTTTAAACGTCAGTTGTATAAACAACTGACATAAAACGTGGACTCAAATTAGAAAGTATACGTTACACATAAACCCACGCGCCTTCCTTCTTCACCCTACACTTTCAATACTCTCTGCCTCTCTTCTGCCCTAACCCTTGTCAAGCACCATGACCATGACCAAGGTCTTCTCCACCACCATCACTGCGAGTTCTTCTCCACCACCACCGCAACAGTATTCTCTGGTGAGTCATCTTCTCCCTACTCTTCTCTCCTCTCTTCTCTTTTATCTTCTATCCCATTTAAGGGTACTTTTCTTTCTCATTTAAGGTTCTCCTTCACTCTCCTTCACCATCGAGCCCTAACAGAATCCATTCTCCTTCACCACTGAGCCCTAACAGAAGCGGCCGTATTCTCTGGTAATGCCCTAACTTTGTGAACTATGTGAAAACATGTCAGAGTCTTTATCTTTGTTTCTTCTTTCTGATAAATGGTTTGTAAATAGCAATGTTGAAATAGCAATATGGTATAAGTTGTGTTATTGTATTTATCTCTGTTATATGTATGGAGGGTATTTTGTTGATAACTGGTATTTGATGGAGTTTGATAATGGTGATAGGGAATTTTGATTTGTTAAGGTTCACAAAACCAGTAGGAAAACCATGTGTTTGAAATGGTGCCTGGACTCTGATAAGTTATTTTCTACAATTTATATATGGATGCTAAAGAGACTAATCTATTGTTAAAAAATTTCAAAACTCGGTTGATAGTCCGAGAATATATGCAAAAAGTTCACTAAAGAAAGGGATAGGAACCTCATTTTTTTATGGAATGCCTAATAGTAACGGAATGTTCTATTGTCCTTGTGTCAAGTATTTGAATACGAGGAAATGTATTTATATAATTATCTTTATCTTTAGTTATTCAGGTTAAAAAAACATATTTTAATATTTACCGTTTCTGAACAGGCATACACATGGATCACTCGGTCCTGCATGCACGGGAGGACACTATGGGGCCTACGTAGGACACTATGGGGACTACGCCTGATGATACTGTAAGTTTACATGTTATATACTATCTTTATTCTTTATTTATAATGTAAGTTTAAGTTCTTTATATATTCTTTATTTATCCTTGTTATACATAACCCTCTAATTTAACATTTTTTTTGTCCAAACAGACATCACAGTCTCGGAGGAAACGGGTTAGAGGAGCCACGTCATTGAAGAAGTTAGGGAAGGCTAGGCAAAGTGGTTAGCCTCTTGAGGTGTCCTTTGATGCTAAACTGAAGCCCCAGGGCCTCCGTGCTAGAGAATTTAAATTGTGGGTGATTCTACAAACCAAGCAGCACGTTAGCATCATATACAACCATTGGAATGACGTTCCACAGAACGTTAAGGATCAGATTTGGGAGGCTATCACGGTATTTTACTTTTACATTATTTTGATGTACATTATTAAATAATTATTCGAGTTCTAATTCATCCTGTTTGTTATGTATTTAATGTGTAGATAGCTTGGACCGTGCCGAATGACGAGCATCATCGGGTGAAATGGATCTCATTGGGGGCAAGGCGCTGGAGTGGGTTCAAGCATAATCTTACTAGGCACTATGTATCTGGGAAGAAGAAGCGTGATAAGATGTTTTTGGATTACCCCTGGATTGATAGGGAGATGTGGGATAAATTTGTTAGCATTCGACATGGGGACACATTTCAGGTTAGTTGATAAAGTTAATTTATTTATGCATCTTAGAGATCATTTAAGTAAAGAAATTAAATGTATTTAACTCTATTAATTATGTGTTTTGTTTAAACAGGCTAAGGCGGAGATGGGTAGGTAGAATCAAGCTAAGAACGTCCACACCCACACCTTGTCTCACGGTGGGTACGCCACTAGGATTGACGAGATGATGGCGGAGAAGCTTAGGGTGAAGCTAGCAGGAGGAGCTGGCTGCGAGGATAGTAGATGGAGAGGTTCTTGAGGGCACTCCTCTTGATCCTCCGTCTCCTATCCCGCGCGAGGATGTTTGGTTGGCCGGCCGAATGACAAAGAAAGGCTCTTTTAAAGCTGAAGTCACTCGCGATGTGGCAGATAAGATTGTAAGTAACTACCTATATGCAATTATAGCTGATATTTGTTAATGGTTGATATTTTTAAGGAACACCTTTCTCTTACACGTTTTTTCAATTCTTCATTGTAGATGGAGCTTAAGGAAAAATGCTCCCAGGGCTCATTCGTCCCTTTTGGAGGCCGGGACATATTACTCACTGCTCAAGGCAAGGACGACCATCCAGGTCGGGTGATTGGTGTTCCAGAGATGGTGGGCATCAAAGAATATTATGGCAAGTCTACTTCAAGAAGGCGGGTCGTCGATGAGGCTGCACTTACAGAAACCATTACACAAAAGCTCCTTTCCGACCCTATCATTACAGACCAGCTGATGAGCCGCTTCTTCTCCAACCCAGATTTCAAGCAGTCGCCTTTTATGTAGTTTGCCTCCGTGGGTTCCCAAGACACCGCGGGAGCTGCCAACCCTTCACATGTGAGCACAAAAGAGAGTTATAATAGGACACATGTGGATGTGGATGAGTTGGCAGAGAGGGAGCGGGAGTTGGAGGTCCGACACCGTGAGCTTGAGTGTGAAGCGAAACGGCGGGAGTTTGAACAGGCGCAGCGGGAGCTCGAATTGGCACGGAAGGTATATATTCATTATTAATGTCCAAATTTGTCAATTAATTACTTATGTTTTTTTAATTATCAACAACTTATATACGTGATTTATTTAATATTGAAGGTAAAGGCAGGTAAGATTTCTCTCATGACTCGATTGTTCTCGATTGGCGAGGATTATGCACCTGTGCTTTTTCAATGGGTGTTGGAGCATGATGGTTGACTGGCACGCCCACTTCATGAGCATGAGCATGGATTTATATTCAGTGGTGACGATATTGGGTATTTTTGCAATGATGGCCAGCAACTATCCACCGCGGTTGTGAGTCTTTGGTCAACGTAAGTATGCTTTATAATTTTATAATTAATTAAATTTATATATTTTATTTTAATTGCATGATTTATTGTATTCATATCGTAGGCATCTCCATCGACTTCAACTCGAGAGGGCTGACAACCTATTCGGCTTCTTAGAGCCCTACTCCCTTCAGCCTGAATTCTTTGTTAATAAAAAAGAAGTCACAGTGTACTTAACGAGATTACTGGGAGGCGATGATCACAAGGAGCTATATCTAGCATCGTACATAATGAAAAACCATTGGCAGTTGCTCGTAATTCATCCTGCTAGGCATACTGTCATCTTCCTATGCTCTCTCCACGGGGACCTGCCACGGGAGGTGGTGGAACCTATCAATAGGTGAGTAATTAATCTTCTATTTAATTTAAGTTTTAACATTTGTTTTTATTTAACAAACATGATGAATTGGTTAATTGACATGAATATTCTGTTTATGATAGTGCACTCAAGACTTGTAGTTTGAGTTGTGCCAAAGGGAGGAGTAGGATTCCTAAGTCTAAAGGAAATCCTGATTGGATTATCCCCAAGGTTGGTAGTTTGTTAAATAGTATATAATATTAGAATTAATAATTACTATTTACAAATATATATGTTTATTTAACTGACATTAAATTTCATTTCTTTCGTAGTCTTGATATCAGCTAGACGGTTGGTCGTGTGGATATTATGTGATGCAACATATGCTGAACATAGCCTCTGCATCTGTTACGGAAGGATGGAAGAGTGTAATAATACTTAATTAAACAACTTATTTAATTATATATTATAGTTTTCATTTTCATTGCATTAATTAATGTTATCGTCATTTATTTGAACGTGTGCAGGCTTTTAACATCGACCAATCTTCTCTAAACAAAAAAGAGTTCAAAGACTTGAGCACGCGGTTTGCAGAATTTATCTTTAACTATGCTAAAGAGAAATGATTGCCTGCAAGTATACCTCGGGAGTATATAGAAGATGTGTAGTTAGTAATTAGTATAGAAAATTATATGTAGGTGTGTTGTAATTAGTATGTTTTTTATCCCCCCATTTGTTCCTTAATTTGTATATATATAGTTTTATTTTATTAATGAAATTTAAGTGAAATATTGGACTATTACTAGACTGTTTATTGGACTGAACTGTTTACTGAATGCCCTAGCTGGGGGAAGGGATATATTGTAACAGAATTTTTTTAAAAAAAACAAAGCCTTTAACGTCAGTTGTTTATTAAAAGTGTAACTTTTAACGTCAGTTTTAATAAAAAACTGACGTTAAAAGTTATGCTTTTAACGTCAGTTGAATGCAACAACTGACGTTAAAAGTTACGCTTTAACGTCAGTTGAATGAAACGACTGACGTTAAAAGTGTACTTCTGATGTCAGTTTTGTAATCAACTGACATTAACATTGTACTTTTAACGTCAGTTTTGAACTGACGTAAAAAGTCATACTTTTAACGACTGCTCCAATAACGTTAGGATTTTTCAGACGTCAAAAATCAATTTTGACTGACGTAAAAAGCACTTCCTGCACTAGTGCTCCTTGGTTGTGCATGAAGCGCAAATACATGATGTTGTCTATGACGATTTCGGGTCCAAAGCAACCGGGAAATGAATTAGATGTTTATCTAAGTCCCTTGATTGAAGAATTGAAAAAGTTGTGGGTGGAAGGTGTTGATGTAGTTGATGGGTATTCTCACGAGACTTTCTAACTTCGTGACATGTTATTTTGCACCATCAACGACTTTCCAGCATACGGGAACTTGTCCGGGTACAGTGTCAAGGGGCATAAAGCATGCCCTATATGTGAAGAAGGCACATGCCACACTCAGTTGTATCATGGAAAGAAGACGGTTTACCTTGGGCATTGGAGATTTCTTAGACGTGGTCACCCATATCGTAAGATGAAAAAAGCTTTTACTGGATGCCAAGAGACTGAAGATGCTCCGATGACCATAAATGGAGAGCAGGTTTATCAGAAAGTAAAGGACATCAATGTTATCTTCGGCAAGTCCAAAAAGAAGGGTATGGCTATTGAGAAAAGCATATGGAAGAAGAGGTCGATATTCTTTGATCTTCCATACTGGCGCAAGCTAGATGTCAGACACTGCATTGATGTGATGCATGTGGAGAAAAATGTGTGTGATAGTGTGATCGGGACGCTTCTCAACATTCAAGGAAACACAAAGGATGGTGTGAATTCTCGTCTCGACCTCGTTGCTATGGGTATACGAGAGCAGTTAGCTCCAGTTGTTGAGGATGGTAAGCGGACTTATTTTCCTCCAGCATGTCATACTTTGTCAAAAAAAGGGAGACAAAGTTTTTGTGAGTGTCTTCAGGGCATCAAAGTTCCACATGGTTACTCTTCAAATATCAAGAGGCTTGTCTCTAGTGATCTCAAATTGGTTGGCTTAAAGTCTCATGATTACCACATCTTGATGCAACAACCTCTTCCCGGTCCGTTGCTATTCGTGGTATTGCTCCAAAAACTGTGAGACATGCCATTACTCGGTTATGATCATTCTTCAATTCTATATGTAGCAAAGTCATTGACCCCCATAAGTTGGGTGAGTTGGAAGTTGAGACTGCTACAATCTTGTGCCAATTGGAGATGTATTTTCCTCCTTCCTTTTTGGACATCATGGTTCACTTAATTGTTCATTTGGTGAAGGAGATTAGATTATGTGGGTCTGTTTTTCTGAGATGGATGTACCCAGTTGAGCGCTACATGAAGATCTTGAAAGGGTATGTGAAGAATCCACATTGTCCTGAAGCATCTATTGTTCAAAGGTATGTTATAGAAGAAGCTATTGAGTTTTGTTCAAACTACCTTCATAACACAGATCCTATAGGGGTTCCTAAGCCTCGTCATGATGAGAGAAGATGTCAAGGTAAGGGTACACATGGTTTAACAATTAATAACAAGGGTCAGGAGGAAGTGCTGCAAGCACATTTGTATGTATTGAACAACATCGATTTTGTTCAACCTTACTTTTGTGAACATAAAAGAAAAGTCAAGGAAGAAAACCCTCGAATGAATGAAAGGTGGTTGTTGAACAAGCATAACAAGACTTTATTACAATGGTTCAAGGAAGAAATGCTTAAGGATGGTAGTACTGCTTCTGACGAGGTAAGATGGCTCGCACGTGGGCCTAGCTTCAATGTCATATGTTGGAGCGGATACGACATCAATAACTTTTCCTTTTATACAAAGGAACAAGATAACAAGAGTACCATGCAAAATGGTGGGGTTTTGATTGTGGCCGAAGCAATGGACTTCTCTAGTTCAAAGGACGCAAAACCCGTTAAAGCACCGATACCTTACTTTGGAGTCCTTGAAGAGATTTGGGTGCTCGATTACACTAAGCTTACGGTGCCGTTTTTTAAATGTAAGTGGGTTGATAGTAAAGGTGGTGTACAAACCGAAGAATGGGGGTTTACATTAGTAGACCTTTGCAAGTTAGGTCATACAAATGAGACTTTCATAATGGCTTCCCAAGCAAAACAAGTGTTCTACATCACTGATCCTTCCAACAAAAGGTTGTCCGTGGTTCTCAAAGGAAAAAGCATGTATAATGGTAGTGATGAGAATCAAGATTTAACTCTTGATATTCCCAAGACTCCTTCTTTTTCAACAAAAATGTCTACTATAATTGAGGAAACACAGGTGGACGATGTACATGCCACTCGTGATGATCATCACGAAGGGATATTGATATAGGTAATTTAAACTTAATTATAGTGTGAGTTTTGTTCTCTTAAGGCAAACGTCTTATTTATCCATGTTAGTTTTGATTTATTTTTATTTATCCATCTGTATTTATCTATATCTTTAGTTATCCATGTTAAAAAACATATTTTAATATTTACCGTTTCTGAACAGGCATACACATGGATCTCTCGGACCCGCATGCACGGGAGGACACTATGGGGCCTACGCAGGACACTATGGGGACTATGCCTGATGATACTTTAAGTTTACAAGTTATATACTATCTTTATTATTTATTTATAATGTAAGTTTAAGTTCTTTATATACTCTTTATTTATCCTTGTTATACATAACCCTCTAATTTAACATTTTTTTGTCCAAACAGACATCACAGTCACAGGAAACGAGGTAGAGGAGCCACATCATTGAAGAAGTTAGAGAAGACTAGGTAAAGTGGTCAGTCTCTTGAGGTGTCCTTTGATGCTAAGCTAAAGCCCCAAGGCCCCCGTGCTAGAGAATTTAAATCGTGGGTGATTCTACAAACCAAGTAGCACGTTAGCATCCTATACAACTGTAACACCCCATTTTTCATAAATAAGTTCAATGCATTTATCTATGTTATATATATGTTTGCATATGCTTGTTAGATGTGTTTTTGAAGTCTAAGTTCATGTTTGAGAAAGTTTAGCCTTAAAAAGGTTCAACCTTTTTAGAGTCCTAGTAACCTGTTTCAGCGTTTTGAGCATATCTTGAGTTCTAGATGTCCGAACGAGGTGATCTTTGTGGTGTTAGAAATATAATAGTATTATCTACAAGTCTTATTTTATGTGTTTTGGAAAATTCAACCATCTAGGTGGTCTCGAAAGGCCATATTTGAGTTCCCCGGGCTTAGAAGTTGAGCACGGCTGTGCTCAACAGGGAGCAAGGCGATGCTTAGGCATTAGAGTCTTTAAATAGAGCAGTTTCGTGAGGGTTACGAGCCAAACCCTATTTTGACACCTTGGGCAGCTTTTGTGGGGCAAAAACTGTTAGATTCAACGACTTAAAGATTGATATATGATAAATACAACTTAATTTGTATGCAAGTTTTAGTGTCAAATTGTAAAGACAAGTATCAAGCAATATTCAACAAGTTCAGTGAGCAATCAAAGGAGAATATTCAAGGAAGAACTTGGAGGAATCAAAGAGCAAGGACGAAGATCAAGGAATCATCAAGACAAGAGCTTAAACGAAGAAATTAGTGTTAAGTCTTAGATGATTTGTAAGAGATGATATCTCTTATTCACAAATAGCTCAATTAAGAAAGATGCGTGAAGAAAATCATTTGTCAAAACCTGCATTAAAAGGAATAAGTTTTCGTTAATGAAAATGATTTTTGGAAATAATAATAGAAGCGCTCGTCCAACACTGGAATAATATAAGCGCTCGTCCAACACTGGGAATAATAGAAGTGCTCCTCCAACAGTGGTAAAAGCTGGCGTCCAAGAAAGTGGCAGAAGCTCACGTCTACTAAAATGACAGAAGCTCACGTCTACTAAAGTGACAGAAGCACACGTCTACTAAAATGACACAAGTGCACATCTACTAAAGTGACAGAAGTGCTCGTCCACTGAAGTGATACAAGCGCTCGTCAACTAAAGTAATACAAGCACTCGTCTACTAGTTGGAGCACGTCCAATTACTTTGTGTTAGTACTCCCGTCTGCTGACGTGGAAAATGGACGCGGCTATTTTTGTTCAAGATGGACGCGGCTATTTTTCCAAATGGACTCGTTATTTTATGGACGCGAATTCTATAAGAACTATCAGAATCTTATCTCAAGAACGAGAATCAAGAAAACAGATTCTGTTAAATCAGATCCAAGTCTGTTTTAATTGATCCCAACGACTATAACTTGTTTTCTATATAAAGAGGGATCAAAGGAACACTTTAAGAAGAATCATAACGAATAACAAAAGAATTATAACGATACACATATCATTCATCATCTTCATTGAGCTTACTGTGAAAAGAGTGTTTCAATACTCATAAGTGCTTCAATTTGTTTTATCTGACTATTGAGAGTTAGGAATCAACTTTTGTTTTTACTTTTCGATTGTAAAGAGAGAGGGAGTCTCTCTGAGTGATTAGGGTGAGGTATCCCTAAGGAAGACCATTGAGTCTCTTCACAAGAGTGTGGTATCTCGAGGTGAAGGAGTGCTCTGTGGTGTAAAGGTTTTTCAAGCTACCTGGCAAAGATTTTGTGTTTGTGTGTGAAATCCGACAGGTGGAGTGGGTACTGGATGTAGGTCACAGTGGTGGTGACTGAACCAGGATAAATCTGGTTGTGTAGTATCTCTAAACTCAGGCTCTTTAATTTCTGTTTATGATCAAGAACCTGTGATTTTGATATTTAAAGTTCAAATATAATTTCTGTTCTTGATCTGTATAAACTGTATTTTGTTATTACTGAGTTATTGAACCTGAACCTATTCGTTATTAATCTTTCTTATCCTCATCACCTTCTATTCAAGATTTTGTAAAAACCCTTTTAAGAGGGAAATATTTTCTTTGAAAACTCAATTCACCCCCCCCCCCCCCCTCTTGAGTTGTTGAAGCCAAAACAACAATTGGCATCAGAGCTAAACTCTTAAGTTTGGCTTAACAGCTATAAAAGCATGGCTTACAATGACTATTTAAATGAAGCGGCTTCCCTTGCACGCCCGCCTGCCTTCAATGGATTTGAGTATATCTATTGGAAGGAAAGAAAGGTAATCTTTCTTGAGGCAGCAGGTGTTGACATATGGGATGCAGTAGAAAATGCACCATTTGTCCCCTCTACTGTAGATGCTAATGGTGCTTCAAGAAATAAGCCTAAAACTGAATGGAATGAGGATGATAAGAAAAGAATTCAATATAATGCACGTGCTAAGAATATTATAACATCTGCTTTAAGCCGTGATGAGTTTTTCAGGGTTTCAAATTGTAAATCAGCAAAAGATATGTGTGATACATTGCAAGTAACACATAAAGGAACCTCATATGTCAAAAGATCAAGAATGAACACCCTCACACATGAGTATGAGCTGTTCAGAATGAATCAAGGAGAACCTATGACTGAAATGCAAAAGAGATTCACACACATCGTAAATCAATTGGCTGGTCTTGGAAAGACAATCTCAAATGAGGATCAAATTAACAAAGTCATGATATGCTTGAGTAGGGAATGGCAACCTAAAGTCACTGCAATCTCAGAATCCAGAGATCTCTCATCAATGACCATTGCCACACTATTTGGAAAATTGCAAGGACATGAATTGGAGTTGAACAGACTAAATGAGAGTGAAGAAACTGATAAAAGAAAGAAGGAATTGGCTCTTAAATCATAAGTCAAAGAAGTAGAAGATAGTGATGATGATGATTCAGAACAAGAGGCTGAATCTGAAGAAGGGATGGGAATGCTAGTCAGAAAATTCAAGAACTTCCTAAAGAAGAAAGGAAACTTCAAAAGAAATCCATCCACCTTTCAATGGAGAAATTTCAGCAAAGGTGACAACTCTTCCAACAACATCACATGCTATGAATGTGGAAAGATTGGCCAAATGAAGCTTGACTGTCCAAAACTGCAAAAGAAGGACAAAACATAAAACATTACTTGGGATGATAATGATCTAGATTCCACTGAAGAATTTGAATCTGAGGAGGCAAACTTGTGCTTGATGGCCAGCAATAACAGTGATTCAGAAAGTGAATTAAGTTCTAATTATCAACCTTCTTATGATGAATTGCAAAATGCTTTTGAAGAACTTCATAGAGAATCCATTAGACTTGCTAGATTGCTAACTAAGATGCACCTATATGTGATAAGTGTCCTAAGTTGAAGAAACATATAAATCATTTGAATGGTGATCTATCTAGAGTTACTAGTGATAAAGAAATCTGGAATGCATCTAGCTGTACATTGACTAAAGAAGTTGAAAAACTGAAAAATGACTTAGCCAAGTTCACAAATTGTAGAGATAATTTGGATGCATTGTTAGGATAGCAAAGATGTGTTTATGATAAGGCTGGAATAGGCTATAAACCTAAGATACATGAGAAATCTTTCAAGAAATTTTTTGCTGCACCTATGACATCAAACACACCATTTGTTAAATGCTATTTCTGTGCTACAAAAGGTCACACAGCTTCTACATGTCATTACAGAAAATCTGCTTATAATGAGTCTAGATATATATGGGTTCCTAAAGGAACTAATGCTCCGACTAACTCAAAAGGATCCAAACAGATTTGGGTACCTAAAGCAAAAACATGATTCTGTTTTGTAGGTGTGTTGGAAAGCCAAGAATGTGAAATGGTATCTTGACAGTGGCTGTTCCAAGCACATGACTGGAGACAAAAGCAAGTTCATTTCCTTTACCCCTAAGTCGAGTGGTAGTGTTACGTATGGAGACAATAATAAAGGAATAATACTTGGCATTGGCAACATTGGAAGTGACTCAACAACAATCATTGAGGATGTACTATATGTTGAGGGACTGAAACATGACCTGCTAAGTATCAGTCAACTATGTGACAAAGGCTTCAAGATTCAATTGAGAAAAATCTCCAAGAAAAGAAATAGGACAATGAAGAAGATGAAAGCTTAAAGAAATAATCGCTGCAGCAGGAGCAAACAGAACAACAGCCAGACCTACCAAAGGAATGGAGGACTGTCAAAAATCATCCAATTGATAACATCATCGGTGAAATTACAAAGGGGGTAACTACTAGACAATCTCTTAGAAATGTTTGTAATCATATGGCATTTGTGTCTCAAGTAGAACCTAAGAACATAGATGATGCTATAATTGATGAACATTGGATGATGGCTATGCAAGATGAGTTAAACTAGTTTGAAAGAAACCAAGTTTGGAAACTAGTGCCTAAACCCAAGAACTGTCAAGTAATAGGTACAAAATGGGTTTTTAGGAATAAACTCGATGAAAATGGTACAATTGTAAGAAACAAGGCTAGATTGGTAGCCAAAGGGTATAACCAAGAAGAAGGCATAGATTATGATGAAACATATGCACCAGTAGCAAGATTAGAAGCTATAAGAATGCTACTTGCTTATTCTTGCATAATGGGATTAAAATTGTGTCAAATTGATGTTAAGAGTGATTTCTTAAATGGATTTATACAAGAGGAAGTGTATGTTGGTCAACCACCTACTTTTGAGAATAATGAATTGCCTAACCATGTTTATAAACTGTCTAAAGCACTATATGGCTTAAAGCAAGCTCCTAGAGCTTGGTATGAAAGGTTAAGTAATTTTCTCATTCAAAAAGGATTTAAAAGAGGTAAAGTTGACACAACTAAGAAAAAGGAACACAACACTTTACTTGTACAAATATATGTGGATGATATAATTTTTGGTGCTACTAATGATTAGTTGTGCAATGAGTTTGCAAGTCTTATGCAGAGTGAGTTTGAAATGTCAATGATGGGTGAGCTAAACTTTTTCCTTGGACTGCAAATAAAGCAAACTGAAAATGGAATCTTTGTTAGCCAAACCAAGTACTGCAATGAGTTGATCAAGACGTTTGGCATGGAAAAAGCTAAGGAGATGGCTACTCCAATGAGTACTTCCTGTTATCTGGACAAGGATGAGCAAGGTAAACCTGTTGATGTTTCTAAATTCAGAGGTATGATAGGCTCACTACTTTATCTTACTGCTAGTAGGCCAGATATCATGTTTAGTGTATGCATGTGTGCTAGGTATCAAGCAAATCCAAAAGAATCATAGTTAACAACAGTTAAAAGGATCACTAAGTATCTGTTAGGAACAAAAGACATGGGATTATGGTATCCCAAGGGAGCTACATGTACGTTAATTAGCTATTCAGACTCTGATTTTGCTGGTTGTAAACTAGACAGAAAGAGTACTAGTGGAACTTGCCATTTACTAGGAAACTCATTAGTATCATGGTTCAGTAAGAAACAATCTAGTGTGGCTTTATCCACTACAGAGACTGAATATGTAGCAGCTGGTAGCTGTTGTGCACATGTTTTATGGATGAAACAACAATTAGTTGATTATGGTGTGAAACTAAACCAAGTTCCTATTAGATGTGACAATGCAAGTGTAATTAACCTAACTAAGAATCCCATAATGCACTCTAGAACTAAACACATAGAAATCAGACATCATTTCATTAGAGATCAGATACAAAGTAGAGAAATTGAGATTGAATATGTTTATACAACTAAGCAACTTGCTGATATCTTTACCAAGCCCTTGAACAAGGAAAGCTTCTTCTTCATTAGAAGAGAATTGGGCATAATCGATCAATCCTATATCTAATCTCTAAAGAAACAGGAAAAAATCTAAAAGGGGAGGAAAATTAATGGACGCACTTATTCTTTGATTTGTCCCTGCACCTATCCCTCTATCATGAACAATTTTATATGCTATGTTTGAATGTTTAAAATGCTTACCTTCTCTATTTCTTTGAATGTTTGTTTTCTTTACCTTTTTGATGATGCCAAAAGGGGGAGGAAAAAGTAAGATATAGACAAAGGAGAAAATAACAAATTATACCTCCATATGTTGAGGGGGAGCTAAGGAGTTTATAAGCTTACATGAATAATAGGGAGTAAATCAAATTCTGCTCTGTTAGTACTCTGTTAATATTTTTTTTGCGCTGATATACTACTGCTCTGACTGCTTTGATACCATGATATAAATATGTCAAAACACTTAGCGTCTGCTACACTTATACATTGATCTTATAATTTGTTAAAAGGTTTGTCATAATCAAAAAGGGGGAGATTGTTAGATTCAATGACTTAAAGATTTTGATATATGACAAATAAAACTTAATGTGTATGCAATGTCAAATTGTAAAGACAGGTATCAAGCAATATTCAACAAGTTCAGTGAGCAATCAAAGGAGAATATTCAAGGAAGAACTTGGAGGAATCAAAGAGCAAGGAAGAAGATCAAGGAATCATCAAGACAAGAGCTTAAACGAAGAAATTAGTGTTAAGTCTTAGATGATTTGTAAGAGATGAAATCTCTTATTCATAAATAGCTTAATTAAGAAAGATGCATGAAGAAAATCATTTTTCATAACCTGCATTAAAAGGAATAAGTTTTCGTTAATGAAAATGATTTTTGGAAATAATAATAGAAGCGCTCGTCCAACACTGGAATAATATAAGCGCTCGTCCAACACTGGGAATAATAGAAGCGCTCCTCCAATAGTAGTAAAAGCTGGCATCCAAAAAAGTGGCAGAAGCTGACGTCTACTAAAGTGACAGAAGCACACGTCTACTAAAATGACACAAGCGCACGTCTACTAAAGTGACAGACGTGCTCGTCCACTAAAGTGATACAAGCGCTCGTCTACTAAAGTAATACAATCGCTCGTCTACTAGTTAGAGCATGTCCAATTACTTTGTGTTAGTACTTCCGTCTGCTGACGTGGCAAATGGATGCGGCTATTTTGCTTTTAAGATGGACGCGACTATTTTTCCAAATGGACTCGTTATTTTATGGATGCGAATTCTATAAGAACTATCAGAATCTTATATCAAGAACGAGAATCAAGAAAACATATTCTGTTAAATCAGACCCAAATCTGTTTTAATTGATCCCAACGACTATAACTTGTTTTCTATATAAAGAGGGATCAAAGAAACATTTTAAGAAGAATTATAATGAATAACAAAAGAATTATAACGATACACATATCATTCATCATCTTCATTGAGTTTACTGTGAAAAGAGTGTTTCAATACTCATAAGTACTTCAATTTGTTTTATCTGACTATTGAGAGTTAGGAATCAACTTTTGTTTTTACTTTTCTATTGTAAAGAGAGAGGGAGTCTCTCTGAGTGATTAGGGTGATGTATCCCTAAGGAAGAACATTGAGGCTCTTCACAAGAGTGTGGTATCTCGAGGTGAAGGAGTGCTCTCTGGTGTAAAGGTTTTTCAAGCTACCTGGCAAAGGTTGCCTGTTAGTGTGTCAAATCCCACAGGTGGAGTGGGGACCGGATGTAGGCCACAGTGGTGGTGACTGAACAAGGATAAATCTGGTTGTGTAGTATCTCTAAACTCAGACTCTTTAATTTGTTTATGATGAAGAACCTGTGATTTTGATGTTTAAAGTTCAAATATAATTTCTGTTCTTGATCTGTATAAACTGTATTTTGTTATTACTGAGTTATTGAACTTGAACCTATTCGTTATTAACCTTTCTTATCCTCATCACCTTCTATTCAAGATTTTGTAAAAAACCCTTCATCGATTTTATAAAAGATCCTGAGAACACAAATCCGCAACTATGATTTATTGATTTATAAAGCTTTGTGAAAAACTTTGAAGAGGGAAATATTTTATTTGAAAACTCAATTCACCCCCCCCCCCCCCCTCTTGAGTCGTTGAAGCCAAAACAACAAAAACCTCTTTTCTCTTCCTCCCCTTGAGCCCCTTTGATGCTTTGGTGTTGTTGCTCTAATTTTGGGAGGTCTTGGTTGGTCTGTGCCAGTTGACATAGGTAATGGTTTTCTTCCACTTTTGGTTTCCTTTCTAATTTTAGTTTTAGGAGATTAATTTTTTAACATTTTTGTGTTGGCCAAGGCTTGGGACCATTCTTCGAGCCAAACCGAGGAGGTCGGCGAGAGTAGCGTGGTGGTTTAAGTGGAATCTTCATACCGGGTATAGGGAGAAGGGACGATATGGATATGTAGGCATAGGGGGTAGCGTAAGACGAAGGGTTAACCCATGCCCCTTTATGTTTGTTACCATGCTTTGTGTGATTCGAATGTCTTGATTGATACATGATTGTGATTGTTCTTATATGTTTATGTCATGATATTTAATAAGTTTTTTGGTATGATGATGATGTTGTTATAAGATATTAAATGTGTTGATGCCATGATAAATGATTTGCCATGAGATTTGGTTGTTGGTTGTTCTTTTTGAACGTCGATGAAAGGTTAATGATAAAAGGAAGGGTTTTTCCCTTTCGTAATTAAGACATGAACAATAATGTTAAACGTGAGTCTTTTGCTTAAGGGTTTAGAAAAGACCTTATGGAATAATTTCGTGAGAAATTGAGTGGAGCCAATTAAAGGATTAATTCCCCAAAACAAGACTATAAGACATAAAGATTAAAGCCAAGCGATAAGACTATGATAACAGACTTAGTTATACCAATAGGTTGAATCAAGCTTCACCCCAAAGGAATTGGGAAGGGTTTACAACCCTTTATGCCCAGAACAATACGGTCTGCCCTTGAGCACGCCCGTGCTTGAAAAGGAGCACGCCCGTGCTCCAACCTAGAACCCAGCAAGGCCATGCCCTTCGAGCACGACCGTTCTTATTAGTCAGCATGACCGTGCTTGACTTAAGGGCCAGTTATAGTGTGATTTTACATGATATTTTCTGTACACTTTTGCATGCATTTTTCATATAGATTAGGCATTCTTTACTTGATTTTTATTAGATTTTCCCTTGGAACGGGTGAAGCGGTTTCTGTGTGTTGTTTTGCAGAAATTGAAGGAAAACCGTGCATATTTGGCTATAATGAAGCTTGGATGATTTTGGAGCTTGAAAAGAGAAGAAATTGAGCCAAGCAGAATTCTGGAGATTCGCCCCGCGAGACTGGATTCGCCTCGCGACCCTGAAAGCTGACTGTTGCAGAAAATGCAAGCCTTTCTGGTTCGCCTCGCGAACCTTGTTTTGCCTCGCGAGTCTGGAAACCAGAAGCCATCACGCCCAGGCCATGATGCTCCTCACGGGCATATTGGAGAACCATTTTACTGGCTCGCGACGCGAAGCCACTCTCGCCTCGCGAGAGCCCATTTCTCAGCAACAACAGATTTTAATATTCGCCTCGCGAGAAGCCATCCGCCTCGCGAGCGAGCGCAGAACTGATTGGTATAAGTTGCTGTTTTAGGGCAGAATTGAGGAGCATCTTGGAGGATTGGAGGCAGACTTGGAGGCTGCGGCTGGAAGAGGGTTCAAGCCCTGAATGGGATGTTTTCCTTGCTCTGGGACTGGAAGAAGATTGGAGGATCCTCCTATGGAGTTTGCTTCATCCCTTCTCTCTTTCTCTGTGTATTCTCTTTTTATGAGTAGTTAAATCCCTGTTGTTGGGATTAGATGTAGCCAACTGATAATTATGTATTTATCTTGACTGATTATTCTATGTTCATGTCTTCATATTAGTGATTAATTTTCTGTGCTTAATGCTTGTTGTGGCTAGCACCCCCATGACTCGATTTGTGTTTTGGTATGCAATGGGGACGTTCGTATCATAACCGGAACTGAATTTAATCACCTAGTAAGCCTTGTATCTAGGAATGGAACTAGGTTTATTAGTAATCACATGATCCCTAATCTTAATGCAAATTCATTAATCTAGGCCACCTAAGGAATTAGGGTCTATTAGTGGATTTAGGCTCTTGCCATCCGAGGAATCGGGGTTTGAGTAATTTAGTGGATTGATTTTAATATCTGAAGCATGAATGGGAGGTATCTAGTCCTGATAGTGCATGAGTTAGAGGTTTGGTGAAGTCTAGTCCCAACATATCATTTCTGCACTGCAAGTGTTTGTCAAAAGTCCCTAAAAAGACAAAAAGATTTTATTTCTTTTCTTTTGTTTGTTTTACTTTCTCTTGATCAATAGTTTAGTCTAGATAGTTTCTGAGTTTGCGAATTGGTACTTGACATCCAATCCCCGTGGATACGATAACCGGTCTTACCACCGTATTACTTGCACGACTGGGTATACTTGCCCAGATTCGTCAACAAGTTTTTGGCGCCGTTGCCGGGGATTGGTTTTGCCAATATCATTAGTAACAAAGGAGGCAACTAATTTAGACATTTTTATTCTTTTTTATTTTTCTGTATATATTTGATCTTTTTGTTTTAAATTCTATTTTTGCAAGGTGGATGCAGTTCATGGAAAATTTTTATTATCCACCTGATGAGGAAGCCTCAAGTCGCGCTTTGGAAGACAACTGGTGTTTGGGAGACGTCATGGATTTGATGGACCATGTTACTCCCGCACAAGTTGATTATATGACGGGAAGGCTTATATATAACTTCTCTGTGGAGGATTGGGAAACCTTTTGTTCATATTTGCCACCTCCACCACCATGTATGATTCCCATAGAGCCACAAGAATCAGCATTTGAGAAAAATCTGGTTGTGGGAATGGATCACAATGAAGATGAAGAGGTGGTGGTAGATGAACCACAAGAAGAGGGATTACCTTTCGCGCATCCTTGGAGAGAAACAAGTGAGAAGCCAGGGCATTTGGAAAGCACCACCATGCATGCTGAATTTTCTGCATTAAATAACTATGTTGGCTTGCATGCATGTGTGGACACTGGTAAGTTAGCCCCTTCCACTTGTCTGGAAAACTTCCTCTTGAAAATTCCACTTGACCCGAGAGGAAGTGAGTTCATAATTGTAGAGGTCAAGGGAGTTTTCACACCATGGCTGGGTGGAATAGAGGATAAAGTCATACTACTGCTACAATCACCACTCCAGTTACCATTTGATCCAGGAGGAGAATCCAGGTGGATGCTTTTTAATAAGTCAAGCTAGTGACATTAAAGAAGCGCTCATTGGGAGGCAACCCAATTTTTCTTTTCCTTTTTCCTTTTTCCTTTTTGTTTAGTTAGATTTGATTTTTGATTTTAAACTCTTGAATAATTTGAGAAGATCAAGAGTTTTCTTTTACTAATAAAATTGCCAAGTGATTCCAGGGTAAGAAGGAAGGAGGGAAGATCAAGAAGACAAGAAAAAGCAACCCAACTTTCAAGCAGTTTCTGACTGAAATGAAAGTCAACACCCACTACCGCCTCGGTAAGCCGTTCCAATTTTTTGCTTTATTTTATTTTTCTTTTCCTCTCTTTGACTAGATTGTTTACATTGGGGACAATGTAAATTCTTAAGCTTGGGGTAGGGGTATTTTGTATTTGCATTTTGCATGTTGCATTCATATAGTTTTGCATGATAGCTTTGCATGATCACACAATTAGATTGCCCTTGTCTGAAATTTGCATCCAATTGTGAGAACTAAGTGCCCAATAATCTGTGATAGTGAATTGTTGAACCCAATTATGTTTATTCTTGTGATATGGCTGCAAATGAAAACGCTTGAGATAATCTTGGATAGTTGATAATTAGCATATGGTTCTATAGATTTGTGTTGCTCATTGATGGTTGAACTACTAAAATGTGAGATTTTGAGCTATAAAGGGGTACTCACTAAATCTACCCCATTCTTTGTGTTAGAGTGTTATTCCTCTTGGTTTGCTTTCTCTAGAACTTGACTTAAAACCGTTTTGAAGCTTAAAAATTTTTGAAAACATTTTTGAAAATGATTGAGGCAATAGGTATTTTTCTGGCCTTCTGAGCTTTGAATGATGAAATGCTACCATATAGTTGCCCAATTTTGAGCCTGAAAGAATAAAATACTTTTCTTGGTACCCTGAAATTTTTTGATAAATAAGTTTGATAAGGGACCTTCTAAAGTATTACAAAAGGGTAAAAAGGTAGTCGAAAAAGTTTGGGAAAAAAAAAATTCTCTTGAGTTGAAAAATCTCCCCTTCTCCAAATAAAAGAAAAAGAAAAGAAAAAAAAAGAAAAAAAATAGAGAAGGGGATGACAAAAAGAAAAGTGAAAAATAAAAATGAAAAGAAAGAAAAGAAAGGTGGAAAGTGAATTGAAACCCAAAAGTTATTTTAGAAGGTCATGCTTTGCAAATGTTGATATGTTGTGTAGCCTTTTGAAATGTCCTTTATTTGATTTCCCCACCTAACGATTAATCCCATGGCCACGTTACAACCAAGTGAAAGACCTCTTGATTCTAAATTGTTTTCATTAATAAAGTAGAGATTTGGTTGATAGTCAAGCCTATGGTAGGATTCATTCCTTGAGGAAAATTGAGTGAAATGTCTTATTCCCCTAAACACTTGAGTGAGGTTAGAAGAGAACCAAGCAAATGAACAAGCTTGGGGTGAGCTTCAGGTGAGAAAGAGTGCCCAAATCAGTGAGAATATGAGTCTAAGGAACCTAAGCCTATAATTGGACTTGAATTGATTGTCTCTTGCTAAATTGTTTGAATTGCCTATTGCTTGGATCATTTACTCGGGTTCTTAGTTCACTATCCATGTTCTGTTTTTTTCTACTGGCCTTGGTGATTGCTTGAGGACAAGCAATTGAATAAGCTTAGGGTGATTTGATAGTGTGATTTTACATGATATTTTCTGTACACTTTTGCATGCATTTTTCATATAGATTAGGCATTCTTTATTTGATTTTTATTAGATTTTCCCTTGGAACGGGTGAAGCGGTTTCTGTGTGTTGTTTTGCAGAAATTGAAGGAAAACTGTGCATATTTGGCTATAATGAAGCTTGGATGATTTTGGAGCTTGAAAAGAGAAGAAATTGAGCCAAGCAGAATTCTGGAGATTCGCCCCGCGAGACTGGATTCGCCTCGCGACCCTGAAAGCTGACTGTTGCAGAAAATGCAAGCATTTCTGGTTCGCCTCGCGAACCTTGTTTTGCCTCGCGAGTCTGGAAACCAGAAGCCATCACGCCCAGGCCATGATGCTCCTCACGGGCATATTGGAGAACCATTTTACTGGCTCGCGACGCGAAGCCACTCTCGCCTCGCGAGAGCCCATTTCTCAGCAACAACAGATTTTAATATTCGCCTCGCGAGAAGCCATCCGCCTCGCGAGCGAGCGCAGAACTGATTGGTATAAGTTGCTGTTTTAGGGCAGAATTGAGGAGTATCTTGGAGGATTGGAGGCAGACTTGGAGGCTGCGGCTGGAAGAGGGTTCAAGCCCTGAATGGGATGTTTTCCTTGCTCTGGGACTGGAAGAAGATTGGAGGATCCTCCTATGGAGTTTGCTTCATCCCTTCTCTCTTTCTCTGTGTATTCTCTTTTTATGAGTAGTTAAATCCCTGTTGTTGGGATTAGATGTAGCCAACTGATAATTATGTATTTATCTTGACTGATTATTCTATGTTCATGTCTTCATATTAGTGATTAATTTTCTGTGCTTAATGCTTGTTGTGGCTAGCACCCCCATGACTCGATTTGTGTTTTGGTATGCAATGGGGACGTTCATATCATAACCGGAACTGAATTTAATCACCTAGTAAGCCTTGTATCTAGGAATGGAACTAGGTTTATTAGTAATCACATGATCCCTAATCTTAATGCAAATTCATTAATCTAGGCCACCTAAGGAATTAGGGTCTATTAGTGGATTTAGGCTCTTGCCATCCGAGGAATCGGGGTTTGAGTAATTTAGTGGATTGATTTTAATATCTGAAGCATGAATGGGAGGTATCTAGTCCTGATAGTGCATGAGTTAGAGGTTTGGTGAAGTCTAGTCCCAACATATCATTTCTGCACTCCAAGTGTTTGTCAAAAGTCCCCAAAAAGACAAAAAGATTTTATTTCTTTTCTTTTGTTTGTTTTACTTTCTCTTGATCAATAGTTTAGTCTAGATAGTTGCTGAGTTTGCGAATTGGTACTTGACATCCAATCCCCGTGGATACGATAACCGGTCTTACCACTGTATTACTTGCACGACTGGGTATACTTGCCCAGATTCGTCAACAGCCAGCAAGACTGTGCTGGTTAGGGAGCAAGCCCATGCTCCCTTGCCCAGAACAGACAACAGAACATTTCAACGCAAGGGTTTCCAACCACATTTTCTTAATAAGCTTAATAATAAAATACCAACGGAACTTGAAGATCAAAAGACAAGCGAAAAGATGATGTACCTTGGTAGCCGAGTGGCCAAGGGGGCCTTGATAGCCGAGTGGTCGAGGTGAAAATCTCTAGTGCAGAATGGCCAAAGTAATTAAAAGAGTTAACAGTAAATGTTAAACGATAATCCTCGATAGCCTAGTGGTCGAGGTGATGATGGTGATAAGACTTGGGTAACCTATGGGCCCAAGTGGACGTGGAGATCATGATGGTATGATGTTTGACATGCATTCACGCATTGGAGAAGTTGGTAGGAGGTTGTGCGACATCGGGGAGTTCGCCCGAGAGTAAGGCGATCTGGTCTTTCGCGAGACCTGGTACCCCCGTGGTGGCGCATCCTAGAGTAAGGTGCGTCGGCTATCCAAGGGGTCCAACCAAGGTAAGTAGGATTTCCCCAGCGTTGGTGCTTAGTGGCCAATGTGGATATTTAAATCTGAAGTTGCTCATCCTGAGATAGATTCGATCCAAATGCATAGTAGAGGCGTGGAGCAGGATTGCATTGCATAGCATACATATTATGATGATGATCTTATGATACCGTTATTGATATAACATGTTTGTTTGTTGTATGCTTGTCTTGCTAACCGTTTCCTTGCTGTTATATTCATGTATATGTTTCTTACTCCATGTTGTTATGTTTTGTGTTGCATGTACCTTATTATATATGCAGAGGATGATGATCATCCTGTTGAGGAGTGACTCCGAGGAGCCGCTACCTTCGTTTAGGATTTCCAGTTTTGTTTAGTTATTAGTTAGTTGTTTTGGTTGTATCCGAGGATTTGTTATTTCGGATTTTTGGCTATACCAGCTCTGTATGTGACATTTGGGTTGGGGTTTATGTTTATGTTTATGCTTATGTTTATGTTTGTGCCCTTTTGAACTTATGTTATGTTATCTTTTCTTTCCGCGTTGTGAATTTGTTCATGTGGGACCTTTCTACCAATGGACCTTTTTCCTAATTATTTGGTATATGCATGTTTTACCTTCATCTTTTATGCTTTATAACATGCGAGGTAGTTGGGTGTCATATTTAGTGGTATCAGAGCAGTTTAGCCCTGTCCAGACGTGGTATGAGTCTGTCGTGAGTCTGTTGTGTGACTCTTGTTTGAATTGTCTATATTTATATAGACAATGTTATGTGGTACTAAGTACCTATAGCTTTGCTTTGACTTGACTTACTGCATTTGGCGGTTCGTCTTAAACAATCCAAGGAGCCTTCGGGTGCTTCTTGTGTTTAGGAAGGTTGTTCTATTATCTCTTGATAATATGAACTCTACAATTGATCTTGTGCGCTTACTTTTTTTTTTTTTAAAACCGCTCGATGTTATTCTTGGGATGAACTGGTTACCTCCCAACCATGTTCCCTTTATCTGTTTTGATAATACCTTAGTTTTTGGAACTCCAACGGAGTTTAAGAATCCGGACCTTCTCTCTGCCAGCCAAGTTCAAGCTTTCATGAAGGACGAAGCACAAGTGTACATGATGATAGCTTCCCTGGAAGTAGAGAGAAGCCCTCCTGATGTCGCCAGCTAACCTGTTGTGCGGGAATTTCCTGAAATGTTCCCAGGGGATGTTTATATACTACCCCCGGAGAGAGATGTTGAGTTTAGCATAGACTTAGTGCCTGGCGCTGGGACAATATCCATATCACCCTATAGAATGTCGCTTCTAGGGCTTGCTAAGTTGAAGGAACAGTTGGAGGACCTGATGAAGAAGCAGTTCATTAGGCCTAGTGTGTCTCCGTGGGGAGCACCTGTGTTTTTAGTGAACAAGAAGGATGGTAGTATGAGGCTGTGTGTCGACTATCAGCAGCTCAACAAGGTGACCATAAAGAATTGGTATCCCCTCCCTAGGATTGATGATCTCATAGACCAGTTGATGAGCCTCTGTTTGACTGGTTTTATAACTAGTAAAGACCTTGGCTTTGTGCTAATTTTATATCATTTTCACCCAAATTAGACTTGATTGTCCTTAAGTAAGATTTTGAGTCTGTAAAGTGTTTTTAGGTTAATTTAGTTGATTTAGAGTTAAATAAAGTACTTATGTTATTTTCTGTTTTTCAGGGCAATAAGAAGAGCAAGAAGGGAAGTACACAGAAGCGAGAGGCCATCACGCCTAGGCCGTGACGTGCGGCCCTCTTATAAAAACAGAAACGCAGGAGTCAGAACAGGAAAGCTAAAAGGAAGCCCAACAACTTTCATGAAGAACTCAGATGCTGAATTGGATGTATAGTGGGTCACATTGGGCCTTGAAGTCAGAACATAATTGCTGTCACTGGAACCTGAACTGGTCATGAAGATTGGGCCATAACTTGGGCTGTAGATGTCGTTTTGAACTGAAACCGGTGGCAAATGAAAGATCAAACAAAGAGCTTTAACTCTCATGAAGACCATTATTCCAAACAGAGCCGTTTTGAAGGGATTTAATCCATGTGAAGTCAGAGGCGTTTCAGCTGCCCTATGAGTTGAATGTGGACATAACTCCCTCATCTTAATTCATAATTAAGCAAATTAAGTGGCTTTGGAAAGCTAAGAGGCAGAGGTTGAAGTTAATAAAAGGAGCATTCAGATATTGACAAAGGAGTTAGTCATAGTTAGGCTGGGTTGGGAGGCTAGTCAGTTTTGGCTAGTTTCTTGGCTAGTTTTTAGAATAGTTAGTCTTTTGTTTTATCTTTAGTTATTGTTTTCCTTCTGTAATGGAGAGCTAGTCTCCTAGATTAATCTACTGTGATTGGTTTCTATTACATTTGAGGTTCTATAATTCCTGTTTTATTTGCTTTTCTCTTTTCAATGCAATGCTATATGTTTCTGTTTGTTATTTCAGGAATGTATAGTGTTGTATTGATCCATTTCGGTGATGTTATGTTTCTATACTTAATCGCGTTTGTTATTTCGCGTGTGTTCATTCATGTTCGTTTGTTCATGAGAGCTTAACCCCGTTTGTTATTTCGGGAATAGGAACATACATCCGTAGTAGTGAATTTCGTTTGTTATTTGTTGCTACAACCGGGAGGGGATTAGAATCTGCTTAAGGCTTGGATTTACATGAACCAATGATAGTGGGAAACCGAGAACAGTAGGTTAATCGTTCTTTAGTTTAATTGATAATATTTTAACTACTTGTTTTCTTACTCTATTTTCTTTATTTTATTTCAATTACCCAGAACCCCCAGAACTAATTTTCTGTTAATAATAACAACGCCTAAGAGTCCTTGAGAGACGATATCCGAGTTGTCGCTCCCTATCTGCATTATTTTGTAAATGCTCGTTCTTTTTGGCGCGTGGCGACAGCGCGGTCAAAAATTGGCGCCGTTGCCGGGGACTCTTGTTTGTTGTTATTAGCATAAAATAATTTACAAAAAAAAAAAAAAAAAATTCTTTGCTAAATTAGTTTTGTCTGTTTTGTCTGGTTGTGAATTTTAGCACCCCCCATGGATAATCACATATATGGTTACATGCCTAATGTTTACTATGAACCACCACCATGCATATATTTTCCTGATTTTCTTGGTTTATCACGCTGGTTGCCAAGGTTTAGTGGTTTTGCAGGTGAGAATCCGCAGGAGCATCTGAGGGAATTCCAGGCTGTTTGTTCTATAATGCTGAGACCTGCAGGAATAACAGAAGATCACATTCAGATGGAAGCTTTCCAGTTCTCACTTGAAGGCGCTGCAAGGGATTGGTTGTATTGTCTTAATGAGAATTCCATCTCAAGCTGGTTTGATTTGAAGGAAGCCTTCCTGTTTAGATACTATCCTAGCCAAGTGACCACATCTGCACCTTCCGAACCTTCACAGAGCACCTTGGATGAGATTGCTTCAATGCTACAACAAATGGAAGAGAACAATCAACGGTGGGCACAACAAAATCTCGAATTCCAACAGAGGATGGAGGCTGAATACCAGAGGAGCCAAGCTGAATCTCAGAAGTTCGCCATGCAAATTGATCAAATAGTCGCCAACTCGGCTGCAATGCTAACTCCACAGCCCCTTGAAGAACATAAAGATTCACAGAAAGCTATTCCTGAAAATATTTCTGATAATGATTCTGATAATATTTCTAATGTTTCTAATGCATGTGATGATTGTTATTGTTCTGGCACTGCTTTGTGTGTAGAATGTTATTTTGAAAGGTATGTTAAGCAAAGCATCCATATGGAACAGGAGACAGATGAGGTTGAGGGCCATGTTCATATAGGAAATGAGCATCAGGAGGATCAGGAGAACATTTGCTCCACCGTGCTTGAGGATAAAGAAGAATCTTTGGTCTTAGATGCAGGTGTTGAGAGTAATGGGGTGGATGAATTAATTACTGAATTTCCAGACATTCTAGATTATACCGATTCAGTTTATTGTGATATATGTACTGACTCTACTAACACTAACCTTTGTGTGGTGTGTGCTGAAATTTCTGCATGTATAGCAGGTGATAACTTTGTTAGTGCAGTAAATGAAGAAAAGGCAGAAGTTGAAGCAGCACCAGTAACCCCAGCTAACTGTTTGCCACCTCCCCCTGTGGAACCAAAAGCCTTGGATTTTGCACCATGGCCAGTCCAAGAGGTTGAGCCCCACTTCTATTGGGAGGATTTTATTGAGAAAGAGGTCAGCTGTGACCCAAGAGGAAGTGAGAAGTCCGCCGCACTTGGCGGAGTTACCATGACTGTCAAGCACCCACTTCCATATAAAGGCTGCAAGTTAGGGAAGCATGGAATGAGCTTCCATCCTTTGGCTACCACGTGGGACTTATGTTACAGACAGTGGGATCCTGGCGGAACCGCCCTCCAATGAGTTTTCCTTTCCCTCACTCTGATTTTATTGTTATGTTGTTTCATTGGGGACAATGTATGTTTTAAGTGTGGGGGAGGGAACTAGTTGTAGTTTTTCCTTTTCTTTGAATAAAGCTCCTGAATAATTTGAGAAGCTCAGGAGTTGTGTTTGTGTCTTGGTTATGACAAGTTTGATGGGTTTGATTGATTTTGCATAGATTGATTGCATGATAGTGTTGACTGTTTTCCCCCTAGGATATGAAATTTTTGAAAATATGATCCCCATGTGATTGAAAACTGAACTTTGGGATTTTGTTATGATGGCATGATTTATGATAAGTTTGGGGTGATAGGAAGCACACACTAGGGATAGAATCTCAGTTAAACAATTTGCATAAATGTCCAGGTGAGGTTTTGAGCCTCCAACATGTTTTTGACTGTGTGGAAATCACTTTTTAAGTTGCACTTTCCCGAATTTGCTTGAATCTCTTTATGGTTTGCATGTTTATGTGTTTGCTTCAAATGATTTCGGCATTTTCTTTGTAAATAGCTACTTAGCCTAAAATAACCAGTCCCTGATGCATGTTCCTTAGTTAGCCCCTTTGAGCCTGATTAGCCTGTTGTTCTTGATAACCTTATGTTACAAGCCTAAAATCTGAAAAACCATGTTAACCCGATCTTAGGATTAGGAGAGCATGGAATTTTAGCAGAAAAAGGTTGCAAGAAATTAAGTTTGGGGTGGCTACAGTAAATGTGTTGTTGGGATTGAGAAAAAGAAAAAAAAATAATAAAAAGGTTGAAGCCAAAGGCAGAAAAGAAAAGAAAAAAGTAAAAAAATTGCAAAAAGGATATTGGAATAAAAAGGCTGTAGTCATCCAAGACAATTGAAAAAAAAAAATTTGGAAAAAGGAACTTGAGTGAAATTCAAAGTGTAAATAATGTTCATGCTCTCTTAGTTCCTAGGGTTTTCAGCCTAGTTCCTTTGTATATCCTACCCTTAGCCAGGCCCCATTACAACCCATAAAAGACCTTTTGATGTTGCTTGCATATTTTCTGTGGGGACCATTTTGAGATGAAAATCAAATTTATGGGAAGTGCTCTTAAAAGTGAAATTGAGTGAATGTTGTTAGCCTGACAAACTGAGCGAATGAGTGAACACAAATTTCCCTTGTGAGGAAGACAATTGTTTGAATTTGGTGATCTCCCTCTTGTGTGTAACTTGGATCCCCTGCCTAGATTAATGATTGTTTGAATGATGAAATTCTCAACTGTTTAGAATGAATGAATGTGGGGATTGCTTTGTTTGAAAGGGGGGAACATTGAATTATATTGATAAAGTGCTTGAAATTTGTGCGAAAGTTGATTGAATCCTTAAGCTTGCCATGTTTTGCCAAGTCTGAGTCCTGTTTAAGTTTTAGTTTGCTTGGGGACAAGCAAAGTTTAAGTTTGGGGTATTTTGATGAGCCTCTGTTTGACTGGTTTTATAACTAGTAAAGACCTTGGCTTTGTGCTAATTTTATATCATTTTCACCCAAATTAGACTTGATTGTCCTTAAGTAAGATTTTGAGTCTGTAAAGTGTTTTTAGGTTAATTTAGTTGATTTAGAGTTAAATAAAGTACTTATGTTATTTTCTGTTTTTCAGGGCAATAAGAAGAGCAAGAAGGGAAGTACACCTGAAGCAGAGGCCATCACGCCTAGGCCGTGACGTGCGGCCCTCTTATAAAAACAGAAACGCAGGAGTCAGAACAGGAAAGCTAAAAGGAAGCCCAACAACTTTCATGAAGAACTCAGATGCTGAATTGGATGTATAGTGGGTCACATTGGGCCTTGAAGTCAGAACATAATTGCTGTCACTGGAACCTGAACTGGTCATGAAGATTGGGCCATAACTTGGGCTGTGGATGTCGTTTTGAACTGAAACCAGTGGCAAATGAAAGATCAAACAAAGAGCTTTAACTCTCATGAAGACCATTATTCCAAACAGAGCCGTTTTGAAGGGCTTTAATCCATGTGAAGTCAGAGGCGTTTCAGCTGCCCTATGAGTTGAATGTGGACATAACTCCCTCATCTTAATTCATAATTAAGCAAATTAAGTGACTTTGGAAAGCTAAGAGGCAGAGGTTGAAGTTAATAAAAGGAGCATTCAGATATTGAGAGAGGAGTTAGTCATAGTTAGGCTGGGTTGGGGGGCTGAGTTAGTCAGTTTTGGCTAGTTTCTTGGCTAGTTTTTAGAATAGTTAGTCTTTTGTTTTATCTTTAGTTATTGTTTTCCTTCTGTAATGGAGAGCTAGTCTCCTAGATTAATCTACTGTGATTGGTTTCTATTACATTTGAGGTTCTATAATTCCTGTTTTATTTGCTTTTCTCTTTTCAATGCAATGCTATATGTTTCTGTTTGTTATTTCAGGAATGTATAGTGTTGTATTGATCCATTTCGGTGATGTTATGTTTCTATACTTAATCGCGTTTGTTATTTCGCGTGTGTTCATTCATGTTCGTTTGTTCATGAGAGCTTAACCCCGTTTGTTATTTCGGGAATAGGAACATACATCCGTAGTAGTGAATTTCGTTTGTTATTTGTTGCTACAACCAGGAGGGGATTAGAATCTGCTTAGGGCTTGGATTTACATGAACCAATGATAGTGGGAAACCGAGAACAGTAGGTTAATCGTTCTTTAGTTTAATTGATAATATTTTAACTACTTGTTTTCTTACTCTGTTTTCTTTATTTTATTTCAATTACCCAGAACCCCCAGAACTAATTTTCTGTTAATAATAACAATGCCTAAGAGTCCTTGAGAGACGATATCCGAGTTGTCGCTCCCTATCTGCATTATTTTGTAAACGCTCGTTCTTTTTGGTGCGTGGCGACAGCGCGGTCACCAGTTGATGGGCGTTTGCATCTTTTCTAAGATAGATTTGAGGTGAGGGTACCATTAGATTCGGGTTAAGTCTGAGGACATCCCGAAGATAGCGTTTAGGACACGATATGGTCACTATGAGAACTTGGTTATGCCTTTTGGTGTGACCACCTGCGGTGTTCATGGACTACACGAACAAGACCTTTCACCCTTACTTGGATAAGTTTGTGGTGGTGTTTATAGATGACATCTTAGTGTACTCCAAGAGCAAGAAGGATCATGAGGAACACCTGAGGGTTGTCTTGCAGACCCTTAAGGAGAAGCAGTTGTATGCTAACTTGTCGAAGTGTGAGTTCTGGTTAGAGGAAGTGAGCTACTTAGGACATGTCATCTCTAAGGGTGGCATAGCAGTAGACCCGGCTAAGGTAGAGACGGTGCTCCAGTGGGAAGCACCGAAGTCAGTGACCGAGATTTGGAGTTTCTTGGGGTTAGCTGTGTTCTATAGGCGGTTTATAGAAGGTTTCTCTATGATGACTTTACCTTTAACCTGTCTCACCAAGAAGGGACATTTGTTTGTGTGGGACTGAGTGTGAAGAGAGTTTCCAAACCCTTAAGGATAGGTTGACATCAACACCGGTGTTAGTTTTACCAGATCCTAGTGAACCCTTCGTAGTTACTGCGATGCTTCTAAGCCATGGTTAGTTGGTGTGTTGATGCAAAATGGTAAGGTAGTTGCTTATGCTTCTAGGCAGTTTAAACCCTATGAAAAGAACTACCCTACCCAAGACCTAGAGTTAGGAGTTGTGGTTTTTTCCTTAAAGATCGGGAGGCATTACCTTTACGGGGCGAGGTTTGAGGTCTTTAGTGATCACAAGATGTTTGTGGTATCTCTTTGATCAAAAGGAGTTGAATATGAGGCAGCGTAGGTGGATGGAGTTCTTAAATGATTATGACTTCAAGCTGACCTATCTACCAGGGAAGGCCAATGTGGTGGCCGATGCCTTGATTAGGAAAACCTTGTACATCTCCGCTTTGATGATTAGGGAGATGGGTCTAATTGAGGATTTTAGAGACCTTAGTCTAGCTTGTGAGTTTACCCCTAAGAGTATTAGGCTTGGTGCCTTGAAGGTTACCAACAGCTTGATGGATCAGATTAGAGAGGGTCGGAAGTTAGACAAGTTTCTCTTAGACCAGCGAGAATTGCTCTCTCAGGGTAGAGACCTTAGTTTCAAGGATGGAAGTGATGGGGTCTTGAGGTTTAAGGATAGAGTGTGCATACCAGATGTTCCTGAGCTTATGAAGTTGATCCTTGAAGAGGGACATAGGAGTGGTTTGAGTGTACACCCAGGTGCCACTAAGATTTATCAGGACCTTAAGAGGATGTTTTGGAGTCCTAGGATGAAAAAGGATGCGGCTGAGTTTGTGTATGCGTGCCTAGTTTGTCAGAAGGCCAAGATGGAACACCAAATGCCTTCAGATAAGTTGCAACCGTTGAGTAAGGATTAGATGATTAGTTGCTAATAGGAAGGGCGTCAAGGACAAATAGATGAGTGACTTGGTGGTTACTGTAAGAAGGATCTTTAATAGAGACGAGAGGGCAATTATGTTGCGTGGACATAGTTGCACTCGAGCCCCTGCCGGAGACCCTAGTAGAGACAAATTGACTCATGGAATTATTATTGCTTGAGTTACTGTGCTGGACAGGTAGGAGGAACTGATCACCCTAATTACTCGTCGCCGATAGGTGAAGTAACGATAATTGTTATGAGCTTTATGTCAGTGAGGTTAGTGGCCTTAGTCGTTTAGACACGAATCGAGTAGAGACTTGTCACTTAGAAAGTATACTCGTAGTGGCCATGGACAAGATTGTTAAGTTTGCAACCATAGATCTCCAAAATTTAGACTTCTAACCTATGACTAGTGTATATGTTCCCTAGGAGGGGAGGCCTATTTAAGGAGTAAGTAGATGGAAAGATCAGATTGGTTCGGGAAAAGATGGGAGTTGCACATAGTAGGCAAAGGAGCTACCATGATAAAAGGAGGAAGGCGCTCGAATTCCAGGAAGGCGATCATGTATCCTTGAGAGTTACCCCAACGACTGCGGTTGGAAGAGCGAAAGCAAGCAAGTCATATGTTATCAGGAGATCTGAGTCTTTCTACCTTGGTGAACAAGTGCAGGAATCAGAGTGTGCAGTGGAAGCATAGTGGAGCTGGACCTCCAAATCCGTGGACTCAACCCAAGGTATGCGCCTAATTGGTAAAAGTTTAACCAGTTGAGGTGGTATGAATTTCGAGGACAAAATTTTTATAAGGGTGGTGAAATTGTAACACCCCGTTTTTCATAAATAAGTTTAATGCATTTATATATGCTATAGATATGTTTGCATATGCTTGTTAGGTTTGTTTTTGATGTCTAAGTTCATATTTAGGAAAGTTTAGCACTAGAAAGGTTCAACCCTTTTAGAGTCTTAGTAACTTGTTTCACCGTTTTGACCATATCTTGAGTTCTAGATGTCAGATCTAGGTGATCTTTGTGGCGTTGGAAAGCTAAGAGAATTATCTAAAAGTCTTATTTTATTCCTTCTTGCCAACTCAGTCATCTAGGAGGTCTCGAAAGGCCATCTTTGAGCGCCCCGTGCTAAGAAGTTGAGCACAACTGTGCTCAACAGGGAGCAAGGCCGTTCTCAGGCATCAGAGTCTATAAATAGAGCAGTTTCATGAGGGTTACGAGCCAAACCCTATTTTGACACCTTGGGCAGCTTTTGTGGGGCAAAAACATCTTTTCTCTTCCTCCCCTTCAGCCCCTCTGTTGCTTTGATGTTCTTGCTCTAATTTTGGGAGGTCTTGGTTGGTCCGTGCCAGTTGACATAGGTAATGGTTTCCTTCCTATTTTGGTTTCCTTTCTAATTTTAGTTTTGGGAGGCTAATTCGTTAACCTTTTTGTGTTGGCCAAGGCTTGGGACCATTCTTCGTGCCAAACCGAGGAAGCCGGCGAGAGTAGCGTGGTGGTTTAAGTGGAATCTTCATACCAGGTATGGGGAGAAGGGACGATATGGATATGTAGGCATAGGCGGTAGCATAAGACGAAGGGTTAATCCCTGACCCTTTATGTTTGTTACCATGCTTTGTGTGATTTCAATGTCTTGATTGATAACATGATTGTGATTGTTCTTATATGTTTATGGCATGATAATTAATAAATTCTTTTGGTATGATGACGATGTTGTTATAACATATTAAAAGTGTTGATGCCATGATAAATGATTTGCCATGAGATTTGGTTGTTGGTTGTTCTTTGTGAACGTCGATGAAAGGTTAATGATAAAAGGGAGGGTTTTTCCCTTTCGTTACTAAGACATGAACAATAATGTTAAACGTGAGGCTTTTGCTTAAAGGTTTAGAAAAGACCCTAGGGAATGATTTTGTGAGAAATTGAGAGAAGTCAATTAAAGGATTAATTCCCCAAAACAAGACTATAAGACATAAAGATTAAAGCCAAGCGATAAGAGTATGATAACGGACTTAGTTATACCAATATGTTGAATCAAGCTTTACCCCAAAGGAAATGGCAAGGGTTTACAACCCTTGCTTCCCATAACAATACAGTCTGCCCTTGAGCACGACCGTGCTTGAAAAGGAGCACGCCCGTGCTCCAACCCAGAACCTAGCAAGGCCATGCCCTTCGAGCACGACCGTTCTTATTAGTCAGCACGACCGTTCTTGACTTAAGGGCCAGCACGACCGTGCTGGTTAGGGAGTACGCCCGTGCTCCCTTGCCCAGAACAGACAATAGAACAATTCAATGCAGGGGTTTCGAACCCCATTTGCTTAATAAGCTTAATAATAAAATACCAACGAAACTTGAAGATCAAAAGACAAGAGAAAAGATGATGTACCTTGGTAGCCGAGTGGCCAAGGGGGCCTCAGTAGCCGAGTGGTCGAGGTGATAATCTCCGATGCAGAATGGCCAGGGTAATTAAAACACTTAACAATAAATGTTAAACGATATTCCTCGATAGCCTAGTGGTCGAGGTGATGATGGTGATAAGACTTGGGTAGCCTATGGTCCTAAGCGGAGGTGGAGATCATGATGGTATGATGTTTGACATGCATTCACGTATTGGAGAAGTTGATGGGAGGTTGTGCGACATAGGGGAGTTCACTCGAGAGTAAGGCGATCTGACCCTCCGTGGGACCTAGTACCCCCGTGGTGGCGCATCCGAGAGTAAGGTGCGTCGGCTATCCAAGGGGTCCAACCAAGGTAAGTTGGATTGCCCCGACGTTGGTGCCTAGTGGCCAATGTGGATATTTAACTCTAAAGTTGCTCATCCTGAGATAGATTGGATCCAAATGGATTGTAGAGGCGTGGAGCAGGATTGCATTGCATAGCATACATATTATGATGATGATCTTATGATACCGTTGTAGATATAACATGTTTGTTTGTTGTATGCTCGTCTTGGTAAGTGCTTCCTTGTCATTATATTCATGTATATGTTTCTTACTCCTTATTGTTATGTTTTGTGTTGCATGTACCTTATTATATATGCAGAGGATGACGATCAGCCTGTTGAGGAGCGACTTCGAGGAGCCGCTACCTTCGTTTAGGATTTGCATTTTTGCTTAGTTATTAATTAGTTGTTTCGGTTGTATCTGAGGATTTTTTATTTCTGATTTTTAGTTATACCAGCTCTGTATGTAACGTCGGGGTTGGGGTTTATGTTTATGTTTATGTTTACGTTTATGTCCTTTTGAACTTATGTTATGTTATCTTTTCTTTCCGCGTTATGAATTTGTTCTTGTGGGACCTTTCTACCCATGGACCTTTTTCCTAATTATTTGGTATATGCATGTTTTACCATCATCTTTTATACTTTATAACATGTGGGGTAGTTGGGTGTCACAACAACCATTGGGATGACGTTCCACAGAACGTTAAGGATCAGAGGTATCTCCATCGACTTCAACTCGGGAGAGGTGACAACCTATTCGGCTTCTTAGAGCGCTACTCCCTTCAGCCTGAATTCTTTGACAATCTCAATGAAGTCACATCGTAATTAACGAGATTACTGGGAGGTGATGATCGCAAGGAGCTATATCTGGCACCGTACATAATGAACATGCATTGGCCGTTACACGTAATTCATCCTGCCATGCATACTGTCATCTTCCTATGCTCTCTCCACAATAACCCGCCACGAGAGGTGGTGGAACCTATCAATAGGTTAGTAATTAATCTTCTATTTAATTTAAGTTTTCACATTTACTTTAATTTTATACAACACATGATGAATTGGTTAATTGACCTGAATATTCTGTTTATGATAGTGCGCTGTAGACTTGTAATTTTTGCTGTGCCAACGGGAGGAGTAGGACTCTTAAGTCTAAAGGAAATATTGATTGGATTATCCTCAAGGTTGGTAGTTTTTTAAATAGTATATAATATTAGAATTACTAATTACGAATTCCAAATATATATGTTTATTTAACTGACATTAAATTTCATTACTTTTGTAGTCTCGCTTTCAGAATGACGTTTGGTCGTGTGGATATTATTTGATGCAACATATACTAAACATAGTCTCTACATCTATTACGGAAGGATGGAAGAAGGTAATAATAAATTAAACAACTTATTTAATTATATATTATAGTTTTCAGTTTCATTACGTTAATTAATGTTACCGTGATTTATTTGAACGTGTGTAGACTTTTAACAGCAACCAATCTCCTCTTGACCAAAAAGAGTTCAAAGACTCGAGGACGCGATTTGCAGAATTTTTCTTCAAGTATGCTAAAGAGAAAGGATTTCCCGCAAGTATTGTAACATCCCGATTTTTACTGTTCTTTAATATAGGTAAATATATACATATATTTGTTTATATTTTTATCCGAGACCTAAAAATAATTTTTAATAAAACAAAATCGTATTCATACTCTTCTTTATCGTAGGAAGTTAGTGTGAAATTTTATTTTTGGAATTTAGACGGAACCCGGTCTGCGTTTTTCACTAACAGTAAAAGTTTACTGACCAGAATACCTAATTTGGAATCGTGAACGAAACGGTTTAAGTTTATATTATTTTTCCAATGATATTGGTTATTTTGATAATTTTCAAAATAAATAAGTTATTATACTTCATTCGGGTGCATCATCAACAAACGGGCAATCGACGAAGTCGAGAAGGGACGTGCAGAGACAAAACCCGACATCGGATGATGGGACATCTTGCCACCTAGGGTGGTGAGTCACGTGGGTGACTCACCTAGCATTTATGAAGCATAATGATGACACCAAAATATCATGATATTTATTCTAGTGAAAAGACCAAAATGCCCTTGGTCTTTAAGTGAAATTTCAAGAGTGTTCCTAAGTGAATTTTGACCAAAATACCCTTTCACCTACTTAATTTCGTGCAGCCCCTCCACTAAATCAAACTCATTTCATTTTGATTTCATTTCATCATCTTTCTCCAAAACCCTAATCGCGTAAACAACAGAACCGGACACGAATGTGCAGAAATATATCGGGGGGCATAACGACGAGTCATCCATGATGACTCAAGAGGAATGAGTCACCAAATGATTCACCATAGCCATTAATGTGCATTTATGACAAGTAAACGTGAAAAGACTAAAATACCCATAAGCTTAACCTAACCGACGTTTAGTTAAGTTTTAACCATGGATAAGGAACCAAGGTTAGTTCTTGTGAGCAAGAATCAGCCACACCCTTCCTAAAATGCGAGCCACATGTTTGTTAATCATGGTCACTAATTAACCATAATTAAGTTACTAATTAACTATAGTTACGTTATTATATTACTTTCTAACTTAACCTTGGTCAATTTAACTCGACCATGGTTATATTTTAAGATTAAACAACTTGTTTTCTCATTAAACTCCTTCTTGGCCGCAGCTCCCTCCCCCTTGATGAGCCTCTGTTTGACTGGTTTTATAACTAGTAAAGACCTTGGCTTTGTGCTAATTTTATATCATTTTCACCCAAATTAGACTTGATTGTCCTTAAGTAAGATTTTGAGTCTGTAAAGTGTTTTTAGGTTAATTTAGTTGATTTAGAGTTAAATAAAGTACTTATGTTATTTTATGTTTTTCAGGGCAATAAGAAGAGCAAGAAGGGAAGTACACCTGAAGCAGAGGCCATCACGCCTAGGCCGTGACGCGCGGTCCTCCTATAAAAACAGAAACGCAGGAGTCAGAACAGGAAAGCTAAAAGGAAGCCCAACAACTTTCATGAAGAACTCAGATGCTGTATTGGATGTATAGTGGGTCACATTGGGCCTTGAAGTCAGAACATAATTGCTGTCACTGGAACCTGAACTGGTCATGAAGATTGGGCCATAACTTGGGCTGTAGATGTCGGTTGGAACTGAAACCGGTGGCAAATGAAAGATCAAACAAAGAGCTTTATCTCTCATGAAGACCATTATTCCAAACAGAGCCTTTTTGAAGGGCTTTAATCCATGTGAAGTCAGAGGCGTTTCAGCTGCCCTATGAGTTGAATGTGGACATAACTCCCTCATCTTAATTCATAATTAAGCAAATTAAGTGGCTTTGGAAAGCTAAGAGGCAGAGGTTGAAGTTAATAAAAGGAGCATTCAGATATTGAGAGAGGAGTTAGCCATAGTTAGGCTGGGTTGGGAGGCTAGTCAGTTTTGGCTAGTTTCTTGGCTAGTTTTTAGAATAGTTAGTCTTTTGTTTTATCTTTAGTTATTGTTTTCCTTATGTAATGGAGAGCTAGTCTCCTAGATTAATCTACTATGATTGGTTTCTATTACGTTTGAGGTTCTATAATTCCTGTTTTATTTGCTTTTCTCTTTTCAATGCAATGCTATATGTTTCTGTTTGTTATTTCAGGAATGTATAGTGTTGTATTGATTCATTTCGGTGATGTTATGTTTCTATACTTAATCGCGTTTGTTATTTCGCGTGTGTTCATTCATGTTCGTTTGTTCATGAGAGCTTAACCCCGTTTGTTATTTCGGGAATAGGAACATACATCCGTAGTAGTGAATTTCGTTTGTTATTTGTTGCTACAACCGGGAGGGGATTAGATTCCGCTTAGGGCTTGGATTTATTTGAACCAATGATAGTGGGAAACCAAGAACAGTAGGTTAATCGTTCTTTAGTTTATTTGCTATTCTCTTTAACTGCTTTGTTTTCATTGTTTTGTTTTCTTTATTTTACTTCAATCCAAACAACCCCCGAAAATTAATTTTCTGTTAATAATAACAACGCCTAAGAGTCTTTGAGAGACGACATCCGAGTTGTCGCTTCCCTATCTACATTATTTTTGTAAACGTTCGTTCTTTTTGGCGCGTGGCGACAGCGCGTTCAAAATTTGGTGCCGTTGCCGGGGACTCTTGTTTGTTGTTATTAGCAGAAAATAATTCAAAAAAAAAAAATCCTCTTTGCTAAATTAGTTTTGTTTGTTTTGTCTGGTTGTGAATATTAGCACCCCCCATGGATAATCACATATATGGTTACATGCCTAATGTTTACTATGAACAACCACCATGTATATATTTTCCTGATTTTCTTGGTTTATCACACTGGTTGCCAAGGTTTAGTGGTTTTGCAGGTGAGAATCCGCAGGAGCATCTGAGGGAATTCCAGATTGCTTGTTCTATAATGCTGAGACCTGCAGGAATAAGAGAAGATCACATTCAGATGGAAGCTTTCCAGTTCTCACTTGAAGGTGCTGCAAGAGATTGGTTGTATTGTCTTGATGAGAATTCCATCTCAAGCTGGTTTGATTTGAAGGAAGCCTTCCTGTTGAGCTGGGGAAACTATCTAAACCCTTGGTATGGAGACTCACAACTGATGTTACCACTGGCACCACCCCAGAATCCTCCCCAAGTGACTACATCTGCACCTTCCGAACTTTCACTGGAGGACATGCTCAAACAAATGGCTGAGAATAATCAACGGATAGCAGAGCAAAATCTCGAATTCCAACAGAGGATGGCACAACAAAATCTTGAATTCCAACAGAGGATGGAGGCAAGTAATCTTGAATACCAGAGGGGAGAAGCTGAATCTCAGAAGTTGGCCATGCAAATTGATCAAATAGCCGCCAACTCGGCTGCAATGCTAACTCCACAGCCTCTTGAAGAACATAAAGATTCACAGATGGTTATTCTTGAAGACACTTCTGATGATGATTGTGATAATATTTCTGTTGATGATGAATTGTGTGTTGAATCCCCTGACTCTAATGCATGTGATGATTGTTATTGTGATGGCACTGCTTTGTGTGTAGACTGTTATGCAGCTTTAATCTTTTCAGGAAACATAGAAAATGAGGATCAGGAGGATCAGGAGGACATCTGCTTCCCCGTGCCTGAAGATGATGAAGAACCTTTGGAAGTAGATGATCCAAGTGAATCAAATGCATGTGTTGAGAGTAATGGGGTGGATGAACTAATTGCTGAATTTCCAGACATTCAGAATTTTACTGATTCATTTTATTGTGATATATGTACTGATTCTACTAACACTAACCTTTGTGTGGTGTGTGCTGAAATTTCTGCATGTATAGCAGGTGATAAATTTTCTTAGTGCAGTGAATGAAGAAAGTGCAGAAAATGAAGCAACACCAGTAACCCCAACTAACTGTTTGCCACTTCCCCCTGAGGAGCCACCAGTGATGGAGTTTAAGCCTTTGGATTTTGCACCATGGCCGGTCCAAGAGGTTGAGCCCCACTTCTATTGGGGAGACTTTGTAGATAAAGAGGTCAGCTGTGACCTGAAGAGGAGTGAGAAGTCCGCCGCACTAGGCGAGGTCACCGTAATTGTCAAGTGCTCACTCCCACATCAAGGCTGCAAGTTAGGGAAGCATGGAATGAGCTTCCATCCTTTGGCTACCACGTGGGACTTATGTTACAGACAGTGGGATCCTGGCGGAACCGCCCTCCAATGAGTTTTCCTTTCCCTCACTCTGATTTTATTGTTATGTTGTTTCATTGGGGACAATGTATATTTTAAGTGTGGGGGAGGGAACTAGTTGTAGTTTTTCCTTTTCTTTGAATAAAGCTCCTGAATAATTTGAGAAGCTCAGGAGTTGTGTTTGAGTCTAGTGTTGGCAAGTTTATTGGATTTGGTTGAATTTGCATAGATGGATGGCATAATATGTGTTGACTGTTTTCCCCCTAGGATATGAAATTTTTTTTGAAAAGTGATCCCCATGTGATTGAAAACTGAACTTTGGGATTTTGTTATAATGGCATGATTTATGATAAGTTTGGGGTGATAGGAAGCACACACTAGGGATAGAATCTCTGTCAAACAATTTGCAAAAATGTCCAGGTGAGGTTTTGAGCCTCCAACATGTTTTTGACTATGTGAAAATCACTTTTGATTGCACTTTCCTGAATTTGCTTGAATCTCTTTTTGATTTGCATGATTATGTGTTTGCTTCAAATGATTTAGGCATTTTCTTTGTAAATAGCTACTTAGCCTAAAATAACCAGTCCCTGATGCATGTTCCTTAGTTAGCCCCTTTGAGCCTGTTTAGCCTATTGCTTCTTGATAACCTAATGTTATAAGCCCAAAAATCTGGAAAACCATGTTAACCCGATCTTAGGATTAGGAGAGCATGGAATCTTAGAATGGGTGCAAGAAACTAAGTTTGGGGTGGCTACAAGGTGTAATATGCTGTTTGGGATTGGGAAAAAGAAAAAAATATATAAAAAAAAGAAAAAAAAAGAAGAAAAAAAAGAAAGAAAGAAAAGAAAAAACAATAAAATAAAAGTATTAGAAAAACAAAAGAGGCTGTAGCCACCCAGAAGCATAAAGAAAAAAAAATTAAGAAAGGAACTTGAGTGAATTTCAAAGTGTAAATAATGTTCATGCTCTCTTAGTTCCTAGTGTCTTCAGCCTAGTTCCTTTGTATATCCTACCCTTAGCCAGGCCCCATTACAACCCATAAAAGACCTTCTGATGTTGCTTGCATATTTTCTGTGGGAACTATTTAGAGATGAAAATCAAATTTATGGGATTGAGTGAAACATAAATCTCCCTTGTGAGGAAGGCAGTTGTTTGAATTTGGTGATCTCCCTTTTGTGTGTAACTTAGATCCCATGCTTAGATTAATGATTGTTTGAATGATGAATTTCTCAATTGTTTAGAATAGATGATTGTGGGGATTACTTTGCTTGAAAGGGGGGAACACTGAAGGAAAAATCATTTTGTTGAATTGCTTGAAATCTGTGTAAAGTTGATTGAATCCTTAAGCTTGCCATGTTTTGCCAGGTGTTGAGTCTTTTTAAGTTTTTTGAGTTTTAGTTTGCTTGGGGACAAGCAAAGTTTAAGTTTGGGGTATTTTGATGAGCCTCTGTTTGACTGGTTTTATAACTAGTAAAGACCTTGGCTTTGTGCTAATTTTATATCATTTTCACCCAAATTAGACTTGATTGTCCTTAAGTAAGATTTTGAGTCTGTAAAGTGTTTTTAGGTTAATTTAGTTGATTTAGAGTTAAATAAAGTACTTATGTTATTTTATGTTTTTCAGGGCAATAAGAAGAGCAAGAAGGGAAGTACACCTGAAGCAGAGGCCATCACGCCTAGGCCGTGACGCGCGGCCCTCTTATAAAAACAGAAACGCAGGAGTCAGAACAGGAAAGCTAAAAGGAAGCCCAACAACTTTCATGAAGAACTCAGATGCTGAATTGGATGTATAGTGGGTCACATTGGGCCTTGAAGTCAGAACATAATTGCTGTCACTGGAACCTGAACTGGTCATGAAGATTGGGCCATAACTTGGGCTGTAGATGTCGGTTGGAACTGAAACCGGTGGCAAATGAAAGATCAAACAAAGAGCTTTATCTCTCATGAAGACCATTATTCCAAACAGAGCCGTTTTGAAGGGCTTTAATCCATGTGAAGTCAGAGGCGTTTCAGCTGCCCTATGAGTTGAATGTGGACATAACTCCCTCATCTTAATTCATAATTAAGAAAATTAAGTGGCTTTGGAAAGCTAAGAGGCAGAGGTTGAAGTTAATAAAAGGAGCATTCAGATATTGAGAGAGGAGTTAGTCATAGTTAGGCTGGGTTGGGAGGCTAGTCAGTTTTGGCTAGTTTCTTGGCTAGTTTTTAGAATAGTTAGTCTTTTGTTTTATCTTTAGTTATTGTTTTCCTTCTGTAATGGAGAGCTAGTCTCCTAGATTAATCTACTATGATTGGTTTCTATTACGTTTGAGGTTCTATAATTCCTGTTTTATTTGCTTTTCTCTTTTCAATGCAATGCTATATGTTTCTGTTTGTTATTTCAGGAATGTATAGTGTTGTATTGATTCATTTCGGTGATGTTATGTTTCTATACTTAATCGCGTTTGTTATTTCGCGTGTGTTCATTCATGTTCGTTTGTTCATGAGAGCTTAACCCCATTTGTTATTTCGGGAATAGGAACATACATCCGTAGTAGTGAATTTCATTTGTTATTTGTTGCTACAACCGGGAGGGGATTAGAATCCGCTTAGGGCTTGGATTTATTTGAACCAATGATAGTGGGAAACCAAGAACAGTAGGTTAATCGTTCTTTAGTTTATTTGCTATTCTCTTTAACTGCTTTGTTTTCATTGTTTTGTTTTCTTTATTTTATTTCAATCCAAACAACCCCCCAAAATTAATTTTCTGTTAATAATAACAACGCCTAAGATTCTTTGAGAGACGACATCCGAGTTGTCGCTTCCCTATCTACATTATTTTTGTAAACGCTCGTTCTTTTTGGCGCGTGGCGACAGCGCGTTCACCCCTCATAGACACCATTTCACTTCTTTGTTCATCATTTCTCACAAAACACAAAAAAAAAAAAACACAAGTTAGGGCTCAAGTTCATTCTTTGTAGGAACTTACCAAGATCATAATGTTTTCTTCATTTCTCTCACACAATTGAGGTAATATGATCACCCATGATCATCTCATTTCATCTTAAGATCTTGTTCTTCCTATTTCATGAGTTTTCCATTCTTAGATCTAGAAGTTCAAATATTTCCAAAAAATATAGAAAAATCATTTTAATGTGAGATCAATTTCTATGATCTTCATATGACTTCTATTTTCATTATCCAAGAGCTTTAAAATTTTAGAGATCCCTAGCCCTTTATTTTTAACTTGGCCGAACCTAGCTCTTAAAAGAGTCAGATGATTTTTTTCATTCTTTAACTTGTTTCTTGTTGATTGATCATGGCTAGGTTTTGGTGGACAAAACCGTGGCCTACCTTGCTTGGCTTGTCTTGTTTTTGTTTGATCTTCAAGTGATCTACAAGAGGTATGGGGGAGATTACCACTATCCTACCTTAATTTAGATATGTTGATGGTTTATTTAGTGTGTATGTGGTCTTGTAATTCCTAAGTATGAAATTTGTATATTTATTTGCATATGTGTGTGCCCTCTTGGAGGATTTGGGTGAAGCTTGATTGTCATATATGTTGATATTGGTGTTAATGATCTCTAACTGAAACCTTGGTTATTGTTTGATTGAATTGTTAAAAAATGCTTAACATGACTAATTGGGCCATTCGGTCATAACTGAGTAATGGGATTCCATGTTTATTTAAATTGTTTGAATAATTTTGATGAGGATTGAATGAATATATAAGAATATAGAAATTGGTTTCGATTGATTTGGATGTGTATATCGAAAGATATGATTTTGAGTCCTTAGGGACTAAAATGCAATTTCTGAGAGTTTCAGTGGCTGCACTGAAATTCATGTTCTTGTGTGTTAAGATTGTAGTCCTTGATGAATTAAAACCATAGAAATTTGTTTGGTGTTAATTGGGTTAATACATAAAAAGTTATATTTTTTTTGTAAACAAGGACCTTTTTGAAATTATTGTAAAATATTTGGGCAGAAACATAATTTTTGGAAAATTGAGGGCAACTGAAAAATATTTCTAAAGGAGTTGGTTTGGTGTGATTTGAAGTTATAAATAAAAAGTTGCAAGATTTTAAGTGAATATGGACCTTTTTGTAATTAATGAAAGTTTAGGGACTAAACTGTAATTTTCGAAAATTTATGTAATTGGACAATTAGAAACTGTTTTTCATACCTATTAAACTGTTCTAAAACTCCAAAATGAGTTTTGGACAATTAGAGTAAAAAATCGTTGAAAAAGGATTTACGCGATTTACAAAATTAACGATGTTCGGTCAAATTCTTAGAAATTTTGTATAAATGGAGATTTTGATGTAAAATTAGTGTTTCAACATTTTCATATGAGTAATGTAACCTAGGAGAGTAATACATTTGAGGTGAAGAACCATGTTTTCAAAAGTATGGCTTTTGAGCCTAAATTCAGTAAAAAGCGGCAAAAACGTCATTAAATGTTTTTAAGGATTTTCGAGAAAATATTTTGAGAAATTGATACCTATGTATCTTTGATACAAATTATTCTTGAAAATTGATTTGATTTTATCTAAAGGTTTTGGTTTTAAGCCAAAAGGATTTTAGTATTCAAAGATGAGTTTTTACAGTAAAATGAAAAAACCTATGTCAAGAACGACTTAGTAAAAATACAAATGTAATAATTTATGACGTGGGGTGGAACACAACCTTATGTCATAAAGTATGGATAATTCATTATCCATATTCCATAAAATTTAATGAATGCGGAATGATTTGTTTTCTTAGAAGCCAAAGAAAAAGGCTCAATTAGAAAAGTACAGAGAAATAAATAATTGGACTTGTGTTCCAATCTCATAATGCGTTAGGACTTTTAATCAAGTGTTTTAAGATATATTTACACAAATATGAAACGTTACTTGAGAACTTCAACTCGATGTTAAGTATCGTAATTCGGACTTAAATGTGAAAGAATTCCGATGGAATGAAGATGTCATCTGATGGATAAACAAGAAGAACCCATTTCCGACAAATTTTGCTTAAACACATAGTGAAACTATGTTCTGTAAGGCCGTTGTGCCTAGGAGTTTAAGGTAACACTTTAATGTGGGTGTGAATTCCGTAGGGCCGATCTGGTTGATGCTTGGGGATGTTGGGGTTATGAAATACTCACTTAAGCCCAGTGTGTTGCTCCTTTGTGGCATGGTGATCTGGCAATACACCGACATACTTGAATAGACGCTACGTGTTTTCTGGTAGTGTAGGATGCTCCCGAAAAATCCTATGACGTGCACGCCCTTTACTATTGAAGCATTCCTTATTACCCAAGGCTGGTACCTCCAGAACAATCCTCCGAACCACTCTCTCTGACTATTCGTAAAACCATGGTATAGGAATTCAGAGGTCATTCCTCAAGTCTTAGATGACTTCTATCTAGGAAAACATGGTGTTGTGGTCATGTTTCTGTGAAACATTATTGTTTTGTTTTGTTATGAACGCAGATCTGATTGAATATTGATAATTATACGTACCTGAGAGTCGTACCACTACACGTCTGTCTTATGTGTAAGATAAATGGAAATCTCACCTCCTTATTTTTATATTGCCTATGTTGGCTGGCTATGTGTCTTCTGTATTATTTCGAGCTTACGGACGCTATGCACTACAAAAAACAACCTGTTTAGCGACCGACAAAATCGGTCGCTATTTATGGAAATTCGGTCACTGTTAATTTTAGCGACCGAATTAGCTATCGAGACCGACTAATCGGTCGCTAAATTATAAAACTCAGTCGCTACTTAGTTGGTCGCATTATTGGGTAACCATGTTTGGCGACCGATATTTCGGTCGCTAAGCGAGATTTTTTTAAAATAACTATAGTGTAGCAACCGATTTGGCCATTGCTAATTCGGTCGCTAAAATTGTTTTTTTTTAAAAAATTTAATTTATTAAATAATTTTTTTTATTTTTATAAAATTTAATTTATTAAATAATTACATTTTTTTCTTAAAAAAATTACTAATGATCAACCCCACTAAATTACTAATGAAACACATAAATATAAAACATAATCAATATATAAAAAAAGAGTGTCGTACAATAAGTGTCTGGAAATGTATAAAATACAGAAAAATCAATCATGATGGGGAAGGGGTGGAGGAAACCAATCATCCTCAGCGTCCGTGCCGCTGACGTCTGCCATATCATCATCCTGGGGAACAACATCATCAGCGATAGGAGGCGGCGGAACTGGAGCAGCGGCAGGAGGCGATGGAACTGGATCAGCGGCAGGAGGCTGGATCCTCATCTGCTTCAACACCAGCCGTAGTGTCTGGCCCTACTCGATGGACGCATGCATCAACTGCTGGTGTGCCTGAGTCAGTTGTGCAATCTGGTCTGCCATCTGCTGCTCTCTCTCCCTCTTCTCCAGGAGCTCCGCGTTCAAATGCGTGATAGTGTCCTGCATCTGGTTGAACTGCTCTTGAGGGATGGTATCCGCATAGGAAGGAGCAGGCGAGCCGGACGCTGAAGCCATAAACTCGCTGCCTAGGTGTCCGAGGCCATACATGTGCCCCTTCTTGGTCTTGCCCCTGATGACCTCTAAATAAATGGCATTCTCGTCGACGAAGACAGGAGAGCGGGGCCCATCACCAGTCAAGGCCTCATCTTGTGACTGTGAGGCACGTGATATGGCATCGTCCTACAAAGTATAGATGAAGAGATTTAATTAAAATTATAATCAATATTTACAAATCAATTATAATAAATTACAAGTGTAAACTAAATTGTTTTTTGCTTACGACATAGTTGTGGGCCTTGTCGTTGACCCATGCTCCCGACTTCAACTTCTTCGTCCTCTCCACTAACTCCATAGCAGTGGGACCCCATTTTTTCAATACTTTTTGCACAGAAAAATATAATCTTAAATAAATTCATAAGAATATTTAAAAATGTAAACTCATGAAATAGTATACTAAGTCAATAAAGTTTTAGTATTACCAGCTAGTCGAAGTGGGCGGCGGCTGATTTAGAGCCACCGATCCAAGCACATGTGCCACCATCAGAAGCTCAATTACGCCGAGTTGTGGCCTGGATCTCCTGAAACTTTTCAGTAGCCCAGTACTGGTCCATGTTGGTGGTTTGGCAAGTGTACCAAATTGCGACAAGTAAAAATAGTGAAAGTAAAGTATCGTTCCAACGAGGATTGTGATCAAGTATAAACGTGGCCTAGGCAATAGTTATTTGAACGAATGAATTTCATATTTCCAAGAATGTTTATGAATTTTTTATTACAAGTTGTCACAATAATGAATGAATTCAATACAAGTATCAAATGAATTCAATATAGGTAAAAGCGGTTAGGTATCAGAATCATTCAATTTCTTCACTTGATGTAACTTTATTCAATCCTATTCCAATTCATTCTATTCAATTGACATTCAAATCACAAACCTAGATTTATCCCTAATCCCTTAGGTGATAATCCTTTTGTACTAATTAAGAACCCTACACTAGTGCAAAATATGCTTTTAACATCGGAGATTCCACAACGGTTTCTTAATAACCGATGTGTAAAACGAGTCGGTGGCATCTTTGAAATTAAATGCAAAGGATTCCACATTGGTTTAAAAATTAACCGATGTGTAAATATTTTTCACATCGGTTATATTTTAACCGATGTTTAAAATTAAAACAAAAAAATTTTAAATTGTAAACTTTTATCTTTTGACATCGGTTCTATAGAAACCGATGTGTAATATATAGATTACCCACATCGGTTTTTTTATAACCGATGTGTAAAATTAAAAAAAAATAGAATTAAAATGTTATCTTTCCACATCGGTTTTAAAATAACCGATGTAATAAATGAAAAAAAATGAAATATTTAAATTAAATCGTAAGTTTCTACATCGGTTATTTTAGAACCAATGTGAAATATGACTAACCACATCGGTTTTTCAATAACCGATGTGTAATATTTGACAAAACCCTACATTTTGTTTTTCTTTTCATTCCCCCCATCTGTCACGAGCCTTTTTCCTTTGTTTTGGCTCTACTCTTCCTTATACGAGCAAGAACTGGAACCTTTGTTTTGGTTGCTTCACACTCACGAGGGCTTCAGCTGACGAAGGCTTCACACTCACGAGCACACTAAGCAGAAATTACGCTTGGTTGCTTCACCGTCAACAACCTTCTGTGCTTGCTATTAAGAACATAGCATTCCTTTGTTTTTCATTCCCTCCACTCACAATTTCCATTTGGTCCAGGTATTCTTCTTCTTCTTCCACTCACGTTTTCCTCTTCCATTTGCGCCAGGTATTCGTCTTCTTCTTCTCTTTTGACTTAGATTCCTCTTCTATTTCGTTTCTTCCTCTCCAGATCTGACTGAGATTTCGTTTCTTCCTCTGTGATTTTGTTCTTCAATATTGAGTTTCGCCTCAACAAGGTTTGAACGAAAACCTAACGTCTATGATTTTTTCAGATTCTTGAGATTTTTTAGATTTTTGATTTTGTGTCTGTGAAAACCTGGTTGGTGTGAGGCTAATGGTGAACTGCATCCATGTACAACTTCATGTCTAGGCTCTGTCATGAGTGTGTTAGTGATACACAGAAAGGAACAATAGTGGTGGTATCACGCGTCACGGCCGTGATGCCTGTCACGGCTAGGCCGTGACTGATTCTGGCTTGGAGGTTGTTTCACTGGTCGGTCTGTCACGGCCGTGACCACCATCACGACTAGGCTGTGATCAGTTCTGCCTATGAGGGACTAGTTCAGTTGGCATGTCATGGACGTGATGGACATCACGGGCTGGCCGTGACCAGTTATGGCTTTTCCATTCTTTCTTTTCAGCTCTACTAGATCATGGTCGTGATGGCTGTCACGGCTAGGCCGTGATGGGCTCCGTTTGGTTCATTTTCTTCATTTTTCAAGACCCATCTTCATGCAAGCTACATAATTAGTAAAGCCTTAGTTTCCCATTTGAGATGCAATACTAATGAGCACACGTGTAAGTGCTTAATGTACCGCTCATTGTGTTGGATCTTGAATTGTCCAAAGTTGGACAGTTTGAGAAAAAACTTTTTCTTTATTCAGTTAAAATAATTATTCATTGATTCTAATGTTATATACTTGATGAAAGTTCGGATTGACACATTTCCTTTCGTTCTCCGGGTGCATACTTTATCGTGGTGGATGTCATCGCGTTCAAGTCGTGTACGTCGGAGACCGAAGGGAAATGCTGCCAAAATTTCGTCGAGTATGAGCATGAGAGTTATGGACTAACTGCTAACCGAATGTTGAAAAAATTTCTTCTCGAATGGGATAGGGCCATACCTTATCATAAGAAGTGGTTGATGAATATGTTGGACTAAGTACGAAGTTATTGGTTTAGTCATGGATCGCGGTTGGATGAATGCTAGACGGACAAGTGATGAGTATGAGAATGGAGGGGAAGATTTTCTACAGTTTGCAAAAACAAATGCTACTAATAGTGGTAACGGAAGGTTTTATTGTCCTTGTGTTAACTGGTTGAATGAGAGATGACTAGAAGCTGAGGAGATACGTGATCATCTTATTTGTGAGGGGATTAGCAAGAGTTATACAACATGGATATGTGATGGTGAATCGTTAGACAGGCCGAGGGTGTCGGATAGAGAGGAAGTTGATGACGTGGAAATGGACGATGGACTAGAGGACATGATCCGTGATGTTGGGTGGAGCGATAAAAGCTTTACCGAATTGCTTGAGTTGTTGAAAGACATGCTTCCAGAAGGCAACACATTGCCATCTCGAAACTATGAGGCGAAAAAGATATTGTGTCTGATGGGTATGGAGTATACGAAAATACACGCTTGCCCCAATGATTGCATAATGTACAGGAAAGAGTTTGAAGAGATGCACGAGTGCCCCAGGTGTGGGGTATCACGCTACAAAGTGAAGGATGGTGATTCTAGTTGTGATGTGGTCACCAAAGGTCCTCCGGCGAAGGTGTTATGGTATCTTCCCGTGATTCCATGGTTCAAGCGATTGTTTGCTAATGTAAATGATGCAAAGAACATTAGATGGCATCACTAGTGGAAAATATACATTAGACGGTAAAGGTTTACGTCAGTTAACCAAAAACTAGACGTTAAAAAGGGGGCGGTGACAGTTTTGTAAATAATTAATTCACTATTAACGTCAGTTGTTTTAAGGACTGACGTTAAAAGTGAGGCGGTGGCAGTTTTGTAAATATAAAATCACTATTTGCGTCAGTTGTTTAATGAACTGACGTTAAAAGTGTTTTGGAAGAAATTATTAAAACTTTTAACGTCAGTTGTTTATAAACCTGACGTTATAAGTGTGATTTTTACTTCAGTTAAATAAATAACTGACGTAAATAATCACAACATTCCTATCTTTCTTTCGTTGTCATCTCAGTGTTGTCACTCTTAACGCAGATCATCACTCTATATAGTGCAGTTTATTTCTAATCTTTTTCTTAAAAAAGTTTATTTTTAATCTTAATTAATTAGCTTGAATTAGTAAATTAACAAATTCTTGTGCAAATTAAAATAAATAAACACTTAACATAAAACAAGTTATATATGTATAATCAAATCGTATCTCATTGAAGTGATTCATAAGTTACAATTACATGTTTAAAAGATAAAAAATTTCCACAAGATATATAGCACTAAAATTAAAAAAGTTTCTGCTTCAACATCATTTTCTTCTCAGTCTGTCTTTGATCAGAATCTCCAACATTGATTCTTCTCATTGAAGCGATTCATAAGTTACAATTACATGTTTAAAAGATAAAAAACTTCCGCAAGATATATAGCACTAAAATATAAAAAAGTTTCTGCTTCAACATCATTTTCTTCTCAGTCCTGTGCTCAGAATCTCCAACATTGAATGCATGCCCTCCCTCATTTGAAGTTGATGCTCCATCTGAATCCACAATCACTTTGGAGCCGCGGCAGAGTGAAGGGTGCACTCGATCTGTTTCAGCAATATTCTTGGAACAGCCACTTGATTCCAAAGTCGAGGTTTTGGAACTCAGTAGTCTCGATTCTCCCGAAGGATGATGGTGTGTGCAAATCACATTACGTGATTCACCCAACCTTACCATCCATGTTACGTGATTCACACAACCTCAGAAGTTGTTTTGACCATTAAGACAGAGACCTTTAAGTCTAGGTATAGGAAGAAAGAGTGATGAAGTTAATCTCCATGGCAGGGCCATATTGTGAAGCAGAAAAATTAAAGGAAGGAAGGAAGCTATTTATAGGAGTAGGGGATGAAGTTACTAGGCATCGTAAGTTGCTAAAAAATTAAATTGATCATTAAGAGCATTAGGTTCCAAGGCGCATTGGGAGTTGGCCTGGCAGTCATATATTATAAACGTGCAGAAAAGAAAACGCCAGAAGGAGTAGGAAGATACACTTTTAATGTCAGTTGTTGAATAAAACTGACGTAAAAAGCGTTTTTAAAATAAAAAATATTTATTTTTAACGTCAGTTGTTTATACAACCGACGCTAAAGTGTTATTTTTACTTCAGTTAAGTAAATAGCTGACGTAAATAATCCTATATCCCTATCTGAAATGCCCTGTTGTCACACAGGTCTGTTAACGTCAGTTGTTGAATAAAACTGAAGTTAAAAATGTTTTTAAAATAAAAAATATTTATTTTTAACGTCTGTTGTTTATACAATTGACGTTAAAAGTGTGATTTTTACTTGCTTAAATAAATAGGCGACGTAAATAATCATATATCCCTAGCTATCTGAAATGCCCTGTTGTCACTCAATTAACACAGGTCTCGAGCCATTTTGTGAAAGAATAGAAATATAGAGGAAAAGAAGAGGCGGTATTACATCATCATTACGAAGTATGTTACTTTATATGCACAACACTTTTAACGCCGGTTGTATTCAACAAGCGACGTAAAAGTGTTTTTTAAAAAATATTAATATTTAACGTCGGTTGTTAATAAACGGCGTTAAAAAATTAATTTTAACGTCGATTGTTTAATAAAACGGCGTTAAATGTTGTTTTATGTTTACACCCGCGCGCCTTCGTGCACTTCGCTCTGTGCGTGCGTCTCTTTTCTCTTTTCATCACGCTCAACCCTAAATCACTCTCAACCCTCACTCTCACTCTCACCCAAAGAGAACCCTAATCGCGAGCTCATCTCCACCGCAACCACCGCGAGGGCTTCTTCGCCACCACCGTGAGGTACACTATTAACCCTAACTCTGTCTTTCCATTCATTCTTTGCAATAACTTGACGTACATCTCTCTTTCCCCTTCCCGCGCACTAACTCTCCTTGTCCCTCTCGCTCTCGGAACCACATCGAACGTTGGCCACCACTCGAGCTCCCTCCCCACCACCACGCGAGCACCTATTTCTCGGTGAGTATTTAGGGCACATTTTTGTATTTTTGGTTTTGAGTGTATGTTGAAACTGTAGTCTCGGTAGTTGAAACTTGAAACCGTGAGTTTGATTTGTTTGGAATGTACGTCTGTTTTTGGTTTTGAGTGCATGTTGCTCTGTGGTTGATCTGTCACTGGTAGTGATGCTAATCACGGCTAGGCCGTGATCGGTTACGCCTGTGATGGCATGGTCGCATTCGGTTATTGGCACGTTACGGCCGTGATGGACATCACTGCCAGGCGTGACCAGTTCTTGGCAATTAATCTTTAAAAACTATAGTTTTCAATCTCTCGTATTGTCCTTATATTGGATATATATATGTTTTGTATATCTACAGGACCTATCTAGTTATGGATCGTAGTTGGATGGTTTGTAAGAGTACTATTGCTGAGTATTTGAAGGGGGTGGGAGAATTTATAGAATTTGCTCAAAGGAATGTTCCTAATAGTAATGGAATGTTCTGTTGTCCTTGTGTCAAGTGTTTGAATACGAGGAAATGTACGGTGAAGGATATACGTACTCATTTGATTTGTGAAAGGATTTGCTTGAGTTATACAAGATGGATATGGCATGGTGATATGTTGTTGAGTAGTAATACGGCGAGTGTCTCCCAAAGTGAGGACGTTGACGTAGATATGGAGGATGATCGAGTAGAGGACATGATCCGTGATATTGGACAAGAATCTTTTCATCGAGTGCATGTGTATGATAGGTTGTGCGGTGATGCGGATAAGCCTTTATATCCAGGGTGTACTACTCATACCGGTTGTCGGCGGTGCTAAAATTGGTTTGTGTGAAGGCGAGAAATGGTTGGAGTGATAAAAGCTTCACGGAATTGCTTGAAGTGTTGAAAGACTTGCTTCCTGGGAGGACAACACATTGCCTGACCGTAACTATGAGGCCAAGAAGGTATTGTGTCCTATGGGTATGGAGTATAAGAAGATACACGCATGCCCCAATGATTGCATATTGTACACCGGTGTTCATGAAGACAAACACGATTGCCCCAAATGTGGGTTATCACGATACAAAGTGAAGGGTGGTGATGATGATGATGATGTTGATGATGTGAGAAAAAAGGGTCCTCCTGCGAAGGTGTTGTGGTATCTTCCAATAATTCCAAGGTTCAAGCGATTGTTTGCCAATGGGAAAGATGCGAAGAATCTTAGATGGCATAATGATGAGAGGAAACGTGATGGAAAGGTTCGTCATCCTGCTGATTCTATTCAATGGAAGAATATCGATACTATGTTTCCGGATTTCGCCGATGAGCCAAGAAACCTAAGGCTTGGAATTGCTACGGATGGAATGAATCCTTATGGTAACATGAGTAGTATTCATAGTTCATGGCCTGTTCTGTTGGTGATTTACAACATGCCCCCTTGGTTGTGCATGAAACACAAATACATGATGTTGTCTATGATGATTTCGGGCCCAAAGCAACCGGGAAATGACTTAGATGTTTATCTAGGTCCCTTGATTGAAGACTTGAAAACGTTGTGGGTGGAAGTTGTTGATGTAGTTAATGGGTATTCTCATGAGACTTTCAAGCTTCGTGCCATGTTATTTTGCACCATCAACGACTTTCCAGCATACGGTAACTTGTCCTAATGCGGTGTCAAGGGGCATAAAGCATGCCCTATATGTGAAGAAGGCACATGCTACACTCAGTTGCATCATGGAAAGAAGACGGTTTACCTTGGGCATCGGAGATTTCTTAGACGTGATCACCCATATCGTAAGATGAAAAAAGCTTTTAATGGATGCCAAGAGACGGAAGAAGAAGCGCCGCGGGCCTTAATTGGAGAGCAGGTTTATCGGAGGGTAAAGGACATCGATGTTATATTCGGCAAGTCCAAAAAGAAAGGTAAAGCTGTTGAGAAAAACATATGGAAGAAGAGATCGATATTCTTTGATCTTCCATCTTGCGCAAGCTTGATGTCGAATTCTTGCATTGATGTGATGCATGTGGAGAAAAATGTGTGTGATAGTGTGATCGGGACGACTTCTCAACATTCAGGGCAAGACAAAGGATGGTGTGAATGCTCGTCTCGACCTCGTTGCTATGGGTATACGAGAGCAGTTAGCTCCAGTTGTTGAGGATGGTAAGCGGACTTATTTGCCGCCAGCATGTCATACTTTGTCAAAAAAAGAGACAAAGTTTCTGCGGGTGTCTTCAGGGAATCAAAGTTCCACATGGTTACTCTTCAAATATGAAGAGGCTTGTCTCTAGTGATCTTAAATTGGTTGGCTTGAAGTCTCATGATTGTCACATCTTAATGCAACAACTTCTGCCCGTTGCTATTCGTGGTATTGCTACAAAAAATGTGAGACATGCCATTACTCGGTTGTGCTCATTCTTCAATTCTATATGTAGCAAAGTCGTTGACCCCCGTATGTTGGATGACTTGGAAGTTGAGGCTGCTACAATCTTGTGCCAATTGGAGATGTATTTTCCTCCTTCCTTTTTCGACATAATGGTTCACTTAATTGTTCATTTGGTGAGGGAGATTAGATTATGTGGGCCGGTTTTTCTGAGATGGATGTACCCAGTTGAGCGCTACATGAAGATCGTGAAAGGGTACGTGAAGAATCCTCATCGTCCGGAAGCATCTATTGTTCAAAGGTATGTTGCAAAAGAAGCTATTGAGTTTTGTTCGGACTACCTTCATAACACGGATCCTATAGAGGTTCCTAAGCCTCGGCATGATGAGATCAGATGTCAAGGTAAGGGTACACATGACTTAAGAATTAATAGGAAGGATCGGGAGGAAGTGCTTCAAGCACATTTGTATGTATTGAACAACATCGAATGTGTTCAGCCTTTCTTATTTGAACATAAAAGAAAAGTCAATCAAGAAAACCCTCGAATGAGCGAAAGGTGGTTGTTGAACAAGCATAACAAGACTTTCTTACCATGGTTCAAGGAAGAAATGCTTAAGGATGGTAATCTTGCTTCGATGACGTAAAATGGCTAGCACGTGGGCCTAACTTCAACGTCATATGTTGGAGCGGATACGACATAAATAACTTTTCCTTTTATACAAAGGAACAAGATAACAAGAGTACCATGCAAAATAGTGGGGTTATGATCGTGGGTCGAAGCAATGCACTTCTCTAGTACAAAGGACACAAAACCCGTTCAAAGACCGACACCTTACTTTGGATATATTGAAGATATTTGGGTGCTCGATTACACTAAGCTTACGGTGCGGTATTTAAATGTAAGTGGGTTGATAGTAACGGTGGTGTACAAACCGACGAATTGGGGTTCACATTGGTAGACCTCAACAAGTTAGGTCATATAAATGAGCCTTTCATAATGGCTTCACAAGCAAAACAAGTGTTTTACATCACTGATCCTTCTAACAAAAGGTTGTCCGTGGTTCTCCAAGGAAAAAGCATGTATAATGGTAGTGATGAAAATGAAGATTCAAATCTTGATATTCCTGAGACTCCTTCTTTTTCAACAAACATGCCTACTATAATCGAGGAGACACAGGTGGACGATGTACATGCCACTCGTGATGATCATCACGAAGGGATATTGATATAGGTAGTTTAAACTTAGTATACATTTATAACCTATGTTAATAAATTAATATATATTGTTTTGAACAGGCATACATTATATGGATCATTGTTCCATTTTTCCTTTGCAATTCTGTAATGTGTGTGATATTCTGTGTTACTGGGATATTTACTGAATGCAGGGATGGCTTAGGGGAGTGATATTTTAAAACTGAATTTAAAAAAAAAAAAATACTATTAACGTCAGTTGTATCATACAACTGACGTTAAAAGTATTTTATAAAAATATACAGTACACTATTAACGTCAGTTGTTTACTACAATTGATGTTAAAATTAAGACCTTTAACGTCAGTTCTTTATAACAAATGACGTTAATTTTAACAAAATTTACGTCGGTTATGTTAAAGAACTGACGTTAATTTTGACAAAACTAACGTCAGTTGTGTTAAAGAACCGACGTTAATAGTGTTATATTTAACGTCAGCACTCAACTAACGTCAGCTGTATTTACGTCAGTCAGTATTCTGACGTAAAAAATCAATTTTAACTGACGTAAAAAGCACTTATTGCACTAGTGCATGCAGATGAGAGGAAGTGTGATGGACAGCTTCGCCATCCGGTTGATTCTTTGCAATGGAAGAGAATTGATAGTTTGTTTCCGGATTTCGGCAATGAGCCCCGAAACCTTAGGCTTGGACTTGCTACCGATGGAATGAATCCATATGGAAACTTAAGTAGTATTCATAGTTCATGGCCTGTTCTCCTTGTAATTTACAACCTGTCTCCTTGGTTATGCATGAAGCGCAAATACATTATGTTAAGTATGATGATTTCGGGTCCTAAACAGTCAGGAAATGATATTGATGTTTATCTGAGTCCCTTGATTGAAGACTTTAGAATGTTGTGGGATGAAGATGTTGATCTGATCGACGGGTATTGCCGTGAGACATTCAGATTGCGTGCCGTGTTATTTTACACCATCAATGACTTTCCAGCATACGGGAACCTGTGTGGGTATAGTGTTAAGGGGCATAAAGCATGTCCAATATGTGAAGAAGGCACATGTTACCATCAACTGCAACATGGAAGGAAGACAGTTTACCTTGGGCATCGGAGATTTCTCTGACGTAATCATCCCTATCGTAGATTGAGAAAAGCTTTCAATGGACTTCCGGAGAATGAAATTGCTCCGGTGGCCTTGATTGGAGAGCAAGTTTATGAAAGGGTGAACAACACTAATGTTATCTATGGGAAGACCCAGAAGAAGGCTACTGAGAAGAAAATATGGAAGAAGAGGTCGATCTTCTTTGATCTTCCATACTGGTGCAAGCTTGATGTAAGACATTGTATTGATGTGATGCATGTGGAGAAAAATGTGTGTGACAGTTTAATCGGAACGCTTCTCAACATTCAAGGCAAGACAAAGGATGGTGTAAATTCTCGTCTGGATCTAGTTGCGATGGGTATACGAGAACAGTTAGCTCCACATAAAGTGGGGGATAAGAAGACTTATTTGCTCCCAGCATGTCATACTTTATCAAAAAAAAAAGAGAAAAGAAGTTTCTGTGAATGTCTACTGGGAGTCAAAGTGCCACAGGGTTACTCTTCAAATATCAAAAGACTTGTCTCAATGAAAGATCTCAAATTAGTTGGCTTAAAGTCTCATGATTGTCATGTCTTGATGCAACAACTACTACCGGTAGCCATTCGTGACATATTACCTAAAAAGTCAAACATGCCATTACTAGGTTATGCTTATTCTTCAATGCTATATGTAGCAAGGTCATTGACACTAAAAAGTTGGATGACTTGGAAAATGAGGTAGCCATTATCTTGTGCCAATTGGAGATTTATTTTCCACCTTCATTTCTTGACATCATGGTTCATTTGATTGTTCATCTAGTGAGGGAGATTAGATTGTGCGGCCCCGTTTATTTAAGGTGGATGTACCTGGTTGAGCGATACATGAAGATCTTGAAAGGATATATGAAGAATCCACACCATCCCGAAGCATCTATTGTTGAAAGGTATGTTGCAGAAGAAGCTATTGAGTTTTGTACAGACTACATGTCAGAAGCGGAACATGTAGGGCTTCCGAAGTCTCGTCACGAAGGAAGATATGATGGTAAGGGTACACGAGGTATCACTGTTAAGAGCATGGATCGGGAGGAAGTGCTTCAAGCACATTTGTATATATTGAATAACAGTGATGAGGTTGAACCATACTTATGTGAGCACAAAAGCATCATCAATGAAACTTACCCTAGAATGAACGAAAAATGGTGTTTGAACAAGCATAACAAGACTTTCTTGAACTGGTTTAAAAAAAAATTGCAAAGGATGGTATTGATTCTGATACATTAAAATGACTAGCACAGGGGCCTAACTTTGATGTCATATGCTGGAGTGGGTACGATATCAATAAATTTTCCTTCTATACAAAGTCCCAGGATGACAAAAGTACTATGCAAAATAGTGGGGTTATGGTCGTCGCCGAGTCCATGCATTTCTCTAGTTCAAAAGATAAAAACCCTGTTACGGCATCCGTTTCATACTTTGGAATCATTGAAGAGATATGGGAGGTTGATTACATGAAGTTTAGAGTACCCGTTTCTTGACCAGGCGATGTGGGATCGCTTTGTTCAGAGCCGACATGATCCCGGCTTTCAGGTTAACTTATTTGATTTGTCTCTAAATTTATGTAATTTCATTAATTTTATTTACTTATGTAATTTAATTGTCTTCTATTTATAATAGGAGAAGAGGAAAAAGGGGCAGGAAAACCAAAGCAAGAATGTCTACCCCCATGTCATGTCTCGTGGGGGATATAAAAAGCTTGGTCAGATAATGGTGGAAGAGGAAAAGAAAGGATGTTGGGAAGCAGCATCTCAGGTGGATCCTAACACTGAAAATCGTCCAGAGGTTGTTGATCCACCTCCACCCCCATGCCATCGTAAATGGAAGAGGGCCCGACAAAGAAAAACGGGACAATATACATCTAAGGAGACCCACCAAGTAACTGAGAGGATTGTAAGTATAGTTTGAATTGTAATTGTCATTTTAAGTATATTTCTGAATTGTAATGTGACCTGATATTTTATATGTGATAGGATGCCTTGGACGAGCAGGTAACCCAAGGAACCTTTGTTCCTAGAGGACGCGATGATATCTTAGCTGTTGCCATCGGTAAACCAGACCACCCGGACCGTGTCATTGGTGTTGGATGGGGCGTCGACATTCGTCAATACCATGGTTCATCTTCACACCAATGCCACAGGGATGTTGATGCAGATAGAGCACAGGTAAAAGAGGAGATTTCAGCTGAGCTTAGATAGGAGATGGCCGAGTAGTTTGCCCAGCAGATGGGAATATTGACTTCTATGTCCCACCAGATGACAGCCGGTGTCCAACCCTCTATCCAACCCTCTGTCCATGTGAGCACTAAGGGATCATGTGATCCTCCTTATCATCCTGAAAATGATGATAATGGTGATGATGATGATGATGATGATGATGATGATGATGATGATGACGACCCTGATAGGTGTGAGCTGTATGTTGATGATCATCATGATCGCCGCTTAGTGGCATTGGGGAGGGCACATAATAACTTAGGTAATACCATACACCATCGTTTATTACCGGATGATCAGGTGAGGGTCGTTGTTGAGATTATTCGAGATGATGATGCTCGAGTCGCTGTGCCCACTGAGGAGGTTCAAACAGTGGGTCAGACCCCCGGTAACTTCATCCTCTGGCCAAGAAGACTTGTCAGCTTTCTTGTTGCATATGAGGTATTCAGTTAGTTGTGTTTTTCTATATTCATAGTTGAAATTATTTATTATTGTTCAAAGATAATGCTTTATTTTTATTCGTTATAGGATGTTGTAAATGATATTCTGCCTAAAAGGTCGGATCCAGGAAGACCAGAGATGTCTGCTCCTGCCAAGGTATTCATTTGACCATTTAATTAATGACGAATGAAATAACTTATCTGTGATTACTAATATATATCTTTGTTGTTTAGGGGATCGACAAAGGGGCACCTGGTGATGTTTTTAAACTTCTGGCTATACAGGTTGTCACCATGGAGAATGACGCAACTTTGGTAAGGTTGGAACATGATGCCAGTCTAGGTGATGAACTGTATATCCCAAAGAAGGAACTTATGGAGATTGTACTCAATAAAGAAATGGCTAGTTCTGCACACCTATCGTCATGGTGCACGTAAGTACATTTTATTTTTTAGTTAAGTAATTAATTTTTAAATACTATGATAATTAACATGTTTTTTCAATATATTAGGTATCTGCATCGTATGTTAGTTGATCAGGGTAACCTCGCCCTTTATGGGTTCATTGACCCCATGTTCATGCAGGGTGATGTTCTCCTAGCATCAGAAGACCGGGTCACCACCATACGAGATATATTTGCCCGAGACGATCATCAATTCTATCTTGCGCCTTATCTCAATAAGTAAGTACCGGTTATTTAATTATAACTATATGTGACTTAGTCACTAATTTTTCCGCAAATACAGCAAGCATTGGCAACTGTTGATCTTGTACCCTAGGATGAACATCGCGGTCTTCTTTTGCTCAATTGGAAATAAGCCGGCGAATGAACTGAAGACGATCATCGAAACGTAAGCATTAAAATACTTTATAATCAGTAATGCAGTTGTTTTAATTATCTGAAATCTATTAGATATACTTTAATTAATGTTTATTTTGTCATGATAGTTCTATTAATGCAAACCACATGTTACGTGGTGAAAGGCGTCGGTCTATCAGATGGATTATTCCTAGCGTAAGATATTTATTAGTTCAAATGCATCAAATGCAGTGGGTATAATTATTGATTTCTATTTAATTCCTCATATTCTAATTGGGTTTCATTTGTACGTAGTCACATATACAACGTGGATCATGGGAATGTGGATACTATGTGATGAAGTGGATGTTGGAAATTATCTCCTCCAGGATCACTGAAAGATGGCACGAGGTAAATGTTAATTGATAACAATTAGAAGTAACATTTATAGATTCGTTATATGTTTTATGTTAGTTTATTACTTAAAAGATATAATCTTTTGTCCAATTAAACTTGCAGATATTCAACAATCCAACTCCATTATCTGATTTCGACATCAACAACATAAGGAGGCATTGGGCAACCTTCTTTCTTGAAGTGTACCAACCATAGTTTGTATATATGTAGTTAGTTTAAAAACTTATCATGTACTAGCTATAGTGTACTTTTGACTGATCATATGTATTTTGAATTTTTGATATGAAACCTATAATATATCATGTAGCTTTTTGGTTTCTAATTATCTTTGTTGTCTGAATGTAATTGAACGTACATATGTATTGTTCGTAATAAATTCAATATATATTAATTTAGTGTGTTTTTGTTGTACAAAAGTGATTGTGTTGAGAATATTTAGAGTATGTTATTCTGGTCTTGATCTGTATTACTGAAACAGGGGAAAGGAATGATAGAAATGTAAAAAATAGTTTTAAAAAAAAATAGACTTTACACATCGGTTTTAAAAAAACAGATGTGGAAATTTCACTTTCCACATCGGTTTTGATTAAAACCGATGTGGAAAGTGAAATTTCCACATCGGTTTTCTGGAAAACCGATGTGTAAATTGAAATTTTCACATCGGTTTTGGAAAAACCGATGTGTAAAGTCTAATTTCCACATCGGTTTTAAACAAAACCGATGTGGAAAGTGATATTTCCAATAGGTTACCAATTGACAAATGAACTTTCCACATCGGTTAATGTAAAAACCGCTGTTAAAAATGTACTTTAAACATCGGTTTTAAAACCGATGTGAAAAGTGGCAATAAACCACATCGGTCTTTTCAACATCCATTTGAAAACCGATGTGAAAAGCCAAAAATAACCGATGTGGAATCCTTTTTCTGCACTAGTGCTAATTCCTTAGGTGATTCAAGAATTAGCACAAGCATTAAGCATGAGATTCGTAAGAATGCATTGCAATAGAGTTCTATTCCTAGAATCAACATTCCAATGGTAATCTACTTCAATTCTAATCCAATAACCAATTTTCCAATTGTGAAATTGAATCTAACATCAATCCAAAGTTGATCTATCCAATGGAAGCATTAAGCATAGAAGCAGTTACTCAAATTGAATGAAATAGAATTAAAATCAGAAATCAAAGTCCATTACTTAAAATTCTAAATTGAAATCATCCTAACCTAACCTAACCTAATTGATCTAGCAACTCATAATAGAGAGAGTAGAGATAGAAGAACTTGAGTACGAGAGTGTGGAAGAATCCATGGAAGCTTCAACTCTTGTTCCCAAGCGTGAATCCTCAAGGAAGTGGAGAGAAAGTGATGACCAAGGTGTGAAATCTGAAAAATGAGTCAAAGATCCATTTCCAACAGCCGAAACATGTATTTATAGGTTTTCTGCTCGTACCCCAGCGCTGGGCACCCCTGGCCTGCGTTGGGCGCCCCGTTAATGCGCGAAATATATGCTTGCTATTTGAACCAGTGCTGGGTGCCCACATCACAATGCTGGGCGCTGGCCTGGCAGCCTTCTGTCTGTGCTGAGCACTCGGGACGTACGCTGAGCACTGATCTGGGTCCTGCACTTGCTGTTTGTGTTCTGCTTGTGCTGAGCGCCCGGGACTTGCACTGAGCGCTAGACTTTTAATCCTACACATTTTCAACATCTTTTTGAGTATATTTTTCATATAAAAGATCAAAACTCTAATCAAATGAATGTGCACGTTTTCTAATCTTTTTCATTCACAAATCCTAAGATTATTTACAAACTTATTCCTATTTACACTTCTAAACTAACATATATTGCACATTCATCAACTTAATGCTATGAATGTGGGGCCAATACAAGGACAACAAGTCATGAGTTGTGATTTTTGTAGAGGAGAGCATGAGAATGGTAAATGTGAAGGAAATCTAGGCTCTCTTGAGGAAGAAAATTACATGGGTAATTTTCCAAGACAATGGAAGAATTTTTATGTAAATTCCTACAATTAAAATTGGAAGAAGCACCCCAATCTTCCTTGGAAGCAAGAGACTCCACCAGACAACACATCTTCATAACAACTAGCTCTCCCAAATCAACCACATCGTGATGCCAATGAGTGATGACAACCAAATGGTGAGGTTGCCTTTGATGATCTTTTTGGTTGAATTTTTAGACACAAATTCGTGTAACACTTTGTAACAAAGATTAAAGTGAAGAAATAAAGAAAATGGATGAGTAAGAAGATGATGATGGCGCCACAAAACAAGAGTTTTGATAAGCCAAGTGAGGTTCGCCACAAGAATCTTGGGTTCTTGATGAGAACAATAGTTTGGTTCAACCAAGAACCTAGGAGAACAAAATTCTCACAAAATGGATTTGATCCAAAATTAACATCAAAGTTACCATTTCATGTGTTTGTCACAAATTACATATAGTTGAGCAGCCAACTTTTGGGCTTCCAAATCCAAACCATAACCCCCACTTAATTGACCTTAAACACTCACTTATTCCCACCTAACTTAGCCATCATAACATGAGTTAAAAACCCTCATAATGTAGCCACCAAATCTTTCAACTCAGCCATAAGACTATGAAGGTTACGCCCCCCCCCTCTTCTTGACTCTTCATTCCCCTAATTATGTGGTGGTTACACTTGCTTCTCACATTAAAAGTGTAACCCTCCATAATTTATACAATTTATCAAAATATCAACACACTAGTTTAGGAGTTCTTATAGCATGCAAGCTAAAGATTCCTCCCACTAAGACACATACAAATTCGAATTCCCTTATGGATTACAAGTGGGCTGCCCCAAAAACATCACTTAGTAATTAGGCTCACTCATAAAACCCATTTACACTTATTGAATTAAAACAAACAACTAAAATTGGACTCTTCTTCATGTTGCACGCCCCTCTTGTCATGGATCCTTTAGTTGGATAATGTAAGTTAATAATTTGGGCTTCATTCCATCCAATCTTGCATTTGAGCTTGCTTCCATGATGAGAACCATAGTTTGAATTAACACTTGTTGGGCTTTCTTGGTTGTAACATTTGTAATTGGCCCACCAAGTCCTTGATAAGCTTCTTGAACCATACTCCAAATTGGGCTCATATCAGAGAATGAATAGTTTGGAGAACACTCTTGCACAATTCATCCAAGTTACACAATCTAACTTCAAGAACATCGATGTATCAATCAAGAACCTTGAGGTGCAGATTGGATAACTCTCTACACAAGTTTTAAGTGCATTAAGTGCTGGATTTTCTTGAAATACTACTAATAATCCAAAGGAGGAGTGCAAAGCCATCATGTTGCGAAGTGGAAAGCTAGTGGAGCCGGTTGTTGATCATTCCACAGGCCAAAATGCTGAAAATTCTGAGTTGAGCAAGAAGATGGTTGAGACTAGTGATAAAGAAGAGAGTTCAAAAAGGAAAGAAGAAGTGGAACCTTAAGATGATAGGAAGGAAAAGAAGTTGAAATTAGTTGATGAAAATTCTATCTTGAGAAAGACGAAAAGTCAACTATTGAAGGAAAGGGGCAAGCCACAAGAAATCCCTTCTTATGTGAAAGTGCCATATCCTATTGAGAAAAAGAGGAAAGAGAAAGAAGAACAATTTGATCGGTTCTTGGATATCTTCAAACTGCAAATAAATATTCCCTTTGCCAAAGCATTAGAGAGTATGCCATCATATGCAAAGTTCATGAGGGAATGGCTTATAAAGATGAGAAAATTTGCACCAAGTGAGGTAGTGGCCTTGACTGAAAATTGTAGTTATATACTCCAACAAAAGCTCCCACCTAAGTTGAAGGATCCAGGATCCTTTACCATACCATGTGTCATTGGAGAGGTAATCAATGCTAGAGCCCTATGTGACCTTAGAGCAAGTATCAATCTTATGCCATTATCTATGATGAAGAGACTTGGCATTCATGATATAGAACCAACCATGACTCCTTGCAACTTGCGGATAGATCAATTAGGAGACCATATGGTTTGGTAGAGGACTTCCTTGTGAAGGTATGAAAGTTCATATTTCCTATGGATTTCTTTGTCTTGGGTACTGAGGAGGATGTGAACATTCCATTGATCTTTGGGAGACCCTTCTTAGCTACCGCCGGAGTTTTGATAGATGTACCAAAAGGTGAGCTTATATTGAGGGTGAATGAAGAACAAATGGTTGTGAACATGTTTGAAAGGAGCCTATGGACACTTCATCACCAACTATCCATGCTCAAGTTCATTTTGTTCAAAGTCAAGAGGTGCAAGAAATTCACCAAGAGGAAAATAAGAAGAAAAAGAAGAGCAATGGAAAAAGAAGAAGAAGAAGAAGTCTCAATGGTCATCTCATTTCCAACCACTTTGGCCTAAAGAAGATCATTCATCAAAGAAGAGCAACACTCCAATGTTTGATGTTAAGAGCAATGTGAGGAGTGGTGGAAAGAAAATCACCAATAATGCTCCATTGTTCTCATCTTTCAAACCACCATGAGCAACAAATAATTATTCGTCAAGCTAGTGACGTTAAAGAAGCACTTCTTGGGAGGCAACCCAAGTATTACTTTCCATTTCCTCCTTTAATTTCTGTTTTTATCCTTCAAGCATAAGTAGTTAATTGAGATGATTGAGTAGTTCCTTGATGTGTAGGCCATGTAGTGTGGTGTAATTGATGTGAATTGTTGTCCTGGCACATCTAAGGAAAAATGACCAAAGGAAGGTGAGAAATGACACAAGAAAATGGTGAAATTGACCCTCTTCGGGCGCTACTGTGAGCACTGAGCGCAGCGTTTCTCATCTTTGGCGCTAGCCCGAATATATATATATATATATATATATATATATATATATATATATATATATATATATATATATTTGCACATGCTTCATACAATGTGCGCACATGCTTCATCCAATGTGCAGAAGAAAGGGGTGCTCTTAACTCTTACTTTTTAATCCTCTTTACTTGAAAACTCTTAGTTGAATAATTTGCACAAACTTGCATATTTTGAACAAACTTGTGTTTTGAGTGGATTTTTTTGTAGATTCTCTAGTGAGCATAGAACTTTTGCTTGGCTGAAATTTCTTACACCATGCATTTTGTAGGTGCTGAGCATATGATTTCTTTGAAACCATTGATCCTTGTGAATTGGTTGTGACAATCTTTCATGCTATTATTAAGGCAATGTTGGATGCATGAATTTTCTCTTGCACATAATCCTAAACTGTGAGCTTTTGAGCCTGAACGCTCTTGCACATAATTCATGTGACTTGATTTCTTTCATGTGTGTTTGTCTATCACTTTCATATTCTCACTTTTTCTTGCCTTGATGCTTGTCACTATTGCAATGTTTTTGCATATGCATATATGATTGAGGCACTATTTCTTTGCTTAAGCTCAGGGCCATAATTGCCATCCTAACAATTACCATTGTTGAGCCCAATTAAGCCTTGAGCCTTGGGGTGTGAGTAGGCCACTAAAGATGCCTACCATGAAATTTTGTTTTGAAGAAACAAAGTTTGAAAGAAAGAAAAAGAAAAAAAAATAGAAAAAGCCAAAATGAAAAAAAAGGGAAAAGGGAAAGTATACAAAAGCAAAGGAAAAATGCAAAATCGAAAGATGAAAAAGAAAAGAATGAAAAGAGAATGAAACAAGAAGAAAACAAAAGAAAACGAAAAAAAAAAAGAGTTGTAAATAAATAAAAATAGGAAATAGCACAAATTGTGTGCTTGTGAACTAGCTAAGCCAGGGAAATTCCAAGAGTCCACATTCCTTGAAGCCAAAGTAGTTTAGCCTATATCCTTGATTTTGTCCATCCCCACCTTAGCTCCATTACATCCAAATAAAAGACCTCATGATATGTGTTGCATTAACATTTGTGATGTGTGTTCTTAGCATCTTGTCAAGATTAGGATTGGGGAATGCATTTTGATTGGAATTGAGAGCAAATAATACCCAAGTAAGAATGTGTGAAACACTTGATAAAGAGGTTGCAAGAGAATATTTTGTGCATTCAGTGGAGCTAATTTTGTAGTATGTTTGATTGTTTTAAAGCATGAAGCATGTGATCAATTGGAATTAATGCAATGATTGTGTAATGCTTGTGCATTTTGTAAAAGTGTTAAGGAATTGGGGTTTTGCATGAGTAATGTATTTCACAAGGGAATTGAACATGGAAACCATCTTATTCACCCCTGTTTTGAATTTAATTGTTTGCTTGAGGACAAGCAAAATATCTAAGTTTGGGGTTGTGATGATTGTACAATATATGTTAGTTTGAATGTTTAATCAGGAAAAAGTTTGTAAATAATCTTAGAAATTGTAGAAAAGTGATAAGAAAACACATATTTTGATATGAATAAAGTTTTGATCCATTAGATCTTAATTTGTGTGAAAAATACACTCAAAACATGTTGTAAATGTGTAGGAATGAAGGTCCAGCACTCAGCTCAGGAAACAGGCGCTCAGCCTCGAAAGGAAATAGAAAAAGGAAGTTGCAGCAGCACCGGACGCTCGGCACAGAAGTCCAGCGCTCAGCGTGGATAGAGAGTAGAGTAGCCAGTGCTCAATGCTGCTGCTTGGACCCTCAGCGCCACCAAAAGGAAAGGGAGCCAGCACTCAGCACTGGAAAGCTGGCGCCAGGTCCTGACAGCAAACGTGTTTCGCATACAGAAGCCAGCGCCCAGCGCTGGGCGACGCACAGAAACACTATAAATTCGACTTTTGGCAGAGTTTGAAGTCTCTTTGGTTCATTTTTCACATTTTCATACCTTGGTTCATCACTTTCTCTCCACTTCCTTGAGGATTCAAGCTTTAGAACAAGAGTTAAAGCTTCTATGGATTCTTCCACACTCTCCTACTCAAGTTCTTCCATATCTACTCTCTCTATTATGAGTTGCTAGATCAATTATGTTAGGTTAGGATGATTTCAATTTAGAATTTGATGTAATTGACTTTGATTTCGGATTTCAATTCTATTTCATTCAATTTGAGTAACTGCTTCTATGCTTAATGCTTCCATTGGATAGATCAACTTTGGATTGATGATAGATTCAATTTCACAATTGGAAAATTGGTTATTTGATTGGAATTGAAGTAGATTACCATTGGAATGTTGATTCTAGGAATAGAACTCTATTGCAATGCAGTCTTATGAATCTCATGCTTAATGTTTGTGCTGATTCTTGAATCACCTAAGGAATTAGGTTTCTTAATTAGTACAAAAGGATTATCATCTGAGGGATTAGGGATAAATCTAGGTTTGTGATTTGAATGTCAATTGAATGGAATGAATTGGAATTAGGATTGAATAAAGTTACATCAAGTGAAGAAATGAATGATTCTGATACCTAACCGCTTTTACCTATATTGAATTCATTTGTTACTTGCACTGCATTCATTCATTCTTGTGACAACTTGTAATAAAAAATTCATAAACATTATTGGAACAATGAAATTCAATCGTTCAAATAGCTATTGCCTAGGCCACGTTTATACTTGATCACAATCCTCGTTGGGACGATGCTTTACTTTCACTATTATTACTTGTTGCGATTTGGTACACTTGCCAAACCACCAACAGACTCCTATATTCTCGAGACAATATGGACAACTCATGCAACAATTCATTAAAAGTATTTTGAAGAGTGGACGGGTCATAGTCCATTACCTCAGCACCAGTGTATTCACTTTTTGATGCAGTGTCTTCCATGAGACATATATTTGCCTATTCCTCAGCATCATCTTCTTCATCTGATGAAGATAGATCCAGATCCTCCCACGTAGCCATTAAACATTTTTTCTTTTTGAAGAATTTCTTTTTATCCTTCAGCTCAGGACAATTAGCTTTGAAATGGCTAGGCTTCTTGCATTCAAAACACAAGGGTGGACATTTTTCCTTGGAGTCTGACTTCTCCTTGGAAAACTTTCTATTAAATTGCTTCCTTCTGAAACCACCTTTCTTTCTCCACATATGTTGAATCTTTCTGAAGATGAAAGATAGTTCATCCTCATCTGACTGTTCATCACTGTCTGAAGGTCCAGCATCATCTAATGATTCAGAAGTTTTGAGGACTTTTGATGAACTTGCTTTCTTTCCCTTTAAGGCAATAGATTTTCCTTTTTTGAACTTTCTTCTTAATTTAGTTCAAGTTCATAAACTTTGAGTGATCCAAGGAGCTCTTCTAGAGAAAGAGTATTCAGGTTTTTAGCTTCCTGAATAGCAGTGACTTTGGGTCTCCATTACTTGGATAAGCTTCTCAAAATTTTCTTGACATGGTCTCTATTTTCATAGAATTTGCCAAGAGATCTGACGCTGTTGGTGATAGTTTGGAATCTACCAAACATTTGATCTATTGTTTCATGTTCACCCATCTTGAATAGCTCACACTGGTGAACCAGCATACTTATCTTTGATTCTTTCACTTGTGAAGAACCTTCATGAGCTAGGGCAAGATTATCCCAGATTTCTTTGGCAGTGTTGCAGCTGTGAACCTTGTCATGTTCAGATCTGGTGATGGCACACATCAAATAATCTTTAGCTTTGAGATTAAGTTGATGTTTTACCTTTTTGATCTACATTCCAATCTGCTCTAGCAACAACAACTCCATTTTCATTTTTGGGCTCAGAATAACCAATTTCTATGAGCTCCTAGATATATAGACTTTGTGCATCCAAAAACGCCACTATCCTCTTCTTCCAGTAGTCATAGCCAGTTCCATCAAAGAGAGGATGTCTGTTGATAGCTTGTCCTTCTGTATCCATGGTTGTTGGATCGTACTCTCTCAGCACATGTTAGATGCTCAACCATTTCGAGGCTGAGCTCTGATACCAACTGAAGTTGACACAGACAAACACAAAAGAGGGGAGGGGGGGTTGAATTGTGTTTGTTAATAATTTTTCTTAAACAACCTTTTAAAACTTTTTTTCTCACACAAGAATAATTAAAGCAGATGCACACACTGAAAATGAACTTTTGAAACTTAACAAAAGCAATTTCAAAACCCCACAGTCAATATGAACAAATAAAGTTGTAAGAGTTTAAGGATAGAAGATTCACACTGATGATTTTATCCCAGTTCACTCTCTTCCAACACAGAGCTACGTGCAGTCCCTTCGACTTGAAGGTTTTATCCACCATTTCTCCAAAAAGATTACAACCAAGTATTAAACACCTCTCCAGGCTACAAGTATTCCTTTCTTACCAAGCCTTTTCAGGCTCTAACTCTAACAAAGAGATTTTAACTTATGATCTTCTTAACTCACTATGTGTGAGGATATGAAAGTTTAAGATCTGTTGAATATTTTCACAATATTCAAACTAAATATTACAGACTTTTGCTTTTGAAATAATGAAAGGAATGAGATCTTGTTCTCGCAAATATTGGATTGGAAAAAGTAGTTCTTCAGTGCTTGAGGTCTTCTATTTATAGTGACCTTCTTCTACTCTTAAAAGCTTCAATGGCCATTTTGAATTTCCCGTTTAGAGATAGCATTGAATGCACAATATTCGTTGTGACTGATGGCTTGATTGTGGCCATGCTGAAATGTACTCTTGATTATCAGGGTAGCACAAACTGGAGGCTCACTGCTCTGAGCATTTGTAGCTTGAAAACTGTTTTTCCTCCTTTGTGTAACTTCCATCTTTTTCCAGACATAAAGGTGCTATCGTACAAATCATTTTGTACTTCCCATTGTTCTGTGTTGCTTTTTGTATTTTTTCGATGGTACTAGGATTTTCTCACAAGGAAACAAAGTTTTAAACATATAAAACAAATGAGAAGAACCAAAATTCTCTAGAAATAAATATTAATCATTTGAAATAAATATGATTCGTTGTGGACCGGATTGAAATCTTTTATGAAGGCTTACCACTCGTCAAATTAAAAACTGTGTCTATAGGGTCATGGGTAAAACCAAGTCTAAGCACATTTCTTTTCTCTTCGTCCACTGGCGTGGCATATCCTCTCGTCTACTCAAGTCTTTGGACTCGCTATATCTTAGTGAGTTATTTTGATATCCTTCTAGTGGTGTGGCATTAAAGTCCGTCTGCTCACTTAAAAAGATCTCGTCTAATGACGTGGCAAGTTAAGCTCGTCTACTCTATAAGAAACTTAGATTCCGTATAGAAAATATTTTAATATTCCGTCTACTTAGAAATTTTCATGCCTCGTCTTCTTAAGTTCCGGTCTACTCAAATAATTAAATAAATAAATATTTTTACCAAACATTGAGCAGCTTGTTTATGGACGTGGATTCACAATATCAAGTACAAGCAGATATATATGGTAACTTCATCAAAGTTTCCATAACTTATAAGATTCAAGTAATCCTACAAAACTAGATAATCTTCTTAGATGACAACTAACACTTTGCCAAGCAAATATAATCCTTTTTTTAACATCAAAACTTAGAGATTAATTAAATCCAAATCATTTTGGTTCCAACAGTGTGGACAGTCGAATCATATTACTAAGGATTGTAAGTTGAGAGGCATGTTATGCTTTAACTGTGGGAAGATTGGTCACCTGGCCAGAGAGTGCTCTACATCAAAGTCTGGGGTCACTGTCAATGATGGAAAGAAGAATAGACCGATGGCAAAGGGAAGAGTTTACACCATGAGTGGTACTTAAGCCTCAAAATCCGATGATCTCATACATGGTAGTTGCGACAAAACTTGTAATCTTTAACTGAACTTTTCAATTCGGGTGCAATGCATTCTTTTTCGATGGATTGTGTGAAACATTTGAGTTTGCCTGTTTCTTCCTTGTAGTGTGACTTAATTATTTCAACCCCAACTGCGGAACCGGTTATAGTAAATTCGATATGCTTGAACTATCCTATTGTTATTCAGGATAGACAATTTCTTGTTAATCAAATATGTTTGCCTTTAACACAATTAGAAGTGATTCTAGGCATGGACTGGTTATCTTCCAACCATATCCTTTTAGATTGTGCACATAAGACCTTAGTTCTTCCTAATCCTAAGATTTATGGATTTTTATCTGCCAACCAAATAAGGGCTTCTTCGAAAGAAGGAGCTCAGGGATACTTACTTTTATCTAATTCGGGAGTCGAGGGAGAGATAGAATGGTGTACAGTTTGTCACCAGTCAGAGACATCGAGTTCTCCATCTAGCTAATTCCAGTAGTCGGTCCGATTTCCATCGCTCCATATCGGATGTCACCTACAGAGCTTGATGAGTTGAAAGCTCAACTAGAAGAATCGCTGTCGAAAACAGTGCATACGACCGAGTGTTTCCCCGTGGGGAGCACCGGTTCTTATAGTGAGAAAGAAGGATGCAGATCCAATGTAGGATCTTGGGATTAAGATACGATTACATGATCATGTCTAATTTCTAGTCACGAAATTTCAAGTACGAAATTTTTTAAGTTGGGTAATAATGTAACACCCCAGTTTTTACTTTTTTCAATATCAGTAGATTATATATACTTATATTTTTATTCAATACCTAGAAAAATGATTTTTGATAAAACAAAATCATAGTTGAGACCTTCTATATCGAAGGAAGTTATGGTTAAAATTTGGGTTAAAAACTAAGACAGAGCCCGATCTGCATTTTTACGGACAATGCAATTCTGTACTGCCCGAAAACCCTAATTCCGGCCCGAAAACAAAAAAATTCAAAATCTTTCCACTTGTTGGGGCAAAATATATTTCAAGAATTTCTACTCAAAAATAAAATATTCTACTTTATCGGGTGAATTTTTAGCGAAAAACGGGTGGAAAACCTAATCGGGTAAACGATGGAGACGGATTCGGATCTGTAGAAATAGGTCGGAGGATAGTAATGATGATTCAACTTGGACAACTCACCTACCTGATTCACCTAGTGAGTCACCCTAGTCATAAATGACCATAAAGGAAAGATGGCGAATCACCAAAGTCGTAAATGTGTAGTGAATCATTATCTTGCACATGTTAAGAGTTTGTGTTCAAATTCTCTTCCTCTTGCTTCATGGTCCATGAAATTCGAGCAAGCTGTCCTAGCCACACATAAGTCACCTAGTCATCATGACTACTTAACAAATTATTTTAATATCCTTGCGAAATGACCAAAATACTGTTTGATCATTTTATGAATTCCTTTGATGTCCAACAAGTGTTTTGACAATTTGCCCTCCCTTCTATCATGTATAATTTCGACCAAGCCTCTTGAATAGGCATTCTTTCACTCTATTCTAGATGATTATGATGATTATGAAGACACCTAAGTATTTTAAGTTATTTTCTAACCTAACCAAAAATCATGGTTATTACATATAGTTAATAACCAAGACAATACCAAATTGACTTCTCCTCCCTCCAAGTGATGCACGACCACATCCTCCCTAGATACACCTCCACCACACATTTCTCTCGTCCGTCTATGTCGACTCCTTTGCCATGACTCACCACCATCATGATGACTTAAAAACAAAATATCTAAATATTTTCCTTATAACAAAACCTAGCTTTTGTTAATATCAAACATGGTTTACATTTAATGTTATCAAAGCAAAGTTCTCCTCCTCATTTGGTCCAATTTCATACAGCCTCGCTTACACGCACAACTCATTTCTCTTTTCACACTTCATAATCTTTGTTCATCTAAAAACCCTAAGTTCATCACTAAGGTTTACATTGGAACTTCAAGTTCTTGTTCATTTCTTCATCTTCTAGAGGTATAGCCTTATGATCCATGATCATAACTCCTCTTCTATTCACAAATTTCCTTCTTATTTCCATGTTTTGTTCAAGTTCCATTTTCAATAGATTTCATGGTTTAAATCATGGAAAATTATAGAAATGGAATTTGTGAGTTATGGAAATTTTCCCATGCTATCTAAGACCTCGTGTGTTCCACTCACACGGCTGTGAATAACAATACATCTATAAATTAATCACCCTAAATTACATCAATAACAACCTAGTGCCTCAACCTTCCATCAAAGTCTCAACACCTTTTTCCCTCATAGATAAAACCACTTAATTTGGCTAGGCACATATAAATCACATTTATTCTCTCACCCAAACAATTATCTCCCAAACAACACACATCCTTACTTAAAAATCGGCCGAGCACAATATTAAAAACAAAGCAGATCATGCATAATACAATATCAAAAAAATAATTCAAATACAACAAAATATCACATAAGCAATGCAATAATAATAATAAATTCAATCAACCTCAGATAAGATAAAATCATCCTAACGTCGATAAACCTACAATCCCCAAATCACCATTGGTTTTACAGAAAAGGTTTCCAATATGATTTCGGTCTTGTCGATTACTCAACTACTAATAGGGTTTAGGTCGCCCTACACAATTATTATATAATATGCTACTTATCGATTCCAAAGGTAGAATGATTCTTTCCCCCACCTGAGTTAGCACCGGAATTCTGGCTTCGACGATCCTCGTTATCACACCATAGTTTAACAATTTCTCCTTCAACCAAACAATACACTATAATTAATCAACAAAATCACTCTTAACCTAACTAGCCAGGTTTCAGCCACCTAATTCAAAATAGGGTTAGGACTCTTTTCTCATTCCAAGCTTTTGGGTTCTAGTTCCAATAGTCTTAGATAGCTTAGATATATTATCATAACTTGGAAATATCAACAAAATAATTTAATCTCCCTTTTAATTAAGTTTCGACCTTACTTAGTAAAATAGGCTAGGAGATTCTTTTTGATTCAAGCTTCTAGTTATAACCACTATAGGTATTAAAGAGTAAAGATCAAGTGTCATATTATAAAAATTTAACAAAACTTCCTTTACCTGAAAATATATAGATTCGGTCTTCAATAGATAAATAGGAAGGAATATGATTTTGATTACATACTCTTAGATGACGATAGTAGAGGACATATTAAGATCATATAAATTGGTTTCACATTAAAATGATTTTTCTCCAATTTTCTAGAAATATTTGAAATTCTAGATCTAAGAATGAAAAACTCATGAAAACTTGATGATCATTACTTGGAAACAAGAAAATCAATGAAGAACATCATGTTTATTTATCAAGAAGAGTAAGGTATACCTCTTAGATGTTGAAAAATTGAAAGGAATGGATCAAGTCCTTCACAAAATTGCTTGAAGTGTTCTTGAGAAAAGTGAGAGAAAATAAAGAAAATGAAGAAGATGAAGAGAATGAAGGTGTGAGTGAAGGGGCTGCGGTTTCGTGGTATATATAGGCTATATCTTAGGCCTTGTTTGGTTTATTAGATGTTGGATTAATAGTTTTTGTGATTATTTAATTAATATAAGCTTAACCATAGTAAATAATTAACTTAACTAGGGTTACTTTGCTAACTATGGTTAATAAATATGTGGCTCACATTTAGTGGAGGGTGTGGCTGATTTTAGACCACACAAACTAACCATGGTTCCTTAACCATGGTTAAAATCTAACTTAACTTTGGTTAGGTTATGCTAAAAGGGCATTTTGGTCATTTCACCTAAATTTGCATTTAATGCTTCATAAATGCTTGGTGAGTCATGGTGGTGACTCACCCCTTGACTCAGCTCCTCCGGTGGCCGGTTTTGTCTCTGCACCTCCCTTCTCGACTCCATCGGTTCCCCGATTAGGGTTTTATGCCCGTAAAAAGCATAATATTTCGTTTTCGACTGAAAAATTTCAAACTAACCAAACTTGTTGGAAACATGATTTAAATATAAACCATTTCATTCACGAGTCAAAATTAGGTTTTCTGATCATTGAAATCTTACTGTCAGTGAAAATACCGAATGTTTTTCGTCCGAACTTTTACCAAAATTCGTCCGAATAAACATAATATTTTATTTCTGATCAGAAATTTGGAAAGTAGAATTCCTCACGGATAAATTATAAAAAAATCTACAAATTTCAGTTTCGGGTCAAATTAGGGTTTTCTGCCGGTATAAAATCATACTATCAGTAAAAAAAACGCAGACCAGGCTCCGTCCGAATTTTCAACCCAAATTTCACCGTAGCCTTCTACCATAAGAGAGACTATGAATATGATTTTATTTTATTTAAAATCACTTTCTAACTCTCGCATTAAAATATAATTAATTATATTTTAACCGGTTAAATAACATAATTAAAAATCAGGCTGTTACATTACTATCCCTCTTTAAAAAAAACTCCATCCTCAGAATTTGTTAACTCAAAACTAGACATCATCTTGTAATCGTATCTTAATCTGAAGATCCCACATTATATTTCTCATCATTGTTTTTCCCCTAGGTGACAGCGGTAACTTCATAACAGAATTCATTCTTATATCGTTCTATTTATCCTCGAAATAATCCATCACTTCATTGTATTCATTTTTGTAAACATTTCACCTTGATCTATCATCCTTGAAGGACATAATTAAAAATTAATCCTTTCCTCTTCTTACTACCGATCCAATAGAGAACCTTACTTCAACATCTAACTCTCACAATTAACACCACAATCAATACTACCCTAACTTCCTACTTCATGTATCCAATCACAGTCTTAGTTCCTTAGAATGTATTTCACTATTCTAGATTATATCAAGATCACACCTTTCAAGTCTCCAAATAAACATCTCAACACTCCTTAAGATAAACTGCAATCAAAAGAACAACACCTGTTAGGATTATCTAACTTAACAAATTTAAATTTCTCTAGTAACCTCAATTTACATCAGAAATCATCTTTTCTTCTCATATTCAACTTAGGTGAAATTACTATATACACTTTCGTTTACACTTCCCAAACTTATGCAATCCATATTAACTACGAACATTAATCATTGCCCTAGGTTCCATAATGATACTATGCCTCGATCAACATTTGACTTATACTAATTGTCTTACTCGCTGATATTGATCTTGAGGGTTCAAATCCTACCAGTCACAACTAAACATCAACAAAACTCTCATCACTTTCTTGTCTATCATGCTACTTAGACAAACAAACAAAGTCTACCAGATATCAAATACATACCTTGTATAAGATCCGCATGTTGAGAAGATTCAGCTTCCCTCACAGTAGACATTCTCCCAGTGGTCTGAGGTCTAGCCACCCGTGGTCCTGCTATTGGGACTCCTTTCTCAGCTCTACCTCTCTGAACACTGACTTCTCTACCCACAGCTACCAATTGTTGCATTCCTCTATGTCTGCACTCATGAGCCAAGTGATCCGGTTTACCACAGATGTACCAAACACGTCTCTCGCTGCAATTTCTCACATGATGCGGTCCCCCGCATCTGAAACAAACTAAGCCTCTCTGCAGCTGGCCTGTACCACTCACTAGTGTTGTAATCAACTGGCAAGGGTGCAGGTGCATGTACTGGTCTGGTATATGGTCCTTGTCTCTCTTGAGAACCATTACCTTTTTTCCTTTGGAGACCTGATCGAATAGGACCTCCACTCCTTTGCTGCCTCTACTCAGCAGCCTGCCTCTAGTCTACGCTCTCTATAACACTGCAACTCTCAACCAACTCCGGAAAACTCTGAATATCTAAATACACTACAGCTCTTCGCAGCTCATGTCGCAGTCCTTCTTCAAACCTTCTACACTGCCAATCCTCATATGGGAATCTCTGACAGAATTTAGAAAACTTAATCAGAGCCACAAAGCGTGATGCATAATCACCAATAGTCATGTTTCCCATTCGAAGACTAGTAAACTCCCTCTCCTTCGCACGTCGCACTACATGTGGAAAATACTTCTCAAAGAAGCACTCAGTAAACAACTGCCAGCAGATAATCTTGCCCATTGACTCCAGTAATCTTATCTTACCTCTCCACCAAGACTCTGCTTGAGTTAACATGTAGGCAGCATAAGTCACTTTCCTCTCCTCTCTGCAGCGCATGATGTCAAATATCTTCTCTATCTCTTGTACCCACCATTCTGCCTTCTCTGGGTCATAGTCCCCTTGGAACTGTGGTGGCTTCCCTTTCAGGAAAGTAATCAATTTTGCCTCTTTAGCTTCAATAGCTGTTATTTGATTATGTAGTTCTTGCTGCTCTTTTTTTATTTGCAGCATCTCTGCATTCTGCATGCGTTTGTAATAACAAGACAAGATATTGTTTCAATGATATTGGGACTCGCAGATGACTCTCCTCCATTTCCAGTAGGATTAACCTCACCATTGTCAGCTCCAATGGTTCCCTCAGGAGATCTGTCACCACTAATAACCAGACTTCCTTATCCGCTCTCATCATTATGACATATAATAATACATAGACAGGTATATAAATACCATATGCCATACTAATGCTAATTATCGCATCGGGTTCAGACACACTACCCAACTTCTAAGCATAGTTAGAATCCGATGTGGACTCAACTAGACACGGCCAGTAACAACATCCTAGACCTCACAGTCCGATTGGAATCAAACTGCTCTGATACCACCAAATGAGACACCCCGTCGTGCCCTGGTGTTTTATTAGATTAAAACCTTATTAATTAATTCCTTAATCACGTGCTTAACATGAAAACGCGTAAAAATTAAAACTTTATTTAAACAATCATATAACTCCTGCAAATTAAACACACCAAGGTTGTAATATAAAAATACACACCTATTTATTTATTACATTACCAAAACACTGTTGAGGGTATCCTCTCAGTAAGATCCCTCACAGGCATGTACTTAAACAAAAGTTGTACTTAGCGGAAAATATAAAACGTCTTACGAGACGCACCGGCCATAACTATCTAGACCCTATCACCATGGGTCACAACTCGTCTTCCGACATTCGGTTCATTAGAAATCCCATCCAACTCCTCAGCAACCGGTTCCTCCATCGGATCTTCTCATACGATCACCTGACAAAATAGATACACAATATAGAACATAGGGGATAAGAAACAGTTCTATCATCAAAAGCGAAAAAGAATACATAGAACATAATATAATAATAGCCACAGACACGCATCACTCAAAATCAACAGTCATCCTCAATTCACTATATCATCCTCTACCCTCAACCCATGTAACTGAGACTTTATACTGATGTGGCCATCTGTACTCCTGTCACATTAGTCAGCAGTCTGAAACAGTCCAGTGCAAATAACTTTCAAACGGGTCAATGACTAAGCGAGTATTAGTCCAAAACGGTCCAGTACATAAATATGCGAACGCGTCAAGGAGTATCAATCCAGAACGGTCCAGTGCCAAGAATATGCGAACGCGTCGAGGAATATCATTCCAGAACGGTCCAGTGCCAAAAGCATTCGAACATGTCAAGAACTAAAAGAATATTACGGTAGTCTACCTCGGCATCCACATCTGTAGGGTACTCACCCGCAATATCCGATATCCCAAAATAGGATATCCTGACCTCGTGTGTTCCACTCACACGGCTGTGAATAACAATACATCTATAAATTAATCACCCTAAATTACATCAATAACAACCTAGTGCCTCAACCTTCCATCAAAGTCTCAAGACCTTTTTCCCTCATAGATAAAACCACTTAATTAGGCTAGGCACATCTAAATCACATTTATTCTCTCACCCAAACAATTATCTACCAAACAACACACATCCTTACTTAAAAATCAGCCGAGCACAATATTAAAAACAAAGCAGATCATGCATAACACAATATCAAAAAAATAATTCAAATACAACAAAATATCACATAAGCAATGCAATAATAATAATAAATTCAATCAACCTCAAATAAGATAAAATCATCCTAACGTCGATAAACCTACAATCCCCAAATCACCATTGGTTTTACAGAAAAGGTTTCCAATATGATTTTGGTTTTGTCGATTACTCAACTACTAGAAGGTTTAGGTCGCCCTACACAATTATTATATAATATGCTACTTATCGATTCCGATGGTAGAATGATTCTTTCCCCCACCTGAGTTAGCACCGGAATTCCGACTTCGACGATCCTCGTTATCACACCACAGTTTAACAGTTTCTCCTTCAACCAAACAATACACTATAATTAATCAACAAAATTACTCTTAACCTAACTAGCTGGGTTTCGGCCTCCTAATTCAAAATAGGGTTAGGACTATTTTCTCATTCCAAGCTTTTGGGTTCTAGTTCCAATAGTCTTAGATAGCTTAGATAAATTATCATAACTTGGAAATATTAACAAAATAATTTAATCTCCCTTTTAATAAAGTTTCGGCCTTACTTAGTAAAATAGGCTAGGAGATTCTTTTTGATTCAAGTTCTAGTTATAACTAGTATAGGTATTAAAGAGTAAAGATCAAGTGTCATATTGTAAAAATTTAACAAAACTTCCTTTGCCTAAAAATATATAGATTCGATCTTCAATAGATAAATAGGAAGGAAAATGGTTTTGATTACATACTCTTAGATGATGATAGTAGAGGACATATTAATATCATAGAAATTGGTTTCACATTAAAATAATTTTTCTACAATTTTCTAGAAATATTTGAAATTCTAGATCTAAGAATGAAAAACTCATGAAACATTTATGATCATGAAGAACATCATGTTTATTTATCGAGAAGAGTAAGGTATACCTCTTAGATGTTGAAAAATTGAAAGGAATGGATCAAGTCCTTCACAAAATTGCTTGAAGTGTTCTTGAGAAAAGTGAGAGAAAATGAGGAAAATGAAGAAGATGAAGAGAATGAAGGTGTGAGTGAAGGGGCTGCGGTTTTGTGGTATATAAAGGCTATATCTTAGGCCTTGTTTGGTTTATTAGATGTTGGATTAACAGCTTTTGTGATTATTTAATTAATATAAGCTTGACCATAGTAAATAATTAACTTAACTAGGGTTACTTTGCTAACTATGGTTAATAAATATGTGGCTCACATTTAGTGGAGGTTGTGACTGATTTTAGACCACACAAAATAACCTTGGTTAAAATCTAACTTAACTTTGGTTAGGTTATGCTAAAAGGGCATTTTGGTCATTTCACATAAATTTGCATTTAATGCTTCATAAATGCTTGGTGAGTCATGGTGGTGACTCACCCCTTGACTCAGATCCTTCGGTGACCGGTTTTGTCTCTGCACCTCCCTTCTCGATTACGTCGGTTCCTCGATTAAGGTTTTATACCCGTAAAAAAGCATAATATTTCGTTTTCGACTGAAAAACTTCAAACTAACCAAACTCGTTGGAAATATGATTAAAATATAAACCATTTCTTTCACGAGTCAAAATTAGGTTTTCTGATCATTAAAATCATACTGTCAGTGAAAACACTGACTGTTTTTCGTCCGAACTTTTACCAAAATTCGTCCAAATAAACATAATATTTTATTTATAATCAGAAATTTGGAAAGTAGAATTCCTCACTGACAAATTATAAAAAAAATCTACAAATTTCAGTTTTCGGGTCAAATTAGGGTTTTCTGCCGGTATAAAATTATACTGTCAGTAAAAAAACGCTGACCGGGCTCCATCTGAATTTTCAACCCAAAATTTCACCGTAGCCTTCTACCATAAGAGAGACTGAATATGATATTTTTTTTTTATAATCACTTTCTAACTCTTGGATTAAAATATAATTAATTATATTTTCACTGGTTAAATAACATAATTAAAAATCAGGCTGTTACAGAGCCGGACTTAAATTAACAGGACAACCTCATGAGACAATTGTGGTAAGGGGTATTGCAGCCTAATCATGCTCGACGAAGGGAAGTTAGAATCTCCGGAAAATAAATATCAAAATTAGATGGTGGATGTTGAAGTGTCATGCATTTTTATAAATTGTGATGACTACCCGGTATGATTCCCATTGTTTATAATAGTATGTTTATTTTGAGATTTTATGTGATGTATATATGTGTATATGTTGTTGATTTGTTAGTCGCTTATGTAACTATCACGGTAAAACTTACATGTCGGTATCTCACCCTTGCGTTATTTCTGTTTCGTTCTATTTTGGTATCTCGTTTTGCATGTACAGATGTATCTACAAGGTCCCCTTTCTCATTCGGGGATCTTAGCCTTGAAGTTTGACTGTGCTGACTGATAAGCCTCTGGCTTATCTAGTTTTATAACTAGATGGACTGTGGTTTTTGTGCAAATTATTCGAGTTCAATCTCGATTTCGCATAAATTTGGCCTTGTTTTGTTCTTAAGTAGACTTTGACTCGTTCTAGGCATTTTTAGTAGTTTTTAGTCTATTTTGAATAGAATTACGCTTTTTGTTTCTTTATATTGTTTCAGGTTAGAAGTGAAGCTCCGGAAGTCAAGGAAAGTCAAGAAACAGTGGAAATTGTCATTCTGGAGATACTCGCCCCGCGAGTGTATGCTCGCCCGCGAGCACAAGACCAGTGAAGCGGCAAAGAATCATACATACATTCTGTCTCACCACGCGAGTCACCGGATCGCCTCGCGAAGCTGAAGGCCTGACTGTGCCAGAGAAGTCATCCTTTCTGGATCACCTCGCCAATCACAGTTCGCCTCGCAAGAATTCAAACTCAGGATGGAGCCAAAACAGAAATTCGCCCCGCGAAATATTCTCGCCTCGCGAGAGTCCAAGTTGCATGCACGTCAAAACTAATATTCGCGTCGCGAGAGTAGGCTCGCCCCGCGAGCGGGCGAGAACCAGAATCCCTATATATTGCTGTTTCAGATCAGATTTGAGGACTTTTGGATACTCCACTTGTTTTAGATCAGTTTTAGGACGAATCCTTGTTTCTGGAGCTTTGTCTCCCTTCTCTTTTCTTTTCTTATTTTATTATGGAGATTATTGCCGATTGTTCGTTTGTCATCACGGGCATGAGGAACTAATCCCCTCGTCTAGGGAATCAATGAAGCCACCCATGGCGGTATAGTGTTCATGTGATGTATGTTTTTCTCCCCTTTTCTCAATTGATGTTTTCCAATTCTGATTTGATTGTGTTGATCATATGCATGCGTGATTGACTAGTTAAACGTGTTGAGGTTGATCGGCGATTCGCGTTTTAGAACTTGAATTGGGATCATCGATCGAATATTTACGATAGTGAGTAGGAGATCGGTGCAACCATATAGGGAACAAGAATTAATATAATTCGAGGATTAGGGTTATGAGACCTAGTAAGTAATTAATCCAATCTTCGAATACGTCCTATTGAGCACGACAGTGGATATAGGACAATTTGGGGGTCCCGGTTGACATTGTAATTGAACTTAGGGAGGAATTCATCATCACTTGGGTACGATGCATGATTGGGTAGGTGGATTTGAGACCCTAGATATTTTAATTCCAGATTTTTAGTTAATTATTTTACTTGATTTGTCAATTGAATTGCGATATTAATCTCTCTCTCTCAACCACTTTCCTCTCTTGACCAAACGTATCGGATTTCCCGCGAATTAGACAAATTGGTAGCCCAATCCTTGTGTTCGACCTCGGTAAATTCTTACCGTGTTATTTTATTACTTGCGACGACCCGGTACACTTGCCGGTGACTCAACAAGTTTTTGGCGCCGTTGCCGGGGATTGGCACAACCAATTTTCCTAATTTTTAGGGAATTTGATTGATTGGTTAAGTTGATTTTATTTTTATTTTTCTGTTATTTATTTATTATTTCTCTCTACTTCTTTGATTCCACTTGGTCTTGCCGTGTTTTTGTATGCGAAGTACCCTTTCACAAGAGGACCTGCTATTTGATTCGGAGATCACCAAGACCGAGAAGCGCTTAAGGAAGGAAGTCAGAGAAAGAAAAAGGCTTGAAGCGAGTAATCTTGAGAGGATGACCGAAGAAAATCCTCCTCCTCCTCCTCCTCGTTACAAGCCTCTCTTCGAGTACAGTCTACCCAACTTGGGTGATTGTGATTCTTTCATCGTGAGAGGCAACCTCAATATAGACTCCTTCAGAGTGGAAGGATATGTCACAGCCTATATCCGAGAGAATCAGTTTGATGGGAGCGGCAGACAAGACCCTCACAGGCACATCACCCACTTCCTTGAAGCTTGTGACTTGAAGAGGACAAGAGGTGTTTCTCAGGATGAGTTTCAATTGCGGCTATTCCCTCTCTCTCTTAGGGATGTCGCTCGCGATTGGTTTGACAGCTTGGATAGGAACAGTATCAGAACTTGGGAGCAAATAGCACAAAAGTTCCTAACTAAGTATTTTCCTCCTCAGAAAGCGGCACAAGCAAGAGTGGCCGTTACATCTTTCAGACAGACAGAGGATGAAACTTTTAATGAAGCTTGGGAGAGGTACAATGTGCTCTTAAGAAGATGTCCTTCAGCTTTCTTTGACCCGGTCTCCAAAGTTCAACATTTCTTTAACGGGTTAAGGGGACGCTATCAGATGAATTGTGATGCCGCAGCTGGCGGTTCTTTCTCCTATTTATCGGTTGAGGATTAATGGGCTTTATTGGAGAAGATGTCATATAATGATTACAACTGTGGAAGGGAAACCTCAAGTGGAATCAGTTCTGCGACAATGGAAGCCATTCTTGAGCAAAACAGATTGTTGAAGATGCAGAATGAGGCCTTGTCTGGGAACAAGAAGGTTAATGTGATACACGAGGGAATGCCTCCGGGATGTGCAAATTGTAATGGAGATCATGACAACCGGAGCTGTCCGTTCAACTTCTCTCAGCAACATGTGGACTCATGCCACAATTTCTATGACAGTGTGCCCCAGAATATCTATCAGAGGAACAGACAGAATGACTACAGTCGAAATCAGAATAGGGAGTATATGAGGAGAGACCATCCGGGTTTCGCTTGGAGTAATGCTAGTGGTGGTCTAACCGGGCAACAACAACCTCAACAGGGTCTGAGGCCAAACATTGGAATCCATCAGTACAATACTCAGCAGGGTCTTCCAGGAACTAATCGGTTGCAAATAACAGACAGTGGAAGGCAGCCTTGGGAGTTGGCTATAGAGAAGGTGAATGCAGCAGTTGACAAGTTGGCAACGCATACAGGGGAGGCAATTCACAATCTAGAGATGCAGGTTACTCAACTCGCAAGGCAACTAAATGAGCGTCTCCCAGGCACTTTCCCAGGTGATACCGAGAACAACCCTAAGAACCATTGCAATGCCATCACAATCAGGAGTGGTAAAGTGTTGGGATCTAACAGGGGTGCAACTAGTTCTCAGGAAGACAAGGCCCCGGAACAACCACATGTTGAGGAAGAGCAACCTGAGAAAGAGGAGTTGGCAAGTGACAAGGCACCAGAGCAAGGGGGAAGGCTGAAGCTTGTGGATGAAGAGTTCCGAAAGAAGAAGTGGGTTGAACCCCAAGTCCTCCCGCCCTACATGAAGGTACCATATCCTGAAAGATTGAAGAAGCCTCAACAGGATAAGCAGTTCAACAGATTCCTTGATGTCTTCCGCAAACTTCAAATTAACATTCCATTTGCGGAAGCCTTGGAACAAATGCCATCTTATGCCCGGTTTATGAAGGAGCTTTTCTCCAAGAAGTGGAGAATAGTGGATGAGTAAACGGTTGCTTTGACCGAGGAATGTAGTGCCATTCTTCAAAGAAAACTACCTCCAAAGTTGAAGGATCCCAGTTCTTTTTCGATACCATGCACCATTGGGGGGATGACTCTAGGGAAGGCATTGTGTGATCTAGGGGCAAGCATCAACTTGATTCCCCTCTCTATGATGAAGAGGTTGGGGATCAAAGAATTCAAGGATACATGGATGTCGCTCCAACTAGCCGATCGCTCTATAAAATATCCTTATGGGGTGGTCGAAGACTTGTTAGTAAAGGTGGACAAGCTCATATTTCCGGCGGACTTTGTAGTGCTTGATATGGACGAAGACGTCGAGATCCCTCTCATATTGGGTAGGCCCTTCTTGGCCACTGGGGGTGCCTTGATAGATGTGCGACAAGGGAAACTCACTCTAAGGGTGCAAGATGATGAGGTAGTCTTTAATCTCTTTGAAGCAATGAAGCACCCTGCAGAGAGGTCGGAAGTGTATCGAGTGGATATGGTGGATCCAACTGTCAAGGCAAAGGCAACTAGAGAAGCCCATGGTTCTTCACTTGCTCAAGTGTTGGTAAAATCCCATGATGATGATAGTTAGAAAAAAGACCCTTTGGGGGACGAGGTCTATCTTGAGTGGTTAAGAGACATGGAAGCCTTACCGAGTTCCCCAAAGGATGAATGTGCAAAGGAAGAGCGCAACAACAAGGGCATGGAAAAAGAGGATAAAGCACCAAAGTTGAAAGGTGGCACAACCGTGGTGGTCAATGAAAACAACCAGTTGATCCCCAAAAGGGACCATCATGGAGTGGAGAGTATGTGCTGATTATAGAGGGCTTTTGGATTTAAATGAGTTGTCCGGGATTCGCAAGCAAGCAAACCACAAAAAGCGGACTAAGGAAAGGCAGGACAAACACATCTTGCCTAGGGAGCTTGAGCCCGGGCAAGCGGTACTTCTTGACAACTCAAGGTTGAAACTCTTTCCGGGAAAGCTAAGATCGAGGTGGTCGGGACCATTCAAGGTCCTCCAAGTTTGTCCTCACGGAACAGTAGATTTAGAAGGGGCCTCTGGTAACTTCAAGGTGAATGGGCAAATGATAAGGCATTACCATGGGGAATCAGTCCCAATTTGCAAGCAGTTTCTTCCTCCGGATTAACCCTTAAGGGCGACTTGAGTCAGGCTCGGGACGTTAAACAAGCACTACTTGGGAGGCAACCCAAGCTAGGTATCCTTTATTTTTAGTGTCTGTCATTTTCATCAAAAAAAAAAGCTTGATTCGCCACGCGAATCCACAGTGGCCGCGCGAGACAGAAGCCCTGAATCTCAGAGGCTTGCTCACGTTTCTATCTCGCGTCGCGAGGGCTGATTTAACCTCGCGATTCTGGGCATCATCATCTGTTGGAATTCCAGATTCGCCTCGTGAGATACTACTCGCCTCGCTATTCTGGAAAGTGTGAAAACAATTTTTCCAGATTCGCCTCGCGAGTGGTCTCTCGCCTCGCGAATCTGTACTTAAGGTTCTAATTTGCAGGAGTTCTTCCAGGATGCTATGCAACAGAAGGGAGCCCGTGAGACCAATTGGATGAGGAGGCAACCATGAAAACTTGATCAGGGAGCACCCTCTCCTCTCCTCACTTTTGTTTTGCTTTTGCTTTTGTTTTTGTTTTTGTTTGTCACTCTTGAATAATTTGAGAAGATCAAGAGTTTATGTATGAATGTGTGTCGGCAAGCTTGTTGGAGTTTAATTAAATTGAGCATAGATTGATTGCATGAATTATTTTGACCATTGATGATTTCCCCCTAGGTTCTGAAAATAGAAAATTGATCCCCATGTGAAAAATTGAAAATTGAACTTTGAGGATTTTATTATGATTACTTGATTTATGATAAGTTTGGGGTGAGGGGGTGCACACACTAGGAATTGTATCTCGGTCAAACAATTTGAAAAATGTCCAGGTGAGGATTTGAGACTCCAACTTTGTTTTTGATTGTGTGAATCACTGTTAAGTTGCACTTTCCCGGATTTGCTTGAATCTCTTCATGGTTTGCATGTTTATGTGTTGCATCAAATGATTTAGGCAAATTTTCTTTGAATAACTACTTGGCCTAAAGATAACCATCCCTAATGCATGTTCCCTAGTTAGCCCCGTTGAGCCTAATTAGCCTATTGTTTCTTGATGACCCTATATTATAAGCCAAAATCTGAAAAACCATGTTAACCCAATCTTAGGATTAGGAGAGCATGGAAGCGTAGCAAGAGAAGGGTTGTGAGGAACTAAGTTTGGGGTGGCTACAAGGTGATATGGCATTTTGGGTTGAGAAAAAGAAAAATAAAGGTTGAAACCTAAGGCAAAAGAAAAATTGCCAAAAGAAAAGGGGCAAAACAGAAAAAAATAGCAAGGAAAAGGCTGTAGTCACCCGAGGCAAAAAGAAAAATGGAAAAAGGAATTTGAGTGGAATATGTGTCAAACGCTCATGCTCTCTTAGTTCCTAGGGACTTAAGCCTAGTATCCTTGAATATCCTACCCTCAGCCAGGCCCCATTACAACCTTTATAAGACCTTCTGATGTTGCTTGCATGTTTTCGTGGGAACCATTTTTTAGATGAAAATCAAATTCATGGGAAGTGCTCTTGATATGTGAAATTGAGTGAAAAGTTGATAGCCTAGACGAATTTGAGTGAATGAGTGAAATTTTACATACCCTTGTGAGGAAGGCAATTGTTTGAAATTGGTGATCTTCCTTTTGTGTGTGACTTTGATCCTCAACTTAGATTAATGCTTGCATGAATGATAAGTTCTCAACTGTTTAAAGTAAATGAATGTGGGGATTACGTCGATGTAAGGGGGGAAATCATTGGAGAAAAACTGTTTTGATTGCATGAAATTTGTGCGAAATCGATTGAATCCCTTAAGCTTGCAAAGTCTTGAGTCCTTTTTGAGTTTTAGCTTGCTTGGGGACAAGCAAGGTTTAAGTTTGGGGTGTTTTGATAAGCCTCTGGCTTATCTAGTTTTATAACAAGATGGACTGTGGTTTTTGCGCAAATTATTCGAGTTCAATCTCGATTTCGCCCAAATTTGGCCTTGTTTTGTTCCTAAGTAGACTTTGACTCGTTCTAGGCATTTTTAGTAGTTTTTAGTCTATTTTGAATAGAATTACGGCTTTTGTTTCTTTTTATTTTTTCAGGTTAGAAGTGAAGCTCCGGGAGTCAAGGAAAGTCAAGAAACAGTGGAAATTGTCATTCTGGAGATACTCGCCCCGCGAGTGTATGCTCGCCCCGCGAGCCTGAAGACCAGCTGAAGCAGCAACAGTCATACATTCTGTCTCGCCACGCGAGTCACCAGATCGCCTCGCAAAGCTGAAGGCCTGACTGTGCCAGAGAAGTCATCCTTTCGGATCGCCTCGCCAATCACAGTTCGCCTCGCGAGAATTCAGACTCAGGATGGAGCCAAAACAGAAATTCGCCCCGCGAAATATTCTCGCCTCGCGAGAGTCCAAGTTGCATGCGCGCCAAAACTAATATTCGCGTCGCGAGAGTAGGCTCGCCCCGCGAGCGGGCGAGAACCATAATCCCTATAAATTGCTGTTTCAGATCAGATTTGAGGACTTTTGGATACTCCACTTGTTTTAGATCAGTTTTAGGACGAATCCTTGTTTCTGGAGCTGCGTCTCCCTTCTCTTTTCTTTTCTTATTTTATTATGGAAATTATTGCCGATTGTTCGTTTGTCGTCACGAGCATGAGGAACTAATCCCCTCGTCTAGGGAATCAATGAAGCCACCCATGGCGGTATAGTGTTCATGTGATGTATGTTTTTCTCCCCTTTTCTCAATTGATGTTTTCCAATTCTGATTTGATTATGTTGATCATATGCATGCGTGATTGGCTAGTTAAATGTGTTGAGGCTGATCGGCGATTTGCGTTTTAGAAGTTGAATGGGGATCATCGATCGAATATTGTACGATAGTGAGTAGGAGATCGGTGCAACCATATAGGCAACAAGAATTAATAGAATTCGAGGATTAGGGTTATAGACCTAGTAAGTAATTAATCCAACCTTCGAATACGTCCTATTGAGCACGATAGTGGATATAGGAGAATTTGGGGGTCCCGTTTGACATTGTAATTGAACTTAGGGAGGAATTCATCATCACTTGGGGACTATGCATGATTGGGTAGGTGGATTTGAGACCCTAGATATTTTAATTCCAGATTTTTAGTTAATTATTTTACTTGATTTGTCAATTGAATTGCGATCTCTCTCTCTCAACCACTTTCCTCTCTTGACCAAACATATCGGATTTCCCGCGAATTAGACAAATTGGTAGCCCAATCCTTGTGTTCGACCTCGGAAAATTCTTACCGTGTTATTTTATTACTTGCGACGACCCGGTACACTTGCCGGTGACTCAACACTGACGATGGTGTTGCTTGAGTGATCCATCCGGGAGCCCAGAGCACCACATATACGGGACCCGTACGTGTCACTAAAGGTACGGAGGCAGTACCCTTTGCTTTCACAGAGCATGGAGACTGTAGAGATACCGCTACCACCGATATGGTTACCTCTCAGTTCTCTTGTAAATCAGGGACTCATATATCCTGATACTTCCTTAGTTCGCTAGTTCCTGAGGCTGTACCTCATTTCCCCACACCGGAATTTCCCTCTCCAGTTCCTTTTGTTCTCCACCCCACAGATGGAAATGATGATGTGGAGTAGGATCCTCCTAAGGAGTAATAACTTGTGTTAGAGCCTGCAGTAGAGGCAGATCCATCTGAGACCTCTATTAGTGAGGGTGACTATGGGGGTCTCCCTAAATGAATATTATCAAGACGACCAACTTAGGACCAATTTTAGTTATTTCTTTTTTAGGTAGTTGTATTTGCTTATGATCTATATATCTAGTTTCTAAGACCCATCCTTTTTGGAGTAGTGTTTCTGAACTTACTTCTCAGTATTGTATAGTTAGTTATTATTACTTTATGTGTATAGTTTCTGAAAAACAACCCATGCACCAAAGTGAATTGTGATGCTTAAAGTTTATTATGACAGTACGAATTGATGTATACTACGTTATCCTATTTTGGATAGTTAAAGTTTTATTTACCACGAAGAAATATTTTTACACCCGTTTTCCCGACTTATAGCAAATTATATGAATTATTTTCTGAAAGCAACCAACAACTTTTTAATTTTATTTTTTATGTTTTCCAAATTTGAGTTGGGAATGTAGCGCCGATGGGGCGTTACAGCAGGCTCAATAACAAGTATTGTTTTTACACCTAGCCTCTCCAGGATCGAACAAGTATTCTTTCAGCAAGCCTCTTCAGGCTCTGCAAATGGTAAAAGTTGAATGAAGCAGCAGCTTCACGATTTACAACTTCGCAAGTCAACCGAATAACACTCAGTGAGGAATAAATATTTAGGTAGGTATGACTGCAACAAAGACTACTCAATAAATTCAGATGATTGAGCAGAGAAGTGTTCTAAGAAGAAGAACTTAGAGGGCCTTGAATGTGAAGATAGTATTGAATGCTTGAGAGAATAATTCAGATGTGTATCTTCAACAGTCTTCAAAGTCTTCTATTTATACTCTTCAGATGATTAAAACTTTTGGTCTTCATCAATAAATGCCAAAGAGTTGTTCTGATCTTTCATTTAATGTTTATGATCGTTGGAGAGCTTCAAGAAAAGTTGAACGTATATGTTGGCATTGCTTTATCAGAGCGTAGTTTGATTCAGAGCAGTGTTTGTTCCTTTTCAGACTTGGACAGCGCGACATTCATTATTTGTGCAACATGAGTCTACGACTGAGTAAAGGTTATTTTGTCTTTTATGACAAAAGGATATTCAAACACTGATTGATGCTTTAAGCTTCTGAATTCAATTTCTTGTAAGTAAAGTAAAGAGTTTAGGGAAGAGAGTACTCAGATTTATCCTGCTTCACCCACAACCTTTGGGTTACATCCAGTCCTTGGCTTCACCAAGTTTTAACACTATAACTGATCAAGGTTATAGACGAGTATTATTTTCATACCTAGCCTCTCCCAGCTCAAACACAAGTATTGTTTGCACACCTAGCCTCTTCAGGCTCAACAAGTATTCTTGAAAATAGCCTCTGTAGGCTTAGAGAGATTGAAGGTTTGTTTGAAGCACAACTTCAGTATTACAGTAGCAATTCAACCAAATAATACTTCAGAGAGTGAATACAAATTTAAGATCTGGTGAGTTGAAGATGAGTTCTTCTCCAGATGATTTGCAACTTGGAGAGAAGATGACAAGAGTGATGAGAGTTTCTCAATCTATTTAGTATTCTTTGTCTGAATGCTTCCTTTTTGAGAGAGTACGTATCACTTGAATATTGTGTCTCAGCTTTCTGATTTTATCTATGTCTCATCCTCTTCTGGTCTTCGACTTCTTATATTTATACTTGACCATAATAGATCCGTTGTGGCAAGATCGGGGTTTAATGTTTAAGAACGTTTAAGAACGTCGGAAGTCCTTTGTTGACTGCAGAGCATAGCAGATATGCTTTCTTTACTGGGGCAGCATTTCTATCCTTATTTGTGCAACACTTAGAAAAAGGTGCTTTTCTCTTTATTGTATAAGAGACGTTGAGGCACCACGTTGTGCCCCGTTGTGCCATTAATTATTTATTTAAACTTACTCACGTTCTTAACGTTAAACGTAACCCAAAATTACGAAGATATTAAAATCTTAAATATAAACACATCCAACTTCTAAAAGATAAACCATCACACCATAGATTTAATATACTTCCACACATATGTCTATTCATCAAGTACAAAACACTGTCTAGGGTATCCTATCAGTAGGATCCCTTGACATACTAATACAAACCATAATAAACAACATAAATAAAACATCTCAAAGATGCACTGGCCATACTCCCTAAACTCTACCGCTAGGGTCCACAACTCGTCCTCCAGCATCTGGCTTACACGAAGTTCCATCCAATTCCTCAGCAACAGGTTCCTCCATAGAGTCTTCTAATGGAATAAAGTAAACATACACAAAATACAAAAATAGGGAGATAAGAAACAGTTATATCATCATAAGCGGAAAAGAATACATAGCATATAATATAATAACAATCAAATACAAGCATCACATATAACTAACAATCATCCTTAAATCACGATATCTTCCTCTACCCTCAATCTCGTGCAACTAAACCTTTATGCTAACGTGGTCGTTTCTAATCATGTCACCATCCCTCATCTGATTAGGGATTTAGGTCAATCGTCCAAGCGGAGTGTCCACAAACCTCAGTGCACACCCCCATTCTCGTTAGGATGTTCATTCAAAGAATGATACTATTCCCCTATTCCCGTTAGGAAATAGCTGCATAATACAAAAGTATCCTCATTCCCGTTAGAGAACTAACCTGTGACATCCAGTATCCATACTCGGATACTCTGACCTCTTGTGTTCTACTCATACAATTGTGAATAATACTATGCAAAATATTTGAATCTCACTGACTCGTGCCAGATCAATCCTAGTGCCTCAACCTCTCGTACTAATCTTATATCACATCATATTTCAAGTCTCATCCTATAGGTTCAACATTAATAAAATATCATTTAATCGGGCTAGGCACCTCTAATCACATTCATTCTCTCACCCACATACATATCTCCTGAACAAACAGTTCGTAAGCAATAAAATAATAATGAAATATTCAAACAACAAAATAAAACATCACATAAAGTAGATTACCTCAACCAGCGCATCACAAACAATTCAATAATAATAAAATCAGACATCCTCAAATATTCTAAAATCATCCTAACGGCGATAAACCTACAATCCCCAAATCATCATTGGTACTACGAAATAGTCACCAATGTGATTTTGGTCTTGTCGATTACTCGACCACTAATAGGGTTTAGGTCTCCTTACACCATTATTATAATATATACTACTTATACATTCCGATGACAAGATGAATCTTTCTCCCACCCGAGCTTATCACCGGAAACACGAAAATGAAACTCCTCGATACCACACCACAAGTTATCGATTAACCTTCAACCAAAACAACATAAAAACAACTTAATCAAACAAAATCCAACTATGACAACTCTAAGCTAGTTTTGACCAAGACACCAAAACAGGGCTAGGGTTATTTTCTCAATTCCATTTATTGGATCCTAGTTACAAGTCAATAATTTGAAACAAAATCATCTAACCTATAGGGTTAGGGTTTCGGTCAAGCTTAGTAAAATAGGCTAGAAATTTATTTTACTCACACACTCTAGGATCTAGAACCTAAAGACCTTAGATAGCTTATACAAGCCATCATCCAAGAAAAATTTGAAAAGAAACTCATCTAGCCTACACATACATAGATTCGACCAAGAGGAGGAATTTGGGCTAGGAATTTCTTTTGACTTCAAGCTTCTAGATCCAACAACCAGAGGTTAGAGAGATAAGATCAATTGTCAGAACACTTTTTTATGAATTTTTGAAAAACTAGATCTAGGAATTGAAATTTGAGAAAATCTTGATGAAAATGGAAATTTGTTGATGATTAATGAAGCTAAGAGGATGAGGAAGAGAATCCTCACCTTGGAATAAAGAAGAATGGAAGAGAAATGATCATATTTGCAAGAACAACAATGGAGGTTTTGGTGTTTTTGTGAGAAAAAGACTCTAAGTGAAGTTGAAGAATTTTTGCTAAGTATGGGGGAGGGTTTGGGCCGTGTAATTGAGTTAGTGAGGGGGATGGTTATGAGTCACAAGTGTAACACCCCATTTTTACTGTTTTTCATTATCGGTAGAATTTTTAATTCTTTATTTTTTTATCTGAGATTTAGAAAATTATTTTGGATAAAACAAAATCATATTTATACTCTACCTTATGGTAGAAAGTTACGGTAAAAATTTAGGTTTAAAATTCAGACGAAACCCGGTCTGCGTTTTAACTGACAGTAAGATTTTACTGAGCAGAAAACCTAATTTTGACCCGAGAATGAAACCGTTTAGATTTTTATTTTATTTCCAACCATAGTAGTTATTTTGAAAATTTTCAAAATGAATAGGTTATTATACGTTAGTCGGGTGAATACTCGACGATCGGCGATCAACGGAATCGAGAACGGAGGTACAGAGACAAAATTCGACGCCGGAAGGATGAGGAAAATGACTCATGGTGGTGAGTCATAGGGGTTAGTCATCTTGCATTAAATGGAAGTAATGATGGTTATGTGTGAAATGTCTAAAATGCCCTTGGACTTTAAGTGAAATTTCAAGAGTGTTCCTAAGTGAATTTTGACCAAACTACCCTCTAAAATTACTTAATTTCGTGAAGCCCCTCCACTAAATCAAACTCATTTCTTTTTGAATTCATTTCATCATCTTTCTCTCAAAAACCCTAATCGGGTAAATAACGGAACCAGACACGAATGTGCAGAGATATACCGGGGGACAGAACGATGTGTCATCCATGATAACTCAAGAGGAATGAGTCACCAAGTGACTCACCATAGCCATTAATGTGAATTTATGACAAGTAAATGTGAAAAGACTAAAATACCCCTAAGCTTAACCTAACCGACGTTCAGTTAAGTTCTAACCATGGTTAAGGAACCAAGGTTAGTTCTTGTGGCTAAGAATCAGCCACACCCTTCCTAAAATGTGAGCCACATGTTTTTTAATCATGATTAACCCTAGTTAAGTTACTAATTAATTATAGTTACGTTATTATATTATTTTCTAACTTAACCTTGGTCAATTTAACTCAACCATGGTTATCTTTTAAGATTAAACAACTCATTTTCTCACATAAACACCCTCTTGGCCGCAGCATCCTTCCACTCATAGACAACATTTCACTTCTTTGTTCATCATTTTCTCTAAGAACACATAAAGACTTCATTGATGCTCATATTCATCCGAAACTGTACCAAAACTCTGACCCTTTTCTGTTCTGAAACTCGGAAAACTTTCTCCATGAAAGTTGTTCCTCTTCCTCTCTTCTTTCCAACGAGCTAAATATCACCAAAAACAGATAAGTATATTGGGCGATATGCCCAAATTACCAAAACCGCTCAAAATCCTTAGCATCCCAGGAGAACAGTGGAAAGAAGACTCTTTACTCCCCTGTTATGATCTGAATCAAACAAAACCTTAAACATAAAGGTTGTGCATCTCCTTCTCACCTTTCTAACAAGCCAATTGTAATTTTTAGATGAGTAAATCGTGAGATATGCTCATAATACCATCACACCCTCAAAGCTGTCAAATTTTCAACAAAGCTTGTTTTGATCGTTACTCTTCATCAAGAGGTAACCTCTCTTCTAAATGATAACTCATGTCTTCTTTTTCATTCATTTCATGATTTTCATTCCATGATCATCATTTAAAATTCTTAGATCTAGAACTTTGAAAATTCCTAGAAAATCATAGAAAAATCATTTTAATGTGATATCAATTTCAATGATCTTCATATGACTTCTATATTCATCATCCAAGAGCTTGAAAAATTTAGAGATCCCAAGCTATTTCTTTCCAACTTGGCCGATCCTATGTGCAAGTGGGTTAGGATGATTTTCTTCATTCTTTAACTTGTTTTCTTGATTGATTTCTCATGGCTAGGTTTTTGTGAACAAAACCGTGGCCCACCTTGCTTGGTTTAACTTATGTTTGTTTGATCTTCAAGTGATCTACAAGAGTTATGGGGGATAGTACCACTATCCTACCTTAAAGTAGATATGTTGATGGTTTATTTAGTGTTATTTAGTGTAAATGGTCTTGTAAATTATAAGTTGTGTAATTTATTGATTTATATGTGTGTGATCCTCTTAGAGGATTTTGGTTGATTCTTGATGTTGATATATGTTGATTTTGATTCAATGATTTCTAATTGGATACTTGATGGTTGTGTATTTGATTTAACATGAAAAATTGCCTAATATGATCATTCTTGGGCCATTCGACCTTGGCTGTTTAAATGGGTTGCATGATGATTTAAATTGTTTGAATAATTTTTATGAGGATTGAATGAATATATAAGAATATAGAAATTGGTTTGGATTGATTTGGATGTGTATATTAAAAGATATGATTTTATGAGTCCTTAGGGACTAAAATGCAATTTCTGAGAATTTCAGTGACTGCACTGAAATTCATGTTCTTGTGTATTAAGATTGTAGTTCTTGATGAGACAAAACCATATAAATTGGTTTGGTGTTCATTGGATTAATACATAAAAAGTTATAAGCTTTTTTTGTAAACAAGGACATTTTTGCAATTATTGAAAAATATTTGGGGCAGAAATGTAATTTCTGGAAATTGGAAGGTAACCGAAAAGTATTTCTAAAGAAGTTGGTTTGGTGTGATTTGAAGTTATAAATAAAAAGTTACGAGGTTTTAAGTGAATAAGGACCTTTTTGTAATTAATGAAAGTTAAGGAACTAAACTACAATTTTTGAAAATTTATGTAATTGGACAGTTAGGGTCGTACATGTGTTAGATATAGGCCTTAATCAGTCAAGAACTGAAGTTACCATATATCAGTTTCGGTTTCAGTGATCAAGAACAGTTTTAATCCACTGAGTTTTGAACAATTAATAACACAAGATTGATTGCGGTAATACTCTGGTTTCAATTCAAATTAAACAGATCAAGAACAACAGTTGTATTGATCAAAGAACAGCAATAAACTCGTACAAAGTAGAAATTAAAGAGTTTGAGTTTAGAGATACCACATAATCAATTTTATACTGGTTCAGTCATCACCACTGTGACTTACATCCAGTCCCCACTCGACCTTTGGGTATTCATATACTAACAAACCAAACTTTAACCAGGTAGGTTGAAAAACCTTCACACCACAGAGAACTCCTTCACCTTGAGATACCACACTCTTGTGAAGAGCCTCAATCAATGTTCTTTCTTAGGATTCCTCACCCTAATCACATAGAGAGACTCCCTCTCTCTTACAATCAAATAGAAAAAAAGATTGATTCCTAACTCTCAGAAGTTAGATATACAAATTGAAGTTCTTATGAGAATTTAAACACTTTTTTTCACAATGATTTGGGTCTCATACCCAAATCAATCAGTTTTGTGAAGATAATGCATGACACTTCAATCATCAGGCTCTAAACCTAATCTCATGAGATACCATCACCGTTTTATCATCAAGAAAGAAAGAGTTGATCAGGCTCGTACGCCACATTTGGCAAGTTGTCTCCATCACCTCATGCACCCGGATCAACATCATCACGAATCCCTTATAACGGCCATTCGGATGTATACCACATCTAAAGCGGGTATTCGATTAACTCAAGCACGTCTGCTAAGGGGAAATTCATATGAATAAAAGAATTTTCGTTATCGAGACTTTTCTTTGTGTTCACTCTTTTCCGTTGTCGAAGCCCAAAGCTAACAACTATTCACAATTTTCATTACTTGAAAATCAATAACACAGGACACGCAGTCCGAGTGCTCAATCACAACACCTTAGACCGATGCTGCAATCCAATGTTGTGGTCATAGAAACAATTACCATTTTATCCATGTTTTATTTCAACATGATAAGGACTCCTAGACCATAACAACGAAATTATGACACACAGTCCTCAAATCCAAAATTAGGACTCCTAGCCCATAATATCACGATTAGGACCCTTGGTCCATATTTCTTGACACGGATCCCGGATCACGTGCACAAACTGAATACTAGAGGCAACGTCTCGTGAACTAGTATTCTCTTTCACATGTGCTTACTGTTCGCTCAGTGAAAAATCAAAAACCAAAACAAAACCTTGGTCACTTATCTAAGTAACCAGAACGTTTCTAAATCATTTAGGAGAAAATCTTTTCCTTTACATAGTCTTTTCTAAAACATTTGGAAATTTGTTTGCTTTCGAAATCCTTGATGGAATAAAGCCAAATATTTTCAAAGGGGTTTTTTCCTTTATAAAACACATAGTTAGAAAAAGATTTTCTCTCGTACAAAATTTGGATCATAAAAAGGTAATTTCTATTGACTTAAAAATACTTCAACGTTTCTTTACAAAACTAGAATCTCATTCTCTTGAAGTAAGCGTTTTAAACAAGGAACTTTTATAAATGAAACAATACTTTCAAAGTTCTATTCAGGGCTTATTAAGGCTTTTAATCCTTATAATCATTATACACATACGCAAGTCCGGCTTCTCAAACTTCAATCAACAGTAATATATTCTCAACAATCATATCACAGTTAACGACAGTTCATCACATATATACAACTCACAATACTTTAAGGCAAGTAATAATCAACTTCAAGTAATAATCACAATAGTTCAAGTAAACAAATCGTTCAAGTATTTGCTCCATATCATAATAATATTCAAATCACTCAAGTAATCACATAGACACATGCATATAGTCATTGAATATCCCTAGGCAATCCCCTCTTACCTTCTGTGAAGTAAAGAGATTAGATGCTCGAAGAGGTATTCCACGAACGTCCTCGTTTCCTCCGCGATGGAAGTCTAAGGTTATGAACACAAAATCACAAGTCAAAATCAAACAAGAACACTAAACCACAAGGTATAGGTTCGGCCAAGACTAGTTCTTAGGGTTAGAGATTCCCTAAAATTATACAACTCATGGATATATGATCCTTAAGTGTTAGGAGTTCATAAACAATGATCATTTCACAAAGTTGAATTAAAATCCCATTAAGTTATAAACATAGGGCATTCGGGCAAGGCTAGTAAAATAGGCTAGCATTCACTAAACTTTCCAATCTCTTAGGGTTAGCATCCATATGTATTTAGGAGCTCAAAACCACAATCATTTTGGAAAACAATGGAAACTTAAACATTCCAATCTCTAAGACTTAGCATCCAAATATCTTATGGAGCTCAAGTCCATGATCATCTTGGAAAAACAATGGAAACTTAAACATTCCAATCTCTTAGACTTAGCATCCAAATATCTTATGGAGCTCAAGTTCATGATCATCTTGGAAAAATGAAAGTAATGCATACTAGCTTTAATAACATAGAATAAAAAAAGTTAGAAATCCTTAAACTTTCCAATCTCTTAGACTTAGCATCCAAATATCTTATGGAGCTCAAGTCCATGATCATTTTGGCTCAAACATCCTAGCACCTAAACACTAAGTTTCGGCCATCAAAGGATGATGTGGAATATGTTCTTTGTTTAACAATAACTCTTAGGTTTATAATCACAAGGTATTTAGAGTTCTAAATCCATGATCATACTTGGAAAGTTGAAACATATTATACTAGGCTTACTTATTCATATTTTCGGCCATCATAGGAACAAGCTATTAAAACTTCCAAGATTTATAGATTCAAGATCAAGGGATAGTTAGAAACTCAAACACATGATCATATTCCAAAAGTTGAAACAAAAACTTCCTAGGTCACAAATGCAAGCATTCGGCCTTCATTGGAAGAGATGGGTAGAGATTTTTGTTTTACACAACCTCTTAGTATGTGAAGATATAAGTTAATACAAGACTATAGAAAATGGTTTCAACTCAAAAGGAGTTTTCTACCATTTTAGAGAGATTTTAGAAGTTTAAAGCATATAAAGAACACATAAAGTAAACTAAGAAATAACATATAAAACTTGCAAAAAGATTCATATGAGAGCATTACCCTTATTATAAGGAAGAACTTTAATGAAGAACTCAAGTAGAAAAGATGAATAAAAACAAAAGCTTTAAGAGCTTGAACTTTTAAAAGAAAGGAAGAAGATGAAGGTTTAATGGAGTTTCAAGAAGGAAGATGATGAAGTGAAAATGAGAGGGATATATATAGAGAGGGGAGAGAGTGGCACGAAATTGAGGAGAGAGGAATGAGCTTGGAGAGCAAGTTTTGACCTTGTGCCTTGTTTGGTTTGAGAAGAGAGAGAAAATTAGGTTTTTAGAATATAATATGATATATTTCAAAAAGTGCCATCATGACCACTTTTTAGGAGGTAGCTTAGGCCACACCTCTAGTGAGTCACCTCACTCCCTCATCTCACCTCAAGCCTTTTATGTCTCCTATTCTGCTCCATTTCGTACCCAGTAGCATTTCCGATCGTAATTCTTCCGACATTTTCGTCCGAATAAAATATTATATTTTATTTCCGAACTCAAATTTTCGAAAATTTCCAATATCCTACAAAACATCATAAAAACACTAACCGTTTCATTCACAGGTCAAAATTAGGTTTTCTGCTTAGTAAACTTGTACCGGCAATGAAAACGTAGACCGGCTTCCATATGAATTTTCAACTGAGATTTTTACCGTAACTTCATTTGATATAACAACACAAGAAAATGATTTTAGTTTAATTAAAACCATCCTCTGAGTTTAATCTAAAATAAACACATTTAAATATGTATTTACTGCTACAGAAAGCATAGGAAAAACAAGGTGTTACACGTAACACCCTTCTCGGGCACAACATTGTTTGTGACACTTACATTCTATAAGACCGAGTAAAGCAGAAAATAAATATTTTCGACCAAAAATACGGGTGTACTTTTTCTTTTTCTTTTCGAAAATAGCACGATAAATAGTATTTAACATACATCATCAAACTTATGCATAAATATTTTACAAACCAATCTCTAGGTACTAACAGTCATAAACAAAAACATCAAGAAAAGGGCAGAAATACCAACGTCATTAAATTAACAACATACTGGAAATATGTTTATAATAATAATAATAATAGCATTGGAGACGCAGCTCCACAAAATATAAACATAGACACAAGACTCATCGTGCTGTCCAATACAAAACAATGATGCAATGTCATCCCCGCACAACCGTAAGAGTCAAGGATCATACACCGTCACGCCGTGGGTATACTCCTCACGTCCACTATACAAAAGCCATTGAGACTGTGTCCATGTATCCATGTCATCTCAAACTCCAACTGAGTGTGCTGGCGAAACAATGATATCGTCATCTTCGCAGAACGTAAATGATAACTCTTAGAAATGAGAGTTATCTACTCTTTCTTAGCTTTAGTTTTTGTATACTTTGAGTATTTTATGTGGATATTTTAGGTGTTTATGTTAGTTTAGTGTAATATGTGTCATTTTATAAATTTCGCATAATTTTCTACTTTTGAGTGTCTAGGAATATGCCTAATGTGTTTCTTGAGTTTTGTTAGGTTTTTGTTGAAGTTTAGAAAAGTTACTGGAAAATGCTCTGGGCATGCTGCAGCATCTGAGCACGAACTCCTTATCAGAAAAGGACAAAAGCAGGACCACTTTCTCTCTCATGTTGGCTTTCCTAAATGCTTACGATGTGACCCAGTCACATGTATTGGTTTTCCGCTAGTACAATTATTGAAATGGTTGAAAGGATTTATTTTAATTTGATGGCCCAAAAGGAAGAAAGAGAAGAATGGGCCCTTCCAAAACCTTAAAAGGGGAATATTCTCTTATTTTAAAGAGGGGGCTGCCTCATATCAGAAGGGGAGGGAAGACAGCAGCTGGAGGGTCTTCTTCCTCCTCTCCATTGTTCATTTTCGTGCTCCCATTATAATGGCTTCTCCTTCCATTTTTTATTTCATTTCCAGATTTTGAAAGCTCAGTATGAGCTAGTTTGTTGCATCGCACTAGTATGCTGAACTTGTAATGAATGTTAGTTGATGTTATGTGATGCTTTGCTTTTGCATTTTCTCTTAATTTGTGTTTATATGCTATTTTATTTAAGCTTGGCCATCTTAAGTAGAACTTTAGCTTGCTGAACTTGGAAAAGTAAAGTTAAGTGGATTTGGTTAAGAGATAAGGAATCATACTTGTGGTTGTTTTATCATCTCTATTCACAACCCCATTTAATTATCTTGTTCACTTATTACTTTAATATTGTTCTTTTTAAATATTGAAAATCAACATTTTCACACACTATTTGGTTACCCCTTCATCTTAACTTCCAAGAACAATTAATCTGAATTTTGGTAATTGCTACAGCATTCTAATCCTCGTGGGAACGATCTCTTACTTACTCTTTATTACTTGTTACGATTGTGTATACTTGCACATTGCACCTTTTATGAGCAACAAGTTTTTGGCGCCGTTGTCGGGGATTAGTAATGGTGTTAAAATTCCAATTTCATATTTGTAGTTCTGTTAGTTACGACAACTGATATTTGCAGTGATTTGTTGTAGCAACAAGTAATTGTTATGACTGAAACAGAGAAACCTAATAGCATGGCATTGGCCAATGATAGGAATAGTACCCAGGTGTTATTGATGATGTCTTCAGGCTGAGATTGTTTCCATATTCTGAGTGGGAAGGCTAAAATTTGGTTATATAGTTCGGAGCACAACTCAGTGGATATGTGGAACAAGTTAGCTGAAAAGTTCCTCATTAGATACTTTCCCGATATTAAAAATGCTAGGATGATGAATGACATAACCTCATTCAAGCAAATGGATGATGAACCACAGTTTGAGGCTTGGGAGAGGTTTAAGGAGCTATTAAGGAGATGCCCTCATCACGGAATTCCTATATGCATTCAAATGGAGCATTTCGATAATGGAGTGTTGCCTGATGCAAGAATGATGTTAGATGCTTCAGCAGGTGGCACATTACTGACCAAGACCTATATTGAAGCATATTGTAACATCCTATTTTTTTTCTATGCTGTATTATCGGTAAAAGTATATATGTTTATATTTTTACCTAAGACCTAGAAAATGATTTTAAGAAGAACAAAATCATATGTAGATTCTACTTCATTATAAAAGGCTACGGTTAGAATTTGGGTTTAAAATTTAGACTGAAACTGGTCTGTGTTTTCACTGACAGTAAGATTTTACCCATCAGAAAACCTAATTTTGACCCGAAAACAAAATGTTTTAGAATTTTATCACATTTCCAGAGATATAGTCTATTTTGAAAAGTTTCACCTACAGATAAAATATCGTATTTTGTTCGGGAAAATTTTCAAAGAAAATACGACGTAAAACCTAAATCGGGTAATTGACGGAGTCAGAATCGAAACTGCAGAGATAGAATCGGACACCGGATGGCAGAGTCACATTGCCACCTAGGGGTGTGAGTCATGGGGTGAGTCACCACCATGACTCACAAGGAAATAATGACAAGTTCAAAAATATCTAGATATTTAAAATATCTAGTCATGGAAATGTCCATTTTGTCCTTGACCTTTCTTTGTATTTCCAACCTTGTCCTTACAATTTGTGACCAAAATGTCCCCCCCCCGCACATGGCTGCCTCCCCATTCAAGCACTTAGACAATTCATTTGCTACACTTCATCAAGTCCTTCATGTGCATTCTCTCAAAAACCTAACGTTTCCATTGTTGAAAAGCTTGAATCTTTGATCAAATTTCTACATTTCAAGCTGAGAATCCTCTTCCTCATCACCTTAGCTCTCTTTATCGTCTACTATTTTTCATTTCCCTATATCCTTTTTCGGATCAGAGGACAAGAATTGAGAGAGAATCATCAATTGTTACAAGAAGCCATTGTTGGAAGCTTTGAAACATGGTTGGAGCAGTCACAGCGAGATCGTCGTTAAACACTCTTCAACCGTTGGATCATTCTCAAATTTTATAAGAAGGTTCGAAACTTGTGGTTCTTCATATCCAACGGTTACAATTACAATATAATATCCAGAGTGTGAGGTATTCAGCTTGTACAGTGGGCCTAGGTAATGTGAAACTCAACCCGAATACCACCTAACCTGCAACCATAGAACAGCCATCGGAGATGCGTTCACCGTGGATTGGGCTGAAACTTTGTGAGAAGGTTTAGGAAAGATATTTCTTTGTTGTCACTGTTCAGTTTTGTAATTAAATGTCTGTGGCTAGTGATATGGAGCTCGCACAATAACCTGTTTTGGGTACCTTTTCCTTGGATTTTTTTAGCTCACTTTTGAATCCGACTTTCCCTATGTCTAGCCGCGGTTCTCGTAAGTTTTTCCATCGATTTTGTCTCTTGATTCAAATAGATTTAGTGATTGGAGCCCTATTGTTGATTCGGTTGGTATTTATGTGTTTCTGACGAATTGTGATACCGTATGTGTAATCGGGACAAAAAACGGAACGATGGAGGGGTTCCTATGGATTGTGGAATAATTGTGGACGTGGTTGGAAAGTGTGCCAAGGTTCGTGTCAGTAGCACGGACGCATTCGGAGTTGGTACGGGAAAGCACACACGTCAATAAGGTGGGAGAAAGAAATGTACAGTCGTTGGAATGGATAAGTAGCATATAATTTATAATAATGGTGTCGGGCGACCTAAACCCTACTAGTGTTTGAGTAATCGGTAATACCAAAGTCACATTGGAAACTACTCCGTAGTATCGATGATGATTTGGGGAGTGTAGGTTTATCATCGATAGGATAATTTTATTATATTTGAGGATGTATGATTTTATCACTGTTGAACTGCTTGTGATGCGCTGGTTGTGGTAAACTGTTTTATGTGATGTTTTGTGATATCTGAATATTTTATTATTATTTTACTGTGTATAATCTGTTTGGTCTGATGACGTGCAATATCTACTATTTCATGCTTAGTTGATATCTAGGCAATGATATAAGTTGGTCGGGAGAGATACATGTTGAGGAGAGAATGAATGTGATTTAGAGGTGCCTAGCATGATTAAATATTATTTTATATATGAGATGTGACGTGGAATATGTGTTGAGACTGGGGTGGAAGGTTGAGGCACTAGGTTGTAACCGATGCGAGTCAGTGAGACCATATAGATGCATGTTGTTGATCACAGCCATGTGTTTGGAACACACGAGGTCCGAAGTCATCGCGGGATCGTCCTAACTTAGATTTAGACTGTGCAGCTATAGTGTCACTGCTGTGCATGAGCACCCTCGAGAGAGAACCAGGGTGTGCACCGGAGAAAATGTGCAGCTATAGTGTCATTGCTTTGCATGAGCATTCTCACCGTGGATGAGCGTGTGCACCGGGATTTGGGGACGTGTCGCTTGGACGACTGACTAACATCCCAAACGGGAATGGGGGATGGTGACAGGATTAGAGAGTGGCCATGTCAGCACTAAATTTTAGTTGCATGAGATTAAGGGTAGAGGATGATATAGTAAAATTAAGGATGAATGTTATTTATGTGTGATGCATGTCTTTGACTATTATTGTATTGTATGCTATGTATTCCATTTCCGCTTATGATGATATAACCGTTTCTTATCTCCCTACTTCAGTATGTTGTGTATGTTTATCTTATTCCATGAGAAGAATCTACGGAGGAACTAGTTGCCGAGAAACTAGATGGAACTCCGTATGAACCGGATGCCGGAGGACAAGTCGTGGTTTCTAGCAACAGAGTTTAGTGTCTATGACCATTGCGTCTTGTGAGACGTTTTTATTTTCCATTGCTTATGATAGTGTGTAATAGTATATACCTACAAGGGACCCTAGTAATGGGATACCCTAGACAGTGTTTTGTACCTTGATGGATAGACATATGTGTGTAAGTCTATTATGTATATGGTGTGATGGATTAGTTTTTTAGGAGTTGTATATTTTATAATTAGGATTTTAATATCTTCATTTTTTTGTATATGCGTTTAACTTTAATATCGTGATTAATTTTTTTAATTAATGAGGTTTTAATTTAATGGCACAACGGGGTGTCTCACATATGCCCTGATTGAAAGCGTTGCTGCATGCAAATAGTCATTAATGGCTCACTGCCAAGCCATGCTCCAACAAATCTGTAACACCCCGAGTTTTTCTGTTTTCTAATATCAGAAATTTATAAAATAATGTTTATATTTGTATCTGAGACTTAGAAAATTATTTTAATTAAACCGAAACCTTATTTACACTCTACTTAACGGTAGAGAGTTACGATTAAAATTTACGTTGAAAAGTCATGCGAAACCCGGTCTGTGAATTTCACTGACAGTATATTTATACCGATCAGAAGACCTAATTTTGACTCGTGAACTTAATACTTAGGGTTTCTATGAAGTTTCCAACGATATAGTTTATTTTGAAAATTTTCAAAATAAATAGGTTATTATTCTCGATTCGGGCGTAAAAACCTAATTCGGGTAATCGACGGACTCGAGAACGGATGTGCAGAGACAAAATCCGACATTCAATGGATGAAGACAAGTGATGACTCATAAGGGTGAGTCATATAGATGACTCACCTTATTGATGATGGTTTTTTTAGGGATTTTACAATTATGTCCTTCACGCTGTTTTTAATCACAAGTTTGCCATTGTACAAGATTACAATTTTGTCCCTACAAAATTAAGCCTTGGACCTTTTTAACCCTTAAATCCCACAGCCGAAGCCTCCTCCATGAGTCCACTCCATTTCTATAAAAGGCAATGTTCATCATCTTCACCAAGTTTCACCATTTTCTCTTATAAAGCTTAAGTTACATAGTCTTGATTTGTGAAGCAAGTCCTTGATTCTTCACTTATTTTTTATTTTCAAGAGGTAAACCTTGTTCTACTTACTCAATCATGATTATGTTCTTCAATTATTTTCATGATTCAATGCCTTGTTCATCATTTTCAATTACTAGATCTAGAAAGTTCGAAAATCCATAGAAAATCATAGAAAAATCCTATGATCATGAAACCAATTTCTATGATCTTATAATCATCTATATATTAATAATCAAAGAGCATGAATCAAACCAAAATTTCCTCCCCACTTTTCACTTCATGGCCGAAACCTTGCTTACTGGGTGGAGGAGATTTTGTTCATTTTTCTTTAGCAAGTGAACTTGGATTTCATCTTTCCATATCATGTATATGTTGGATACAAATTGTTTTATCAAAATCAAATATCTAGCCTATTTTGTGTGTCATGGACGAAAACATGTCTTTGAGGGATTATAATATTTTTGTTTCAATCTTTGTTGTTAATCACTAATCCTATGTCTTAAGTATTAAGGATCATTAATCCAAGGACTTAAGAATTTTATAAATTTTTAGTCACAAAATCCTATCATGGCCGAACCTAGCATATAGAACATAGGTGATTTTATGTACTTGATAGTAATTGTTTGGTTGTGGTTGTTGAAGGTTATGTGATTTTGTGTTGTACGTGAACCGGATCGGCGACAAAGTTCTAATCGGAATCAAAATCTTTGAGAGGTAAGGGGGATTACCTGAGGGGTTTTTTCAATAGCTATATGCTATCAGTTTGTGGTCTGTATTACTTATCTGTGGTTTTGGTGGTTTTTTAAGTTATGTTACTATTATCGGTGTTTAGTGATCTGCTGTTAATTAATCATCTGTTTTAGTTAATTATTTGCAGTTATATGTTATAGTATTTTAATGCATGATATACTATGTGTTAATTGATATAATGTGATGTTGGATGTTGTTTGAGAAGCCTGGCAGTGGCCAGTGCTCAATTAATTAAACGAGATAGAAGCTTTAAGAAGCTTTACGATAAATATTCAATATTTAATTGAGAAATATTGGGATATATTATGATTTAAAATAATTATTTGAGAAAATAATAATTTTTCAAAAATATTATTATTTTAATGATTTATTAGTGTAAAAGTAATCTATGAGTCACCAAGAGGACGTAACCGTGAAATTATTTTTGTACTGCTAATTTTCACCCGAGAAATTCCGAAATAATATAAAAAGTTATTTTGTGAAATTAATCTTCAAAAATAACTTAATTATGACATTAGAAAAATTACTTAAGGAGAAAATTTCAAGTTTTTACTTAAACATATTTTAAAACGTTACACAATGATTAGTTCTGAAAATGCGGTTACAAAAAGTATTTTCTTAAAACAACAGTATTTCTTTAGCCTCAAGTGACTCCCTTTTTGAAAGATAAGATTTTCAGAAAAAGATTTCAAGTGATTGATGATTTTACAAAGGAAATTCCAATTTTGGAATGATTTTTCAGAATCAAGTTTTACTCAACGATAGTATTTCCAACAACTTGGATACGTTGTGGGGGTTTTGGATTTGGATTTATTGTTTTTCACAGAACGAAAAGGATGTTAACGACGAAAATTTTATGACATTGAAAACTACGATGGTCGTAAGCTTTTTAGTTTTACAAGGAAAGATTGAACACAAAGAAAAATGACAAAAACCAAATGTTTTACATGCATTTCCTATGAAGTTAATCATGGTATCTTGATCATATTCATGTCACGACGTATTTGTTAATCATGGTATCATGGTAATATTCATGTCTCAACGTATCGTTGTACCTTGGTGGTCATTGAAAACCATACACGATGGTCTCATTGTGCCTTGTGTTGGACAATGGGCTATGGTAAAAACGACGAGCCTTATTTGGCATATTGAAGTGTTAGACGACGAATATTGAAGTGTTCATGCATAATTTCAAATGACGATGATCGGGTATGAAACCCATTGATATACTACTTGCTTATTTATAAGGACTATGTTATTATGAAGTTGCATATGTGTATATGTTTTCTTTGTGTCACGCATGTAGTTATCGTGTTAAATCCATATATTGGTTTATCACTCTTGCATTATTTATATTGGATTGTCTCTGTCGTGCTCTATATTGGGGAGTTCATATGAACCGCTCAGGGGATATGATGTATACAAGAAGAAGGTTCCTTATTTCCGGGCATACCGATGTTTCTTGGCTACTATTATGTCTGTCTTATAGGTGTGATCAGCTTAGGTTTTATTTATCGTATGTTGTTGTTTTTCAATAAGGACCTATACTTATAAAGGTCTAGGTGTGAAAACAGTATGATGCAGTATAGTTGTATGATGTTATATACATATATATACATATACGGTCATATTTAAGTTGTTGTTGTGGTTGTTGAAAAGAAAAAGAAAATAAAAATAAATGTATCATCGTTTTTGGGAAAAGATAATCGATTGAGAAATTATTATTTTCCGAAAGCAACCAGTGAAATAAAGTTTTATTTTTCCGCAACGAGTTAAGTAGGTGATGCCCCAAGGGGGTGTTACAAAATCAAGTGCTGCAGTAAAAGTTCACGAAGGGACTGAAATTTATGCTATTTCTGCTTAGTTAGCCTCATTGACAAACATGGTGAAAAATTTAACCATGGTTAACCAGAGCATCTCTGCAAACCAAGTTGTAATGAATGAGCCTATGGGAAATGAGCAACAATATTTCCAAATTGATGTTGTATCATGTGTACTGTGGAGGGGAGCACTTATTTGAAAACTGTATTGGGAATCCTATATCTGTGAATTATATTAGGAACAACAACAGGGGCAATAATCCTTATTCTACTACATACAATCCAGGATTTCCACCTTAAGGTCATGAAGCTCAATATTATGGCCAAGGAACTCAGCAAAGTCAGCCAACAAATCAAGAACCATCACTTGAAGCTGTACTTCAAGCCTTCTTGACAAAAACGAAAGCTCAACTTCAGAGTCTAGATGCAGCAATGAGGAATCTAGAAAATCAGAGTGGACAGTTGGCTTCAGCACTAAGCTCAAAACAGACTGACACACTACCAAGCACCACAGAAGCACCTAAGCCTATTGAAATGGAGTACTGCAAGGCAATAATCCTTAGAAATGGGAAAGAAATCCATACTTTAGTAGGTCGGAATGGAGATAGAAAAATACTCAGAAATGGGAAATAAATCCTTACTTCAGTAGGGCAGAATGGAGATAGAAAAACTGTTAAGACGAAGAGCAATGGCCAGAATACAGAATATGAGTTTAAAAAACCTGATCCAGTTATTGCAGAATCTTCTGAACATGCTGCATCAAAGAAAACTTGGCAAAAAAATTCTACAGAAACTTCTACCAAATATGCAGAAAAGTCTATACTCAAATTTGTACCAGAAAGGACTTCCCCACCTTTACCCCAAATATTGAAGAGGCAACCCAAACATATGAGGTGGCCATTACCAAAGAGGTCAAAAGACCGGAAAAGAAAACACTTAGGCAAATGGCTCAATCTGCTCAAAGGAGGAGCTACTTATGTCTGGTTCAGCTGTGAAGCATTTCTGCACCCAAATGCTGCAACACGCGGCAACATCAGAACAAGGGATGTTTTCTCTTTTACCCTTTTACTGTTTTGGAAGTTTATATTGTGTTTTATGTTGCACCCTTCTAGTAGTATTGTAGTTTATGTTCTGTTTGGCAGTGGTTGTCTGTTTGTTGTTTCAGTATGTTTGTCTCTGATTAGACCACAAATGATTAACAAACGACCGTATTCATTGGACTCTTTTGAACAATAAATCCAGTTGTTTGGACCACAACCTTAATTTCTGAACCTTTGACATGAGTGTTGAACTTTTTAGTCGTTTGGATTGACTAAAATTGTTTGAGGCTTAAACATATGCAGCAGTATTTTGATATAACCTGTGAGATTTTGAGCCTTAACAGTTTTATTTCATTGTGAGTTCCATTCATGTACCTTCTCTGTAAAGTTTGACTTGATTCTTTCTTGTTTGAACATATCATTGTTGCACACACTTTTGCTTGAGGCATGCTTGATTGTTTCAAATGCTAGTTTTTGCCTAAATAGCCTACCCTTTGATTTTAACTTTGTGTGTGATCCCCTTTGAGCTTGAGCCCATTGTTTATGTTACTAGCCACATTTCAAGCCCTATAACTCGAAAAACATAAAGCTGTCCTTACTAGGTGGAATTTAGGGGTTGCTTCTCATGACTACATGGTTGTAACATAAGTTTGAGGGTGGCTCGAGGACAAGCACCATCCTAAGTTTGGGGGTGCTATACAACAAAGTGGTGCATTGTAAATGACTGAGTTTTGCTGTTTTATTTACTGAAATTCTTTTTAAAAAAAGAAAGAAAAGTAAAGAAAAGAAAGGTAATAAGGAAAGGAATGAAGGGATAAGGAAACTACAAAGAAAAGAAAAGAGTACCCCATCCTTGGTACTGAGATTGCTGTGGTGGTTTGTGGAAAGCATTTGGTATGGAACACATTGTAGGGAAAACATTTCTGAACTCCACCTAGTGTTAGCCACTTCCCAAAAATATATCCTACCTTCACCTAAGCCCCATTACAACCCAATAAAAGTCCTCTAGTAGTGTAAAGCTTTGATATTGTTCTAGTGAGTTTAGAAGCCTATCAATCTTATGATAGGGTTGCATGTGAATGATGATTGAGTGAACTCACTTACTTGCGTGAATGAGAAAGAACACACTATTCTGAGTGCATAATGATGTAGCCTATTGTTCTGGACTGAAAATAATTGATGTCATGAAAATCTGCTAACTTGTCATGAATGAGTTTCAAGGATGAAAGAAGTTTGTGTTGTTGAAAAAGTTGTTGATTGTAAAAGGATTTTTGGTGGTCTAATCAGTTTTGGATGCATGTTAGGACCTTGTTGATTTGTGTGTCTTTTTCTTTTATATATTTTTTTCCATTACTTGAGGACAAGCAATGATTCAAGTTTGGGGGTGTGATAACTCTTTGAAATGAGAGTTATCTACTCTTTCTTAGCTTGAGCTTTTGTATACTTTCAGTATTTTATGTGGATTTTTAGGTGTTTTGACTTAGTTTAGTGTAATATGTGTCATTTTATATATTTCATTTATTTTTTTTTTGTTTTTTAGTGTCTAGGAATATGCTTAATGTGTTTCTTGAGTTTTGTTAGGTTTTTGTTGAAGTTTAGGAAAGCAGCTAGAAAATGCTCTGGGCATGCTGCAGCATCTGAGCGCGAACTCCTTATCAGAAAAGGACAAAAGCAGGACCACTTTCTCTCTCATGTGGGCTGTCCTAAACGTTGACGACGTGGCCTAGTCACATGCATTGGTTTTCTGCTGGTACAATTAATAAAATGGGCCTAAGCCTTTATTTTAATATTATTTTGATGGCCCAAAGGGAAGAAAGAGAAGAATGGGCCCTTCCAAAACTATAAAAAGGGGATATTCTCTTATTTTAAAGAGGGGGCTGCCTCATATCATAAGGGGAGCGAAGACAGCAGCTGGAGAATCTTCTTCCTCCTCTCCATTGTTCATTTTTGTTCTCCCATTGTAATTAATGCTCCTTCCATTTTTATTTGATTTCCATATTTTGTAAGCTCGGTATGAGCTAGTTTGCTGCAACGCATTGGTATGCTGAACTTGTAATGAATGTTAGTTGATGTCATGTGATGCTTTGCTTTTTCATTTTCTCTTAATCTGCATTTATATGCTGTTTTATTTAAGCAAGGGTAAAATGCGTCAACAGTCAGCAACATGCACATAGGCTTTTTCAAGAACATCCTACACTACCAGAACACACGTAGCATCTAGTCGAGTATGTTGGTGTATTGCAAGATTACCATGCCACAGAGGAGCTACCAACTAGGCCTATATGAGTATTTCATACCCCGACATCCCCAAATATTAACCAGATCATCACTACGGAATTCACACCCGCATTAAAGTGTCAGCTCAATCTCCTAGGCACAACAGCCTCACAGAACATAATTTCACTATGTGTTTGGGCAAAATTGTCATAAATTCTTTCTTCTTGTCTATCCACCGGATGACCTCTTCATTCCACTGGAATCCTTTCGATGTGCTTTCTCATAAGCTAGATGTTTTCAGGTCCGAATCATCGACCCTTAACATCGAGCTAAAGTTCTCAAGTAACCTTTCATCTTTGTGCAAAGTATCTTAAAACACTTGATTACAAATCCTAACTCATTATGAAATTGGATCGCAAGTCCAATTATTTATTTCTCTGCACTTTTCTAGTTAAGTCATTTTCTTGACTTCCAAAGAAAACAAATAACTCTTATTCCATTAAATCTTATGGAGGTATGGACAATGAATTATCCGTACTTTATGACGTAAGGTCTTGTCCATCCTACGTCATAACTTATTAAGTTCATATTTTCACTAAGTCGTTCATGACTTAGGTTTTTGTATTTTACTGTAAATACTTGTCCTTACGGACTAGAATCCTTTATTTTATTTAAAACCAAAATCTTTGGCTAAAATCAATCTTTTTGAAATCAAATTCCACCAAAATTACATAAGTACCAAAATCCTCAAAAATAGTTTCTCGAAAACATTGAATTACTTAAAACACAGTTTTCCCGCTTTTTACTGTATTTCAACTTAAATTTTGTATTTTCGAAAATATAATCGCTTTTCTCAAATACTTCACTTTCTTAACTTAAAATACCTATGCTAAAGTATTTAAATGCTAATTTAGAGCCTCATTCTACTGTTTGTAAAAAAATCCTAAAACTTGACCGAACATCGCTAAATTGGAAAATCACGTAAGTCATTTTTCAACAATTTTTAAACCTAATGGTCCAAATCTCATTTTGGAGTCTTGGGACAATTAAATAGACTTCAAAAATAGTTTTAAACAGTCAAAGACAGTTTGGTCGAGATTAGAATCTTTGTTTACTTTACGTGTCCGATTTCGTGAAAATTTTGTTTTTAAGTCTGGTAAAACATGATTTTTGTTCTCTTAAGTCTTAAACTCAAATTACCCAATTTAAAACCTTTAAAACATGGCAAGGCAGTTTATACTACCTTAAAACCAATTCTGCAAAGAAATGTATTTTTCTCCTTGGTTTTGTTACTTTTTAACACCTTAACATTCATAGAATTACATAACTTTGAGAAACAATGTTGTCTTGCTCTTTTTCAAGTATTGACCGAAACAAATTCACAAGTAATTATGAAGATTTTCCCTTCACTAAACCATTCACAACCATATATACACATTCATGTATCAAAACACTAAATCATGGCATGAATTTTGAAACAATAGCCATACTTTGTGATATATGATTAAGTGTGCAATTTATAATTTTTCTCAAGTAAGCATGCATCAAATAAGCATATTAACCATAACCATACCACAACTAAGCACCAAATCAATTCCTCCAAGAGGATCAAACACATATACACATAAATACATAACCCCGACACTTAGGGTTTGCAAGACGATATACAATACTTTAAACCACACATATATTTACATTAAGGTAGGATGGTGGTAATATCCCCCATACCTCTTGAAGAACAAACTTTTCTTTGGTCCAACCCTCAAAGTTTTGTTTTTATTTCACCACACACTAACCATTACATTTAGTTACAAGTTCAACCTTCAACTAACAACATGAAAACAAGTTAAAACAACAAAAGAATTTCATGACCCACTAGGCCAGGGTTCACGGCCAAGAGAGAAAAAGGGTAGCTAGGGTTTTTTTTTCAAGCTCTTGGATACATGATCTTAGGGTCTTAGATAGAAGATAAAACTTGTCATGACTCACAAATTCCATTTGTGAAATTTTCTAGCGTTTTAAATCATGAAAATGGAATTTATGCAAAGTGCTTGAATGAAATGGAATCATGAAGATAGATGAAGGTATGATCATTGATCATTAGATGATACCTCTAGAAGATGAAGGAAATGAAGGAGAAAGGATGAAATTTGCAAGATCAACTAAGGAGCACTTGGAGTTTTTCAAGAGTAAGAACTTCATGTATTTGTGAAAATGAACAAAATGAATTGGTTAAGTGACTTGAAGAGGGAGGGGTCGAGTTTTGACAAAAGGGTCCTAAAATTGTTGGTACAAACTTGGAATTTTAATGAAAGGCAAAGGACCACTTGGACATTTCTTATGAAATCTATATTTTTAAAATTTTTAATCATGATGATGGTGAGTCATCACCATGACTCACCAAGGTGACTCATTCTCAATGAGTCATCTTGGATGACTCGTCATTCTATCTCATGGCATATCTATGAAGTTCCATATCCGGCTCCGTCGTTTACCCGATTTAGGTTTTCACTTGTTTCCCGTCAAAATTCGCTCGAATAAAATATAATATTTTATATTTGTACGAAAATTTTAGAAATAGACTTTATTAATGAAATTATGATAAAATCTAGAATTTCTCAGTTTTGGGTCAAATTAGGGTTTCTACCGGTATAAAACTACACTGTCAGTAAAAACGTAGACCGGTTTTGATGAATCCAAACAAAGAATGATTTTAAGTGAACCCTGTGAAATCTACTAATATGTGTATTAAGTGTGCAGATCACTATGCAAGAGTCTCATGACAAAGAATATTCCTTGATTATTTCTAATAAAGAAATTCGATATCAGAAAGCTCAAAGCACCATTCCGCATTTGAAGATTCTTTTTGTTGCAAAAGGCAAAGTGAACTTTACTTGCTCGCAGACCCGCTTAGCTCAAATAAGGAAAGTCATGCTGCCCAAGTATGAAAAGCAACAAACACTGCTCTGAATCAAACTGCACTCTATAAAGCTATGCCAACCTATACGTTCAACTTGTCTGGAAGCTCACCAATGATCATAAACATTAAATGCAAGACTAGAACGACTCTTTGGCATTTATGAATGAAGAACAAAAGAATACTCACCTGAAGAATTCTCTACTATGGATTTATCTCTCTTAAGTATAAATAGAAGACTTTGAAGGCTATTGACGACACACACCAGAAATCAATTAAATCAAGCATTCAAAGCTCTCTTAAGTTCTTCATAGAATACTTCTCTTCTCAAATCATTTGTATTTATTGAAAAGTCTTTGTTGTGATCTTACCTACCTTAAATACTTATTCATTCCCGAAGTGTTACTTGGTAGATCTGCAAAGTTGTAATATGAAAAGTTGCTGCTTCATTCAACTCTTACCATTTGTAGAGCCTAATGAGGCTTGCTAAAAGAAAACTTGTTTAAGCCTGAAGAGGCTAGGTGTGCAAACAATACTTGTTTGAGCCTGCGGAGGCTAGGTGAGCAAATAATACCTTCTGTAACCTAATCGGTTATTGTGATAATACTTGGTGAAACCAAGGACTGGACATAGCCCAAGGTTTGGGGTGAACCAGTATCAATCTGTGTCTTCTCTTTCTTTAAGTAGATGAGGCACTAAATGTTTACTAGACAGATTTTAAGTTTAAAATCAATTAGACTAGTTTTAACTTGCCATGTCAGCAGACGGGAATACTTGGTAGAATTAGATAAACGGAAAAATAAAAATCAAGTAGACGAGCTCTAAGTGCCACATCACCAGATGGAGATTATGATAACTCACTAAGGAAGAGCAAGTCCAAAGACTCGATAGACGAGCTTTGTATGACGCGTCATCAGACGAGCCTTAAAAAAGAACAAACAAACCTAGTCTCACAAACAACTAAGTAGACGGAGATTTTTGAATAGACGAGCTTCTATCTCTTATGTATATGTTGTTATAAAAATGAATAAATGCAATCTGACCCACATTAAATTTATTTCAAATGATTGATATTTAATTCAATAGAAAATTTGTTCTTTCCATTTGTTTTATCCGGTTAATGCTTTGTTTCCTTGTGAGAAAATCATAGTACCATCGAGGAAATACGAAAAGCAAATAGTACAATGAGGAAATGAAAAGTGACTTGTACGAATTCTTATTTATTGCTGGAAAAAGCTGGATTGTACACAAAGGAGGAAAGAAATTTTTCAAGGTACAAATTGCTCAGAAGCAATGACCCTTTACTCTGTGTAAATGTGATGACCAAGAGTACATTTCACAAAGGCCACAATCAAGCTATTAGTCACAACGGATATCATGCATTCAATGCTATCTCTAAACGGGACTATTCAAAATAACCGTTGAAGAAATACAAGTAAAGAAGAAGGTCACTATAAATAGAAGACTTCAAGTTCTGAAGATTAACTTTTGCCGATCGATAATCACTCATGCTATTATTTTTTCAAGAGCAAGAGTCTCCATTCTTTAGTTTGAATATTGTTGTAATATTCATCTGATCTCAAACCTTCATTTCCTTACACATAGTGAGTTAAGAAGATCATAAGTTAAATCTCTTTGTTAGATTTAGATCCTGGAGAGGCTTGGTGTGACACCCTAAAACCTGGCATCACATGGTTACCCGTTGTGGAAAAGAAACCTATTTAAAACGCTGGTAACTTTCGGAAAAATAACTTTTTATATAGGGTTACTGAAAAAGGGTACCCATTTTTTTTTGTTAAAAGAAGTTAAGAAAAGGTGATGAACACTCGGAACATGAAAATAAAATCGTTCATATAAATATAACGGTCCCACTTGGGATCTTAGGTTTGATTACAAAACAGGCCTTGTTGAACCGGCCAACATACACTAAAATAGATACTAAAGAAACAGGTAAAAAAGAAACATCAAACCGGGGATAGGGAACTGGGTACAAGACTCAAAAGATGGCTCTAAAGGCCTAGGGACTATCAGGACAACTCCAAAAGCCGACGAACGATCTACCAATGCCTCCTGCATGAAGAGTGACCACAGATGCTACCCCCAGACGAGATATCAGATGCCGGATCGATAACGTCACTGCCATCGTCGATAGGGACGTCGTCAACTTTGGGAACCCGCGGATGGTACTCTGGCTCCTCCTCCTCCTCATCCTCGACCTCTATCAACTCAAGAGGCTCTTCCACGGATCCTCTTCGGGATCCTCCTCCACTAGAACCTCTGCAAGCGGTTCAACTGGATCAAAATGCTCATGAAGGAGACCGATGACTTGTAGCCTGTGAAGGTAGTACCATGGAGGTGGAAGTGCCACATTCATCATCTCGATGGTATGAATCCTTCGTACGGGCACTCTGCTAGCATTCGTCTCGGTAGTCGTGACTGGTCCTCTATACGTCGCGGTCGTCACACCCTTATGTATAGTTTAGTTCCCTGTCGTCCCAGCATGATCAAACACTTCGCTCCTCGAGATCGACTGTGCCAAGGGAACGGTTTGATCCATCTAAAAGCACGTGCATATCCGGTACAAGAAGAAAAGAACATAACATACAGATGTGCAAAAGTAAGACACCATCATAGGATATATCCCACAACAAACATATACATGATACATACATCACATAATCATATAAGCAGTTAAATCATGTATATACGTAACATCACAGTGTTATATCAAAGGGTCTCAAACCCACACAGTTGAAAGCAGTTCATCATAGATATGCATTATAACATTTAGAACAAGCACAATTCAACATCAGATAATAGCATAACAGTTCAAGTACATTAGATAACCAAGTAAGCTCAATCAACATATAAATATCCAGTTAAACGCATACACACATGCATACAGTTATTGAATATATTTAGGAAATCCCCTCTTACCTCACGTCGGAGTTAAGAGTTTTGGATTTGAAAAGAAGGTTCACGAATGTCCTCGCTTCTCCGGTGATGGAAGTCTAGGGTTACCAACATAAAATCATGAGTTAAAAAAAAAATCACTCGAGAACACTAACCACAAGGTATAGGTTCGGTTCATACAATAAACTAGTATTAGGGGTTTCCGAAATTTATGCGACTCTTGGATTTATGATCCTTTAGTGCTAGAAGTTCATAAACAACAATATTTTAACAAAGTTGAATTAAAAATCCCACTAAGAACTTGACTTAGGGTTTCGGCCAAGCATAGGTAAATAGGCTAGGAATTTCTAAACTTTCGAATCTCTTTAGGTTAGCATCCATACATAGTAAGGAGCTTGAAACCATGATCATTTCGGAAAATGGAAAAATCAAATGTCTTAGACCATGAACTCTTAGGTTCGGCCTTAACAAGTTCGTGAGGTCAGAGATCTTTAAATCATCCAATCTTTTGGACATAGCATCCTTTAACATGAAGGTGCTTTAATCCATAATCATCTTGGAAAAAAAATAGAATAACACATCCTAGGTCAAATGTTACATTCGCCCATCATAGGAAAATAAAGCAAGAAAATATTTTAAACTTTCCAATCACTTAGACATAGCATCCTTTAACAGAAGGAGCTTTTTAGTCCATGATCACTTTGGAAAACAAAACTCTACATCTTTGCCATAACCATTTAAGGTTTCGGCCTTTTCAAGAAATAGGCGTTAGAAATATTCAAACCTTCCAATCTCTTGGCTTAGCATCCTTCTATATCAAGGAGTCTTAATCTATGATCATTTTGGAAAACAAAACTTCAACACCAATGCCTTAAAACTCACTGGTTTTGGTCTTTACATAAAAACAGGGTAAAAATCTTTAAACTTTCCAATCACTTAGACATAACATCCTTTAACATAAGGGAGCCTTTGTCCATGATCATCTCGGAAATGAAACACAAATACAAACTCATACATGTAAAAGTTGAAACAAAATTCACCTAAACCATATACATGGTTTCGGCCTCCTTAGGAAAAAGAGGTTAGGAAACTTTTTCTACACAACCTTTTAGTGTGTGATAGTATGAGTAAATACAAGAATATAGAATGTGGTTTCAACTCAAAAGGAGTTTTCTACCATTTTTGAGAGGTTTTAGAAGTTAAAAGCACATAAAGGACATATGAAGAAAACTTTGAAACAAAAGATGAAACTTTGAAAAAGAACTACATATAAGTATTACCCTTAACAAGATGAACAACTTTAATGAAGAACTCTAAGAGAAAAGGTTGATAAAAATGTTAATTTTGTAAGAGAGAAGAAGAAGAAGAAATGTAGTAAAATGTAAATGTGAGAAATGGAGGAAAGCGATGAAGTATGGAGATGAAGAGTGTTTATAGAGAGTGATAGGAGAGGGTCACGATTTTTTGAGAGGAAGAACGAAGAGAAGAAAGAATGTGGGTTGCTTGTAGAGAGGATAAGGAGTTAAGGTGATGTGATGTGATTGGAGAGAGAAAGATGAAAAAGTGAGATTTTTGAAAAAAAGTCATGATTCACCTTTTGAGGTGTGTCATAACGTTCACATCAAGTCACATCATGTCACTTCATCCTCTTGATGCTCTGCTCCATTGTGCATCAGATGACTTCCCCGATCGTATTTCCCGACGATTTCGCCCGGGAAATCCCTAAGATTTGGCCCCGAACAAGATTTTTTGAAAAACTCCAAACCCACACAAAACATCATAAAAACACTAACCGTCTCGTTCACGAATTAAAATTTGGTCTCTAGCTCAGTAAACTTGTACTGGCAGTGAGAACCCAGACAGGTTTTCGTCTGAATTTTCGACCGAAAATTTTACTATGACTTCATACGGTAAAATAACACAAGAAAATGATTTTATTTTAAAATAAAATCATCCTCTGGATTTTATAAAAAATAAACACATTAAAGCATGTATTTAATGATAAAGAAGCATACGAAAAACAGGGTGTTACACTTGGTATGAAAGGAATACTTGTAAGCCTGGAGAGGTGTTTAATACTTGGTTGTAATCTATTTGGAGAAATAGTGGACAAATCCTTCAAGTCGAAGGGACTGGACGTAGCTCTTGGTTGGAAAAGAGTGAACCAGGATAAAATCCTTTGTATGAATCTTCTATCCCTAACCTCTTTCAATTTTATTCGTTTTTACTGACCGAGGGGTTTTGATATTGCTTTTGTGAAAGACTTTTAAAAGATCTATTTCTGTGTGCTTGTTTCTATTTTAATCTTCTTGTGTGCAAAAATAGTTTTAAAGGTTGCTTTCCGAAAATTATTAACAAACATAATTCAACCCCCTTCTTGTGTTTTCATGTGTCAACTTCAGTTGGTATCAGAGCTCAACCTCAAAAGGTTTGAGCATCTAACAAGTGCTGAGGGAGTACGATCCAACAACCATGGATGCAGAAGGACAAACTATCAACAGACATCCTCTCTTTGATAGAACAGATTATGACTTATGGAAGTAGAGAATGATGGCCTTCTTGGATGCACAGAATGTAGATATTTGGGATCTTATCGAAACCAGCTACATAGAGCTAAGAGATGAAGCTAGAGCTGCTGTTCCTAGAGCCTAATGGACTCAAGAGCAGAAAAACCAACATCATCTGAATCTGAAAGCTAAGCACTACCTCATGTGTGCTATTACAAGATCTGAACATAATAAAGTTCACAGCTGCAATTCTGATAAATAAATCTGGGATACTCTTGCCCTAGCTCATGAGGGTTCATCACAAGTGAATGAATAAAAAATAAGCATGCTGGTTCACCAGTATGAACTGTTTAAGATGGCTGATCATGAATCTATAGATCAAATGTTTGGGAGATTTCAGACTATCACCAACAGTCTCAGATCTTTGGGAAAAACATATGAAAATAGAGATCATGTCATAAAAATTCTAAGGAGCTTATCCAAGCAATGGAGACCCAAAGTTACTTCTATTCAGGAAGCCAAATACCTGAATACACTCTCTCTAGAAGAGCTTTTTGGATCTCTCAAGGTTCATGAACTTGAACTTAATGAAGAAGAAAATTCCATAAAAGGAAAATCTATTGCCCTAAAGGAGAAGAAAGCAAGCTCATTAAAGGTTCACAAAGCTGCTGAGTCATCAGATGAGTCTGGAGCCTCTGACAATGATGAAGGATCGGACGAGGATGAAATGTCTTTCATCTCTAGGAAGATTCAACATATGTTGAGAAAGAAAGGTGGTTTCAGAAGGAATCAATTCAACAAAAAGTTTTCTAGGGAGAAGTCAGACTCCGAGGAAAAAGGTCCACCCTTGTGCTTTGAATGCAAGAAACCTGGTCATTTCAAAGTTGACGGTCCTGAGCTAAAGGAAAAAAAAGAAATTCTTCAAAAAGAAGAAAGGCTTAATGGCTACATGGGAGGATCTTGATCTGTCTTCATCGGATGAAGAAGATAATGCCAAGGAAGAGGCAAATATGGGTCTCATGGCAGATACCGCATCAGAAAGTGAATATACTGATGATGAGGTAATGGACTCTGACCCGTCCACTCTTCAAAATGCTTTTGATGAATTGTTGCATGAGTCGTCCATACTGTCACGAGAGTATAGGAGTCTCAAAAAGAAATTTTTTAAACTGTCTGGAGAATATGATATGGTCAACACTGAGAAACAAATCCTTAAAAATGAAAATGACATACTAAAATCAGTGAATGTCACTCTAGCTGACAAAATGGAGTGTGAGCCTGATGCTTCTTGTGAAGTTGAAAAACTGAAGCAAGAAATAACATATCTGACCGACTCTCTACAAAAGCTTTTTGGTGGCTCATACAAGCTTAGTCTCATTTTAAGGTATTCTAGGTCACCACATGACAAATCGGGCATCAGTTATAGCAAAGAGAAGCAAGAAGCATCTCAACATAAGTCAACTCTACATATTCAGCACAGAGCTTCAAAAGCTCAAGCTAAAAATGCTAAAACAAAGTCTCGCCCGTCCAACACCTTTTACAAAGTTTTTGGAAAGAATGGACATACTTCATCTAGATGCATACATAATAAACATGCTAAGCATACTCGTCCAGTGACAACTAACAAGAAAGGGTTGGGTACCTAAAGATAAGATAATACTTGTTGCAGATTTGCTTAAAAACAGGAAGAAAACAGACGTCTTGGTACTTGGACAGTGGCTGTTCACGTCACATGATGGGAGAAAGGTGTATGTTCCAAAACCTTAAGCCCAAAGATGGTGGCTGGGCTAATTTTGGAGGAAATCAGAAAGGGAAGATCATTGGTATAGGTAAAATTGGTAAACACCCTTTTTTTCTTCCATTGATAATGTTCTTTTAGTAAGTGGCGTAAAACATAATTTGTTGAGCATAAGTCAATTATGTGACAGTGGATATGCTGTTTCTTTTGATAAGAACTTGTGTACAGTCCAGAATGATGATGGATCACTTTTATTCACTGCTAATAGGTAAAACAATCTTTATAAGATTGACTTGAAGGACCTCTCAAATCAAAGTGTCTCATGTCTAGTGTCCATTGAAGATGAGCGATGGATTTGGCACAAAAGGCTAGGTCATGCAAGCTTGAAATTAATTTCAAAGCTGATCATGCATAACCTCGTGAGAGGGCTACCAAACCTTAAGTTCAAATCTGATGCTCTCTGTGATGCATGTCAAAAGGGAAAACAAGTCAAAGGTTCCTTTGAATCTAAAAATATTGTTAGTACCAATAGACCACTAGAGTTTCTACACCTTGATCTTTTTGGTCCAACAAGGACTCCTCCTGTCAATATGGTCTTGTCATAGTAGACGACTGCACTAGATGGACGTGGGTTATGTTCCTAACTCACAAGGATGAGTCCTTCAAGGTCTTTTATGTATTCTGTAAACGTGTACATAATGAAAAAGGCTTGTGTATCACTTCATTCAGAAGTGACCATGCGGGAGAGTTTGAAAATGAGCTATTTCATAAGTTCTGTGAAGAAAGTGGTATTCTTCACAACTTCTCAATACCTAGAACACCACAACAAAATGGTGTGGTAGAGAGAAAGAACAGATCTCTTCAAGAGATGGATAGGACTATGCTTAATGACAACTCTATCCCTAGACACTTATGGGATGAAGCTGTTAATACTGCCTACTACATTCAGAACATAATATACATTAGACCTATCCTAAACAAGACTCCTTATGAACTTTGGAAAGGATGAAAACCCAACATATATTATTTTCACCCTTTTGGTTGTAAATGCTATATTATTAACACTAAAGATCAACTTGGTAAATTTTATGGAAAAGTAGATAATGGAATCTTGTTAGGATATTCTGAAACTTCAAAAGGCTTTAGAGTTTACAATTCTAGACTCTAGTAGTAGAAGAAAGTATTCATGTCAGGTTTGATGACAAACATCCTGATAAGAAATTATCAGAGCTAGATGAAGCTTTTGCAGATCTTGATCTAAACATCTCAGGAGATACACCAGAGATAAAGACTGATGATCAAGCAGACGACCCCACTCAACAACCAGAAACCTCAACTTCTCAACATGATACAGTTCAAAAATCTTGGTACATCAAGAACTATCATCCACAATATCAAATCATTGGAAACCCCAATGATAGGCTAATAACCAGATCAACCTTCAAAGAGCAAGAACACTCTGCACTAGTCTATGAGTTGGAACCAAAGACAACAGACGAGGCTCTGCTGGATGATGACTGGATTATGGCTATGCAAGAAGAACTGAATTAGTTTGAAAGAATTGAATTTTGGACTCTGGTTTCCCTGCCTAAAGATAAATAAGTGATTGGAACAAAGTGGGTTTACAGAAAACAAACTTGATGAAAATGGTAAGGTGGTGAGAAATAAGGCAAGACTTGTTGCTCAAGGTTTCTCTCAAGAAGAAGGTATAGATTACACTGAAACCTTTACACCTGTTGCTAGATTAGAAGCAATTAGAATTCTACTTTCATTTACTGCACATCATAGTATGATGCTTTTTCAAATGGATGTTAAAAGTGCCATTCTATATGGATTTATTAATGAAGAAGTGTATGTTATGAAACCTCCAGGTTTTGAGAATGAAACCCATCCTGAACATGCATATAAGCTTAAGAAAGCTTTGTACGGCCTTAAACAAGCTCCTAGAGCTTGGTATGATAGACTAAGTTCCTTTCTTATGGAAAATGGATTCAATAAAGGAAAGGTTGACACAACCATATTTAGTAATTCCATTAAGTCTAATTTCATAATTGTACAAATATATGATGATGATATTACATTTGGTTCTACTAATGAGTCTCTATGCAAAGAATTCTCTAAGTTAATGCAGAAAGAGTTTGAAATGAGCATGATGGGAGAACTCAAATTCTTCCTTGGACTTCAAGTAAAACAAACTATGGAAGAGGTGCTCATCCACCAAACCAAGTATACAAAGGAACTCCTGAAGAAGTTCAACATGAATGACTGCAACCCAATGAATACCTCTATGCACCCCACGTCCATACTGAACAAAGATGATAAAGTGAAAAAGGTAGACCAAAAGGTATATAGAGGTATGATAGGATCTCTTTTATATCTTACCACGTCCAGACCTGACATTATGGTCAGTGTATGTTTGTGTGCTCGTTTTCAATTAGATCCTAGAGAATCTCACTTGTCTGCAGTTTAGAGAATATTTAGATATTTGAAAGGTACTAGTAATCTGGGTTTGTGTTTTAAGAAATATAAAGATTACAGATTAGTTGGATTCTATGATGCTGACTATGCTAGAGATAGAATTGAAAGAAAAAGTCCCAGTGAAGGATGTCACTTCATTGGAGCTAATCTTGTCTCATGGTCTATCAAAAGACAAAGTATCATTGCTTTATCAACTGTTGAAGCTGAGTATATTTCAGATGCTAATTGTTGCTCACAACTTCTTTGGATCAAAAATCAATTGGAGGACTACAATGTGTTTGGAAGTAGTATTCCACTCATGTGTGACAATACTGCTGCAATTAATTTATCTAAGAATCCAATACTGCATTCTAGAGATAAGCATATAGAAATCAAACATCATTTCATTAGGGATTATGTGCAAAAAGGTGTGTTTGATATACAATTCGTAGATACTGACCATCAATGGGAAGATATCTTTACTAAACCTCTTGCAGAAGACAGGTTTATTTTTATTAGGAAGCATCTAAATATGTTATGTGTAGATTAATTTAACTGTTCAGACCTGAGAATGTTGTTCGGATAATTATACAACTATAGATTTTGTTTAATGCATGTTAAAAAATTTGCGTCTAGAGTATGATAAATTTTTTGCGCCTGTTTCATATTCAATTGCGCGTCTACCACTTTTACTTGCCACGTCCATTGCATGTTAATATGAGCGTCCATACTTGCTTATGATTGAACTCGTCTATGCATATATTTGTTAAATGCATTTATTTTGTCTTATAGACATATTTTTCTAGTATATTCTCTCTACTGAGTCAGTAATTTTCATCAATCCCATCAAGACCTTTTTAGAGTTCCAAAATACCAGTGCCATTTTATTCTTAATGACATGTCTTGTCAATTCCTTTTAATTTATTTCCAAAAAGAAAAACCTTTGAAATTCAAAACCTTTTATAGTAAGTTTCTTTCCCTCTGAAAAACCTTTCACTACCCATCTTCCCTGACAACTATCTCTCTCAAACTCTCGATCTCTCTGTTTCCTCTGTCTCTGAACCCTATCCTTCAAACCTCAAAAATGGCTTATTCTTCAACCGTCAACGTGGATAAACTCAACTTGGCTATTGAGCATCATTTCAACTTTGGAGTATCGGAAGACTATAACTTGGATATTAGCAAGTATATTAATGTTGCTGGCTAGGGATGACTCTTCACAGAGAAAGTCCCTATTTTTCCAAACCTAATTAGGGACTTCTGTAGGAATGTTCGAATTTCCGATACAGACTTCTCCTCTATGGTGTTGAGAAAGAAGATTGCAGTCTCTGAGAACACCATTGCTGATGCTATCTTCTGTGCCCAGGAAGGGTTGGTTCTCACTGAGACTTGGGAAGCTGATTTGGGTGGTTCTTAGACTATTGAAGTCTACTTATTGAAAGAAGACACTGATAGAAATCACTCTTGGAAGGCTGTTGAAATGAAGGATATTGTTCGCATCCTTCATCAACTACTAAATAAAGTGGTTCTTCATAAGGTTGGATCCAATGACAACCTCTCTTCTCTACACAAGTTCTTCCTCTGCCACCTCATGACTGAAATGAAGATCAATCTTCCAAGAATTCTGTATGGAAGATTTAGGGATGCTGTAATGAACAAGAATAGACTACCAGCATTTCCCTACTGTCACCTGCTTTCAAAAATCTTCAAGACACAAGGAATCTACGAATACATTGCTGCAAGGACTCCTGAGGAACAAGCCATAATTCTTATTGAAAAACTAATGTCAGTTGCTGACTTTGGAAAAATAAACATAGCAAACATGAACCTCGATACATATGTTGCTGCTGCTATTTCCAATACTGAGGAATTGATGAAAATTAAAGAAGAAATGGTAGAACAAAACATGGTTGAGACTGTGGAGCCATGGAAGAATATTAGGAAAAAGACCATTACTGCCAGGAAGCCTGTGTCTAAAAGGTCTACTGGAATTATCATTAGGTAACCTACTGCTACTGCCCCTCAACCTGCTATTTCCCAAAAGAGGATAAGAAATATGGTGATGTCACAAGATGATGATGAGGATGATGAGAATAGAATTCCCACCAGCTTTGTTTTGAAGAAACAAAAGACTGTTGCTGCTGCTGCTGCCCCCTCTGCCATTCCAACCAGAATGAGGCAACCATAGAGGAAAGTTAAAACTATCTTTGAGACTGAGGTAACTCTATGTGCTAATGACCCTATTAAGTTAGCAGTAGATGCCCTAGTTTCTAGCTTTGAGCATAGGATAGATGTTTCTGGTACATCTATTAATGATGATATGACTGATGTATACATTCCTACACCCCCTTCACCACAAACAAACCTTCCAGACCAACCACAAATAACCCTACCTCCAAAATCAACCTTCCAACCAATTATCCCTGCTGATGACCCTTGGTTCAAGCAGCCTGATGATGGAATTTTCCCTGGTGCCCCATTTCCAAAAATCAAGAAAATCAATTTTCCCTATACTAATCCATCAGTATTATATGAGGGAAAAGCTGAGAATTGGGAAAAAGTCAAGAGGGACTGGAAGATTCTTTTCCACATCCACCAAACTGAACCTGAATCTATTCTAACCAGATGGTACCCTTTACCAGAATATGTGTATGAACCTGAAAACATCTACTCATATTGGGTTAACCCTGAACCACACTCACCTGCTGGACCATTTCCATATGAAGTATTCAATTCCTTTGGACCTCTTCTAACCCATCTACCACAAAATAAATACCCACCTAGAAAGATTTACCCCAACCTCATTAGACTTCCACCATTCAAACCATCCACTGAAGGAGTTCAGAGGCACATCATTTCCAACTGGCATACTGACCTTACTAAGAAGGATCTATCTGATGTCACATGCAAAAGATCTAGATCATTCAGGCATGTCCCCATCATTATGGACAGAAACACTGGCTGGGAAACATATAAGCACCCTACTGTGTATGGAAGAACTGCAGATTTTGTTGATACATTAATGTATAAGATGCTGAAGTGGGAGTTTAGCCATTTTAAAATTGACAGAGCTGCAAACTTTGTCCCTCCAACTTGGTTAAGGCATTCATCAACAACTAATATTGGGATCAAGTCATACATAATTGAACCAAGACTGCCAATGCTTGATTTCAACAAAGACAGACAAGAAGAGAAGAATTTTGAAAGGCAAGGTGCCAACAGATGAGTTGATTATGCTGGATCTCAATTCAGAACCCTTTGACTATACCCTTCTGGATCATTGGCAATCTATTTCCATTGAAGAAATCTCTGAAAAGGCACATGCAAGTGACTTCTGGAAATCACATGTTATTCACTGCACAAGAAAAACCTCCTCCTCTGGACTATCTCAAGAAGAAAAGAAAGCCATTCCAACTTTCAGAGGAAAATGTGGTATCTCAGACTGCAAGTTTATCATCATCAATGATATTTTTGGACTACCTGTCATTAGTCCTCTTTTGGAAAATGAAGATGACATTAAATGGTTTGAGGATCCAGTTCTAGAACCTGCTACTTCACCACCTCCATCAGAACACACAGAAGAAGAAATCACTATTGAGGAACCTGTTGTAGAGTATGAAGCAGTCAAGTTGATAAATGAACATGAGGAAGTTATTGAGTCTGCTCCCAGACCTAGCACTTCAGATAAGCACTCTTCTCAACCTCTGGCTCTCACAATAATTCACCCACAAGACCAACCTAAACATTCAAGAGCATTAGACACCCTGCCTAGTCATGCTCAAGATAGTGGTGAAAGCTGTAGACCATCAATCTCTCTGCCTCCAAACTTTGAAGAGATGATAGGTAATATCATTGAGGAAAGAGTAAAAGCAGAAGTGAAAGACCAAGTCAGAGAACAGGTTACTGAAGCTCTGGTCCCCACAAATCAGATGATGAATCAAATGATGAGCGTCATGCTCAGTTTTCAGAAAAGCCAGAATTTGCCTACACAGATTCTTGCTCCTCCACCAAACCAAAACCAAAACCCTCCTCCTCCACCTCCACCCTCCTCTTAGCTTATTCTTTTCTTTTTACTGACAATGATGTTCCAACTCCTTTACCTTTTTGTCTGATGACAAAAAAGGGGGAGAAATGAAGAGAATTAAATTATTAAGAAAAGTCAGTTTTTGAAAAGCATATGTCTGTCTGGACATGTATATCTCTGCTTATGCTTTAAATATTCTATGTCTGTTTATTTGATTGCTCTGATAATTATTTTCTATGAACTATTCTGATATATTCTAAGTCTACATGTTTTTCACTCTGTTTGATATGTTAACCCTAACCTACTATAAAATGTTTTTATGCTTTGTCTTAGGGGGACCTTTGTAAGCTCTCTTAGACTTTGCTACTCAAATTTAATTAGTTTTTGTCATCATCAAAAAGGGGGAGATTGTTGGAACCAAAGTGGTTTTTGGATTAAATAATCTATGTTTTGTTGTTAACAAAAGGATTAAATTTGTTTTGCAAAGTGTTAGTTGATATCTAACAAGTTTATTTAGTTATGCAGGAACACTGAAAATTATAAGACATGGAAACTTAGAATAAGTTTTCATTGTACTCATAAAGAAAAATGCACTTCCACCTGTGTAGACGGGCTACTCAATAATTTGGTAAAGTCATTTATTTATTTAATTGAGTAGACTGGTTTCTTTAAGTAGACGAGGCACTAAATGTTTACTAGACGGATTTTAAGTTTAAAATCAATTAGACTAGTTTTAACTTTCCATGTCAGCAGACGGGAATACTTGATAGAATTAGATAAACGGAAAAATAAAAATCAAGTAGACGAACTCTAAGTGCCATGTCACCAGACGGAGATTATGATAACTCACTAAGGAATAACAAGTCCAGAGACTTGATAGACGAGCTCTGTATGCCGCGTCATCAGACGAGCCTTATAAAAGAACGAACAAACATAGTGTCACAAAGAACTGAGTAGATGGAGATTTTTGAATAGACGAGCTTCTATCTCTTATGTATATGTTGTTCTTAAAAAGAATAAATGCAATCTGACCCATATTGAATTTATTTCAAATGATTGATATTTAATTCAATAGAATATTTGTTGTTTCCATTTGTTTTATCCACTTAATGCTTTGTTTCCTTGTGAGAAAATCATAATACCATCGAGGAAATACAAAAAGTAAATAGTACAATGAGGAAATGAAAAGTGACTTGTACGAATTCTTATTTACTGCTGGAAAAAGCTGGATTGTACACAAAGGAGGAAAGAAAGTTTTCAAGGTACAAATTGCTCAGAAGCAATGACCCTCTACTCTATGTAAATGTGATGACCAAGAGTACATTTCACAAAGGCCACAATCAGGCTATCAGTCACAACGGATACCATGCATTCAATGCTATCTCTAAACGGGACTATTCAAAATAACCATTGAAGAAATACAAGTGAAGAAGAAAGTCACTATAAATAGAAGACCTCAAGTTCTGAAGAATAACTTTTGCCAATCGATAATCACTCATTCTATTATTCTTTTAAGAGCAAGGGTCTTCATTCTTTAGTTTGAATATTGTTGTAATATTAATCTGATCTTAAACTTTCATATCCTCACACATAGTGAGTTAAGAAGATCATAAGTTAAATCTATTTGTTAGAGTTAGAGCCTGGAGAGGCTTGATAAGAAAGGAATACTTGTAAGCCTGAAGAGGTGTTGAATACTTGGTTGTAATCTATTTGGAGAAATAGTGGATAAATCCTTCAAGTCAAAGGGACTAGACGTAGCTCTTGGTTGGAAGAGAGTGAACCACGATAAAATCTTTTTTGTGAATCTTCTATCCCTAACCTCTTTAAGTTTTATTTGTTTTTACTGACTAAGGGGTTTTGATATTGCTTTTGTTAAAGGCTTTTAAAAGATCTATTTCTGTATGCTTGTTTCTGTTTTAAACTTCTTGTGTGAAAAAATAGTTTTAAAGGTTGTTTTTCGAAAATTATTAACAAACACAATTCAACCCCCCTTCTTGTGTTTGCCTCTGTCAACTTCAATATATGCCTTTAACGACTGGTTGTAATAGCGGTTAAAGCGAAACCGATGTTACAAACGAGATGGTGCCAATATTGTAAATAATTAGATCATTTAGAATACTTGTAACACCAGTTGTCTGATAACCGATGTTAAAAGTGACTTATGACAGCGGTTATGGGACAACCACCATTATAAGGGGAAATAATAAAAAATTTGTTTGGAGGGAAAAGTTGTAACAACAGTTGTGTAACAACCGACGTTACAAGTTATCTATAACAACAGTTGTCCAAGCAACTGATGTTACGTGTCTTTTTAACGTTAAACTCTCTCAAAAGCTCATAGCTCACTAACTTTTCTCTGCACAACCACTAGTGTCGCCTCTACCACCGTCACCTCTACCACCTCCCTCCACCATCGTCTTCTCTCTCTCAATCTTGATGTAAGTAACGCCCTAACCTCTTCTCTTTCTCGTATTTCTCATTTCTCCCTTTACCCTCAAATATTTTTTTGGTTTTGCAGAAACTATCGAGGTAGTTCCTACATTCTTTGGTTTTGCAGAGCTCTTTTGGTTCTGTGTGTGCTGGTTCCAGTTTACCCTTATTTCTATCACAGCTCCGGTAAGCACCTCTCTTTCGTTCTTCCTCTGTTTGATGCCATTCAGTCTTGAGATGTTTGATGAACCACTTTGGCTGAATGATAATTAAACCTAATTTGAGTTCTGATGGAATGATAACTAAACCCAATAACTAAACCTAATTTATTGTTTTGGGAGCAAATACTGATATGGACAAACTAGTTTGCATCAGCTCGCTTTGGTATAGATGACATTGTTTACACTATGCCATTGGAGTCTTGGGTCTGTGAAATTCCATTCTGCCGAGTCTTGTAAACATGAGAAAGTGTGTCACTAGTTTCCAGGGGCTGCATTGAGTTTATTCTGGTTCAAAAAACCAAAACAAACAAACTATAATCAAAACAATTTTTAGAATTGATTTTCAAACCTTATTTTTTCCTTTTGTTGTGCAATTGAGTTGGTGTTGTTGTTGTTGCCGAGTTTGTTGTGCCATTGTTTACAATGTGCCATTGGAGTCTCGTGTCTGCCTAATTTGTGCATAGCAAAAGGAAAGTATTAGTTGTTATTAGGGTTTAGAACTATTTGCACTTGAGTCATTTCTATATGATATTTCTTTTATAGAGCTCTACATATTTTTAGTTTTTGTGTATGCTTAGTTTCAGTTCCTATTTTTAACCTTTGATCTTTCCGTGACACATGCTTGATGCCATCATTGCAATGTTATGTTCAGTTACTTTGCTTTTAGAATCGTCTAGCATATATCATCTAGTATTCTGACTTGACTTTCATTGCCATTGACCCTGATAACAGGCATACATATATAGCTTATGGCTGATTAACAGGGCAGTGCTTGTAGCACCTCGTCGGCTGGTATGCCTCCTTCACAGGATGGTGCAGCTAGTACCTCTTCCGAAAAGAGGGGTAGATCATGCACCACCATGAAAAAAAATTGACTTCGCGTCTTCCTAATAATATGAGGTTGCATATTGAGTTTGACAGTTATGGGGAGGCTATTGGCCCGCATGGTAAGGATTTGGGAGTCACTCACGGTAAAGTAACTTTTAACCTATTCATTTTTATCTATTGTATTTAAGCATATATTATCATATGTAACACCCTGTTTTTCCTATGTTTTCTGTAGCAGTAAATACATATTTAAATGAGTTTATTTTATATTAAACTCAGAGGATGATTTTAATTAAACTAAAATCATTTTCATGCGTTGTTACATCATATAAAGTCACGGTAAAAATTTCGGTCGAAAATTCAGACGGTAGCCGGTCTGTGTTTTCACCGCCAGTACAAGTTTACTGTGCAGAAAACCTAATTTTGACCGTTGAACGAGACAGTTAGTGTTCTTATTATGTTTCCTTCAAATTTGTTTATTTTAAAAATTTTCGTTCAAAAATAAAATAAAATATTTTATACGGGCGAAAACGTCGGAAGAATTACGATCGGAAATGCAAATGGGTACGAAATGGAGCAGATTAGGGAGCATAAAAGAAGTGAGGAGACATGATGGAAGAGGCTATGACATACTCCAAAAGTGTAATCATCACACTTTTCAAATTATAATACTATTCTAAGCAAAAAAGTTATTTCTCTCTCTTCTTCCATCCAATCAAGCATTAAACCACTAAGCTTGCTCAACAAGCCCTCCCTCTCTTCTCCCTAGGTCGTGAACTCTCCCCCCTTTCTATATATATATCCCCACTCATTTTCAGTTCATCATCTTCCTTCTTCAAACTCCATTAAAGTTTCATCTTCTTCATGTCTTTTAAAAGTTCAAGCTCTTAAAGCTTTAGTTTTTATTCATCTTTTCTACTTGAGTTCTACATTAAAGTTCTTCCTTATACTAAGGGTAATGCTCTCATATGAATCTTTTTGGAAGTTTCATCTTTTATTTCTTAGTTTACTTTATGTGTTATTTATATGCTTTAAACTTCTAAAAACTCTCTAAAATGGTAGAAAACTCTTTTTGAGTTGAAACCACTTTCTTTAGTCTTTTAATAACTTATATTTTCACATACTAAGAGGTTGTGTAAAACAAAAATCTCTACCTATCTCTTCCAATGAAGGCCGAATGCTTGCATTTGTGACCTAGGAGGTTTTTGTTTCAACTTTTGGAATATGATCATGTGTTTGAGTTTCTAACTATCCATTGATCTTAAATCAATAAATCTTGGAAGGTTTGGTAGCTTGTTCCTATGATGGCCGAAAATATGAATAAGTAGGCCTAGGATACTATGTTTCAACATTCCAGGGATGATCATGGATTTAGAACTCTTAATCCCTTGTGATTCTAAACCTAAGAGTTATTGTTAAACAAAGAATATTTTCCTCATCATCCTATGATGGACGAAATTTAGAGTTTAGGTGCTAGGATGTTTGAGTTTGTATTTTTCCAAAATGATCATGGACTTGAGCTCCATAAGATATTTGGATGCTAAGTCTAAGAGATTGGAGAGTTTAAGGATTTCTAACTTGTTTATTCTATGTTATTAAAGCTAGGATGTATTACTTTCATTTTTCCAAGATGATCATGGACTTGAGCTCCATAAGATATTTGGATGCTAAGTCTAAGAGATTGGAATGTTTAAGTTTCCATTGTTTTCCAAAATGATCATGGACTTGAGCTCCATAAGATATTTGGATGCTAAGTGTAAGAGATTGGAAAGTTTAAAGATTTCTAGCCTATAAATACAATGAAGACCGAACCTAGAAGGTTATGGACCTAGGATACTTTGTTCTTATTTTCCAAAATGATCATGGTTTTGAGCTCCTTAATACATATGGATGCTAAACCTAAGAGATTGGAATGTTTAGTGAATGCTAGCCTATTTTACTAGCCTTGGCCGAATACCCTAAGTTTATAACTTAGTGGGATTTTAATTCAACTTTGTTAAATGATCATCGTTTATGAACTCCTAACACTTAAGGATCATAAATCCATGAGTTGTATAATTTTCGGGAATCTCTAACCCTAAGAACTAGTCTTGGCCTAACCTATACCTTGTGGTTTAGTGTTCTTGATTGATTTTAACTTGTGATTTTGTGTCCATCACCTTAGACTTCCATCATGGAGGAAACAAGGACGTTCGTGGATACCTCTTCGAGCATCTAATCTCCTTACCTTCATGGAAGGTAAGAGGGGATTGCCTAGGGATATTCAATGACTATATACATGTGTGTATGAGTTGACTTGAGTGATTTTAATTTCATTATGATATGGAGCAAATACTTGAATGACTTGTTTACTTGAACTATTGTGATTATTACTTGAAGTTGATTATTAGGTGCCTTAAAGTATTGTGAGTTGTATATATGTGATGACCTGTCATTAACTATGATATTATTGTTGAGAATATATTACTGTTGATTGAAGTTTGAGAAGCCGGACTTGAGTTTGTGCTCAATGATTATAAGGATTAAAAGCCTTAATAAGCCTTGAATAGAACTTTGAAAGTGTTGGTTTCATTTATAAAAG